>OY482673.1:122659707-123859707 GCA_960531455.1 Urophora cardui
TCCTCCAGTTTGGAGTAATTCCAGTTTGTATTGTCACCGAGCTCGATTTTAAACCGTTTCTCAAATTGGATAGTACTTAGTCATGTTGCCTCTGGGAAATTAAGTATCTATGTAAGTAAGTAAGCATTTAGTTTGATTAAGAAATCTGCTGAATTTATAGCAAAGAAGCGATCATGGAGATGACAGTGTAAATTTCTAAATTTTTCTATTCTAATCGCGATTTTACATACGTACATACTTATATCGCAATCCATTCTAAGGGTACAGCCAGACGACGCAAGAAATTACTTTTAGAAAGTGAAAAATACTAATTTTTGTTATTGTTTCTTTAAAAAAAAAAAAAAAAACAAATACAAAAATTTGAATTTTTCACTTTCTGAAAGTAATTTCTTGCGTCGTCTGGCTGTGCCATAATATAGCCTATTCAAATCTTATATACGTAGTCTAATATAAACTCTATTCTTTTTTCTTTTTCGCTATATCCCTTTATAATTAGAGGACATTTATAACAAAAGAAATCTTAACGTTTTCGTGCTGCGAAACTGTACTTCTTTTTACATTTACTTTTTATTGTTAAACACGTTCGTTTTTTGTGCAATCACAGAAAATACTTTTATTATTAAATCTAACACTTTTCAAATCATTTTCACCCCAAAATAACCAATTGAAGCAAATCGTATATGCCATAAATTTGGCTTTAAGAACAAAAAAGAAAAAATAATGACAAAGCCGTCATTGTTATTGTTTCCTCTATTGATATTTCCTATTATGGCAAGCACTTCCTTGAGAAAAATACTGAAATATAAATAAATAATAAAATCAATGCTTTGAGAAATTTTTTTTTTATTGAATAGAATGTTTTTTTTTCTTCTTTTGCTGTGTTTTTTTTTCAAGCAACAATAGAACTATAGCAGTTTTGTCGATTCACCTACTTTTAAAAATGAGCAAAACAACACAGAAGCCAATTCAGGCGAGGAGTGCAAGCAAATTTGCTTTGTGTGAGGCACGTAACGTATGTACATACATAACGACATTTTTTTCTTTGCCCTTGATTGTTGCAAGGATAATGAATAGAAATAGAATAGAAATTTCACAATTCTTATTATAGACAATGTGTAAATGTTGTACTTGGAAAATTTTGCAAGATTGTGCATGCACAAGCGGTTAGATGCACTAAAGAATGCAATGCTGTTTTTTGATAACCAGTAACTCATTTGTTTTTAGAGTTTTGTAATGTAGATGTGATTAGAAGGCGCTATTGGGTATAAACTTTCCAACTTCATTCTATTAGTGCCGCACTAGCATGATTTTTTGTATGAAATTTTGTTTAGAATGTCTTCCAAAACGTGTTGCAACATGACTTCGCCGAGTGCGTGGTAAGAAAAGAAATTTTTTTATTGTGAAGACTCAATGTAAAGAACACTTGTGTAAGGATGGTTGCTCTGAATAATGAAATACTGCATTTTGATAACCAGTAACAGTTACAGTTTACAGTTTTGTTATGAAGATGTGTTTAGATTGCGCTACTGGGTATAAGCTTTACAACTTTCTTTTACTAGTGCGCCATAAGCAAGATTATTTATATGAAATTTTGTCTGGAATATCTTGCAAACGTGTTGTAACATGTTTTCACAGAGTGTGGGGTAAGAAAAGAAATTTTTTTATTGTCAATGCAAAGAACACTTGTGTATTTTTCGAGCATTTCCAATATTAAGAAACTAATCAAAGGCGCTGTGATTGTGCGACATGGAAATCATACGAAATGCGCTGTGCACGTGTTCTTTTGAATAAAATTATGTTTGCACAGCCATATACACCTACACATTCACATACTCAATTATTGGTGAAGAAAGGATATGCACTCTTTTGTTTGTTTTTGTAAATTAGCATTTGTACGTGATGTTTGTTCTAAAGCAACGTATTTACTTGGCCATTAATGCATGTGTGCATATATTATTTTTTCTACTATAAACACTTTTATTTAAGCACGAATATATGTAGTTATTTTTAGTTTTATTTACAGTCAACAAGTGTTTATTGATTTTTGTTGCCTATGAAAATAAAGAGAGAAAAATGTTAAGTAAATAATTAAAATGCCATGTCGCAGGATATACAAAACATACAAAACGTACATAAATAATTATGTGCATAGGTACATATGCGTAAAAATCTACCTCTGCCACGCATGCGCAACCTAACTATGTGTGTGGCTAAACGCACGTGTTACGCTTGCCAATTAAGATTTTTTGAAGGCATTAAAAATCGTTGCATTTGTAATTAAACACGTTGATCACTCATTCCATTTTATCTATGCTGTTGCTGCTTATTAATAGGCAAGTCGCGGTGTGGCGTTGTAGCGCCTACATGCGCCTACATGTCTAGCAAATTAAATTGTTTTCGCTAGAAAATGTATGTATGCACACTTACGGAGATACAGCGTGATTGAAATCATAATAGTATACGTTAAATTTATCAATAAATAGAGGCAAAAGTAGCAGAAAAGCTAGAATCCATAGTTAGTACGAAAGACTTAAGCAACGAACTTTTTGTATGGATACATTTTTTTAGTTGTTATAAAGTAGATATTATGTATGTTATTTCAGCAAATTCTTGAAAATTTCGTGGTAAGCGGATTGCAAGTTTCTTATTAACATCATTCTATTTTCTATTTAGACTGATAAATAGAATAACGAAATTCTAATAATTTCAATGCTTTTGATCATATTGAATCCCTTCAGGCAAACCATCGACTAAGACGCCCAAAATATATGTGTATATATGTATGAATATATGTATAAGTGCATGTAATGCAAATCATGAAATACTTGACAAAGGGGGAAAAAGGGAAAAGAAAAAAATTATCTTATCACGTTTTTGGTGCAGCAACGCCCCAAGTACGCAAGAACTGATATGCATTGGAAATGTAAAACCCTCGAGGAAAAAAATAAATTGGAAAAACCAAAAGTAACATAAAATAAAAACAAGAAAGTAAAAAACTAAAATTCAACAGAGCTAGAAGAGCGGAGGCAAACAAGATAAATTAAAATGCACAAACAAAAAATCACAAAACTTAAAGCAACAACAATAAAACGTTTCGGCTATAAAAAATGTAAATCCCTTTTTACTTTTTGCTGCGCACACACAAATACTGCCCAGCCAAGCAAAAACAATGACCAGCGAAACGTTAGTGAGCATTCGTATTAAATATGGATGTATGTTAAGTTTGTTTGTTCGTATGCCTCTACAGGCGATGGCGACCCTTCGATAACTGCCTAAAAATGCATTAAATTCCTGTGCTGTCGTTGAATGTCCAATTTAAAGAAATAACACTGCGCTGGTGTGTGTGTGTGTGTAAGGCCCCTACATGCAGGACAGCAATTTGAACACGTGCAAGGGTCAACTTTAAGCCAAAGTAAAAAAAATAAAAAAATCTAAAAAATAACAATAAGAATGGAAATAATCACTGTGTATATACATACATATAAATATATATATATATATATAAAGGTATGTATGCATGTACATTAGATGAGTTTTTTTTTGTATGGGATTCTTTACACCTTCTCAGATCCTCCCTCCGGCACCGGAATATGAAAATAGGATGTTTTAGAGTAAGTAAACTGAAAAAAAAATTTCACTTTTCCAAAAACTGGATGGAGCTACACCGAAAACCGCGAAAATTCCCAGAATTTCAAGGTATGTTTAGATTTATGTCTGAAAAAAGTTAGGATTTTGCACAAGAAAAAAAATTGATACCCACCCATACGAAGAATTAACCGCTAAATCGAATGGCATATTCAGTTTTTTGGTACACTACCCAGGGAAGGTAATAACGCGGCCTAAAGTGACCATTTTCTTTTTTTTCTCATGAATCTTCAACTTCTTGCCCTATACTCTTCCCGAAAGCGAACGTTATTTTTTAACTAAATCACACGGTAGGCTGCGTTATTTAATGCGCTTTCCAGAAATGTATAGCTATTAAAAATCGAATAAAATTTGGATGAGTTCATCAAGTTTAAATGAAGTAAAGTCGGGTATAAAAGGGTAACATATCTTAAAATTTCTTAAATTTTTTAACAATTTTGCTCTTGAAGGCGGTTTTTTGGGTTTTAAGTGATAGTTTTATGTGGATGGATAACTCCACAAATGCAAAAAAAATAGAAAGGCCGAGACCGCGGATAACGGACAAAAAGTTGAGCCGGATGGTGCCAAAACATTTGTGGGCAATATGGGTATCAAAATAAAGATTTTACCTAGGACTTTAATGTAAAGTCAATCCATTTTGCTGTGTCCACCGTTTCGACACATATAAGTAAAAAATTAGACTCAAATGTCGCCGATATCCTTTAAAATATTCTGTAGTCATCCTGGAACACTTATTCGCCAGTATATCAGAAATTGGCTAAGAAATTGGCATGTAATAAGTTCCATATGCAAGCCCTAGTTAAGACCTTTAATTTGATAGCAATATTGCCCGATAATATTTTGGCGCCATCCGGGGCCACGGTTTTTTCCGCTATCCACGGTCTCGATCTTCCAAATTTTTTTTTACATTTGTGGAGTTATCCAACAAAATAAAACAATCACTAATAACCCAAAAAACCGTCTTCAAGAGCAAAATTTAAAAAAAAATTGAGAAATTTTAAGGTATGTTACCCTTTTATACCCGACTTTACTTCACTTAAACTTGATGAACTCATCCAAATATTATTCGATTTTTAATAGCTATACATTTCTGGAAAGCGCATTAAATAACGCAGCCTACTGTGTGATTTAGATAAAAAATAACGTTCGCTTTCGGGAAGAGTATAGGGCAAGAAGTTGAAGATTCATGAGAAAAAAAGAAAATGGTCACTTTAGGCCGCGTTATTACCTTCCCTGGGTAGTGTACCAAAAAACTGAATATGCCATTCGATTTAGCGGTTAAATCTTCGTATGGGTGGGTATCAATTTTTTTCTTGTGCAAAATCCTAACTTTTTTCAGACATAAATCTAAACATACCTTGAAATTCTGGGAATTTGCGCGGTTTTCGGTGTAGCTCCATCCAGTTTTTGGAAAAGTGAAATTTTTTTTCAGTTTACTCACTCTAAAACATCCTATTTTCATATTCCGGTGCCGGAGAGAATATCTAAAAAAAACTCATCTAATGTACATATCTAAAGTAAAATGATCCCTGCGCGCCGTTGGCCCAACACGATTTTAACGCCGCCACACACAGCAGGTAGTCTGTGTCTGGTTGCTTTGAGGTTGGATAAAACAAAAATGTTGTATATGGATGTGTAGAAAGATGTATCTATGTATGTATGTATGTATGTATGTAAATACAGGGTGAGGGCATGCTTGGTAGCCGATATGATTTACTGATGTACATATATAGTTTTTATTTTCGATAAATTTGAATTTATATTTCTGAGTTATCTTTACGAATCGAGAAAGTAATGCACGAAAAGAAGAAAATAATCGATTTATTAAGATTTAATTTTGCCAAGGATTTCCGATTAAGTGACAAGATTTTTAAGGTTACGATTATCTGCAAATTTGATGACTTAAGTACAGGCGACTTTTCTTATTGGATATCAAATTTATATAGGACAGCAAGTAGAGTTTTTCTCGGCATTTACTAAGGACAGTTATTTTCTAAATGGACTGTGGCTACACTGAGATATATAATATATTGAACACTATTCTCTTTGTTTTGAGTAAATTTTCCCTAAAACACGTTAAAAGGTTTATAAAATAAAGTTGTTCACATGTTTGGTTGAATGTTTTTGAGAAAATTTACACATTTTTGAGAAAATTTACTGAAAACAAAGAAACTTTTGTATTGGGACGCATCTTCAAAATAAGGCAGATTAGGTCTTTGATTGACAGAATTGTTTTTTTTTTGAGTGTAGACTTCATAAGTAGCTCTGCAAAATTATTATTATTACTCATATGAGCCAAAATGCCGAGGTTCGATAGACTAGACAACGCATGGGTAATAAATTATGCGTCTTTCAACACCATGTATCTATATTGTTGGAACACATGTGTACAGTGATATTTGTACTAGTGATATAAGGATAAGGCGGTTATAAGGTATATCTCAAATAGAGCGATTGAGTTTTATGAGCAAACATGACATTGAGAGGACAATGTGCTGCGAGCGTAAAAAATTTCGTATATACATACGTACACATAGAGTTTGCCGCTTAGGAAAAATTCCGTGACATATAAGCAAGTGGCTGGTTAAATTTCCATAAATGTATATGTACATATGTATATACTTACTTGTATGAAAATTAACATTTCAGCCCGAGTAGAATACATTTTTTTTTATTTTCAATAAGCCGTTATGCTTAAGTTGTGAAAAAAATGTGAATTCTGTAGCTGAACAAAAAATGCCATATTATAATCCTTATATAAGCCTTGTTATAAGGTAATTAAATTCCATTTACTCCCTTGTTTTATAGGGAATGCGATATACCTTATTTCGCATAGCGAATAACACTTATCATAAGCCTCATTTACCATTGCGAATAAGCCTTATTTACGATTGAGATAATCCTTGGCAATAAGGTTTCCTATCAGAGAGACGAGAGAGAGAGAGAGAGAGTAATCCTTATGATCCGATGAAATAAACACAGGAAAATAGCTCTTATTATAAACCTTTGTTCATAAAACTTCTCTTAGAAAATTCAAGCATTATTTTATAAAATACTTTTTGGTTGCTTGTTTTTCCGACAGGGTAGGATTATGATGTATTGTGGAACGATCTTCCGTCATACATTGTCAAGTTTGGTTTGGGGACAAACCGGTTTCGGCTAATATGCGCCATCTTAAGTGTCGAACGAAAAAAGACACAATACATCATTATTTTATAAGCCTTATCATTAACTGAAACAACCCTTAAATAAGGCGTAGATTCCAGTAAATAAGGTTTTATTCTGATATATGAGCCCCTTTAACTATCAAGATAAAAATTTAATTACTTGTATAAAACTACATTTATGTACGGCAAAGCAATAAGCGATAGCGATGAAAATCACAACAGTGAAAAGGAATCAGAAATATAAATGGGAAATAATAAAAAATAAATAAGAAAAGAATAAATAAGAAAAAAAAATAAATAAGAAAAAAAAGTATTGAAATAAAGAAAAGATGAAACTAATGGACCATTGCTTTGCTGACCGTTAAATGCCACAAGTGCGTTCGACGATTGAAGTAAGAAGACATTAATGAAAAAATTGATAAAACAAAAAAAAAATACTAAGCAAATATATATGTATGTACTCATATAGCAACTTATCACCATCATTATCAACAGCATAGCATTGGCATTAAAAATCAGAGTGAATAAGAAACTTAATGGCGGTTGTTGTTGCTGGTGAATGTGGTGGTGGTGGTGGTTGTAGTTGGTTGTAGTTGTTGTTGGTCGTCGTTCTGGTTGATGGTTAGTGGTTATTTTTTTTTATGCTGACATTGATGGTGTCTTTAATGGCAATCACATGACTTGTTCTCAGCCGAGCCGAAAGTGGCTTTTTGTTGTTCTTGTTCGCTTTTATATGAATTATTTAAATTGGATTTAATTTTGATATGGAAGGGTAAGGTAATGCGAGTTGCTTTTTTTCGAAACTTGTTTAATAAATAACGTTATTATTAAAAAAAAACACTAATCTTTAATTAATTCTGGGACAATTAAAATTGCTGAAGAACTGAATAATAGCCACATGAGTTTTGGCTTAAATCCATTTGTGAAGCTCAAACCTTCACATAAAAATTGTTTCTACACCAAAGGCCAGCGAAATTGTGTGAGTGCGATTGTTCTAGAGATCGCTAAAGCGTTTTGCGCCGCCGATGGCTGTTCTAAAGCCAGCCAGTCCTTGGTAGGGATGAAATATGTATGTCTCTTTCGCTTGAATGCTAACTGGCATGTAAATAAATACCTGTGTATGTAGATATTTCATCTGCACCGAATTTTTGTCAATTTTTAAACTATGCTAACGACTTAAGCAAATATTTTCGTTTTACCTAACGTTGTTTTTGATTAACATGCAAACACCAAATCGCAGATAATACTCGTATTTCAAAAGTTACAAAAACAGATAGCATTATTGATTGTTAATGATTTCGTTTGTTTGCTATTAAAGATAAATAAATTAATCTTCTTGTGTGCTTGTATTTGCTCGAGAAAACACGTATGAAGTCTATTCCTCTTTATCTGCATTTCTACGTTAATTTATTTCCACATATATACATATGTATATACCTCTATGTACCTAAGTATGTACTGCAATAGGTATGTCTGTATTCTTATGGCTGAGCATAGCAAATTGCAAGGATTTTGAAATTTTACACGTTTCTTATTTTTGACCATGAAAAAATATTATTTGTACGTTACTTTTTCCACCCTCAAATGTGTATTTAGATTTTCTTAGCGAACAAGTGTTTAACGTACGATATTTGTTACTTTTTCATCCCTCGAATATGATAGAAAATTTTGGTATGCACTTGCTTATTTATTTTTAAATCAAATGAACCTTTTATGATCCTTTTTGCTGATGGTGAAGTGGCATAAAAAGGATATATTTTTTTTTTGTTTGAAGAAAGTGGCCGTTACAAAATAAATACATGTGCAGATATATAGGTACATAAGGAACATTTTTAATTTATTTGTGTGGTCGTTACGTTCTGTTTTTCTTGAAAGATAATTTTTATGCAAACAAAAATGATAGGCTGCAATCTAAATGATTGGTTTTAAAGAAATTTTCAATAGTTATTCGTTGCTTTTAAGAGCAAAAACTTTTGTTTTCCCACCCGAACAAGAAACGCACACTTGGCGAACTTACGAGATTTACGATAGTTTCTCGTATCTTGAGAGTTCGCCATATATACGAGTCTCGGATATTGTTTTGGATTTTTCCTCAATAATTAAAAAGCCTTTTTTTTTTTTTTAACATTAAATCAACATTTTTAAGAAATACATCCGTTTACTATGATTTTCAGCAACGAAAAAGTGTTGTAAACTGAATCGAAAACGAATCTGAGCGAAAGGAAATTCATTTACAACACTTTAACGAATCCGTTTACCATGGTTTTGTCCGCAAAAGTATTGCTAACATTTCGTAAAATTTCACATTCTCGTAAGAATTGGTTGGGTGGGTTTTTAATAAAAACTTTTTATAGTAGCCAATGTAGCGCAAATCGCTCTGCGCTCTCGTAGACGATCTCTCTCATATTTTTTCCGGTATCTGTAAAAATCTTACTTTCTAATGAAATGAACTAAGAAAAATAGTACGAGTAATAATTTAGTTTTGAATGTTTTCGCCTTCCCTGTTATATAATATCAGTTCTGCTTGTTACATATGTATGTAATATTAACTCACAGTCTATACTATAATAAAACCTTTTGTCTTGCTGATAACAAAACTCTGATTTGGTTTGCCAACGCCCAAAAAAAAAGAAGTAAAAGTAAATAGAATACCGAGCCACAGATTTTTTTGAACTGATAACGTAGAAAGCGTAAAGCAAATACGATGCAAATACACTGAAAAAAAATTATCTAAAACTTATACGAATGAATGAACATGCGCCGGTCCAGAAAGTATTTCTACCGACACCCACCGGTGGCAAGACAGGAAGCGAAAGGCTTCCACTGTGTTGGAAAGATTAGATGGAAAATAACTTTGTCTTCCCTTAGTGTTTCTTTTAACGCCAGTTACCATGAGGCATAGCGCGAATCATTGGAATCGACTAAAATTGTTTAGACTAGACTAAATTAAGCGTCATTTAAGAAGTGAAAATGAGGGCTTATATTTGTGTTCCGAATGGTAGGCATACTTATAATATTTTTGTCTGCCATGAAATAAGTTCTCAGAGCTGTCCTAAGCCTAACACTTCAATTGCGGGGAAGGTAATTAAAAATAACGAAAGTTGAATGCCAAACCTGCGCTCGCTTTACTGATTGCAATTCATGTGAAATTATAGAGGTTCCATGATTTCTTGATTATTCTTACAAGAGCGTACTATTGCAACTGTAAGTCTAAAATAGTTGAGAATTATATGTAGATTTTTAGCATAAGAAAGCCTCTTCGGGGCCCATATATTAATGCTACTACAACTTCTGGGGTTTTACACATATAAGACTCAATGGATGAGATTGCAGCACTTAAACTTTTACCAAAAAGCACTAAAACCCAAGAGGCCTAAGTAAGGGGTTTTATTTTCTCACATCACACATAGTTTTCTCTCAGTGCACACAGCCAACGATAACTCGGCAACGCGCTCACGAAATAAAATCAACACCACAATCTTTGGTGGCATTAAAGAAAGGCATGTACAGAAAAATAAATAGAAAAACTACCTTGCAGCAATTTTATATGATCAAATACCTGTTTTGATGCGCATGTATATAAAGAAATTCTAGTTGACAGGATATAAATAAAAAATTATATCCGCTTTATAGCTGACACACGAAAAAAAGAGAGATTAATTGTCTTTTTATTTTATCTGAAATAATCTAAATGGCAGAATTGTCTCAATTTACAAGGCAACACCTACAGAGATTACACGTTTGTGTTATGCTTTGGAATAACTAATAAAATTTTACAGACAAATAGTTAATATTGAGTTATGTAAGAGCGAATATAATTTTTTTTACTTGAATTTATAGAATTTTGTGTGACCGGAACTGATTAAATTACTGTGTGTGACATTTTTCAATTTCTTTAATTGATTGCGGGAAGGTATTAAAAATTGGTTTCTTTTATTCGTGAACAGAGAAAGTAGAGCATTAAAAATTATTGAAAAGAACTGAACACGAGGAAGATATGAAGACTCATTTTATGGAGCAGAAGAATGAGGAAAATATGTTTATGGCTACAATACAGAAAAGCTAGATGAACCCTTCTTTGTTGTAAAAATAACAAGGGTAGTTCTAGCTCTGTTTGGAAAAATCAAAAATAAAAATGCAACTACCTTGGCATTTCTGAATTTTTGAGAAAATATTAGGGATACTGCTTATCGTCCCTTCTCTCTTTCAAATTTGCTATTGCCTCAGAATTTCAATATTATTTAACCATAATCCACAATCACGTATGTAAGTACACCCTGCCGTGATCTAACCTGAAATAATTTAGCCGATAGGCAAATATGGAAACAATTATACTCAAAATATCTATCAAGGTTTATTTAAACAGGTAAAATGGTAAAAGTATAAGTATAAAGTATTTCTTTATAACCAATTTTATTTCACGTTTCTTCCCCTCCGGCAAATGCAAGGCATTCTCCTTTTTCAAATTGATGAATTACGCTTGATTTGCGCTGTCACTGCCTTTCTCTGTGTCGGCTATTAAACAACATTTTTTTCTTATTTTTATTCCCTTTTTCACTCTTCTACATTATTTTCTTATTGTTAATTTTGAAGTGAAGAAGATTGTGCTAGCTGATTACAAACCCTTAGGGCACCATCACTGCAGCAGCACAGCAAAAGTAGAGGGATCAAAAGGTTTATTTCTGCTGGTGATTGGCAATGGCATCCTTTCAACTCAAAAAAAGTAATAAATCCAAAAAAAAAGAAAAAAATGATAATAAGTAAAATACTGTAGCAGAAGAAGGGGAATATTTTAGCTGCGAAAGGATCGAAACCTTTTCAGCACAATTACGGCTTTGATGGCGTTGTCGTGTTGTTGCTTTTTTGCTCCAAGGCAGGTAGCATCGTTTGTGTATTTAGTTTTGCTGCTTCATTGCATTTCACTTCGCTTCTTTCAAAACAAAGGCAATGGTATTATTTTTTGGTTTTTTTTTGTAAGATTTTTTATTGTGTTTGTATTGAAAAAGATTTTTAATCCGTTTGCTGGTGCATCGGGCACATAATCATAAAGTTTTCCTTACATACATATATACCTTATTACAACCAAGCTCGGCTTATTATTTATAACATGGACACATCTTCGATTACAACAAATTATGTTGGCATTGATGGAAGGATACACTATTTTGTGCATTATTTTTTTTTTGGCTGACTCATATGACATAAATTGAGCAAATAATACATAGCGAGATAAACATACATTTGTATTGCAAAGGTGTATGTGTACATACAACTAGTTAGAGTTAAGGCTCACGTAAACTTAGTTGGATTGATTAGATACTTTCTTGAAATTTTCGTTAGCTCTTTGCAAACTTTTCAAAGGTCCTAAGTGTATAAGAATTAACCCTGTTGGTCCACTCTATATTTAATAACATTAAACCAGGGATTGCAAATAATCGTTATTTCTTAAATTTTGACTAAAAAAATCATACTGAAGGAGAAATGCTAAACGCAAAAGAAGTACACAGATGTAATCACCGTAACGCAGACTATCTCTAGGTGCATTAAATTTTATTTTTATAAAAAAATTGATTTTTAATCGTTATTTTCTGGGTTTTATTTTCTGCTCATAAAATAAAAGTTATTTCTTGAGTTTTATTTTTCCCTCAGAAAATAAAAGTTATTTCTTGAGTTTTATTTTGCCACCAGAAAATAAAAGTTATTTTTTGAGTTTTATTTTTCGTTCAGAAAATAAAAGTTATTTTTTGAGTTTTATCTTTTTGCTCAGAGGATAAAAGTTTTTTTCAGTTTAATTTTAGCTGCAGCTGTCGATTTTTCCACCTTAACGCGTAGGTAAAGTTTATAAATAAAAAAAATTAAAAATTTTTTTATCTACTTTACCTATTTATATGGCAAAATCTACAATTCCAGCCAAAATTAAACTGGAAAACTTTTATTCTCTGAGCAAAAAAATAAAACTCAAAAAATAACTTTTATTTTCTGATCGAAAAATAAAACTCAAAAAATAACTTTTATTTTCTGATCGAAAAATAAAACTCAAAATATAACTTTTATTTTCTGATGGAAAAATAAAACTCAAGAAATAACTTTTATTTTCTGATGGAAAAATAAAACTCAAGAAATAACTTTTAGTTTGTGATCGAAAAATAAAACTCAAAAAATAACTTTTATTTTCTGATCGAAAAATAAAACTCACAAAATAACTTTTATTTTCTGATGGAAAAATAAAACTCAAGAAATAACTTTTATTTTCTGATGGAAAAATAAAACTCAAGAAATAACTTTTATTTTGTGATCGAAAAATAAAACTCAAAAAATAACTTTTATTTTCTGAGGGAAAAATAAAACTCAAGAAATAACTTTTATTATTTGATGGAAAAATAAAACTCAAGAAATAACTTTTATTTTCTGATCGAAAAATAAAACTCACAAAATAACTTTTATTTTCTGAGGGAAAAATAAAACTCAAGAAATAACTTTTATTATTTGATGGAAAAATAAAACTCAAGAAATAACTTTTATTTTGTGAACAGAAAATAAAACTCAGCAAATAATGATTAAAAATCAACTTTTTGAATGGAACTCATAACCGTTACAGTCCCTGCATTAAACAAGCAATTCTTGTACATATATTTGTAGGTATATATGTATACATACGATTATAATATGGATCTCGGAAACGGCTTCAACGATAAAGTTTGGTATGCAGGGAGCTTCGTGGTGAACTTTCGAAAAATTTAATTTTTTAGTCACTTTTTCAGGGTCCCGAGATATGGGTCAAACGTGGACCCGGACCCGGATGACCTCGGAATGTTTCTGAGCAATATCGGTATCAAGTGAAAGGTGTTGGGTAAGGCTTTTAATGCTTAACCCGGTTTACTAGGTAAAGGGAAGGGGAAAGGGAAGTAGGAAAGACGAATTGAATGGAATGGGAATGGGAATGGGAAATGGAAAGGAAAGAGATAGGAAAAAGAAAACGAAAATCGAATAAGAGAGGAATAAAGAGAGAGGGAGAGTACGAGAGGAAAAATAGAACACATAGCATGGGGAGAAAAAAGTAAATGTAAGAGAGAGCGATAGGGAAAGGGAAGATGAAATGTGACGGGCAAGGGAAAATAAAAAGAAAAAGGAAACAGAAATGAAAGAAAAAGGGAGCAAGAAAGGCAGAGTTAAAGGGTGTGGAAGACTAAGATAAAGAAGCCAGCGAGAAGAACATAAAGCTGTAGGTTTATCACAGCGAAGCGAGACCGATTTAATACTTTTTGGTTGCTTCTTTTTCCGACAGAGTAGGAATATGATGTATTGTGGAACGATTTTCCGTCATACCTTGTCAAGTAAGGTTTGGAAACAAACTGGTTTCGGCTAATATGCGCCATCCACAATACATCAGAAACCGATTTACTTTAGTTCTGGATCTCAGAAATGAAATCTAGAATGCAAGGGGTCTCGGAGACGAACTTCTGAGAAGTTACATTTTTTTTTTCATTTATCTTTCTTTCAGGGTTTGAAATTACTTTCAACTTTTTTTTTCATTTACTTTGAATTTCATTTTCATTTCAAAATTAAAAAATGAACAGCGCAACAAAAGTAAAAAAAATATAAAAAAGTCTACTGTAACTATGCAGCCTTCAATTTCCAAAAACTACTGTCGACTGTTGCTGTGCTGTGGAAATTTTTACAGCACAGTGAAACAACAACAAAATGCAAATATAATTTTTTTTACAGGACTTTTGTTCTTTTTTTTATTTATGTGAACACAATCAAAATTATAATGTAAAAACAAAAACAAATTTCAAAAAGCCGTACTGAAAATTTAAATTTTTGTTTATCTGTGCTTTGCTGTTAACTGAACTGTTTGAATTTACACAGCAAACTAACAGCACAAAGAAACAAAAAAAATGATTCGAATGCTCTCTGCTTATAGTGGAAACACTCACCGACGTATGTTTCCGTGTTCCATTCGTAGATAATTCAAGCAAAAGTCAAACCCGTAGAAACGCTGCAAACAGTTTGTTTATTTTGTTTGTTTACATGGATGCAAAGTTGCCATTTTGTCGTCATTTCACTTTTGTTAGCAAACTTTAATTATTCCATTACATTTTTTTTTGAAATTTGTTAACAAAACTAGAAGTAAACAACTAACCATAGTTTACCTTTTCACAATCAATAATTTTCTTTTAATATTTTTGGTTTTTTTAAGAATAATTTGATATTTACAAAATTAAAATATATCATGATACAAAAGGCTCAGACGGCAACACTGACTTCAAAGCGAGTAGTCAGCTGACACGTTTTCACGGAAAAAATCAAAACGATTTTGATTTCTACGTACCGTTTTCCGTAAACGTAGAAATTCAATGTCGGTGAGTTTGCGTTTACATGGCATTCCCATAGGGTAGATCGTGTCAGCTGACACGGTCTACGGGCTGCCGTCGGTGAGTGTTTCCACTATTAGAATGTAGATATTTTCAAAGGAAATCAAAATTCAAAAGTTCTAAAAAAATAATGACAACTTTCGCAGAACAGGAGCAGCTTATTTTTTGAGACTATTGCTGTTTTACTGGCAGTTTTTCAAACCCTGCTTTTTTGAAGATTTTTTTTTTTAATTTTTTGAAGAGTTTATGCGTGCAGGACAGTAGTGATATACAGTTATCAGCCAAAGGTTTGCTTAGCATTGAAGCTGCGAAGCTTAGTAGGTCTGCCAGCAGAATGGCCAGTAAATTGCTTGACTTCGAGTCGTTTAACTCTATTGTCCTTTTAGAGCAAGGGTGCTCAACGCTCTCGTATTGAATGGGGAAACTCCAATACATCTACAAAAATTTATTAGTGCACTAAGAAAAAATTTGTGTTAGATTTAAAAAAAGTTACAAACTACAAGTAAATTTTTATTGTACCATTGGAAAATTTTGCATACAACATACATATGTACAATACTTACAACATATTTTATTTATACAAATATATCTACATATATATTAAATTAAGATATGAACTCGTGCATATAAAAAAAAATATATCTACATATTACATAATAAGAATAAGTGATAAGTTTATTCAAGGCTGTTTATTAAATTGTCAATATTTATTGTCGAATCAGAGGTGGATAATTGCAGAATTGCTTCCAAATGCTTTTGTGATAAAAGGTTTCTTTGGTTTGTTTTGATGAACTTAAAGCTTTTTCGCAAATATATGTGCCGCCGAACATGGATAAGTATTTAAAATTTCATTTCTTATGAGTGGATACTTGTCATATTTTATTTCTGTCATATATATAACTTACCTTAATTATTAATGTATATACGTACCTATAATTAATTAGCTTAGACTGCGACTCGCAATAATATTTCAGCAAAAAAGCTCTAATTCCTATTCTTCTTACTAAAATCTACTTTTATTTTTCTTCAAATAATTTGAAATACACTTTTGCCACACATTTTTCAATATTAACTAGAAATTTTTTTCAGTTTTTTCGTTTGCCTACAAATCGCACCCTAAATCAAAAAATTGCACAACTCAAAATTTTTTGAATCCATGAATAACGTCTTTAGGGACTGCTAAATGTTAGTCTCCTCCCAGCAAGAGTCTTCTTCATTACCCAAGGTTTTACTTCAATCCTTCGTTTGTAAAGAAAAAGGTTTTCTTGCATTTCTTCTATTTCTTTTATATTTATTTGTGTTCTGAGTTACGTCGCTTTTCAATTCAAGAATTCAATTTTTTCAAAAAAATTTTATTTTCAATTTGTTAGTGTAATTTTCAATTTCATATGGGAAGGGCGACGCAAACGTAGCTTCATATGGGAAGGGCGAAGCTAACGTAGCTTCGCCCTTCCCATAAGAAACTCAATCACATTCATTTGAAATTTTGTATACCTGTGGGCATATGGCAGGGGAAGAAAATTTTATTTTTATATTCTCATTGGGAGAATTTGTATCTGTGCCTATGTCTGGGGGGAAAAACAAAAACAAGTGTGATTCAAGAGCATAGCCATGAGCATCTATGTTTTAGAGTCTAGACCGTAGTATAAAGAAGATAATCAAGCCGAAATTACTAGATGAAAATTGTATGTGCTAACAAGCCCAAAGAGGAATTTCTCTAATAATAATAACTGTTATAATTCGTTTGCCACATGCATATGGGTATTTCCATGGTGACGAACGTGACATTCGTACGGATTCAACGTGAAGAAAAGTATCGATAAATATATATATTAATTTTTCAATGTGGCCTTTGAATAGCTTTTTACAAGCACTATGTTTAGTGAAAATGTTGGATCTACGGCAAAACACGTTTCAAAAACATTTGTCAACAAACACCGGTTGGTGACGTGACACAAAATATAAGTCATTCTCAGGTGCACCTATAAAAAGGCGATTTTCTGCGAATATTGTACACATTTTTTAATGCAAGTTACTATAATTTAATCAGTTTGATTTACTTGTATTACTGCCTTCATTTTTTCTTGAAAACATCTCTTCAATTATTTTGTACATAATATTATAACGTACGTAACGTAACGTTCGTAACGTGACATATAAACCTCTACTGAAGAAATTACTTACATAAACTCATTATTAAGTTTTTATTAAACGAAAAATGTAACATAAATTTTTATTCAGAACATTTTAGTACATGTAGAAGAGAAATATATATTATCAAAATAAATTCGCTATTACTGAAAACAGAATATCTCTGTCAAGAAATAATCATTAGGATGAATCTTCATTGAAAAGTGAGAAATAAGTAGTAAGAAAAGGTTGTCCCGAAATTGCCAATCACTTTTTTTATTAGCTCTAACTTTGGAAAATCTAAATTTGTTTAAGATAATGACAATTCGATATCTCCTCTTATTTAATAAAAGCTAAAAACTTTGTTTTGCACGCATTTTACATTTCGCTCGCGGTGGACCTCTCTGTGGAAATACCCATATACATATATTTAAGGAGGAAAAAAAAGTTAGCGGAGTACGGAAGAATTCCTCATAAAAATATCCGCCATGCTATTATATGCAAGGAATCACAAGTCAAGGATACGCATCTTCTCTGTAGTGTGTTCAATTATATGTACATAATATATAGTTATATACATATGTATGTTAGATACTCATAATCTATACAAAATACTCAAATGTGATACATATTTATATCCAAGGTCGATTATATTTTTTTTTTAACATCATAAAAAAATACATACTTTATGTGTGGTCTGGAACAAATGTTGTCAACATATTTGCCATTAACAAAATTATAAAATCTGTTACGAAATCCAAAACCAAAATATCGAATGACATAACAAAGGCGACCTTCACGATTTGCATTAAATTTCAAAACATGTTCCAATTTTTGGCGAAAACAATGGCAGGTGTGAATCACCACATAAATATAACAAATAGTTTTTTTTTAGCAAGAAAAGTACCAGAATAAACTTAAAAACAAGTGAGGCAAATATTACAGTACATTTCCGCTACAAACTAAATCATCATAATATGTAATCCCATTACCTGTGTCAGAAACTTTCCGCCATGAAGCGAGTCTCCCTATATGTTCAATTATGAATAACAGCACCAGGATCGCATCACTCTCCTTTCCTCAATAATATCTTTTATATTTAAAGCGTTTCCATAACCAATCGGTAGAGTAAAGTCTAATATGATGAGGGTCAAATGTTTACTCTTTCACCTTAATCCAGAACACGACTTGTGAGCAAATGCTTTATGTAGGGTTGTAGTCTGTGGGTTGTAGCTCATCATTATAATTGTAAAATATCAGATTCTATTCAATTACATTATGTTTTAGAACATCAGTGTGCATTGATATGTCGCAATGACGCATTTGTGGTACGTTACGTTGTCCAGATCCAGTCATCCCTCACATAGACCATATATAGTCATTAGAGTTACCAAAAGTTTATTAACGCATTCGTGTTGACCAGTGCAAATTATGTATTATGGGTGCAGAGATGATGTCTCGCCAGTCAGTTCTAGAATTACTATGATTGAAGAGATCCTGTCTCTCTTAGAAGAACACCTGAAGGATTTGTAGATTGTAAGGAAAAATTAGCAGCACTTAGGAATATGTATGTATGTAATAAGAAATTTTTTTTTACCCCGTGTCAAATTATTTAAGTGGCTGCAGGTTGTTGCAAGGTATTTAAAAAAAAAAAACATCAGACTAGACAATTACAGAGTTTCGAAAACTATTAAAGATTAACAATTTTGTCAAAACAATGGAAACAAAGACTTTAATTAACTCAGCGGTAATCTAATATCCATGAAACAAAGAGATTTTCAGTTTAAATTACAAATAAGAAAAAAAAAAACGCAATGTAAATTAGAAAATTATTTTGTATTACTTCAACAACCTGTCCTTCGATGGCGCCTAAATGCCTCACAACCAACTGATGCAGAACAAATCTTGTCAGCATTGCACGCTGGCGCCACGGGATGTCGGCGTCAAACTAATATTTGCACGCAGTTGGCAATGTCTGGTTTTCGTTAGTTTTGAAAAAAAAAAAAAAAACAATGAAAAATACCAGCAACTTGCAGGTTGACATGAAAAATCGCCACAACTAAACTCAAAAGTATACGCATCCAAAACAGAAAATGTTTCTGGAAAAACTCGAAAAAAATTGTTTGCTGTTGAAAATCACACGTGAACTTAGTAGGCGGTATAAGTAATTTTTTCACGTTTGTTATTCTTTTGTTGCGCGTTAAAATTTCCACCTTGCATTCGTGAAAAATCACACACTTGTTACCACCTCTTCGCCTATGGCGATTCATACTGCTGCTGCGGCAGCTGTTTTGTTGGCGACAAGAGAAGGCGGAATTGAAGTTATGGTGTGACAAGTGACACCATGTGATCAATGCAAGACAATAGATTGGTATAACAAATAAGTGGTGGACGAGAGAGAGAGGGAGTGTTCCTTCTCTGAAAAATTCTCCAAAAAAAAAGGTTTTAGAGAGGCGAGTTTGTCGTGCCGCCCTTTAATAGTCGACAATAAAAATGAAAAAAGGGAGTTAGTAGGGAACACATGATATATAGTATATGTGCAATGAATCCAAAATGTGTCTATGATTCCTTCCTGTTATTGATTTATACGTATGTATTTATGAATAAGTTGTCCATATTTCAATCATCATTATAGCTGAATCTATAAATTCCAGTTAAATTCGCTAGTAGATATTCCGCCGCAATGGGTTGGGCTTAGGGTGCTAAAACAGCGACTTCATAATAAATTTGTGTCAGCAACAAAATTTTTCAATCAGAATTTCCTTAACACTTATCCTGTATTCAAAAAGTTACATATGTGACACAAGTGGGAAAATTTTGCCCAATAGGCGAAAGATGAAATTTTTGTTATAATTCCAATTTTCAGGTATTATTTTATTTAATAAATATCAAACTCATTTATGGAAGTACAAAAAAAAAGTGTTATTAAGTTTATTTTAAGCCAATAGTACTTGCGACCAATGTCTCCGAATAAGCTTTTAAAATGAAGTTTTCACAGCCAACGCATTTGTTCGAGACTCCCAAATACCTTATTAATATAATTATAAGTTACTCTGATAGAGAGCGCTAGTATACAACTGCGATGAGGGCGTCGAGAACTATGCGATAATCTGCTGAGTTTCACAAGGGTACGTCCTAGTTCCTCTCTTGTGGAATGTTATGTACATTGGTCCGAGACCTTATAATAAGAGCAATCGCAAATCACATAGAAAGCTCAGACGACTACGGCCCTATAGCTCGCGGAACAGAGGTAGTGCTAGTGAGCGCAGGAAAAGTGTGTGAGAATAAGTATATGCATCACGGTAGGGGAGTGCGGGTAAAATTGCTAGCCATCAATATAATATCTTGGTGTGGCACTAGATCAGATGCTGTCCTCCAAGGTACACATTATACAGGCTATCGAAAAGGCGTAAAAAACATGTGGCGATCGTGTAGATGATTACCAATAAAGGTTTTGTGCGCTCAGCTCGTCGACCTCCGTTAATCAGGGCAATAAACTGCGCCAGTCATGGCCGTTCTAATACTGAAAACTGCATTTCGAACATTCTTTGGTGATGCTAGTGGACTTATAGATTGATTATGAATATTAACAGTTGGGCAGATAGAGAGTAGTGTGAGCTCAACATTCACTTTCTTAGCGGGCATGTTGTTTTACGGCCTAGCTTTATAGACTGAAGCACAACGATAGTCCTTCTTGTCCTATGTGTTGCTACGCTATAGAACACATTGAACACGTCTTTCCCCTCGCTTATCAGCTGTGCTGTGTCGTACGGGGTGGCTAATGTACACTGCCTTACAAGGTTGATAATGGCCAAAAAATCGTTCGCATGACAAACGGGTTAGCCTCGGAAGCAACCAGTCGCTGAACGTGCCGAATACATCCGGAAAAGGACTTTCACTTGCCCCATACTTTCTCTACTCCTTCATGGAATATCTTAGTGGCTATAACAACAACAATAAGACCTCGGCGTCCACGTTAGCCCAACTGAGATGCTGAGAATACTCCATGTTATACGATGTATTTCGTGAGCGGTGATTCCACAGGATCGGCTTCGGTCGGGAGCAGGTTTCGATGCTTCTCCTAGTAATAAAAAATCATATAAAGCAACCGCGTGTTCCATTGATAGTGTCTTAATTTCAGACCTGTTAAATAATGATTATTAATCGTAATGATTACCGGTTTGATTGATTAGTTTTTCACGTATCTATTTAATGATTGATTACCCATTGTTTTCAAATTTTAATGATTACTAGCTGGCCCGGCAGACGTTGTTCTGCCTAAAATTTATTCCTATAAAGCTATAAAACTGTAAATTCTCTGAACAAAAGAGATATATGTACATATATTCGCCGCGACAAACCTAATTTCTCCTATCTCCATCTCTATCTCTATCTCTATCTCTATCTTTATCTCTATCTCTATCTCTATCTCTATCTCTATCTCTATCTCTATCTCTATCTCTATTTCTATTTCTATCTCTATCTCTATTTTTATCTCTATTTCTATCTCTATCTCTATCTCTATCTCTATGTCTATCTCTATCTCTGTCTCTATCTCTATCTCTATCTCTATTTCTATCTTTATCTCTATCTCTATCTGTATCTCTATCACTATCTTTATCTCTATCTCTATCTCTATCTCTATCTCTATCTCTATCTCTATCTCTATCTCTATCTCTATCTCTATCTCTATCTCTATCTCTATCTCTATCTCTATCTCTATCTCTATCTCTATCTCTATCTCTATCTCTATCTCTATCTCTATCTCTATCTCTATCTCTATCTCTATCTCTATCTCTATCTCTATCTCTATCTCTATCTCTATCTCTATCTCTATCTCTATCTCTATCTCTATCTCTATCTCTATCTCTATCTCTATCTCTATCTCTATCTCTATCTCTATCTCTATCTCTATCTCTATCTCTATCTCTATCTCTATCTCTATCTCTATCTCTATCTCTATCTCTATCTCCATCTCTATCTCTATCTCTATCTCTATCTCTATCTCTATCTCTATCTCTATCTCTATCTCTATCTCTATCTCTATCTCTATCTCTATCTCTATCTCTATCTCTATCTCTATCTCTATCTCTATCTCTATCTCTATCTCTATCTCTATCTCTATCTCTATCTCTATCTCTATCTCTATCTCTATCTCTATCTCTATCTCTATCTCTATCTCTATCTCTATCTCTATCTCTATCTCTATCTCTATCTCTATCTCTATCTCTATCTCTATCTCTATCTCTATCTCTATCTCTATCTCTATCTCTGTCTCTATCTCTATCTCTATTTCTATCTCTGTCTCTATCTCTATTTCTATCTCTATCTCTATTTCTATCCCTATTTCTATCTCTATCTTTATCTCTATCTTTATTTCTATCTCTATTTCTATCTCTATCTTTATCTCTATCTTTATTTCTATCTCTATTTCTATCTCTATCTTTATCTCTATTTTTTTCTTTTCTATCACTATCCCAAAATGTACGCGAAAATATTTTTTTTTTGCATTTTTCGGGAATTTTATTGGATATTCTCCTATTCTGAATTGGTGTCAATCATCGAAATCGGTGCAGGCGTTCTTGAGTTATACGCGTTTGTGCTAACGCCACTTCCTTTTATATATGTAGATATACAAAATATATGGGAAAATATTTTTTTTTTGCATTTTTCGGGAATTTTATTGGATATTCTCCTATTCTGGCCAGAGGACAATCTGAATTTGTCTCAATCATCCAAATCGGTGCAGGCGTTCTTGAGTTATACGCGTTTGTACTAACGCAACTTCCTTTTATATATATAGATTATATGCCTATGCACTGCTCCTGACTCATACGAACACATCCATATCAATTTTATGTGGATATGAGTATGTTAAATGTGCTAAACAGCCTGGCAATTGTTTGTATGGGAAAAATGTTAGCCTATTAATATATAGATAGTGGGCACATTTGCCAACGAAGCAAAAACGAAGTAAATCAAAAATGGTACAAAACTAAAAACTTTATTTATTAATTATAAAGAAATTAAATAATTTATAGAAAAAACTATATGCCTATGCACTGCTCCTGACCCATACGAACACATCCATATCAATTTTATGTGGATATGAGTATGTTAAATGTGCTAAACAGCCTGGCAATTGTTTGTATGGGAAAAATGTTAGCCTATTAATATATAGATTTTGCAATTACCATTAAAAAAAATCAAAAAAATCATAAAAAATCAAAAATAATCAAAAAAAATTATTTTGATTGTTTTTGATTATTTTTGGTTATTTTTGATTTTTGTTTGATTAATTTTGATTTTTGTTTGATTAATTTTGAATATTTTTGATTTTTTTTTGATTTTTTTTTTGATTTTTTGATTTTTTTTTGTTTTTTTGATTTTTTTTTTGATTTTTTGATTTTTTTTTGATTTTTTTTTATTAATCATATCTTGATAAACACTTAATTTCCAGTAAACAAACTCTCTAAGCATCGTGCATTCTGCTGATCGTGGAACAATGATACAAGCCCGCGGTCTTCCTGTCCCTATAAAGTGAAGTACGTTGCCTCAAGAATTCCCTCCAAGGCCACAGATGCGTTCACGACATACCCATTGTTCCTCAAATAGGATTATTTGGGAATGTGTATGCCGATTCGCATGCCTACTACATAATAAAGCGGTAGACGATTTGCCATGCTGTAAAACAAACTTTATGCCTCTCTGACCAAACATACATACATACCTACCTGAATACGTATGTATGGGCATGCGTATCCAAATTTCTTTACAACAATATTGAAAAATAATTAAGCAAAATGAAAAAAAAAATAAAAAAAAAAATCAAAAATAGTCATAAAAAATCAAAAATTATCAAAAACAATCGAAAAAATTAAATCCAAAATAGTCATAAAAAATCAAAAATAATCAAAAACAATCGAAAAAATTATTTTGATTATTTTTGATTTTTTATGATTATTTTTGATTTTTTTGATTTTTTTTTTGGATTTTTATAATGGTAATCAATTAAAATTACTTTTTTTCTACAAAAAACAAACATAAAATAATGATTACCATAAAACAATTTAATTGATTACTAATCCTAATCGGAATTTAACAGGTCTGCTTAATTTCATAGCTACATACCTAATTCTATTTATATTGGACAATTTTTACCCACTTATACAGGATAAGTGTTAAGTAGTAAATATTTCAAAATTTCACTATATTTCATTCCCGAAATTTAAGAAACTCATTCGTACGTTATGCTCGAAATACCAGCAAATTCCCGTATTTCAAAGTGAATCATTTTCAAAGTTGTTTAAAGCTAAGCAATGTTGCTTTCAAACATTTATCTTCCGTATACTTTACTGAAATGGGAACATTTACGTGTAATTCGATATTTTAAATTTTCTAAATACAATATTTTAAAACTTCTTTTCCAAAAATTAATGGATCACAAAGAAAACAGACATTTGTATATGTATACAGTATTTACTAAACTACCTCCTTGGCCGTAGGTGTATAAATCCTATGGGAGAAAAACCTTTAAGTGCGCCAAATTAATGACTAAGTCGTAGTCTAATGGAAAAATCATGTATGTATTTTTTACAGCGACGTCATTGACAAAAAAAAATCCTTTAATCTCTATACACAGCAGAAAAGTAGTAAAACAAAACTAATTATAAATCTTATTATTGTGTGTATCACAGACGCCGTCGGCGGCACAGAAATGCCGAAAGCCACGGTACCGAACTCATCGAAAATAGCATCAGAAACCCCGACGGTTCGAAGTTCAGTGTAGCCAAATATGTGAACTGTGTTCGAATCAGTGTTGCCAAGTACTGATGCGAAATTCAAGACAGGTAGGCGCAGTGGCGAATTCAGAAACTACTTTTTTTATTTAGAAAGGTACAGTGTAATGTCAAAATCAAAGCAAATTCACACTATGGCCCACAGGAATGGGCGAGTCCCAAGCGAATACAGATTTTAACCAAGGCGAAACATTATTTTGACATTAAACTATACCAATTACAATATTAAAGTTCTGAATTCACGTATGCGCCTACCTTTCTAAATCTGGCTGGCGGAATTGAGCGGGATTTTCTGACGTTTCTTATCTTTTTGATAAAAGCAAATACATCGTCAGTTTATTTTACTAAAAACTATTTATTTAAATAATAAAATAATGGATTCTATTGTGATACCAGCTATATTAGTGGAGGAAGAAGAGCAAAGGAATCTGATAAACGAGAGAAAGTTTTTAAGGGATCATAGCAATCCTTTTACTTTAAGTAAACAAGCGTAAATTTAATTAGAGGCTGAAAATAAAAATAATAGTCTTAACTTTGCGTGAAAGAAACCTTTACCTTGTCCTTTTTTCTGTTTTTCATAGAATTATTTTGAACTACATAAAAGCAAAATGTATACAAAAACAGGGGAAAATTTCAATAACAATGTACCCGGCACCGGAATTTTTCGTTTATTTTTTGGCGATAGATCACTAAAATGCAAACGAAATCTTGCGGAAACTTATAATTCATTAATAACACAATATTTTTGCATAGAGCACCCTTATGCACTGCGCCGCGCTTTGAAAAGTAGCCCTCAGCCGACAGAACTACCTTTCTGGAGTTAGATCTTCTAAGATTTACAGTAATTTTGCGTAGTCGGGAGTGTTATAACTAGTAAAATTATCATTCGCAGAAATTTTCCTGAAGGATTCATTGAAACATTCTTAGTGGTTTGAAAATAAATATGGCGGGCGCATTATACTGAAGCCGACCTTCCACATCCTGCAATATTTGTTGAGACGAAAGTTTTTACTGAAATGGTAAATTGTTGGTAATACACATTCATAATTCGTTAGTTGCTTTTTTATAGTAGTCAAACAATAATTATCAACTTCAGAAAATGCATTATTATTCTTTGGTGAAAATATATTTTAATTTCCAAAACCTACATACACACGTATTTATTATCATTGTTTCACAATTTTTTCTCTGAAGTTTTTCTTTGCATATAACAGCAATTCAATCGCGGTGGAAAATGCACTGGACCCACGCCATGTTTGTGGCTTCTCGCGACCGGTTGATTAACGTATTTACATATATTCATACTCAATAACACTTATTACAACTTCATACATGCATTTACATAATTTACTTAAACTTTTATTGTAATTTTTGATATTTTGTTAATATCGCCGCAACCAAATACTTGCGGCAAATTTCGGCACGAAAAACTGTCAAAATGTTCGTTCATTCGGTGTTCATAATGCCGATTTACCGAACTTCGAAAGATTCGGCACGCCGTCGGTTGTCATAATGCCGATTTGCCGAAAACGTCATTTCGGTACCGCCGACGGTGTTCGTGATAGTGGCATATATCCTTTTATCAGACAGCAGACACTACTACTTCAGTGTGTAAAAAAAGGATAAGTAATTTTACCACTTAAATGTGCCGCATTCGGTGGTTTAATTGATCGCCTACATTTCGTCCTTTTCTTGTACCAATTATCTACATAAGTACTTAAAGGCAAGCAAACGAATATACTTAGATATGGGTGCATGTCTACGAGTACTTATGTACGTGTATTTACGAGTTTTTTATGGGTCACCATGTTAAAAGTGAAGTTAATTGCTATGCCAAAGGCAGCAAAAACTAAATAGTTAATGGGTTATAAACGAGCGTTCCAATCGAAAATTAGATAGGAGATTTGGAAGACTTTGCTTTGATGAAGCGCCCGACTCCTTTGTATGTAGAATAAAACAGAAAAATTAGTAGAATAAAAAAAAGAAAAAAAAAAACGAAAATTTGATAAAATATATGAATGTGTTAACTTTTTTTTCCAGAAAATCAAGTAGATGGCATAAAACTAAATTACATAAGTGCATTTTATTTTGCTCATTCGGCAAGATTTAAAAAGGCTTGTTAACTTTTTTTGTAGTGTTTTACATAAGTATCTTAACTCATGGCAGATTAAGCGCAGCATTTGGGCTAATGAGTTTCTAATTAAGCGTTTCAGATATCCTTCGCTCGGTTTATATTTTATTTGTGTTTAAGTAAGCATTGCCCCGAGCATCCTTTGAAAAGATATGCTATAATTTTCTTGATTATTGCTTAACGAGACATTTGTAGATACTGTTTGTTCTTAAGTGCCGCATAGGCAATCAGAGCTGAATAGCTAATTTAAAGGTTACTTAATTTTTTGGTATTTAAGATAGGCATCTCAGCCCTTTTGGTGTATTAATTAGGTGACCATGTGTTATGATTAGTAAGTGCATAGCATAAGATCGCCAAGTTAAGGTAGTTATTTAAGTAAGCAAGTATTTTGATCATCAGCTTAAGGACCGTTTTCTTAAGCACCGGTTAACGCTAATATCAACTGCGTTATCGACTACCTGCTAAATGTATGAGTTGGAGTAAGACGATAATGCTATTTAACTCGGAGTTAGGTTAACCGGAGGTTAAGAAAACGCCATTAAATTATTGTTTTAAATTAGAGTGAAGATAGATGGCCGACCTACCTGGGCGGCAAAAATCCTCGGCTGAGACCTCCAAGTGGTTTCTGCCTGGGCAATGGACCTTTGTGTCTCTTCCCTGATGCTTCCTGGTACTTGCTGTAGGGTAGACTGGGGGGGCGTGTGGGATTCGGGGTGGACCGCGGAGGGCTAGCCGTTTTCCGGTCGAGTAGGTCCCCTAAAGGTGTGAGCCAGGGGGGAGGGGGGTGCAAGACGGCTTCAGTCATGGTTCGAGGTGCCTGGCGGAAGGCATAAAACGCAGTTATCTTGTCGTGGAGGATAAACATATTTATCACAATATTTTACTCGAAAAGGCCCTTTACTACCGGTAGTGCGGTAGGTGTCTTTCTTGATATTTCGGATGCCTTAACAACGTCTCTGCTGAGCCGCTGTTGGAGGGGTTCGAATGGATCGGAAATTTTTCTTCTCTTTTATAGTTTGTGATGAAAATAATGATGCGGCGAATATAATTTATTTTTCTTAACAAAACTCATGCGAGTGTACTGCATTTGTATAGATGATAGTTTAATAATACGCATTGACCGATTTCCACTATATAGATACGAGTACATATAACAATTGTGCATCCAATGCTTGATGACAATTCATCTACCACGTGTTACAATTTTATTTGAGCCACAATACTATTTAGTCACATGAAATTTTCTAAGAAAAAATCTGTCTAAGGCTTTGAACTGTGGCATAAAAAGACGTGACTTTAAAAGACCTATAGAAAATAGAGAATGTTTGTATGTATGCATAGGAGTACAAGAAAGTGTTTTTGCATTTACCTATTTGCCTTGCCGCCGCCCTCCCGCCAGCTATAGCTAACCTAATCAATAAATACAGAGATATCACACATAACCAATTTCTAACAATTGCTTGACATTTATTGTCTACGTACACGCCGTTCTTGCTTTGAAAATATTTTACCAAAAACATTTGTAAACACGACTTAAGACATTTGCATTGTTCCAATAAAAGACACACATACCTACATACAAACGCAACCAATAACTAAAAAGATAACAATGGATTGTCGCCTCCACATGAACAACAACTTCGCCTTCTAGGTACGCTTGATTAATAAAAAGAAGCAGAAGAAGGAGCAGAAGCACGAATAGGAGCAAGACACATTGCACAGTGGTTGTTGGCACAGTAGACGTTGCTAATACAAAGCCGTGATAGACAATTCGATTGAATTATGGAAGAAGCAGAAGAACAATAATAAGAAGGAATATGGTCTAAAAAAAAATGATTGCCTGTATAAATTATAGGCCAAAAGAGACTGAGACGTCATGTTGGCCGAGGTGTTGTTAGTGCCACCAGCTTATTAGCGACAATACACGGTATCGCATGTACATGCATACATACATACACAAATCTACATATATTAAATACCACAATACCACCACCAGTGATGCCGAAATTGGGCCTTTCGGACCAAATCTGGTCCGATTAATTTACTTTGGGCTGTTGGGCGGCTAAAATCAATTTTGGTCCGATTTGTAATATGAATATTTTTAGTGGAGACAATTTCTCGGACGCTAAACGTTTTATCTTTCCCGTGTAAAGTTCTTTTATTGTTAGTGAAACACACTATACGCATATCTATTAGAGTTGGGAAATTTAGTTCACTTTGTTGAGCGCTCCATTGGTGAGCGCTCTCTTCAGTGAACTAGTTCACTTTAGTGACTGCATAGGCTATCCAGGAAGGAAGTCCCAAGAAAGCGTTGTCTGCCGCTGTTAAGAGCAGAGCAAAGCAGTGGCAGATGAGGTGTTCGATTGTCTCCTCGCCTCAAGCTTAGGCAGCATCTGCGGTAGGATGCACCTAGCCTCTGCGTGTTTCCCGATGAGGCAGTGTCCTGTGAGTACCACCACAAGGTTCGAGATGTCATCTCTCCTTAGAGTACTTATTTGATGGGATCGCTTGTGAACCCATTTCTGCCAGATTTGAATTGATGTTCGACATACTGGCTTCTGTTGCCATCTATCGCTTGCTAGTTTATAGACATGCTGTTTAAGAATTAGCTTGTTTGTGGCTAAGGCATACCTATGCCTTATGGAAGAACCTGATCGGTAGTGCCCTGCCTCGCAAGTTCATCCGCCCTAAAATTGCCATTGATATCCCTAAGTCACGGGACCTACACGAGGTGCAGACAGGTTTGTTTGGCCATCTCCTTTAGAGATCGGCGACAGTCTAGTGTTAGTTCTGATTTAAATGAGTGGGAGTCAAGATTACTTAGTATGTACATACCTCAGTGAAATAGTTATATGTGCATGGAATAATATTTTATAAAAATTATAAAAAACTAAAGTTATATTTTTTAAATATTATTTTTTACATATATGACTAGATATGAACTAATACAATAGCAAATCAATTTGTCTTTATTTACTGGTGATTTTAGTTTAATTTTTATTTAATTTTCCCTTAGGAAAAAATTATATGTGCGTCAAAGGATTTTTAACATGTATGTGGCTAGATAACAATATTTTATAAATTCTAATAATTTATATGCTTCCCTTTCTTCAACTGAACCTGGGTCAATCTCCTTGGCATGGACTCTACCAATTTTTGTAAGGTTTGGATGCTTATTTCGTCCCATTCCTTTACCAACGTTTCTTTAAGCTGCTTCATAGTCTGAAACTGTCTACCATTCTTATAAACCTTAGCCGAGAGTATTCCCCACAGGTCCTCAATGGGGTTGAGGTCAGGACTGATGGCTGGTCAAACCAACAAAGGGATGTTTCTGGACGATAAAAAATATTTCGTTGTACGAGCGGTGTGGATTGGGGCGTTGTCCTGTTGAAATATCCACTCATTTCCATAAACTTCTTCAGAAAATTGAATAAGGACATTGTCCAATAACTCAATGTACATTTGGGAATTGGTTTTGCATGGGATGAAACAGAGTGGAGATTTTCCAGCATACCTAAAAGCCCCCCAAACCATTAACGAGCCGCCACCATGGTTTCGCTTAAGACGATTCTGCCTGGGGTGTCTTAAGTCGCGCCAATATTTTTTACAGCCCTCGGGACCATCCAAATTAAACTTTTTCTCATCGCTGAATATAACTTTTTGGAACTCTGTATCCCAGAACTTATATTTATCGGCGAAGGACAAACGGGATGTCATATGTCTTTTTAAAAGCATAGGTTGAGATACTCGCGCAGTATATGTGACATTTTTGTTTTGGGATAATATTTGGTGGACTCGTCTCCTTGTTACCTTAAGGTTAAGATGGGCTTGAATTTCACTGCAACTCATACCTTTTTCAACAGCTAGACGCCGAATTGTTCGCTTACAACGTTCATCAATCTCTGATTTTCTGCCACTGCGTTTGGTAGTCCCATATTTTTCCGGGTTTTTTAGGAAATTAGTAATCGTATTTCTATGGCGTCCCAATTTCGTTGCAATTTCGACCAATGGCACACCACCATCCCTTTGTCCAATTATAAAACCGCGCTCTGTTTCTGTCAAGGTGGATCCGCGTGGCATTTTTTCTAAAAGTTGGAAATCACTCAATATCCGTTTGCAAAAAAATTTATATTTGCTTCACTTGCGATTTGTATGAATAAAGTTATTTTATCTTACTTATTGACATTTGAAGCAGGGAAAATGCGTTTTGCACATATAAATTTTTCCTAAGAAAGGTGGCATATACCACAAGTTTTTATATACCGTATACATTATCAGCGGATTAAAACTAATCATTATATATAAACGAATTACCAAATATGTAATATAATATTTACATGCCCAAAGATAACTAAATAGAGTCTTAAATTAGAGAGATAAATTGAATTAATGAAGTGCACATATAAATATTTCACTGAGGTATGTATTTAAAAATAAATATGTAATTCCATTTTAAGTTGACTTCTGATTTTTGGGCCTTTTTTGGCGGAATTGGGCGGTAATTTGGTCGGTAAAATTTTTTTTCAGTGGCAACACTGACCACCACAGTCATTTTTCGTTTTTGTTTGTGGAATGTTGGTAGGCATTTTCTAGCGAAACATGAGATGACACCGTCGGATTTGTAAGGATTAAATGTTGAAATATTCATGTTGGCAGGATATTCAGTAGGGATTTACTATCTTGTTTTGTATTTATGTATGTATGTATGTATGTATATATGTGTATTTATAAATAGGTAGGTAAGTAGATAATTCATAGCGTGCTCTGTTAAATCTGTACTTGCATGCATAAAGCAATGGATAAGTATAAGATAAGATTTAACGGTAGTACCCGGGGGTTCGGTACGCTGACATTAGGAGATTTAGTGCAGTTTAGATGGCAGCAAAAATCCTCGGCTGAAACCTGCAAGAGTTAGCTGCCTGGGCAATGGGCCTCCGTCTCATCTCCCCGATGCCTGTTCGTGGTGCTTGCGCTAGCGCAAACTGCAAGGCGGAGACCGCGGAGGGCTAGCAAAGGCTGTTGTCCGGTCGAGTAGGTCTTCTCAAGGCGCTAACCAGGTGGGGAGGTGCGAGATGGCCCCAGTCATGGTTCGAGATGCCTGTCGGAAGGTACAAAACGCATTTATCTTGTCGTGATGAAGGATAAACAGGATAAATAATTACAACAACAACAACATATCGAAAAGGCGCTTCACTACACGGAGTGTGATAGATGTTTTTCTGGATATTTAGCGTGCCTTTAGCAAGGTCTCTGCTGCGGCGTTGTTGGATTGGCTCGAATGGATTGGAATACACCCAATCATTCGGCGCTGTATCGGGAACTTTGGAGTTTTCGGGCGGTGACGGTTGGGTGGGGCCTTCCGACGATGCCAAACAGTGCACATAGGGTCACCCTACAAGGTGGAGTACTCTCACCATTGTTGTGGAACCTAGTGGTAAGCAAATAATCTTCAAAAATACACAAAATACTCTTCGAAAAATATTCTAAATACTAAAATTTGTGAAGTTTTGCATTCAAAGTTGAGTATAACGCCTCCAATGCGATGTTGGCAACACCAAACACCATATTATGTGGTCTATGTGAAGGATCAGTGTAGCCACTTTGTCCCACTGTCCCATCCAATCATCATATCCTCTTTGTAAACCTAGTAATTAAACAACAAATTTTCTTGTCAACCCAAACCACTCACTTTGCTACAGCACAGATAATCTGCCAACTATAACTTGTACATACATATGTATATGTATCTGTATGCATCTGATCTTCTTTCAGTGCTCCAACTTTCCACTGAGTCAATTTCAATGCGTTCAGAGCAAACAATTATGCCATAACTGACTGAAAATATCCAAGGGCAACGAAAAGGCCTTTCAAAAATGTTAATAACAAAAGGCACAAAGGTTTTTAATTTTTTTGTATTTTGAAAATTTTGCACATCAAATTTGCTGTCGCTATTGAAATTGTATGCAAGCTACATACATATATCGTAGATATTGTTGTTGTTGTCGAGATCTTGGCATTGTTTGCTATTTCACACACCAATTGATCCCTTGATTATGTCTCACTGCGCATTCTCACTCGTTAGCAGTTTTTACTGTTCTGGCTGTTGTTGTTGCTGAAAAGAAACTAAACGGTAGGAATTGAATTGGTGAGGCGGACGTAAACGACGAGTATGTGGATCTTGTTTTTGTGCCCTGAAAGGTTATTTCTTATTTTTCCAAGGATAACGCGCATTGAAATGTTTTCTCTTTGCCAAATGCACACAAATCGTTTTGTATTTTATTTTCTCATTGTGCTGTTGATTTTTGTTATAGAAATTTTTTTAATTTGAATAGAAAAACAAAACTAATATAATAATCTTTTAAATTGCTAAAATTACTGAAGTTCGCGTACGTTTGCAGGCAAGCAACAACAACAATGGCTCCTAGAGAATTGGAAAATGGGATCCTATCGCTTATGTGATTAAATGTTTTGTATTCACCTTTTTTTTTCTTCAAAGCATACAAACATACATACATAGATATTTCGAATGAGATCGAACATTTTTAATTTTGTTCTTTGAAGTCTTTAGTTTGTATAAAATCTTCTTGTGAATTGTTGCTGTTGTTGAATGTAGTTATAGCGTATTTTTTCCGACTGCCTTTGTTTGCTTGTTCCCCCGCATTGCTGGCCAGAATTGCGTGGTCGCATTTGGTGGTTGCTTGCCACCATCACCATCACCACCACCAACCAAAGCCACTGATTCGCTATTGGTTTTCGGTTTGTTGTTGTTGCTTGTGTGGCTGTTGGTGGTGGCTTTTAGCTGCTGCTGGGTTTTTGGCTTTTGGATTCAGCGCAGGTCTCTTGATTTATTTTTTTTTTATCTCAGCGCAAATTGATGGCCGTCATACATAAATGGCTGGCACACGTGTGTTTAGGGCTTGTTTGTTCAACATTCTATGGAAAGTAATTGTTAACAATTTTATGTACACATAAATACTCGTGTTTTTGTAATTTGTAGATAGTGAATGCAAGGCAAATATGTACATTTGTGTTATATATGCATATACACATATATGTATGAATTTCTATAAATATGTTTCTGATTGTAAGTCCTTGTAAGGACAACATAATCTCTGCATCATTGTTTGTTAACACATTACATATGTATGTTCGATTTAAAAAAATTTAAACATTGACATTTTTGTCTTTATATGTTTTGTCAGATTCTTTATTACATTTCACTTCACAAACAGGAGAATATTCAATTGAGATATTTGTATTCAAAAACATGCTGACTAGAAGTTTTTGCTGATATAGCCAACCGATATGTGATCAATACTATAATGCAACGTACTATATAGCATTTTTAGCTGAAATGAAACTTTTTTCAAGTCAATTGATACTTTTTTCAAGTCAAGTGAAACCTTTTTTAAATCTGACTGAAACCCTTTTCAATTGAAAGGAAACTGTTTTCAATTTAATTTCCATTGAAAAAAGTTTAATTTCCATTGAAAAAGGTTTAATTTCAATTTAAAGAGGTTACAATTGAAAAAGGTTTCACTTGAAATGAAAAATGTTGTATTTGACCTGAAAATTCTATAGCTGAGCACTAAAATTTGAAAAAAGAAATCACATCAGACCATTCAAATCACACTTACGTAATAATAAAACAAACATCATTCGAAAAGGGGTTCTCTAAAAAAATCAATCACCATAAGAAACACCACTACTTTAAACTCTCACTCATCCACTTAATCGCTTAAAATTTCTCTAAGATTTAAAATACTTTCCCACACATTTTATTAACACTCAAACTGTAATTAGAAATGCATTTTAAAGCAAAAGTATAATATTATTATACAAAGGGGTAATTTTCAACCCCCTAAAAATAATATACATAGGCATATTTTTTCATACGAGAGTGTGGAATCCGGTGGGAAGATTCTTTGCTGTGAAAAACACAAGTGCAGGGATTTTAATTAATACTTGAGCAAAGACGGCGGTAATTTATTTGAGATTGTTTATCAAAAAGTTACACCCTTTCAACTTTTGAAGTACCAAAACGTGTGCATGAACAAGTTGCATGGATTAGAGCGTGCTTGGGGGCAAGAAGAGTGATTTATGTAATTATGTTGATTGATTCTGGTCATGGTATTTCAAATAATATATTAGACGTGTTCGCCACAAGCGAGTGGAGTATAGAGCAAGAAACTGTTGAAAGTTGATTAGGTTTAGCGGGAGGTGATCTTTAATAATTTTATGTGTAGTAACTATGTAAATAACATGATAAAGAATTGGAGGGTGCTTGATGAGCAGCACTTTTCTGAAAATTTGTATTTTGCTTCGTCTGGACTAGGAGCGGATAAAAGATGACCCTGGCAGAAATATTAGCGTCGCCAATTGGCATCTTTACAGAGAGGAGCTTCAAAAGAGATTCTAAACCAAAGTTTTAACATTCATACATGGAATAGTTCTAAGGAGCAACATGATATAGTTCGTGCATTTACGAACAGCTATGAGTAGATAGGTCATGGATAAGGTCTGTCCTCTGGAAAAGCCATGAGACAAGACTAAACCACCGTGGTGTTACTCAGAATCAGACAAATTTCGTATGATGTGTTTTAGGGCATTGTATGTGTATAAGATGAATCTTAAAGAGTATAAGAAGCCATTAAGATCTTCTAAGAGATCCTCGTGGAGGAGATTTTGCAATTTTCTGGAGTCGGTATCCGACGTCTCAAGGCTTAGGAAAAATTTTTAGGTTCTTCATCGAGTGCCTCAGGAGGCTTGCCAGAGCGCACCGAAGAGGTACTTCTTTCATTGGGCCTACTTGAAGTCGAAGGCTTGTGCCAGAAAATCTCAGACAATTGCAACCCTTAAGCATAATATTCGACTTAAAGCGAACAGTTATCTTCGAAAATCTTAAAATATTTATACATATATTATGATAAGCGATTTTTTGTAAGCGCTATAAATTTTACACCGTTATACCGATTTTCGAAAAATCGGGCTTGACCTGTAGATGTGCAGGAAGGTTTAATATTTTTGAAAAGGGTTGCCACCTGTTTAAAAATTAATTTTACTGTATAGTTTGTTTGATGCTTAACTTTCTGGTACCATATGAAAGAGATTGACTCGAAAATTAGTAATTTAATAAAATGTTTACAAAAAGGGTTGCCACCTGTTAGAAAACTCAGTTTTACGCTATAGTTTATTTGATTTTTAAAGTTGTGGTGCCATATTAAAGGGCTTTGCCTGAAAATAAGTAATTTATTATTACTTATTTTTGCAAAAAGGTTGCCACCTGTTCAAAAGTTCAATTTTACTATACATTTTGTTTGATTTTTAAATTCAAAGTGTCATTTGAAAGCGATTTGCTTGAATATATGAGATGGCTTGGCCTGAAAATGAGGAATTTATTATAACTTCTACAAAAAAGGTTGCCGCATGTCCAAAAATTCATTTTTATTAGTTATGCTTAATTAGACTGTAATCTCCAAAATCATCATTATAAGGCATCCCAAGCAGAACTTTACTGCAATATTCCTCACCCCCTTCAGAGTTTCATTCGACCATTTTGTTTGCAAGTCTTCTCACAGTAATCATCAAAAACTCTTTCTCAAAAGAAATCGCACTGGGAAAATAAACACGAGGGTCATCTAGGTTAGATATTTTTAAACTTACACAGACTACAAACTGGCATTGGAAATGTGTATACACATGTACGTGATTGTATTTGCGATTAAATAATAAAAACACTTTTCACTCAAAAACCATATTTTACGTTTTTAATATTCCAAACTTTCTATTAATTTATTTATGTAAATCAATTCAGATTTTTATTCAACCGCAGCGAAGCAAATTAAGTGTTTCAAAATACTCTGTAGAAGAAAATTCCCATGAAACAAACACCCTTAATGCAACTGTTCCATGTACATATATTTTCTTCATGCTTCTTCACAAAAAGAACAGAAAACCATGTAAATAACCTAAGGAGCAATAACATTTGCTCTTTAACACCACCAACCAAATAGCAATGTGATGCTGGGGGCGTTTAAGGGGGGCCTACAGCCTACAGCCTACAGATGTCACATTTAATCCCGCGGGAGTCACATTTGTACTCAAATTCCCAATTTCGTATTTACCCTCGCACTTTGTTCTTGTGTTTTATGGTGGTTCAACTTGTTTACCACACATGAACTTGTAGATATTTTCGTATGGAAATTGGGGGCGCAAACATTATCAGTCACATTTTTGGTGCGTTGATTTGAGAATGCAGCACTTGTCATTTATTGTAATCTTTCCCCCTTTGCTGCGCACACACAATTTATGTGCCACATTAGTTTAAGCATAAATGGGCATTTCAATGACGTATAGCAATAGCATGACGAAAAAATGTTTAGAAGAATATGTCAAGTGTCAAGTATGTATGTATGTATGTATGTGTTCCACACTTGTTCTCTGCAGTAGCGCGCAGAATAATAGCAACGTTTATAGATGATTATTTAATTTGGACGTAATGGCTTATATATTTTGGTAATAAATCAATAATAAAGTATATTTTGCCAGCTATTTTAGAATTATAAACTGTAATTAGGGCAATTGAATTAAAACCAGCCTATGAATAATAGTGAAGAGTTTTCCAGTCCAAAAGGAGCACACCTTGAATTGGGAGAGAAGCTCCGCCATAAAACTCGTCAGATTTATAAAAGCGCCAGTGTATTATATTATTAGGTTTGTAGAAAACTTTTATTGCAAATAATATATTTGGAATTTATGTACCTTCTTTGGAGTATCCAGGATAAAGAAATATTTCTCGTAAATTAAATTACTTGTTTCTTTCTTGTTTATTTCATAAACTAATAATAATAATACACTGGCGCTATTATAACTCAGACGAGTTTTATGGCCAAGCTTCTCTCCCAATTCGAGGTGTGCTCCTTTCGTTTTTCCTACTAATTGGGTGGAACTACAGTTTTATTCCGGTTCCGAACGGCGAATGCATTTTTTGTGAGAAGCTTTTTCATGGCAGAAATACACTCGGAGGGTATGCCGCCCACTGCCAAGAGGTCACCGCTGCTCTTAAAAACCCAATAATTGGATTTTTACTAATTAGAAAAATTGTTTTGGTGTTTTTCTCGGACCGTGGTTTGAACCCGAGACCTCTGGCATAGCAGGCGAGCACTGTACCCACTGCACCATAAACTACCTAAGTGATTTCTAAAAACTAAAGTGCTATGAGCGCTAATGGACAAAGATGCAGTGACGCACTTTTATAGAATATGCATAATGCTTGACAACAGATGTTGCACATAATTTATGCATGAATTGAGTGACAAACATGTGTGACGTACAAATACATATATGTATGTAAATTGTGTAATTGTTCATGTTTTATTCAGTATTATTTGCAATTTCTATACATACGAGTAGACCTAAACATTCGGTTAGTATTATTTAATTGGGTAGAGAACAACTTTCTTCCAAAAAACTACGCCATATTTAACACTTTTTTAGATGATGATAAGACTTATGAAATAATGCCTAAAATTTTCTAAGGAAAATAAGCTGTATGAACAAAGGCTTAAAATAAGGCTTGTTTTCCTATGTTGATTTCATTAGGTTATAAGGAATACCACCCCACTCTCTAATTTGAGAGGAAACTTCATTCGACATGGGAAATAAGGCTTATCTCATGCTTTATAATAAGGAATTACACGGCTTATAATAAGGTGTTTTAGTTGCATAATTAAAAACAAAAAAATATTCCCTTGAATATACAAAAGAAAAATCGAATGCTTCATTTGTACTTATGTATTGTTCACACATATGCAATGAATATACATAAATATAAAAGTTCATGGTATGATTTGTGATTATTATACCCTGTGGTCTTTTGTGTTCTTTGTACGAAGATTTTGTCTGAAGTGTCCCTAGTGAAATTTTATGGCGAATAATTTTCTAGAACATTTTAACCCTCTAGCGACCTTAGAAATACTACTTATTTTTTCGTACTATATAAAAAGGGACCAAAACGACCTCTTTGTGGAGTTGGTAGAGGGTTAAATTATTCTACGAAATCAAAGCTCATTCTATTTTACTATATGTTTCCTAACAACATATTTCTATACGATATGTACACGGAAAAAAACCATATTGATGTCACATCCATATACATATATGGATAGTCCTGTCTGATCCATAAACTATGGATGTCACATCCATATAATGGCTGCCATACCCATATTTATTTATTTATTTATTTGTTTAATTTAATTTTAGTCAAATGAAACATTAATTTCTTACTGACTAATATACGTAATATACATATAACATTAATAGATAATTAACTAAAACTAAGAGTTATATTTCCAGAGATATCCTAGTAAGAGACGATGGAGTTCCTTAAAGATCAATGTTAGGAATAGTATTCAGTTCAGAAAGGCCTCTAGACATAGGGGCGAATTTAGGATAGTTGAATTTTGGGATTTCCGTATAGAAAAGTGGGATAACACGGAGATTTCGGTAAGGGATGAAAAAGTTGATTGTCTGCAATAGGGCAGAACAGTCAATAGTCCCTTTAAGGATGTTAATGACAAAACAGCAAGAGAGAAATGAAAATCTAGATTTAAGATTTCTTTATATATTACATATTTTTTTTTATGAGATACCCATAGTTTATGGAGAAGACAGGATTATCCATATATATGGATGTGACATCCATATAGTTTTCTCCGTGTACATATTTTAACCAAGTTTTTCCTTTATTTTATAATCACAGTTGCACAGTGTTAGGGGCACTTGTCTGCCTTGAAAATATCTTATTGTCTTTTATATGGAGAGAAATATCGTTTAGCTCAGAATAAATCATGATCATGACTCTGGTCCTTCATAACCTCGTCCATTAAGATCCACACGACTAAAGGCATCCCGAAAGTTGTAAACAGCTGAGACTTGCGAACTATTGTAAAAAAGTGGTAGCTGCCCCCATTTTCAGTGCAATCCTCAGAGACATGTTTCATCTGATTTTCTTTACTCAAAAACTTGTTTTTCTTTACTCACAAACTTGTTTGCTTAATTGTGCCATTTATTCATAAAATTGTGAGCTCCCCTCAAAAATGAGCATTATACATAGAGCTCGTTTTACATAAATACATATGTATGACCAACTAACAATTCATTCAACAATTAATAAAAAATAAAAGACATATTCAATATGTTGGCAGGATAACACTTACATATACATACATACATGCATATGTATGTTCATCTATGCGTGTTCGCTTCGGTTAAATAAGGACTTGTCTGCTAAATTAAAAAAAATTATCTACAACTGACAGGCAAATCAGCGACAGCAAAAACAATGAATTAGTAAAAAATTGAAAAAATGTCGAAAATTGTTATGGTGTTGAGAACGATTTCAGCGCATTCAATGCTAAACAAAATGAAATCGAAAACCATTTGCGCATGCGTACAAGGAAGGCACTTAAGCAAAGCGGGTTCTATTGAGCAAAAGAAAAGATCAAATTTCATCCCCGCCAAGAAAAGTGAAATGAGAGCGTATTTTCAGGACAAACAGATGAAATATGTATTTGTATATTTGAAGTCGTCTTAGCTCTACATTCATATATTTGTTTATTTTATTTAGTATATTATATTATATACCCAGTTGTAGACCTTACTATGCCTTGCTCGCTTGCAACAAATGCTGCGTAAAAATTGGGTCTGAGGCCAGAACTCACGCCATGGATGTACAAAGCAGTTATTCGAGCGATCCTAACCTACGGATCACTGGTGTGGTGAAGAGCAATCGAGGTAGGCTATATAGCTGATATGCTGAGGAAAGTTCAATGAGCTGCTTGTGTTCCGATCACAGGGGCGATTAGATTATTTCCAACGGAGGCTCCGGCTGTGATCTGCAATATTCCGCCCATTAATCTTTTTTTGTCCAGGAAAAGGCATGTCATAGCGCCTTAAGGTTATGGGAGTTGGGCATCTGGAAGGAGCGCAGAAAGGAGCATGGACGTATTATGCTCGACGTTACCCAGTCCGATATCAAAATGAGAACAGATCTGTCCTATAACAGTCTTCGATACAAACTTTGACATTATCTTTCCATTTAGGAAGGACTGGGGAGATGGTAAACCCGCTCAGAGATTCGATGTTTTAGTTTTCACGGACGGGACCAAGATGGCGGACGGAGTGGGAGCGGGTGCCTTCGCAACTAAGTCGGACACTTTCACATCAATCAGGCTACACGACATGGCGAGTCTGTGGCACTCAGAAAACGAGATGCGATCCTCAGCCATTTTAAGGATGGACAAGAGGGACATTTCTCGCTTAACTGCGGTGTTCACAGGAGGCCACGCGGCCCGACTGACTTTAGACCATAACACTCTATGCACCTGCTATGTGAGTGTCCTTCGCACTTTAAAAGCAGAATGAATTTCCTTGGCAAACCTATCGTCGACAACCGCTCGGAACTCAAGGACGTCAGATACCTAACCTTAACACGATGGATATAGGGCATAGTAACTACCATGCTTCCGAAATGATATTCTTCTTTAATCTGACATTTTCGCAACCAAAGAGGTGTTATTCGAGCAGAATTGGAGGAGTTCAGGATGACTTAGTGAGTAAAGCCTTGGACGAGAGAAGCTGCACTAACTGGTTTATATGAGCTAATGGGCAAAAAACTTTTCAGGTCTTTTTGGGACCTCATCTGAAGAGAATCAATATGAAAACTCTGACCAGAAACATCATTTCCTATGGTATTAAAATGGAGCGTGTTAGCACAAATAGCAGTCAATAGTAGCAACTGGCTATAAAACATCTATCAAATTTTTATGCTTGAGTGATATGAAAAATGATTGTACAGCGCCATAAACTGCACTTGACAATTAGATACAATAAAAAAATGCCATTGGAGAATGGCTAAACATTTTGAAATGTATGCGAGAAACTTTTTTAAACTCCAACCGAGAGCAGCAACAACACCACCAACGGCACCAACTAAACAATACCACTATCATAACCACCAGCGGCTATGAAATTCGAAACCATGAAATGGAGGTTTCGTACTTAGGCATATTTTAAAGAACATAAATACATGTACATATCTATGTATGTATATGCATTCATACATAAATATGCGTTTATTTGAGAATCATATCGATGCTTGTTTTCAAGTGTTATTCAGAATTGCTGTTTTGTGCCCTCCAGCCATCATCATACATACGTACATATCTACTCTGGTATCAGCGATGCGTGCGCACGCAGGCGCGTTAATTAAATATCGCCACAACCCCAGCACAAACACAACGGGAGGTCAATTTTTTTTTTGTTGTGTGTTCTTCATGCTTGAAATGATTTTGAATTTAATTTTGAATGTTTTCGTTGGTTTTTTCTATTTTTTTTTCTCAAATACTCTTCTTTTTTATTAGGCATGCGCAACATGTGGCGATGATTAGTTTAAAATTACTTCAAAAGGAATTGTTATGCATATATATAAATAAACCCAAGTCACTCCTTGAGTTTTAGTTTTTCGTGTTTGGTTTTGAATTTTTTGTTTTCTTAGCCACTCTATGGCAATGTAATTTTTTCATGTTTCATACTATTTGAGGAATATTTCAAATGAATTTTATGTTATCGTTTGTAGATAAGCAATAAAATTATGTTTTCTTGGTGCTGCTGATTAAGTGAGTTAATGGGAGGATGTTTAGGGAAAAAATAATCTGGCCTTGAAGGGAGAAAAGGCTAGAGTTATAAGGGAAAGGGAGAAAGTTTTATGTTTATTTCATGGATGGGAGGCTTAGTTTCATAGCCTTGGGGTGGTCTATCGGGCATACATATTCAGCTCCAAAGCCTTTGAAGTACTCTCATAGTTATATAATAGGGAACGGTGATGGTTCTGAAGTTTAGAGATATGAATTCAGTTTGGGCAACATTTACTTTGTCTGTGGCGGAAGGAATCCCTGGAGTCAAGGAATTTATGTAAGAATGTGGAATGTTTTTTATGAAAAAATACTTCTTATCTAATTTTGTATATAGGCACATTAGAGCGAGTCGATTTAAAGGGGACAGAAAAAAAGGCTAGAACATAGGAAAATAGAATTTTGTAGTTAAGGACACACCTCCCCCTATAACAAAATCAGGGTTATATTGTGTGTATGTTTGGGAACGTGGAATCTTCATTTGTACGAATAACCTAGTCTAACCAACTTCGCCGGTTTCTAAACATTCTACGTAAAACTAGTATAGTTATTTCTTTAAATATCTTTAAATAGTCGTTACTATCAACGCGAAACCCTTTGGAAGAACTTCTATCTATGCGAGATACATTATTATTTATGTCTGGCGTAAGGCATAAAATGCACTTTCTTTCTAGTTTTTGCGCATGGAGGATAAAAAAGTTAAAGAACTGTTCGGTATAGCGACCCAAACGTCGGTGGGAAACGACACCGCCACCACCGGCTTACACTAGGGAGGACATGCTTCTTCTCTGCGTATCGTCAGTGGTCACATCGCTGCTTTAGTGGTTGCAGGATCCACCAGATGTAGTGCAACTGCAGAACATATCAACGAGGATACTATCATCGAATCAGACATAGACCTCAACAGCGTGAACAGCTGCCAGCGAGGAGGAACTGCTCAAGTCCCCACGGACCTCTCGACCATGTACCGACTCGGTAAGGCAAAGAAGGGAGTGAGACAATTAAAAACTAAAAGCCCTAGCCCGGTACTAGGCAGCGGTCTAGATAAAGATGGGCCTCTTAGACAAGATCAGTCCCTCGCCTTCACACAATTGATGAGCGAGCGGCAAAATCCACTTAGGGCCGTTTACTCAACCCCTGATTGAGTAAACGGCCCTTAAGCGACGAAGAGGCAGTGGACTGCGGAGAGTGGAAAACCCATACATACCAAACGCCTACGCATGACGGCGACCAGCAGCTCGCGTATTGCCGTCAACCAATGCGTTCCAAATAAGCAGCCAACCTGATCCAGCAAGGCGGTGATGGCCAGTGAGGTAGTCAAATGCCTCCCAACTGGGCAGAGGACGCTGGATCAGTGGAGGACTGCTGACAACAAAATTATAGAGGTCTTCGCTACTCGGGTAACATATAGCTCAGATTTTACAAACATACGTATAAAAAATATCTTAAGAAAGTTCAAGAAGTCATCAGATGAAGACTGTTTTATGCAGACACGATACTCGAGTATTCAGAAAGCATCCAAAATAGGGTTGAAGGTAGTAGATCAATGCTATTTTTTATATCAGAGGAAGTAGAAGGAATGTATTAGTGAGGGTTTGCGAAATTGCAAATGAGACTTTTCACATACAAATTTATAAACAACAACAAGTTATTTCTTCCCAAACAACAACTAATAAATGGTGAAAGGAAAGGATGAAAATTATATGACTACAATTTATTAGAAATTGTCCATAGAATTTAGTGTCAGGGGGTAATAATGATCAGAGGCTAAGCGAGATATTAATCAGTGCGCTAATTTTAAAAGGATAAGAAAATAAAAGAAAAGCGGAAATTGAATTTGTAATACAAGTGAAGTGAATGATTTTTTATGTTTATATTTGTTTTCACATTCAATTACGAAATAAGGATGTGTCAAGGAGTAATATTTAATTACAAATACTCACGGATAACATAAAGCATAAAATAGAACTCAGTGGCAAGGCATTTGTTGGCAAACTTATTTTCAGCACTTGCAACGTATACAATTACCAAAACGTGGAGTCTAGCTACACTTCCACACTCAAACAAACTCAAATTCATTATCCTTATTGGCATTTCTCGCACTCGAAATAATTACTTAACAACCTAAGCGTTTTAGCTTTCTACATACAACAATACGAACAGCGGCAATATGATCTTTTTTGCAATTACTTCATCTGTATATTGGTAATTCGTATACTAGACAACTAATAAGACATCAAAAGGATAATGTGCGCGCTTTGTAAAAGGATCTTAGTTTACAAGTAATTCTTGTAAAGCAGGAAATGCAGGAAAAAGGAAACCATTGAACACAGTGGTATACCGCATTGCACACAAAAAGTTCTAATGCCAAAGATGATTTTTTTTTTCTTTTCTGCTGAATTTCTTAAGAATACGATAGGCCGTTGTGTCGCAGGATCAAAGCGGAGGCCTATGAATTGCGACAAGATCAACTAAAATATTTACAAGCAAATGCACAACAAATATAATTGAAGATAATTGCAGTGCAGTGCAGTCTACAGGGCGGTGTATTTAAGAAGACATTTTGTGAGGAAGTTATGTATGTACCCACTAAAAATTGTGACTTATTTAAGGTTTGTTCCAGAAGGTGATGATGCCTATGAAATAATGCCTGAAAATTCTAAGAGATATAAGTTTTATGTATGTGCAAAGGCTTATACCGGTAATAATTCCGATTTTCCTGTGTTGATGTCATCAGGCCATAAGGACTACTCTCTCTCTCTCTCTCTGTAGGAAATCTTATTCCAAAGGCTTATTCGCCATGTAAAATAAGATAACTCCTTATAATAAGGGATTATGTGCTGTTTAAATACCTTATAATAAGGCTTATGCTCCATAGGAAATGAGGCCTGAATCAATTCTTATAAAGGTGATCAGATGTAGTTTAAATACCATATATAATAGGGGATAATACCTGCATAATTCACACTTTTTACGAAACTTAAGCATTGCGATTTACATATTTAATATTAAAAAATATATTCCGATAGGCTTGAAATATTAACACGTGCTTGGCTGTCACTTGAAGCAAGACTGAGGGCCGTTTACTCAACCTCTGATTTACGCTAACCACGGTTAAAGCCCGGTTAAACATCATTATCGACTTCATCATACCATACATTTAACATATGGCCGATAATGCAGTCCATAGCTTAAGCGGGCATTTATCCTCCGGTTAGCGTTAATCAGAGGTTGAGTAAACGACCCTGAATATCTTTTTGTAAGCCGTAATCTACTAAATATTCAATGCGCAATTTTTTACGGTCGGCACACTTTGTATCCTCTTTGTGCATGTTTGCTCACAAAACTCAATTCTCTCCCTCTCTCTGTTTGATGTAGGTATGAGCGCATAACAGAAAATAAATATTAAAATGTTTAGAGCTGAGTGAATGCGCGCATAACAGCAAGCAACGCTACAAACGTATCCCTTTTTGCCAGCTTTTGCTTATGGATCTTTTTGCGGGGGTATGTATGGCTTATTGCCTGTCCTATTAAGTTATTTGTAAGTATTTGATGTTCTCTAATAAGGCAAATATTTGCTTTGATAGCGTTGATTGAAATTGGGTTTTCTGATTTTCTTTATGAAAATTGTAGTTATTGTTGTACAATAGGTTTTATTTTATTAGAAAAAGAGAGTAAATAGTAAACACAAAATTACCGTTATCCTGTCCATAGAAACAGAGTTTTGAGTTCAGGAGAACTAAACTAACTCCCCTCTATATGAGTATTGGTATTTTCGGTTGCAATACAGTGCATCAAATGTATATTATCCCATAATTCTGCCAGCCAAATTGTGTCCATTCCTCGTCAACATATCAACATATCGCACCCTAAATCAAAAAGTGGCACAACTCAAGATTCAAAAATTTTCAGGAGAGCCAAAAAAACTTTTTCATTACAAGCAATCGTATGGCAAATGGCCAGGTATAATCGTTATTTTTCGGTCGAAAGAGATAGTTACTCAACAGTTTTTTTTTTTGGCAATCGCTAGAGATATGTTCCGTATACCCGTTTATGAAAAAAACTCGATTTCGAAAAATTTTGAGTTGTGCCACTTTTTGATTTAGGGTGCGATATCTTTATATATATTACGCTAAGCAATTTCTTGTACGCACCACACCGTTATACCGATTTTCGAAAATGGGGTGTCATATGAAAGGGCTTCGTCTGTAGATGTGCAGGAAGTTTTAATTTTTTTGAAAAGGGTTGCCACCTGTTTAAAAATTTTATTGTCCTGTATAGTTTGCTTGATTTATAAATTTCAGGTACCATATGAAAGGGATTGAGCTGGAAATGAGTAATTTATTAAAATTTTTACAACAAGGGTTGCCACCTGTTCAAAAATTTAGTTTTACGCTATAGTTTGTGTGATTTTTAAATTTGAGGTGTCATAAGGAAAGGGCCCTGCGTGAAAATAAATAATTTATTATAATTTTTATAAAAAGAGTTGCCACCTGTTCAAAAATTCAGTTTTACGCTATAGTTTGTTTGATTTTTAGATTTGAGGTGTCATATGAATGTGTTTTGCCTCAAAATTAGTAATTTATCATAATTTTTACAAAGAGGGTTGCCACCTGTTCCAAAATTTATTTTTACTCCACAGTTTGATTTCTAAATTTAAAGTGCCATATGAAATGGCTTTGCCGGCCATATGAAAATGCTTGGCCTGAAAATTAATAATTTATTATGATTTTTACAAACCGATTTGTCACCTGTTCAAAAATTTATTTTTACGCTACCGTTTGTCTGGTTTTCAACTTTTAAGTGTCATGAAAGGTCTTGCCCTGTAATAAAAAGAAAGGGGAGGAGAAAAGGAAAGGAACGGAAATAGCGAAGGAAAGGAAGCTAAGGAGGGAAGAGTACGGAAAATAAAATGGCTAAAGGGAAGAGGAAGCGCAAATAAAAGGGAAAAGGGAAGAGAAAGAGAAGTACGAAAAATTACCTTTTGGAGGTAGCTATATGGATAAAATATTGTAGAAAATTATTCACATTAAAACTTCACTATGGGACTCCTCGGACAAAATCTTTGCATACAAAATCTAGGTCGACGGAAAATAAAAATAACCAGTAATTATGTATATGCTTAATTTTATATTTTATTAATAAGAATCTATGGGCTTAAAGCCGATATATATTCTGCCATTTTTAAGGGGAAGTCAAATTTAAAATGCAATCAAAAAAATTGTTAAATGTAGCAATAAGTGGTCTTCCACCCTCAAATTGTCGCACAGTGTAATTGAGGTTTACTAGTAAGTTTTATTTTATTAGCAAAAGATAAACAAAGTTAACGTTATCTCTGCTCTTAGAAACAGAGTTCTGAGCTCAGGAGAACTAAACTAACTCTCCTCTATATGAGTAGGTACATATTTCTTGGTATTTTCGGTTATAATACCGTGGGTCAAATCAATTTCTCTTTATTATCCCATAATTCTGTCAAATTGTGTACATTCCTCGGCAATATATTTCATTTAATTTTCTGTCACCTCCAAATGACTTTTATATTTACCAATAACTCGCATTTTTTCATCTTTTCGCTTTATTACTACCCATGCGATTATATCAAGAGCCATCACACATCATTTGAGCCCACCTTTCATGGCTACTTCAGGCAGCCAAAAACACTATTATTTCCTTTGGTGGCATGGCTTGTAGGATTTCTTGCTTATTGCTGATCATTTGCAGTGATTACAGTTTCAAAAAAAATTAAAAAAAAAAAAAAAATAGTTTCATGACTATCCTCTTTGTTTGCGCCATTAATTCAGGAGTCACGTTCCTCAGCCAGTCAATTAGTCACTTGAATCGTCGCGACAGCCACTTTCGTTATTGATGCGTCTTCCCACATCGCTTTCTTCGCTTTATCCTCGAGCAAGGATCAGCAATAATTTAAGAATGTCTTGCTTTTTTTCTAGTTAATCGCTAGACTGTCGCCACGATAACAAGTGTTAGCTTTGTTTTCCTTGGCATATTTGTTTTATATCTACCTTTTTTTTTTTGCTCAAAGTCATTCTTGAAAAGCAAACAAAATTTATTACTGTTTACACTTAGATGACAAATATTTATCTTTTGTTTCTTCGTGTGTTTATTTTTATTTTATATTTTAACGTATCCTTGCGTATTACTTGCGTCAACACACCGCACACGTGCATTCCAGAGTTTGGTTTATTTAATGATTTTATATTACAATTTTTTGTTTGTTATCTAGTTAGACACTTGTAGCGTTCATCTGTGCAATGGTTTCTTCTAACTAACAATTTTATACCTTGAAGCACCGTGATTGATATTTTATATACATACATATTTACATAGAAAAGTGGTTGGCATTCTCAGACAGATATGGCCTGCTGATGAGCAAGAGATTATATTTTATGATCCTAGTTCAAATTCCGAGATTCCAATTGAGCATTGCGACATCCAGTTGTGTCGTTGTTGTTTTTTCTTTCATGGCCTGCGTCGCAGAAGACATTGAAGAATGAAAGATATTTTTTTGATAGTAAAGAGTCAATATAGTCATATGTATAAGCTTACCTACCACTTCTGCATATGATTGAAGTCCGAGAAGCTCTGTAAACACTACGCCATCGCTCATAATTCATTAAAGCTAGAGGTGTTAGTGAGAAGACTTTTCAGTCTCTGACAGAAGAAAATCATCCCGGAACTGATCAAGTATCCTTCCAAATATGATAACGATGTCAGAGGCAGGTTTATAGTGAAATCCTACCAAGTGGACTACAGTCAATAATAGAACCAAGTATAGCGGGCGCTGTAGATTACATCAGGGACTCCATGAGGAAAGCTCACGGGAGACGCTAAAACTCCACAGATGCCTGTAAAATTAAAAAGTGTTTCTGAATACGCCTAAGGGGAAGGTAGCAAACCTCCTCCTCACGTGGTGAAGGAGGGAGCTTCGGGTCCTTGTTTGGTTGATTACAGCACATAATCCATGAGGACAGCACATGGCCACCATAGGCATCAGCGAGAGCTCATTATGCCTATCTTGTCTGGGGGAGGACGTAGACGGCGCAGAGCATTTTCTCTGCACCTGTTCGGCTTTGGCTAGGCTAAGACTGCGCATTCCCGCGTTAGATGTACTGAGAATGGTGAATGCACATTCTCTACCATTCGACAAATTTCTGAGATTTAATAGAGAATTTGGACGGTAAATATCCTCGGCTGAAACCTCCAAGAGCCTAGAGTATAAACAGGATATAATAGCACAACGTTTTACAATAACCGAAAATGCCCTTCATTACAGAGAGTGCGATAGGTGTCTTTTTTGATATTTCGAGCGTCTTTAGTAACGTCTCTGCTGAGGCGCTGTTGGAGAGGCTCCAATGGATCGGACGGTGACGCGTGGGTGGGGCCTTTCGACGATATCAAGGAGGCAGACGGAGCATTCCGCAAGGGGGAGCACTCCCATGCCTGTTGTCTAATCTAATGGTCAAGAAAATACTCTTCTAGGAAAGACAGAGTTTTTCCCGGCCTACTACAATTCCATTCTATTCCATTTCACTCCATTCAATTCCATTCCAACGGGACTAGAAAGGGACTTAGAAAAATCTGCAGAAAGTTTGCCATTAATTCAAAGGAATGAAAATATTCGTTAGAATAAATAAATGTTCCGCTAATGTAGTCATATAAGCTGGGAATGCTAGTGACAATCCTTATTAGATCAGTTACTCAATGATCACAATTTTTCCATTTCCTTTTATTTTCAGATAGCAGTACATGGTATTTTACAGTACTACACCACAGTCCCGTACATAGAAGGTTGACTGCTACAGAGTCAAAAAGGACCGCAGAAGGTAAGTACATAACTTGAAATATAAGATTTCATGGAGAATGACCATCCCATGAATATATATATATATATATGTATGTATATATGTATGTATATGTATGTATATGTATGCATATAACAATTGCATATATTTTTTAATTTCTAAATTTTTATCTCTCTACGGAAATCTAAAATAAGTCGACAAACAAAATCGAAATCTTTTAGAATACTCACGTCTAAGTAAGGATATTCTTTATAGCAGTTACATATATATCCACATAAAAAAAGACAGCACACAAAAAATTTGGCATACAATAAACTTCGGTGCTCAAAAATCCAAACTAATCCAGCAACTGAAAAAACAAACCTGCGCACCCACATATTGTCTTGCGAAACTTATCTCGTGCACAAAATCTCGTTCAACTCTAAACCGCTCGAATGATGCACTTTAGGGGATTTAGCCTTTCATAGATGTCAATGCAACGCAGCAGCACAAGCAAACGGATGTTTTCATTGCTATTTCTTTTGAAATATATTTACATGCTCCTTTCACTTACTTAAAAATGTAGAGCAATGGAAATAGAGTTTGAAAGATTTTCAAAATATTTAGATCGTTACGCGACGATAACGCAAAGGATTTAGATTGCAATCGGTGCATTGAGTGGAGATAAGCTCTCTGGTTGTGCGTATATGCACATAAAAACAAAGCGATATTCAGCTGATACTTCAGGTAATACCTCAATGATCCTGCATCCTTTACTTTTTAAGAAATTCTTATCAATATTTCGAATCTTTTCTAATACCCATTTGCTTGCATTTATGTATGGCAGCTCAAATTTCAACAAGTATTTTTTGTGGAGCAGTTTGATCTACATCTGCTGCTGTGATCTTCGCAATTATTGGTTGTGACTCTGCGTTGACGGCTGTCAGCATCTTGATAAATATGACTAAACTAAATTATTTAATATATGTATGTATACATTCATATCTTGATAAGTGTTAATTGATACTAAGAGATGATAGCATTTGAAATAATTTGAACGAAAAGTGGCTGCTAATTTAGATCTTGTTCAGTCATTTAGTTGGCCACAGTTTAAATGTGAGTCTATGGACACAATAGGGCAGTAAGTAGAAAGGTTATCTTGATTGGCTATTTTGAGAAAGTAGATAACTTAAAGAAATTCCGTACTGTATCGTATCAGATTGTAAGAACGTTAGGCTAAATAGTAAACATAGCCAAAAAAAAATCAGGAAATAATACCCAGAAAACGTAACACAAAACTTTCTATTATTCTTAAATTAAACAGCAATCATTTGGAAAATTTTAGCTCATTTAAATATGGCTTTTAGTCGATAGAAAATTAAAATTAATCAAGCAGTTCTAGGTTTCTCACTTAACAAACTCCCATTTCTTACTCTTACCTCTAGCAGACGCAAACTTGAACAGAGCGTAAGAGACGGAGTTAGTAGAGCATTTCCAATAAAAAATGCAGTCAATGTTTTGTTTTAAGATTTTAAGGGGGATCTGAAACAATGCATTCGTTTTTTGTTTATTAAATTGTGTATCCACTTAGGCTTAGTTTAAAGCGTTCTGAATCAAGTTCAAGTTGTTGTAAAGTAGTTAAGTAATATGGAAGAAAAGTCTATATTTCTGAGACATAGGATTTGTAAAACTTACTAAACTCAGTAGGCAGTACAACTCATAAATATGAGCAAGCACCTTAGTAAAAAATTGAATGAAGTTATTCCTTATATAAATACTAGTAAATACCCGTCCACTTCGCTGAGACAAATTGCGCTATGCCACTGCCTATCAATTTCCGTACCACTCTCCATCTCCCGTTCCATCTATATCATAGTACGGCAAAGTTCAAACAGAATTTGTGTCGGAGAGTGCAGACCGATTTGAGCTACACTAGTTAAAAGGTGTGTGGTGTTTCTCATTTGCCCGTCCGGGACACTTTCGCCGGTCTATAATGTATATCTTCCTCCCCCTGTACTACTCTCTCTTCTTCTCCCGTTCCCTATCAACAACGCTCCGTAACAATCAGGGTCCACATATTGGTTTATATAATTTGAATCGGTTCAGGTATTTCGGGAACCATATAGCATGAACTATGTATGGAAACCCGCTGCGGCCGCTGTGGTGCAGTGGGTAGAGTGCTCGCCTGCTGTGCCAGAGGTCTCGGGTTCAAACCACGGTCCGAGCAAAACACCAAAACAATTTTTCTAATTAGTAAAAATCCAATTATTGGATTTTTTAAGAGCAGCGGTCACCTCTCGGCAGTGGGCGGCATACCCTCCGAGAGTATTTCTGCCATGAAAAAGCTTCTCACAAAAAATGCATTCGCCGTTCGGAGCCGGCATAAAACTGTAGGTCCACCCAATTAGTAGGAAAAACAAAAAGGAGCACACCTCGAATTGGGAGAGAAGCTCGGCCATAAAACACGTCAGAGTTATAACAGCGCCATTGTATTATATTATTATTATGTATGGAAACCCTGATCGGCTCATTTCATTTGATACCAATATTGCTCAACAATATTTTGGAGTCATCCGGGTCCACGATTTGGCCTCTATCTGGAGAACTGACTTGAAAGTTGAAATGGAATGTATTCTCTATTGAAGCTCTAAAAATATTTCGGGCCTATTCGGGTCCATGTTTGCGGCCTCAAATGCCGAAAAAAAGAACAGAATCTGATCATAAATACGGATTTTGCGAATATGAATATGGCTACTCCAGCGCCATCTAGCGGGAAAAATATTGCCTGTCGAGAGGAATAAATTGTCAAAATTTGATAAAATCAGTTCAGTAGTTTTTGAGCAATTAATATAATATATCGCACGTTTTATTCAATAGGGATTCAACTCAAAAAAATTTTTTTTTGGAAAACGCAAACAAACTTTTATAATTTCAAATAGTTTCCTTCTACCGCTAATTACAAAATCACTTTTATTTCCGCCATTTTTATCTTTTTGAGTATTTTATAAAACTAGACTCAAAGGCACGACCCAGTTATTGAAATATATGGCAAAATCTCAGAAATCGAAAATTTCGAGTTAAATCCCTATTGCATAAAACGTGCGATATATAACTCTAACGAGTTTTAAAGTCGAGTTTCTCCCAAAATTTGATTTTCCCACTAATTGGGTGGATCTACAGTTGTATGCCGGCTCTGAACGGCGAATGCATTTTTTGTGAGAAGTTTTTGATGGCAGAAATACACTCGGTGGGTATGCCGCCTCGTGGCGAGGGGTGACCACTATATCTAAAAACCCAATAATTGGGCTGTACTTAATTAGAAAAATTTTTTGGTGTTTGTCCGGACTGGCTTCAATTATTCATAGTTGGCAAATGCTTCTCTTTTATTTTTAAACCCTCACCAAGAATTTCAGCATATATGTGAACAGATAGGATTGAATGGAACTCAACTGATATTATTTCTTGCTTGCTTATAAAGATAAAAGAGGACTATTTCAAGCCAATCTCTTACACTACCATAAAATAATTCACTTTTCTAGCTTTCAAAAATTTTCATTGGTCTTTTGACACTTCCTGTTATTTTGTAGAAACCCTAAAAAATTTAGCTTCCCGTCTTTTATACTTCAGCTACACAAAATATAAAAAAGTTTAAAGAAACAATAAATGCAACCTATAAAACAATTCGTTATCCTTCCACTTTCGAGTGTGAATACTCAAGAAAATCAAGGCGAGACTTCCTGTGCGCGAAGTACGCACTCAAAAGTATAGTCTATAGAGTATAGTTAGTCAAAACAACAGGAAATCTATTATATAAAAGAAGTCAAAAATTCATATCCTGCTATGGTATTTGTTACGAAAGTGCCAATATCAATAACAACAACACATACAACAAAAAAAAAAAGATCACAATCAAAAGAGCAATTTTTCAATAGACAGGATATGACGGTGAATCATATAATGGTAATAAAAAAAAAATGATAGAACATGGCAAATCCAATGTAGAAGATAAATCGCATTGGTCAAGCAGCACTTATTGGCCAAAGAAACAAAAAAGTTGAAAAGTCCTTATAAGATGCGTTGTAATACTGCCAATATCTATGGAGAGGAGCGTCGCCATTTCCTGTGGCCGCCAACAAAGATTTTATTTGAAATTGAAGTGCATTGTATATCGCATGCTATGCCATTCCAACGCAACCGCCCGTTCGGCCTTTTACTGTTCTTTGTTGGTAGTTCCTTAGTTAAGGGCAGAGTTCCTGTGGCGTTGCGCTAAAGCAATTTTCTAATTCTTCACTAAACAACAATGGGTGGTCGAAAGAAGTAAAAATGTAACAATGAATTTTCGTATGTATATAAATTTTGTTATTGCGAATTTCGTTACGCTTTTAGTGCTAGAAAATGTATAGGCTATTTGCAAGTAAAGGGTGCTTCGTTATGTGTCTAACTATGTAAATATTATCAAAGAAAATTTTAGGTGCATAAATGCATTTCTCGCCACCAATTTGAGGGTGTATGAATAGCCGGATCTTGGACTTTAGGGCTCAGGGAGTGATCTATCCTCGATTTAATCCGGCCTTTTCGAGAATAATACTTCTGGGATATTTTTACGATCCTAGAAGTTAAATCTCGAAAATATTTTTAGATCATTTTGACTCGGTTTTTATAACAATAAGAAAGCATTTGGAATAGCTTCCAGCACATTTTAGAAATATTTAGGACACATTTTATACCACTTCGGACATCACAAAATGAATGACCCTTTAAATAGCCTACAACAAAACAAAATCACCCAAAAACACAAAACGGAAATGTAAACTCATTGCAATTTTACAGCATTACAAATACGAATGAATGATTGTGAAGATCAATTACGAATTTGTGTTTTCATCTTTTTGTTAAGTGTTCCGTATTTTTGGTTTTTTTTTTTTGCTATTCATACTAAATCTCCAGTCGTTTTGCGCACTCCATTTCAAGCACAAATCCTTGTCGTGCTATTGTCCTGTTTATTATGTGCTGTTTTGCAGCTGTCGTTCGAGTGTAAAATTTTTGAAATTTTTGCATTTCTTTCAAGTTTAGTTTGTTTGCTATTTGAGATCATTCATAGGAACACGCGAGGCATTGCATTCATTCATTTGTAATGCCCAGTTTGTGGTACTTCTTAAGCATTGGCATTTAACTAAAGGTGTGAGTATGCTTTCCATCTTTTTTTTCTATTCTGTTCTCTATGAATTAGTTATCCACTCATTCAAATGCTGCTGTGGCCCTTTAAAAGATTTTGCATGCAACACTTGGATATTTTTAAAATACATAAATAGTCTGAAGGTGCTTAGTGCGCTGAACACCTGGCCAAAATTGGAATTGTGCTAAATCCTTTGTTACTAAAGAATGCTGCAATTCATTTAAAATATTCTTGGTAGTAAAGTATGCCTAAGACCACGCTTCTAATATTATGTTTAAATTATAATAATAATACAATGGCGCTATTATAACTCTGACGAGTTTTATGGCCGAGCTTCTCTCCCAATTCGAGGTGTGCTTCTTTTTGTTTTTCCTACTAATTGGGTGGACCTACAGTTTTATGCCAGCTCCGATCGGCGAATGCATTTTTTGTGAGAAGCTTTTTCATGGCGGAAATACACTCGGAGGGTATGCCGCCCCCTGCCGTGAGGTGACCGCTGATCTTAAAAAACCCAATAATTGGATTTTTACTAATTAGAATTTTTTTTTGGTGTTTTGCTCGAACCGTGGTTTGAACCTGAAACCTCTGGCATAGCAGGCGAGCTATCTACCCACTGCACCACAGCGGCCACCGTTTAAATTAATTAAATATTTTAATCTCAATGGAAAATATTTCCCTGGACTTTTCGAATTTCCGTTCTCAGAACGAAACACATGAACCATGTGAAGACCACCCTAAGCCAAATTGTAGAGCTACTCGTGCTGATGGCTGAATGAGTAGCTGATCACGAACGGTGTCCTCCTATGCCCGGGTAAATTCGGGGTACTAAGTGCCTTCTCTACGCAAGTTTGCTTTGCGGACTAGTGTCCGTTCCCTTTCCGTGCATACTTGTGGGACGAAAAAATTGGAAAATAAACAAAAAACAATAAAACACAAAAAAAATTAAAGACAAACACTCGTGAAAGGACGGGACGTTAAGTTGGCGGACGGCCCTCGGCTGGGTGGCACGTGCTTTTGCTCGGACGAGCTCTTGTCCTCCACCCAGGATACAATAAACTGTGGGAAACAGTACTCCGCCACGTCAACAATCTTTCAAGGCTGCCAGGATGCCCCAAGCATCTCAATGGAAAAAGCGGTGCCAGCATGCATTGTCTGCACGGGATAGGATAGAGCGGAACAGGGCAAGGATGCGGCGGACAAAATAAAATTCCAGGTGGTGGTAAGGTGGTAAGCGAAACAGGTCGTTGGAGAAGGCCTCATGCGTCTCCAAGAAGTGTAGGAGGCACCTTCTACGTCACTGGGAGCGCTGAAAGATTATAAAATCTTTGCTAATGTGGTGCAGGGCAGCTTACAAGTTGCTTTGATTGATGCGGCCACAGAGAGTGGTAAACCCGTCTTTGAGAAGTCGGGGGAGATTGAGGCTAGGTTGTCTCAACTGGTCAAATGGTGGAGAGCAACCGCGTTGGGCTATGCCGCTGATATGCTGAGGAAAGTTCAACGAGGTGCTTGCGTTGCAATCAAAGGGGCGATTAAATAATGTCACACGGATGCTCTGAACGTGATTTGCAATATTGCGCCCATTGATCTCTTTGTCAAGGAAAGGGCATCTCAGGGTGCCTTGCGGGAATTGGCAGTCTGGAAGAGCGTATTCTGCGTTATCGACCCCGACATCAATTTGAGAACAGACTATATCTGTCCTACAACAGTTTTCATTATAAACTATGAGATTGTCTTTCCATCCAGGAAGGACTGAGGAAATGGTAAAATCATAGGCTCGATGTTTCAGTTTTAACGGACGGGTCAAAAATGGCATGCAGGCTGGGAGCGGGTATCTTCTCAACTCCTCCCGACATATCCGGACATGGCCAATGTCTTTTGCACTGCCGAGGCAGCATGAACATCTTTTGGAAGCCCTTCTTCGACAACCTCTCTGAACTCAAGGACGTCATCAGGCCTGACGAGCTTCTTTGATACCTAAACTCAGCAAGAAGGATATACGGCGTAGTACCTATCCTAGTTTCCGAATTGCTATACTCGTTTACAATATTCTTCCGGTTTCTGGCTCTTTAGTCACTAGTCGTGGTAGCAAACCGGCGCTAGTTGGAGTCTGTTGGACTCGCCACTCTAACCAACCAAGCAACCAGGCATATTTTTTCTCTTATCAATTTTAACGTATATCAGCGCCTCCTAGATCAGTGATCGGAATAAAGGAGCACAATTGTTACGACTTCGGAGCTGTGCCACCTCTGCTGCTAATCGATAATAAGATCGAATCGCTACTATAATATATATGCCTCTAGGAGAAATAGATTTTGTCTGACGCTAGGGAATACCCAAGATAAGAAATGCCTGTCGTAAGCGGCGAATAAAATCCACCGGCCTTGAAAATGGTCGTTCGCACGACAGTTGGGCTAATGTCAGATGGAATCAGTACCCGAGCGTATCGAATTTATCTGGCAAAGAACTCTTACACCCTTCGGCGACTTTACAAACTTTGGCGACCAATTTATGAAAATTGGCGATGGCGACTTTTTTGGCGATTATCAAAACTTATTTTGTTAATTTATTAAATACTAGCTGTTGCCCGCGACTTCGTATGCGTATAATTTCTCTTCTATTTTTCAACTCTGTTGGTAAATAATAAGTACCAACAAAAAAGACTGTTTGTATTTATATGGCCGTTTTAATTATAATAATTATTTTATGTGAATTTAAATGAGCTATTGGCCATTTTTTTTTTTTTTTTTTTTTTAAGAAGAAAAATTGAATAATTTTTTTGGTAGAAGTTATGGATCCATTTCGGAGATCACCACATCCCCTCATCAGACTTCTTCAAGCGGCCTCAACCGAGAATCGAACTTAAGTCGTTCGAAATGGATCCATAACTTCTACCAAAAAAATTATTAAATTTTTCTTCTTTAAAAAAAAAAAAATAAAGCCAATAGCTCATTTAAATTCACAAAGACTGGATTTCAACTCTAATATGATGCCTGCTTTCAACCAGCTCTTCGCGTCCGTGTTTGAACAGCTCGGCAGGTAGTCCGTCTTTTCCAGGAGCTTTATTGTTTTGGACCCGGGGTATAGCTATCCTCACTTCATCATAGTCGGGTGGTGGAATGTTTTTTCATCGTCAGGGATTGTGGTATCGGGTTCGACGACTCCCTCGCAATTTATCAATGAGGAGAATTTATTGCTCCATAAGTACACTCTGTACGTCGGTTACCAGGTAGCCATTATTTTATTTCTTATAACAAAATAGCCATATTAAGCATTTTGAGATTAAGAAGGTTCACATTTTATGAGATAACTCCGAAGCCAGTTTAGGTATTGAAATTAATCAAATGGTTTATGGCAGCATTCATAAATACCTTTCGTTTGATACCCATATTGTACTAACACATTTTGGTGCACATATTGGCCGATAACTCCGATACCGATCGAGATATCGAAACAAATAATACCTTAAACTTTAAGTTGAGCGTCTAGCAATCCAATAAAAAAAGTTTCGTTCAATTCCATTCAGCACTTTTTGAGTGATACGGCCACAAACATACGGACAGACAGACAGACAAAAATTCTAAAAATGGTTGATTTGGATTCTACTGGCTTAATAATGCTTCCCCCAATCATTTTTTTCTCGATATCTGCAATGTACAGACTTCGACCTGTTACAATTTTATTATATGTAGAGATTAACAAATTATCTAAGCTTTTACATCATCTATATCTACATCTACACTAATATTATAAAGAGGAAAGATTTTGATTGCTAGGGTGTAAAACAACTAGGTAGTTAAAATTTATAGTATTATGATGGCCATTTATGGTCGGTACAGAGGCGCCGAGAAAGTGGCTGCCTAGGGCGCTCTGGACCTTTAATCCGCCACTGCATATGTGCCATGATCTTTTGATAAAAATTTCCACTTAAAAACAGTATCTTTGTAATTGAAAAAGGCCATGTCAATAGTTTAACATGTTTTTTATTACAATACGACATTTTATTCAAGCAATGCGTTTGTTACTGAAAATTTATTATCTTCTGTGCACTTCAATAGCATTCAATAATATCTTCAATTGAATTTAATTTTTGAATTGAACAATTTTCTTAAAAAGAATGAAAAACAATGCAACAATTTTCTCTTGACAAAAAAGGCAGGACAATGAGCCACATTTAGTCAAGGATATCACACATTAATTGCACTTAAACGCAAAGAAAACGAAGATCAAAAGGCAAAGTCATGAACTTGTGATGGCGATGCTATGATGTGCGACATAAAAATGACAATACGAGTTTGTCATGAATAGCAAGCATTTTGAGCGAGCGATACGCCAAAGTAGTTAAAATGCTTAATTTTTTTAAGGAGCGTAGTATAATTAATTATAGCCTGCTGTGAAATTGTTGAACAACTGTGAGAAGCGTATTGCTTGTTGCTGTATTGTATTGTGTTGCGAGTGCATACCTACAGTGGCGGTCGGAAAAATAAATGGGGTATGGGTGTTAAAGCAAAGTAAGAAAGCAAAGCGAAGATTCTCTTTATAAAATGTCGTACGGGGAGTAATATGACCCTGCAGGGTGGGATATGATATCTCGTAAAAGTGATTAGGATCAAGGATATTTCAATGGTACGCCTCAATTTCTTAAATATTGCGATGAACCTTCATGAGTTCTAACAAAGGGACTAGGTGGAATCGCACTATATATTGCTCTTGTCGTATAGTAGATAGTGCAACGGAAAAGAGAGCCCTTAAATTATTTATGGAATGCCAGTTCTTTGGATTGATTTGTATTCGGGTCGTTTCGATCTTCAGAACTCTTTATCTGTCAAGATAGTTTTTCGAGCTTTGTATATAAGTTCGATGAGTCTGAGGAATGAATTTTTCAAAACGCATCCCATGCTTTCTTCAAAATTTTTTTCACATGTAAAATATTTTTCGAATATCTAATAACACTTCATATTCCAATGCGAAAAGCATTTTTATTTAATGTCAGCATCAAAAATATTTGCTTGTCACAATTTTTTCGCCTCCACTGTGTCACCGTGTATAAAATGCAGAGTTGTGTATTTTGAAAATAAGAAAAAAAAAAAACATTTAACAGCAAATCACCTCTAAAATGCACTCAAAATGCACAATAAAAAGGATAATTAAATTTCGCATGTTTCATAACCAGAAAAATGAAAGAATATAAAAAAAGAATTATATATGAAAATTGAAAAAAAGTGAATTTTTTCTATTATTTCACACCAGCTGTTGCTTTTCACGCTTTTCCATTTGCGTTCTTTTTATCAAAAATTGTTACTTTTTTTGTAAGTCAAAGCACAAAAGAACACTCGTTCCATGACAATGTCACTTGAACGAAAATAAGGACAATGGAAAAGCAATTGATTTGAGTTAATAACCAATGAATGCCACTTCATTGATGTCAATTATACAAAATATGTGACAATGCATTCGTGTATAGGTATTCGTACTATATTATAGATATTGTGAAAAGCAACAAAATTAACGCAATACAAAAGCGCTAAAATTGCTTTTAGATTGTTCTAATGTTATTCTTTAATTTTCTAATTTTCCATACTGTGAAACATATTTTTTCGGTAATTAATTTTGTTCTTTGTGGCTGCCATTTTTTTTTTTTCATATTTTTTTTTTCATCATTATTACAATTGAAACTCATCTGCTCGGATGAGATTTATGGTATACTTTGAAATCTTTTTGTGCTAAAAAAATTATTAATAAATGTTCTTGTTGATAATGTCACATTTTCTCTGTAGTAGAGATAATCTGCAGTCATTACCTTTTTTAGTAATTTCTACCAGAGATCAGGTGTCGCTATGGCATAGTGATTTAAGTGCAATAGATCGCGGATTCGATTCCAATACTAAAATAAAACCATTTATTGGATTTCTAGAACCAACAGGTAACTGCTAGGACGTAGCCGGTAAGCCGGCGTCTCATGCAAACAATTTCACAAAAATCTATCTATCAAACATACCGGAATATACCTAAGCAAATCCTTTTCGCGCTTTCAAAGGCGGCTTTTATATCGACAAAGAGATGGTATGTGTCAGTTCGTCGGGGAAGGGCTTTATTTTTCCATACAATACGCTTGCTATCCCGCACGATAATTGATGTATACTGGGGTAGTGTCTTCTTCATTGTCGATTGGACACATTTGTTCCAAGCAGCAGTTACGCGCTTGTTTGACCATATTCTGTGGAGAAATAGCTTACCTGATTATTGATTGCTTATCTTATATCTTGTATATATATCTGAGTCTCGGAAAAGTCTTCGACGATTTTCACGAATTTTGAGGCTTCGGAGGCGAAATTGTGAAAAATTTAATTTTTTCATTCCATTTTTTTTTCTGGGTACCGAGATATGTATATGTAAGTCAAATTGAGGAGCGGACTGACCCCCGAATGTTTCTGAGCAATATTAGTATAGAATTAACCCTTAGACTAGCGTTGTGGTCTGTCAGACCATTTTGAAAAATTTTACTACATCTTTTTGTTTTCCTTAACATTTTTGTGCAAACCGTTTTATGACTTTGTAAGGTTCCATGAGTGTTTTCTAATTCAGTATAGAAATGTAATATTAGTCTCATTTCTGTGTAAAAAAAAAGCATATTTTGTGTAAGATGTGCGTTTTTCAAGGTTGTGGTCTGTCAGACCACAGCATTGAAACCCTATATCATAATTGTAAAGGCAACTTTTTTCAACATAGAATTCGCTAGCGAGCTTATGTACATAAGCCTAGCTTTCGTTGGAACTATTCGTGAGGATGAAAGATTAATTCCACCAGAATTACTTACCTCTTCTAGTCGTCCACCATCTTCTGTTACTACGAAAATGTCTTGCCCTTACGTGCCAAAAAAATATGTAAGTCTATGATTCTAAATTCATCTGAACATTATACCTGCGATGTTGATGGGGAAGCCAAGAAAGGAAAAGATAAATAACGCGAATTTTTAATTGAATTAGCACAGGAAAAGTTTAAACCACATATGGAGTTACGTGAAGCCTAGCCGAATTTATCACGATTATGCCCCATCTGCGATTAGATTCTGGCTGGATTTTGGTATTTGAGGCAGATAAAAGAAACCGGAAAACTCATTCCATTGCATTAAATGTAAATATACGGTTTGTGATTTACATTAAACCAACGCATGCGTAATGCGTTTCTGAAGAAATGCCAAGAGGTCCTACAAACTAGGGACTTGTTTAAAACACCCATTAAAGCATTTCTTTAACAAATTTGGACTGTGTTTTTATGCTAAATGAACGTAAATATAACATTTGCCAAATAACAAATAACATTTGTTGTATCCGATGACTTTTTTGGTAGTTGCAAATAAAAAATACCTTGTGGTCTATCAGACCACAATATACCGTTAACGACAATTCACGTCACCAGTAGTCTGAGGGTTAAAGGTGCTGAACAGTGTTTTATATAGAGCTGTACTTATCATCATTCCTAGGTCGGGGTGTCGGGGTAAAATGAGGACCCAGATGGCCGCGAAATGTTTCTGATATTTGATACCGGCGGAAATCAGGGCTTCAGTATAGAAAACTCTTCGGCATTATGCTCAACTCAGTTTCCTAGGGAAAGGGAAAGTGAAAGAGAAGGGGAAAAGAAAAGAAAGGAAATTGAAAGAGAAAGGGTAGGGTAATGGGCACGGGAATTGGAAAGGAAAAGAGACGGAGAAGGAGAGATAAAAATGAAGCGAGAATGGAATGGGAGAGGAAAGGAAAGATAGAGTAAGAGAGGGAAAGTGAGAAGTAATGGGGAGAGGAAAGGAAGAAATAATCGAGGGGGTTGGGAAAGAAAGAAAAAATAGGATAGTAGAGAAAAAAGAGGAATAGAAAAGGAGAAGTAAGGCAGAAAGTGAAAGGGAAGGGGAATGAAAAATAATGGGAAAGGGAAAGATAAAGATAAAGACAACGATTGAGAGAAAGGCAGTGGGAGACTAAAGCGAAGGAGAAAGGACATGAAGAGGGCGAACTTTTGAATAGTTCCCTTTTTCACGCACTTTTTTTTTGACATTTAATTTGACTTTTGCGGAAACCCTCTGAAAAATGCAGCCCGAGGAAAGCTCGGTCATTCAAGTACTTTATTTTAAGCCAAGATATTTTACTGTTGCCATTATCCAGCAAGGGGGAGAGGTGCTTCCTCAGCAATCTAAATATGGTCTGAACGTCAGTCTACAAATCGTCGTTATCTTTCCAGCAGGTATTTGCTACGATCTTGTCAGTCAGCTCCAGTCCTCTGCCAGACATTTTACTAAACATTTCGGACATCATTCCTATCCGGCAGTATTACAAGCATTTCACACTCGCACCTTTCGCCATCCTTTTTCGAAAAAGTTATTTTTCTTTCATCCCCTCTTCCCTCCTCGCTCCGTACGCTTCGCGTTGCGCCGTGCACAATCTAATCTTGTAGGTCGCTTTCTTTCTTTCCGAGAAGAAAAAAAGGCAGCAGAAACCAAAGTAGGTCACAATTCATTTAATCCTTTGGCTATTCGAGATTAAGCTTCCCTTTGACTAATGAAATGGTGGCTGATGCTGGAATAGTGAAGATAATGTCCTTAATCTCATTTATGGTTCATCAGTCAGTAATTAAAATTCCAATCTAACGCTATGTTAATAAAGGTTAAAAATTACGGGCATCAAAAAAAGCAAGCACGTTAATGAAATTTCGTTTTTTTCTAAGTTGGTACAACAACTATTCGCTTAATATTGAAGGATACGCAACTAATTGCCTTTTGATTATGTGGCCAACCTACAACTTCCCAAATATATTAAGGCGAATGATTAGTTAAGATTTTGTGTGCCTTAACATATGTCTACGCCAATCAACATATGTAATATCAAAAGGGCCTCATCATCAATAAGTAGTTACACTTAAACATTGACTGGCAACAACTCAAAAACACACGTGTTAACTAGTGCAAAGGATGTGCGCCGAATAAAAAGCTAGATAGGTATGTGTGTTGATCCTTAAGAGGATAATGACAGCGAAATTATTACCAAAATCACATTAATTGGTATTCAAGCAAACCTATCAACCTACCAATTAATGCACAAATTATTAGCTAAGTGAGCGTAAAGATATTTATGTTCATGCACAAATATCCTTAGAAACATTTCTACTACATTCGCTTACAAGGCAGAAATACTTGCTGCCGCATTTGTGGTCATGCGGGCAACATCAAACGGCGATGCTGGACGGTGGTTGTTTGCATGTGCATCTGTATGTGTATGTTTGGTTTATGCATTCAGTTGAGCTGTTGCACATCACGCAGGACGAGTGAAATTGTACACTTTAGGCGGCAGAAATGCCAGCAAAGAGGAAGAAAGGATCTAAGCATATTTGATGTATTGTAGAGGTAGGTGTGGATATGTGTGTGTTTTTCTGCAGAATTACGTACAGTGACTGCAAACTGAGCTGTTTCTTTTTATTTGGAGAAGAATTTTTGGTAAATTTTTTTTGGTCAACATACTCATATTAGATAGGTTTTTTTTAATAAAAACCCAAGGCTTTAATTGGCAAGCTTCTTAATTTTTAGACCAAATTTCATTGAAATATACAATTGTTGTTGCATTCATAGTATACGCATGTGTTTCATAAAAAACTAACCTTATTTCATAAAAAAATTTAAATATTATTGTTGTTGTTGTTGTTACTGTAGACTAGGGATGGGACTATTCGTATAAAAATTATTCGAATAAAAGATCCTTTTATTCGAAAGGTATTCGTACTCTGGCTTGCGCGAAGGCAAGTGGAATTCCTAAATTATGCATGAACATACATACTACTATTCGAATAGTATTATTCGAATAGTACTATTCGAATAGTACTATTCAAATTTTTTCCCATGAATATTATTATTCGTTTATTTGAATAATATTTATTCGAATATTATTCGAAAAAAGTCCCACTACTACTGTAGACGAAGGTTTTGGGGAGCGTAGGGGAAGTAACATTCCTTTGCCGGATAAATCCGTTATCCTCGTGTACTAGTCCCTTCTGACACTAGACCGACTATCGTGCGAACGACTTGTTTTTTTTGGCAATTATTAACCTTCTAGGACGTTGGATTTTAGTCGCCTCTTACAACAGGCATTCCTTACCACGGGTATAGTCTAAGCACCCTAACCCATAGGGAAATTTTAAATATTGTTCGTGTGGATCACTGTGCTGCATTACTCCTCGCTGTAGACTTCATGCAGCATCCATATATATATACAAAATATAACATCCATCCGTACTCCTATTTATCTCCTAATTTTGTTCACTCTTATCATTCTTTTTCCTTTAAATAGTCTATCGTTTGTTATTGGTAAATTTATATATGTACAACACAATCCGCCATTGTAACAAGGACCACCAAGTCGAATGCACATTAAACGCTTTGATCTGTCCGTAACCAGCAGAGCGGTGTTACGCTGACTACCTTCATCTATTGTTTATACAATGGTTCTGTTGTTGCTTTGGCTTTGTTCGTTGTTTTGCCGAGAGGACACGTTCGTCTTACGGTATCACACCAGGTGTGTATTTAGCGTGTCGGCGTCGGCGGAGGAGTGTATAGTGTTGTATTTCATAGATTGTTAGGCACTTTTTTCAAAGCATTTTTTGGCAAATATTCTATTATTTTATTGCTTGCATTTCTGTCGATTGAATGGACCTTTAATCTACTGATCGAGTCGGCTGTTACAAAGCAATTTTTTTTCTCGAAATAAATTTTTTGTTGCTGTTCCTTCAATACTTCAACTAGTTGTTACAATTCTTTTACTTTAAAATCGTTGCATTGCCTTGTTAGTGACCTAAGATTAGTACGTGCTGTTTTAGAGACTAGTTGCTGACAAAGCGGTAGAGAGCCGCCCTGATATGGAAGACCACACACAAGCAAAAGTAAGGGATTTCGTATATCATCTACACAGATGGGATCAAAATGGACTCTGGTGTGGGTTCGGGGGGTTTTCTCTGAGCAACCAAACATCTCGTAATCTTTCCATCTGCTGGACTTAGCCTGTATATTCCAAGCGGAGTTGCGAGTCATAGAGCGGGCCTTATAATTGTTGTTGGAAAGTATCTACAGTTAGGGGACACGAGGTACATAAATACGCAGACAGTTAAGCGGCCATAATGGCGCTTAATTCTCACATCAAATTATCCAAGACCGTCAGAAGCTGCAAAAATGTTATTTAAGCAATAGCTGCGGAAGGCGTGGACATCTTGCTCATCTTTGGGCCTGGTCACAGGAATGTTGAGTACAACGAGATGGCGGACGAACTGGTCTATGGGCCTATCAAAAGCAACTAAAGGCGGATTCATCGTTCGAGTTCAGAACTACTTTGAGTTAATTAATAAAAACAGTTCAGAACTTTTCGGAATTCCTCTTACACACTCCGAAAACACAACAACAACCACATGGCAGAAAAGTTCTGAACTCGAACGACGGATGCACCTTAAGCTAAGCTGCCCCTATAAGCTAGTAAAAGAGACATACATAACAGACACAAGGAACTGACCACAATACGGTGGAAATCTACGGCAACATGCAATACCACGAAGCTGACCTGGCCAGATTACAACATAACAAGAACTAGGGAGCTCCTTAGTAGATCAAGAAAAGAAATCTCCAGAATTACGGTCATTATTAAGGATTACTGATCATTTGGAAAACAAGCCGAATGGATGAGAATACCATTCAACACTAGATACAGAAGCTGCAAACAAGACGGTAGCGAGGAGTCGATCACACACTTCCTATGCGAATGTCCGGTAGCTTTGAATTCCAAAGCCTAAATGAAATACCCGATTGCTCCCTAGTCGATCTAAGCAGGTTCACCGAAGGAAAAAAATGGTTCAAAGATGGTAATGAACCGCAACAATAGCCGATCTCAGAAGGTTTAGCGGGGGAACCAAAATCGGTTCGAATTGATGATAAACCATGAATACAGGTATTATTTGGTCCATGAGTACGTGTTTCAAGATGGCGTCCTGTGCGTTAATTGAGCGCCGATAAAGCCCGCCAGCACAGCAACCAACGTAAACTTCCTGTGACTGTGACAGGGTGGTGATGCCGCAACCTCAAACGTAAGCAGTGTAAAAAAGTAAAATAAATTTAGTCGTAAAACTGTGATCGAAGTATAAATAAATTTCGAAATAAATATTAATTAATTTCGAATCCGCAGCCTCAGCCTTTGCACTCAACCCACTTTATAGCAGACATGGGCATACTCAATTACATTTTGTAATTGATTACACACAACAATTATAATTACTTGTAATTGTAATTGATATTTTTCAATTACAATTACAAGTAATTGTAATGGAAAAATCTCCAATTACATTTTTGCAATTGTAATTGAAATGCTGCTATTAAAATACCTCAATAGTATTCAACTACATGTAATTGTTACCGAATAGTGTTCAATTACATGTAATTGAACAGTGAATTAGTTAATTTTTTTTCGTGTTGGCGCATTCCTAAGCTAATACATTCCTACATCTAAGAGCACACATAGTTATTTTGAGCATAAAAATCAATCAAAGTGGGTGGGTGATAACAGCAGACTTACATGTAATTGATGCATTTCATTCAAAATTACCTGTAATTGATACCTTTTTGATGACAATTACATGTAATTGTATCTGAAGTTTTTCAATTATAATTACAAGTAATTGTAATTGGAAATTTTTAAATTACAATTACAAGTAATTGTAATTGAAAAATTTTGTAATTGTAGATGCCCATGTCTGCTCTATAGCATTCAGTCTGGAATTGTGTGGGGCGGATGTAAACTATTGTTTAACTTCGTATTTGAAATAAAATGAGATCGATCATCTTTAATGCTATCCGCCCACTTTTTCTCTTCACAACTGGATGATCGCTGTTGTCAAGAAGTCATGTGTATGTATGTGCTCGTGCACGAACTTTGTGGTCTACATATGTTAGGATGCTTATGTCTAGCAATTTGCTATGCTCTTCAAATGCCGCATAAGTGTCACAAACGTGTGCGCATGCGTATTTAAAAATTGAAAGTAAAGTAAGGAATAAAAAATTGGAGTACATACCAGCTTCAGCATACCATTCAGTTTTCATCTATGTATACTAGGGTTGTCCCAAAATGTATGGAGACAAATTTGATAGCATTTTTTCTCAACCTCACCCCCTCGGTCGATGCTAATAATAATATAGTCGAAGATACCACATATAAATTTTTGTCTCGATCGGAAACGGTTTAGGGGTGTCACACAGGGGCCTAAGTTCAGAAAACTCTATGGAGAGTTAAATACACAAATTAAATTTTTTGTATATCTTGTGCCTAAAATCGACTGTACTGTACTCTAAAATACCAAATGCAAATTTTGATCCAGATCGGAGGCGGTGAAGGGGTGTCACACAGGGTCCCATATAGTTATCGGAACTTTGACCCCTGTGCGACACCCCTTAACCGTCTCCGATCAGGAGCAAAATTTATATGCGGTATATTTGATCGTGCTGTCACAGATGTAGGTTAGGAGACCGAAGAAACCGCCTAATTTAATTTTAAGGGACACCCTAATGTATGCATACATTTCACATATGTTTTGCCAAATATGCATCTCTGCATTGATCACATATGAACGTATGTTAATGTACACACCCAAATATGTAAAGCAATGTTGTTTGCGATTTTTCACGCTACTCAAAATCGCTTATGAATTACAAGCCGCTCCAAACTCTGCTCACCAAAAAAAAAAAAAAAAAAAAAACATAGTTGTTTTTGGCGACCTATATACTTTAATAATTTTCCTTCGCTGGCTTCAGGTCAATTGAAACACAATGTTTTTAAAATTTTTTCTATTTTCCCAATATATTTCGACCACCCACGGTGATCATCTTCAGGGGATTGTTTTTACACGTCACATTAGTTCGACGCGGAGCTTAAAACTTTTAAGCTCCGCGTCGAACTAATGTGACGTGTAAAAACAATCCCCTGAAGATGATCACCGTGGGTGGTCGAAATATATTGGGAAAATAGAAAAAATTTTAAAAACATTGTGTTTCAATTGACCTGAAGCCAGCGAAGGAAAATTATTAAAAAAAAAAACCTTTACATTATCCTGCGAAATCCTGTTGCAGGCTGTAGCCAGAAAGAAACAAAAAACACAAACCTTAAATGGATGATCCCATTTGTTCTGCTTGTGTGATTTTCTTTTAAACGAAATTCTTGCTTCCTCTTCTTCTACGTCAATTCGTTACACTTTCTGCTCGATTCGTTATTTTTCAATAGCGGAATCAATTCGTTTTACTCGGTTGCAATTCAATTAACGCATTCTTTATGTGTTATCCTGTCGTAGGAGCATTGTCTTTGCAACAGTTGTTCGATTTTATTTGTGATATTTTTTAACGACTTTTTTCATTGTAGCCTCTTATATATTTTTCCAGCTGTTTAAGCAAGAAATTTTCAATTTCTACGCTGGCATTTGCGATGCTGATTATCCTTTTGATTTCAGTTTTATATTCGTACATTTGTTTTTACACACGCGCTTGACTGGTAAGATTCGCTTGTTATCCTTGCGATACGCAGATTAGTGCGTGTAATGCGTTTAAGATAAATATATTATTTTTTATACACTAATTAAATGGTTAGTGTAAATATTTATTTTTACGCGCATATTGTATAAAAGTGAGGTATGATAAAATTTTTAGAGCTTTAGCGGTGTGAGTTTGAGGCAGGTGAAAGAAAAAAGTATCATGCATAGAAAAAAGTATTTAAAGCCGGTAGTGATTTGTCGAGAGGAAAACTTTGTATTCAAGTGGGGTTCTAAGTGGTTGGAAATAGCTCAAGACCTATCAATGTATATCATATAATAAAAAAAAATTAGTTTTGAGGTTTGTACGTCGACCTACTGATCTATTGTATCCTCTCCTAATCACATTACATTACAACTCTACAATTTGAAATGATGCTTACAAGTAAATGAGAAATCAAACCAACATCATTTAAACCCAGCTCTGTCAAAAAGAATTGGATTGCGTTCGGCCGAATATGCCCTTGTCCTGGCCATGAAATGCCAGGAAACCTTCCGCGATTCCTAGAAATAGCATCATACTTGGCCAGTATGTGTTCTATAGAATAACCAACCATATCACAAAAGCGACATAGGCTACTAGAAAGGATGCCTAGCCTGTTCATATGTAAGTTTTTTGAGCCTGCAGTGCCTTTCAATATCCTAAGTTTGTTATTTGAGAGATTCCTAATCACTCTAAGACGGTTCCTACTATAGTACTCTCCCATTAATGCCTTTGTCTGGCGTAGTTCAGTTGTCTGGAACCAGCACTCTACCATCAATTTCCTTTCTTCTTGTCTGAGCTCATTCCTGATAGTATGTAGACCTATTGCTATGAGTGTTTCAGGAGCTATAAGCATTGTAGTTGCAGCATGCCTGGTCTGCTCGTTGCCCACTACGCCCCTGTGTCCTGGTAGCTAGGAAAGCAGTGTAGAGTTGCGAGTTGTCAGTCTTCAATGGACCTCCGTCTCTCCTTCCCGATGCCTGTTCCTTGTGCTTGCGCCAGGATAGACTGCGGGAGGTGAGAGACCACAGAAGGCTAGCAAAGGTTGTAGTCCGGTCGAGTAGGTCCGTTCATGGCTCAAGCCAGGGCGGAGGTGCGAGACGGCCTCAGTCATGGTTCGAGGCTCTTGGCGGAAGGCATAAAACGCGTCTATCTTGTCGTGATGGAGGATAAACAGGATAAATAATCACAACGTTGTACAACATATCGAAAAGGTCCTTCAATACAGGGAGTGCGATAGGTGTCTTTCTTGATATTTCGTGTGCCTTTAGCAACGTCTCTGCTGTGGAACTGTTGGTGGCGCTCGAATGGATCGGAATACCCCCAATCATTCAGCGCTGAGGACCTTCTGAGTTGTCGAACGGTGACGCGTGGGTGGGGCCTTTCGACTATGTCAAAGAGGACACATAGGGCCACCCCCCACAAGAAGGAGTACTCTCACCCCTGTTGCAGAATCTAGTGGTCAACAAAATACTCTTCAGAAATACACGTAATACTAAAACTTGGGAAGTCTTGCATTTCAAGCTTAGTATAACACCTCCAATACGATATTGGCAACACTAAGGAGCATACATATGTATGTAGTCTAATTGAGGTATCACTGTATCCTGGCCAATCTAACCTAACCTAACCTAGCATTCATTGTTTTGGGATGGTTTTCTACGAAATAGGTCTAGAGCAATTGAAGTATCAACACCATACTTTTGCATACTCAACTGTTGTTATTTCCAATATAGCTTCCGAAGAGCAGTACCTAATCTATAACTGGCAACTTATTGGTTGAAAAAAAAGAACCTTTCTTACCATTTAAATGTCAGCTGTTTTTGTGCACGATTTTCATTGAATAAACAGAAATTTTCCATAAAATTTCTAAACAACAAATATTTGCATACCTAAAATTCATCAAAATTAAATAAATAAAAAAGTAAACGTTTACAAATTTTAAAGTTGCTAAGCAGCTGCTGCTTTAAGTAAATTAGGCAGCCATTTAAGTGCCGCCACAGTCACAAATTACTGCCAGGTACTATTTAGATACTGCCGGTCATACGAGTATCCAATTTGCGCACTGCGGACTACTGTTTCATGTTCCGCACAAATTTTTGCTTGTTCATACAAATTAAAAGCCAACTTCTGGCTGTGGCTGGCATTCTATTAAGTTAAAATAAATAAAGAAAAAATCGAAATCTGCTAATACCCAACATTATTGACTTATTAATTTTTGACTGTTGCCTAAATAAATAATGAAAAGCAAAATAATGAAAAACCAAAAAAAAAAGGAAAAACAAAATGTTTAAAGAACATCATTGGCTTAAGCAAAAATATTATTTGTCTTCGAAAAAAATAAATAATTTTTTTCTTTTAAAAATATTTACTTAAGTTTTTGGCATGAATGCCATTAATGCTATTTGGTTTCCATATTGAATATTAGGCACTTCATTAGCGCTCTTTATCTTAAAGAAATATGATCATTGACTCGCCACATTTGTCCAAATAGTGTGTTGCTTGTGTGTTGTCGCTGCTTTTAAGGTTTATTTATATTTGCAAAATTTCTTGGCTCAAAGGATGCGCATTTAAGCATTTTATGCGCTTAAGTGTTTTTGTTTGTAAAGGATTTCAAAAGCAGATGCCTAAAATTGCTAAATGTCTTGCAAGGCGTTGTACAAAGCATACATACATACATACATACATACATACATACCTATGCAAATCAAAAAATCTAAGCGTTATTTAAGAATTAAAACAGAAAATTTAAAGGCTTAAGAAATAAGGCCTCAAAATTATAAGGGTAGCCTTACGCCATAGGCTTAAAATAAGGTTGATTTTCCTGTATTGATGTCATCAGGCCATAAGGAGTACTCTCTCTTTGAGAGCACACCTTATTCCAAAGGCTTATCCGCTATGCGAAATAAGGCATAGATAAGTATTAGAAAGTTAGGAGCACACAGAGTGAGTGCATAGCAGAAGCAGGACTACCAGCGTACTCCTGTTTTAGACCTGATTTGTCAACAATAAGCAAAACTTTTTTGCAGGGTATGTACATGCGGTACAACGTAGAAAAATTTAGCATGGTATACTTTCTGGTAAGTTACTTCAACTGTTCTCGGATTTTTAAATGTTTGAACAATATATGAACAATATCAAGATATTACTTGACCACAGTGGCACTGAATCTGTAACTGTCAAGAGAAGCTGTAGAGAATTTCTAGAAAATAAAATTGTGCTATATCGAACTCTTTATTAGAAGCATTGGGAAGGAGTTTACCATCCAAATACCACAAATAAATTATTATTGATTCGAATATACATCCATACATACACACATGTAGCAATGTAGTCTCCGCTCAAGCTAAATGAAAATATCTGCGAATTTAGTCAAGAAACTAAAGGATTAGGAAATTGTCTAGGAAAGAAGTGACTGTTGCTTTGCAGTTGTCCATAGACTATGGTTGGTTGGTTGCTGTGCTGCCCGGCTTTAGCCAGGCCCAATTAGCGCACCAGGCGCCATTTTGATGCACGTACTCATGGACCAAATAATCCCTGTCGTCACAGGTTCTCCATCCGTACGAAACCATATTTGGTTCCCTCGGTAAACCTTCTGAGATCGGTTGTTGTTATTGTGGTTCATCATCCTGATCGAACCATTTGGTTCCTTCGATGAACCTGTTAAGGTCGGTTGGGGGGCAAACTGATAAGTCCTTTAGGCTTTGGAATTCAAACCTACCAAAGGCTTTATGCCTGATATGAGACAGTGCGGGACATTCGCAGAGGAAATGTGTGATCGATTCCTCGCTGCCATCTTGGTTGCAGCTTCTGCATCTAGTGTTGAATGGGATTCCCATCCGTTCGGCTTGTTTGCCAAAAGGCCAGTGTCCCGTGATAGTGGCTGTAATTCTGAAGATTTCCTTCCTTGATCTACTAAGGAGTTCCCTAGTTCTTTTTATGTTGTAGTCCGGCCAGGTTTGCTTCGTTATCTTGCATGTTGCTGCAGATTTCCACCGAAGTGTGGCCAGTTCCTTATGTTTGTCATGAATGTCTCTTTTAATGGCTGATAGGGGGCAGCTTAGCGTAACTGCTCTTGATAGGTCCATAGATGCCCCGGCTTTAGCCAGTTCATCTGCCATCTCGTTGCCCTCAATGTTCCTGTGACCAGGAACCCAGATTAGCGAGATGGCCACGCCTTCCGCCGCTATTGCTTCAACAGCATCTTTGCAGCTTCGGACTGTCTTGGATGTTGTTATGGGAGAGTTGAGCGCCATAAGCGCCGCTTTGTCTGTGTATATGTGCACCTCGCGTCCCCTGACTGTGCTTCCTAGCAAGAACTCGCAGGCCCGCTCTATGCCTTGTAACTCCGCTTGGAATATGCTGGCTGAGTCTGGCAGACGGAAAGAGAGTGAGATATTTGGTTGCTCAGAGAAAACTCCCGACCCCACTCCTGTGTCCATTTTGGACCCATAGACTATACATTCCCTATTTCCATAACCAGAATATATTCTTTAAGTTGTGACTGTTGTTTAATGATTGCTGATCTTCCGACCAGCGGATTCGCTTCTCTGTGCGATCTATAATTCTACTATGAACCTTCTAACACTTTGTTATATGGTGAAATTAAAAAAAAAAAACTAACTAAACTTTGGTTGGTTGCTGCGCTGCAAAATTAACGCATTTTGATACACGTACTTATGAACCAAATAATACCTGTTGTAACGGTTCATCATCCTCTTCGAACCGATTTTGGTTCCCTCGATAAATCTCCTGATATCGGTTATTGTTACGGTTCATCATCCTCTTCGAACCATTTGGTTCCTTCGGTGAACTTGTTAAGGTCGGCTAAGGGTGATTTGGTAATTCCTTTAGGCTTTGGAATTCGAAGCTACTAAGTGTTTTATGAGTGATATCAGACAGTGTCCGACATTCGCAGAGGATGTGTGCGATCGATTCCTCACTGTCGTCTTGGTTGCAACTTATGCATCTAGTGTTGAGTGAGACTACCTTCTCTTCGGATTGTTTTTCGAATGGCCAGTGTAATGGCGGTAATTCTGAAGATTTCTTTTCTTGATCTGCTAAATAGTTCTCCAGATCTTTTTATGGTGTAATCTGGCCAGGTCAGTTGCGTGATCTTGCACGTTGCCATAGATCTCCACCCAAGTTCCTTATGTTTGATATGGATGTCTATTTTAATAGCATATAGGAGCAGCTTAGCGTAGCTGCTCTTGATAGGTCCATAGACGTATCGGCTTTAGCCAGTTGATCTGCCATCTCTTTGTCGTCAATATTCTTGTGACCAGTAACCCAGATGAACGAGATCGCCACCCCTTCCACTTCAACAGCGTGCGTATCTAAAAGGAAATTTATTCGTTAACTATATCTATGTATATCAAAATCAATAAAAACATTTCAATTATTTTGTTATAAACATCTTCTTAACCATGAAACAAATTTTTATTTAAAAAATATTTAAAACTTACCATGAAATTAACGTTAAGTTAGCGCAAAAATTGCAATTTTCACAGTATTAACGATTTTCGAAAAAAAATTCAACAGCGAAGACATTCTTTTCTTGTTTGGTGACAATTTGGTGTTGCACACTTTGATTTCCCTGAAATCAAGCTAAGTATACACATAGATGAGCTGAAACAACACTGTTTCGTATTTAAGAAAAACAGCTGCAATGAATGAATTATTCACTTAGTCGTTGACAAATAGACGAAATGCAATTGCCAGCGTTGACATAAAACAGAAGCAATGACTCGTGCCGAATTGATTTCGTTTTGGTCGAAATGATTTCAATAAAAAAATTTTCTTGTATAAAATTCATAAATAAAGGCACAATAAAATACGAAATACGCAAAGGAAGTGGTGCGCAAGAAAAGGTAGACTTTTTTGTATATGTGTAGGTATCTTCTATGACCCGCTGTGCTGCCTACGTGTTGAAAATAAAGAAAACGTATAGATCTTGGTCAGCAAAAAGTGAAAACAAAAGTTAAGCAAATAAAGCAATTTTTCTTGGCAAAATTTGTTACGCTTTGCTTGGCGCTGAATCATTAGCTCGATTTTTTTGCGTTTTTTGAAAATTGTCCTTTGCTTGCTTTGCGTATTCGAGGTGTAGGCGAAATGTTGTACTTTTATCTATTTTTTACATACAAAAATACTACTCTTATTATTTCTTATACTACAATGGTCTTACACACAGCTTCCTTTTATGCATAAGATTTTTTGGTACAACGGTGGGTGTTGCAAATGCGCAAAACATAATCGATTCGTTACGAATCAATGCAATTCAATTATTTTGAACATTCAATTGCTTGCTGCCTTTCATTATTACGTGACTTTCATTTTAGAAAAATAATTATTATTATTTTGGAAAAATAATTTTGTTTTATTCAGCTCATTTTCATAGGACTTCAGAAGTCGATTTGAAACCGATGTATTGTGGAACGATTTTCCGTCATCCCTTCTCAAATTTTTCTTTTTTAAACTCTTATTATTTTAATTTTTTGCAGTCTTTGGTTTTTATCTTAAGTTTTCTCTAACGATCAGTTTAATGCCAATCATGAAATTTTACTAAAAAGTTAAAATTTTACTGGACTTAACGTAATGTGACAGCCGATTTGAAACAAGCTTTGTCTAAAGACAAAATATCTGCTTTTAATTTTAATCATTCGAAGAATTTCAGATTTTCTGATATAAAAGTCAAAACGATCCATTAGTTTGGGAGATGAATGATTCAAATAATTGTCTATGAAACCTTAACGTACATACATATGCACATTAGGGTGGTCACCAAATGTAGCGAGACAAATTTTATATCATATTTCTTCCGCAAGGTTGATGCTGATACCATATAAAGATCATATTACCATATGTGGACCTTGTGCAACATGCTTGAACCGTCTCCGATCGAAACCAAAATTTATATTTAACTAGATGACCCGGCAGACGTTGTTCTGCTAAAATTTATTCCTATGAAGCCTAAAGAAAAGTCTTTGATTACCGTATTGCTAACCATTTCTTGTCTATTCTCTGAATAAAAGTTATAGTTATATTCGCCGAGACAAACCTACTTCCCCCGATCCCTATCTCAATCCCTATCTCTATTTCGGTCTCAATCTCAATCTTAATCTCAATCTCAATCTTTATCCCTATCACCATCCCTATCCCTATCCCCATCCCTATCCCTATCCCTATCCCAATACCCCATCCCTATCACTATCCCTATCCCTATCTCTATCTCTATCTCTATCTCTATCTCTGTCTCTATCTCTATATCTATCTCTATCTCTATCTCTATCTCTATCTCTATCTCTATCTCTATCTCTATCTCTATCTCTATATCTATCTCTATCTCTATCACTATCTCTATCTCTATCTCTATCTCTATCTCTATCTCTATCTCTATCTCTATCTCTATCTCTATCTCTATCTCTATCTCTATCACTATCCCTATACCTATACCTATCCCTATCCCTATCCCTATCCCTATCCCTATCCCTATCCCTATCCCTATCCCTTTTCCTATCCCTATCCTTATCCCTATCCCTATCCCTATCCCTATCCCTATCCCTATCCCTATCCCTATCCCTATCCCTATCCCTATCCCTATCCCTATCCCTATCCCTATCCCTATCCCTATCCCTATCCCTATCCCTATCCCTATCCCTATCCCTATCCCTATCCCTATCCCTATCCCTATCCCTATCCCTATCCCTATCTCTATCCCTATCCCTATCCCTATCCCTATCCCTATCCCTATCCCTATCCCTATCCCTATCCCTATCCCTATCCCTATCCCTATCCCTATCCCTATCCCTATCCCTATCCCTATCCCTATCCCTATCCCTATCCCTATCCCTATCCCTATCCCTATCCCTATCCCTATCCCTATCCCTATCTCTATCCCTATCCCTATCCCTATCCCTATCCCTATCCCTATCCCTATCCCTATCCCTATCCCTATCCCTATCCCTATCCTTATCCCTATCCCTACCTCTATCCCTATCACTATCTCTATCCCTATCCCTATCCCTATCGCTATCCCTATCCCTATTCCTATCCCTCTCCCTCTCCCTCTCCCTCTCCCTATCCCTATCGCTATCGCTATCGCTATCGCTACCCTATCCCTATCTCTACCTCTACCTCTATCTCTATCCCTATCCCTATCCCTATCCCTATCCCTATCCCTATCCCTATCCCTATCCCTATATCTATCCCTATCACTATCCCTATCCCTATCCCTATCCCTATCCTTATCCTTATCCCTATCCCTATCCCTATCCCTATCCCTATCCCTATCCCTATCCCTATCCCTATCCCTATCCCTATCCCTATCCCTATCCCTATCCCTATCCCTATCCCTATCCCTATCCCTATCCCTATCCCTATCCCTACCCCTATCCCTATCCCTATCCCTATCCTTATCCTTATCCCTATCCCTATCCCTATCCCTATCCCTATCCCTATCCCTATCCCTATCCCTATCCCTATCCCTACCCCTATCCCTATAGCTACCTACCTTTACCTTACTGGGACCGTCCATCACCATCCGGGCCCACTACTTTAGCCATCTCTGGGAAACAGCCTTAGAAATCACAATGACAATAACTGTATGTATGTGGAAGCCTGCTCAACGCTTTTCATTTGCTACCAATATTGCTCGAAAACATTCAGGGGTTATCCGAGTCCACGCTTTGACCCAAATCTTGGAACCCGGCCTAGGAATCACTATTTAAAAAGCTCTTTGTTGAAGTCCTCCTCAACAGCTTTCATTTGATACCAATATCGCTCAGAAACTTTCCAGGGTCACTCGGTCCCACGTTTTAACCCATATCTGGGAACCCGGCCTAGGTATCGCAATGAAAGTAACTTTATGTTGAAGGCCTGTTCAACTTCTTTCATTTGATACCAATATTGCTCGAAGACTTGCTGGATCGATCTGGGTCCTCATTTAGGCCTGTATTCCGGGAAGCTTCCTTTTTTCGAAATTCTATATACCCTACTATGTGCACTAACACCACATGAATCTACTGTGAAAATTTCATAAAGAACGGTTGGTTACTTTGGGAGTTTATAAAGGACACACATACACACATACACACCGATTTTTCCAATTTTCGGACTTTTCCGGAGGGATTTTCCAAAATTTTCTTGCGTACGAACCATCTCCTCGAGAATACGAACAACTGACAAAAAATTTTACAGAAATCGGCCCAGCCGTTCTCATCTGATGAGGTTAGTAACATTTTTTACACCATTTTTATATATATAGATATCTTTGAGTGCAGGACTCAATTCAAGTTTTTTAATCCCCATAGAGTTTTCTGAACTTTGACCGCTGTGCGACATCCTTCATTCATCTCCGGTCGGGACCAATATTTATACATATTTGATATCTTTGGCTATGCTATCACTGAAGTAGGGGGTGAGACCAAAAGAAAAAAATCGCTAATGTGATTTCTTAAGAACCACCCTAATATAAATATGTTATACTTCAACCATAAAAGCCTGTTTCCATATAACTTAATTCGCACGAACTAACTCGTCTCCACGTATCGACGATAGCTCAGTTTGACATTTCTCATTCTCATTCTTCCTCTTCTTCTTCTTCTTCTTCTTTTTCTTTGCCGATATATTTTCGATCAAAATTAGAGAGGGCATTGATTTTACCGTGTTGGTGAGATTGCTCAGAATGAACAATGTAAACTTCGAATGTTCGTTCTCAATTTTCTATGTAAACTATTGTCGTTCGGTTCTTCATTCGAGGTCAAACAAGGAATGAGAGAGCGAATAACGATATAAAGGGCGAATGACATTATATGGAGACATGCTATACTAAGAGTCAGACAGCGAATCAAAATTTACTTGAAGACGTGAGCGTATTAACTTTAAAATAAAAATTCCTCTTATATATGGGAACGATTTTTAAAATATTTATAGCTTAAGCACTATAGTGGGATTGGCATCCTTCTCAGCAAGAAAACCATTTATTAGCCAATAGCCATCCAAATGAAATTACTGGCTATAAGAAAGTGCTTGATAATGTTTTCTTCTGCTTCCTTCATCTATGAAAGATTGGTTTAAAATAGTTTTATGAGATAGCATAAACCAGCCATGCATGCTTCTATGGATATGACTCAGATTTAATAATAAGGGGCTTAACATCTACATAGCTTATGAAGCAGTTTTGAAAGTGTATTCGATACAAAAGTTATGTGCAAAAAGCGCTAGAACACTTTAAAGTGGTCATTAAAGAAACTTGAGAAGATTTTGTTCTTACACTGCCCTAAAATTTAGTAAATTCTATTCCAAAACATACTTAACACATAAATATTAAATATGGAGGGTTAGTTTGTAACTGTAACACTGTAACACAAATTGAAGGTTTTAGTCTGGGGGCGGGAAAATTCCCACACAGCACGAAATACCACTTCCATATAGTAAAACCCACAAATGGTTTTACTTCATGGGGGTAACATTTTTTAGTGCCAATTTAATTTTGCGAAACTTCGTCTGAGTGATCTTTATATAAATGAAGAAAAGTGTTAAAATATGTACATATATGTACATATCGACGATTCCAAACAAACGGTCTGAAAAGTGTGTTTTGCAAGAGAAGCTCTCAAAGTTTAAATTCGATATGAAACTTCAGTTGTATGCTAAGTATATTTTCACTTGTAACTTCTGTTTGGATTGAACGATCAATACCAAAACTCGACAATATCAAAGTTAGGGTACGCTTTATATAAAACCGTAAGAAAAAATAAAAATTTGATACGTGGTTTTTCATGGCAAGCTCTCAAAGTTTTTATTCTGTAAAAATCTCGAGTTGTATTATATGTACACTAGGCATATAACTTTTTACAATTTTTGCAAATACGAAAAACGGCATACCATAGTCGAATAGAGCATAAAAAAGTATGAACCCCATTATTTTTTTTTTTGCGAAATTGCAAAAAAGTTTCCGCGCAAAACGAAATTTCTTTTTTTTATCAGAACTGCTGAAAAAAAACAAAAAGTTTTGTACAGTGTACACGTTTTTCTTTATAATAGATATTTATTTAACTAATAATCCCCCACCCACCCCAAACTAATTTTTCTTCAGAAAATTCTGATTCAATATAATAATAACACAGCTGTGCGCGGTTTTTGAACTGAAATCACCTAAAAAAGTGATATTCATTACTTGTACAATATTTGCCACCACGTGGAAGTATGCCAAATTTTTCGTCAACATTTGTTATATGCCTAATGTACACTTTTACTTATAACTTTTGATTGGATTGTCCTATTGATACCAAAATTAAACAGCATCTAAATTAAGACACGTAATACCTGAAAACGCTAAAAAAGGAAATTGTACTAAGTCGACTTAGTACAGTATTGTTTGGAAGCGTCGAAATATCGTAAAGTAAAAATTGCATGACCTTTAATCTCGTAGAATACTGTAAACTAGAAACTGTAAACCTTTAATACCCAACGAAGAGACCCTTTTGAGTCCCTTTTTACAAGGTCCGAAAAATAGTATTTTGAATGTTGGGTGAAGGTGTTTTTAAAAAATTATTCACCATAAAATTTTAAAAGGACTTAAAAGAGCAAGCCCAGTGAAACTGAAAGGCATAAACCCATGTACCTAATTTTTCTTTTTCCTTTATCAATTCTACACTCGTTTCTCATGCAGCCACTCATAAATATTAAAAGAAATTATTGAGAAATTCATAATTTTACTATCAAGAGGGTAAGCTAATTTTTGTGATACAAGTCTGTATGTATATAAAGTACTATTCGTTCATTAATTCATTCAGATTTATTAAGGACTAAAATAATATATGTACATTAGATGAGTTTTTTTTTTGTATGGGATTCTTTACACCTTCGCAGATCCTCCCTCCGGCTCCGGAATATGAAAATGGGATGTTTTAGAGTAAGTAAACTGAAACAAAAAAATTAACTTTTCCAAAAACTGGATGGAGCTACACCAAAAACCGCGAAAATTCCCAGAATTTCAAGGTATGTTTAGATTTATGTCTGAAAAAGGTTAGGATTTTGCACAAGAAAAAAAATGATACCCACCCATACGAAGAATTAACCGCTAAATCGAATGGCATATTCAGTTTTTTGGTACACTACCCAGGGAAGGTAATAACGCGGCCTAAAGTGACCATTTTCTTTTTTTTTCTCATGAATCTTCAACTTCTTGCCCTATACTCTTCCCGAAAGCGAACGTTATTTTTTAACTAAATCACACGGTAGGCTGCGTTATTTAATGCGCTTTCCTGAAATGTATAGCTCTTAAAAATCGAATAATATTTGGATGAGTTCATCAAGTTTAAGTGAAGTAAAGTCGGGTATAAATTTTTTTAAATTTTGCTCTTGAAGACGGTTTTTTGGGTTATTAGTGATTGTTTTATTTTGTTGGATAACTCCACAAATGTAAAAAAAATTTGGAAGATCGAGACCGTGGATAGCGGAAAAAACCGTGGACCCGGATGGCGCCAAAATATTATTGGGCAATATTGGTATCAAATTAAAGGTCTGAACTAGGGCTTGCATATGGAACTTATTACATGCCAATTTCTTAGCCAATTTCCGATATACTGGCGAATAGGTGGTCCAGGATGACTACAGAATATTTTAAAGGATATCGGCGACACTTGAGTCTAATTTTTGACTTATGTATATGTGTCGAAACGGTGGACACAGCAAAATGGATTGGCTTTACATTGAAGTCCTAGGTAAAATCTTTATTTTGATACCCATATTGCCCACAAATGTTTTGTTTTTACATACATAAATCTAAACATACCTTGAAATTCTGGGAATTTGCGCGGTTTTCGGTGTAGCTCCATCCAGTTTTTGGAAAAGTGAAATTTTTTTTTTTCAGTTTACTTACTCTAAAACATCCTATTTTCATATTCCGGTGCCGGAGAGAATATCTAAAAAAACTCATCTAATGTACATATATCTGTAAATAAATTCATAAAATTTACAACTTGCTCAAAATCCTAACCAACATGCATTTGTAAAATTTTTTTTAAATCTTTCGGCTACACAAAACGCATACTAAATAGCGCAGGAAAATATATATATGTAGGTACATATAAAAAAACAACAACAACCATATAACACAAGTCGAAAGAAATAAAAGAAACTAAGTACGAGTGTACAAAACCAAATAACAAAGGTTGCGTCTGAGCTCTGAAACCATGGTTGCTCTGAAACCATGAAAATCATATGACAAGGCTGTTCATTATACCTAACCTGCACTATGAAAATTAAATAGGCAACAAAAACAAGAATATCCATACATAGCAAAGATTTTTAACCCCCAAATAGAGCACAGATACAAAAATGAACACAATAGAGTGCAAAAGAGAGACAGAGACAAATAAAATGAGTGGAAGAAAATCAGAATATGCGCATAACTGCGTGTGAGTGAGAGCAAAAATACCAAAAGAAAATACTTAGTTTAACAGTAAGGGGTGGAAAATATATTTACACAAATAGAGTCAAGGTTTCCCTTGTTTTCGGCCATGGCCGGAGGACTATAAAAGACCGCCGTACGGCCAACGAAGGCATACACTTCAAGTGCAATGTTCGAGTAAAGAACATCAAAACCTCGAACGCCTCGGCGCGATTGCTCAAAGCAATTGCTGTTGTTTCGCGTCAAGTTAAAGCTTTAATTTTTTTTAGTTAGCTAATTAAAAAATTTTACTCTATTGAGTTTTCGTTTAAAGAGAGAGATATTGCACAATATATCATCTTAAGTCGGTGCGATCCTCTGGTACGTATGCAACTTTGGGATCAAATGTGAGAAGAACGAGCCAGACAGGAACGAAATGTATACAAGATCGAGCGAGTAACTTCAACGAAGGGTCGAACAACAATTGCTGACTACATTGCCAAACAGCATCGTGAAACAGCAATGGAAGAGGGCTTGCCATATCATTGGTATCATTCGAAATAAATACTATCCGGTCGAGCAATGCTACTCCATTCGGATTTTCTCAGAAACGTGTACGAGGAGGATTAAGATAATAACGACAAGCAAAGTAACTATAATACAAACAACAATAAACCATGAGAGAGTGAGGAAAGTGAGCAAGAAGCACAAAAAGAGGGACGAACGAGAATTATAATACAAATTTAAAGTAACTATAACAAAAAGTAAGAAAAAACAAAACACGACAATCAATTCGGGTGAGGAAAGTGTTACGAACTGCGTTGCTAACAAAAGAAAGAAAGAAGGGCTTTAACTTACCCGTTTGGTTGTTGTGTATGTGCTTTGCAGAGCAAGAAAGAGGAGAGAGAGGGAGAGCGAGAAGAACGAGAATTAATAATACAAATTTAGAAGTAACTATAATACATATTTAAAGTAACTATAATATAAAGAAAGAAAATAAAATGCAATATAATGTAGCTTAGTATGTTAGTTGTACGATCATTTGTCTTCCATTTAGCTTGTAAGTAGTTGTAGTTTAAGGCATACTTTTAGGCTTAACTAATTTTGTGGTTTCAAAATGTCTTCCGGTTTGTTTGTTTTGCTTTTAGTTGTAAGTCTATGTACAAGAATACCATACATAACATTGTATATGTATAAATAAAAACAAAAATTGAATAAATTTTGGGTAATACCCAAAAGAACAACGAAAATTTTGTATGAATATGTTTTAATTTTCTGTAAAATGAAATGGGATTTTGAGATTTCTAGAGCTTCATTTGTGTTCACTTTTTCAGAATGTCGGTATTTGTGCTTTTGCATACAACCGACTTGACAGTAAGTTGCGCTTGCCTTACATATCTGTGTTCATATCGAACATTAGCTTATGTCGAAAGGCAAATTTTCAAGATACTAGAAAATTTGTGTAATTTTCTAGCAGTTCCCCTCACAGGATTATTAAGTAAAATCATGGAGAGTGAAGCTGATTGAAACCCCGAGAAAGAGTTTAAACAAAAACTGCAGAATGTACTCCTTAAGATGCATTATTTCAACTTGCATGGAAACTAACTAATTTTTTTCTTAAGTACACTTAAGCTACTGTTCCATATGAACAGAGATATAAAAGGCTCGGGCAAAAATCAAAGCAAAAATTTATAAAGAGAGTTATTTAGAACGGCGCGCGGTCACTCATCAGCTGTGATCGGCAAACACTCCATCATGAAATGCTTTTCACAAAAATCCAACTGCATTGACTGAGAGTGCGGCTCGATGCTATTTGTGGCAAACAATTAAGTAGAGCATTGCGACTTGAAGGAGAAATTCGGCTTAAAAGAAAGTGAAACTTTCGTAACCGCATAACCAACACTGCAAATTTGTGTGCAAATTTAAAATTGAGAATACGACTTGTGAACTGAAGAGCATATTAGAGGAAAATGTAGTTTTCCGGGAAATCAGAAACCAAATTTATGGTATGGATCGATAGAACTTGACATGAGGAATTCTCTGTTGACAAATATTGGGTACAAGCGATTATGAACGTTTCACTTGGGCGGTTATGAAGTATAAACGGCGATATGTTTGTATTATTATTACGAATACCGACGATGTAGTTCTTTACACTTCTGTAGCTGATCGACCGGTGTGCAGGGATGGGCACCTACCATACAAACTGAAACATTCACAGCGAAAATCTCTTGAAATATTTGTAGTAGAGTACTGAAAATTGGTGTGAGGGTATGAGAGAAAGATAGAGGAAGAACTCATTATTTATAGAGATTTATTTAAGAGAACTCAGGTTTAAAACGTTAATTGACTAATGCGGATTAATTGACGATAAAATACTACGGTTCAAGTTGTTTGTTATGAAGAATAATTTAGCGTGGTGCTAATTTTATCCATTGAGTATATACTTATGCAATATTCCTTCACTGCAATTTTCAGTATTCTAGTACAAATACTATCTTTTGTATGGGAGGTGCCCATTCCTGCTTTTCAAAACTAAAATTAATTTTCCTCTACCTCAATATAAGCTAAATTTCTATAACCTTTTGTATTTCCTGCTGGGATAATGATTATTGGAAAAGACCTGACTACATTTTCTTATATGTATGTATATATGTATTGTATATTGAACTCTTACTCCGCAATCGCACCAGCGCCATCTGTGTCATGCATGTTGTATCTTATCGAAGTCCACAACCATAGCTATGCAGCCAAGTTCTCTGTAGTTGGTTATATGCGACATCTTTTAGTTAACTGTTAACTTCACTGTCGATCAGACAGTTTATAGAGGTCTCCACGAGATGGCACTAAAAACACTTGAGGTCGGCAATGCAGTATTTGGGCGTGTTTGTGGGTACATCTGTGAGTAAAGGTATTGCACTATTAGGAAAAGAACAACACAATTTATTTCATTTGGGCAATGGTAACTTTGATCATGTCCCGCGGACATGGTCTAGGTTAACTTCAAGCCTCACTGTCTACTTATCCTTATATATACATAAATATTGGCCGCTGTGGTGCAGTGGGTAGAGTGCTCGCCTGCTATGCCAGAGGTCTCGGGTTCAAACCACGGTCCGAGCCAAACAAATTTTTCTAATTAGTAAAAATCCAATTATTGGGTTTTTTATGAGCAGCGGTCACCTCTCGGCAATGGGCGGCATACCCTCCGAGAGTATTTCTGCCATGAAAAAAGCTTCTCACAAAAAATGCATTCGCCGTTCGGAGCCGGCATAAAACTGTAGGTCCACCCAATTAGTAGGAAAAACAAAAAGGAGCACACCTCGAATTGGGAGAGAAGCTCGGCCATAAAACTCGTCAGAGTTATAATAGCGCCATTGTATTATTATATTATTATACATAAATATTTTCTGTAACTTAAGCTCCATTATATAAATTTGCAATAAATGTTTATTTTTAGAGGTTAGGTTTGAGTTGAGTCTTTTGGGCAAGACCTCAGTGTCGCGACTGCCAGGCGCCCATCAACTATCAGTTGAACACCTCTGCATTTACTGAAAGCATTTTTATGGAAGAAATGCTGCCATTACAACAATTTCCAAAAATGATATTACGTGGTTCTTTGTACGTAAAGAGGCTCCTCTCATTAGTGTGAATAGCCAATGCCCTATATAATACATATGTCATCACGATCACGTCTAGTTAGATTTGCCAACATTTATAATTTTTAAACGCGTATTTTGAATCATTTGCCTCATATCACAATTTCCCTCTCGAACTGATTCTTCATAACCTTTTTCATATATGAAAGACTTAAGACAGAAACTTGCATTTGTATTTCTACTGACAATCAACACACGCAATACAGAAGAGGCTGAAAACAAGAGAGAAATTAAAAAAAAGAAAAAATAAATCAATCAAACTAACATTTTGAGATGCTGTACACAATTCTTCTGCTTAACATGCCGTTTTTTTGTTTGTTTGTTTGTTGCTTTGGCTGTGATTGTGCTACGCGGCAATTTGTTATATTTGTCAATAAAACTAATTGCAATTTTATTGCAATGCAATACAGGCGATATGTGACATGTTTTGAAAAGTGTATGAAGTGAGTGAAAATCCATTTGGAGACGCTGAATAAAAGTGTTTTATAAAAAAAAAACGCAATCCGCCATAACTAACGAGTGAACTAACTGAACTAACTTACCGAATTATTCCCCAAGCGCTGTTAAAGTTGTAAAATGGCATAACTTTGCAGGTTATTGTTGCTGTTTATCGATTGCTGAGTATGCGCATACATAGGCTAACACAGAAGGGGGTGATGTTATAGTGAAGATGATGAAATTTTTAGGTAAACTGTTACTTTGAAATTCGTTACATTGTATATCTAAAATCATTTTTACGTTAACAAAATAATACGTCTTCAATGTTGACTGTTTTCTATATCAAGTTTGTAAGTTATAAATGTACTGCATATATATGTACATATAAATTTATATATGTTTGCATGTGCGAATGCCACATTAATTTGTGTTTTTATTATGTTCCAACGCGCCCATCGTTGCGTGCCAATTTATGTAATTACATCTAAAATATGTGTGACACGAAGCATATTGACCGCACGACTTCACCTCCATTCAACACATATTTCTTGGCTTACGGCCGCCCATCTTTTGTTCCGCTTTTCATATTTCTACACTATATTTTTGTGTATATGTACATACATATGTATAAAAGTAAAAAAGCAAGTAAAAAAGCCTAACTTTCAGTAGAATTGAACATTAGATACTCAGCTGCATGATTTAGCATTCGATTTTGATTTCTTACTACCACCGGTATGCATAGAAATCTGTGTACAGAATTGTATCGAAATATATCAGCTCTCGCGGACGGACATGGCTTACTCGATTTATTTCTTTCGGCCTGCGCACTTTGATATGTAGAAGTCTATATCTATCTCTATTACTTTATACTGTTATAGCCAACACTTATGTGCTCAAAACTTTAATACTCAATGCCATACGTAACACTGAGTATACAAAAATGTGTAGGCATTTATAATCACGATGAATTGTAAACGGGCATATTTCGCGAAATATTACAACAGAAACGAGACAAAAAGTAAAAAGTTTGCTCCACTTTTTTGTACCACAAAAAAATTTATGTTGTTTCTGATTTTTTTTCAATCTTTAATGATTCTTCACTTTCGACACTACCTCCTCCTTTTTTCTTGTTTTACCCAAAAAACGTTGTCGATTTTTTGCTACATATGTTTTTATTATTATTGGCTTGTGCGTATGAATGTTGTTACCTAAATACATATGTATATTTATATACATGTATTAATTGCTTATTGTATGTTACTCCAAAAAATGTTAATTATATACTTTTTTGCATACATAGTACATACACACAGTTTCCTAAAACTTAACTCTACATCATTGATTTTCATGTTTACGGATTGCTTTGCTTCTTTTATTTTAATTTTAACTTTTTAAAGTGGTTTGTGAAAATTGCGTTACATTAAGTCACGTTGGTACTTACGAGTGTGTATTTAATATTTATAACGTCAAAAATGCTGTTGGCACATTTGAGAATATTGTCTTGGCAGAGCGGTCAGCGAATACTTCACTAAATGCTTGCGCCCGTGTGCCAATGAGCGGTGCGCCTTAAATATAGAGGAAATTAAGATATTTTTATTTGTGTATGGAATGTTTATTGATTATTTTGGGCAAAAGTATCCCAAAGTTAACTTTTGAACATTATAAATACTTATTTAATCGCAATGTGCACAAATTGTAAGCAGTAATTATTATCAATTATAACAGAAATGTTCCATTGACAAAATGTACACAACTATTGAGTCAAGATGCTTGGCAAGATAATAATAAACATCATAATCATTATCAATCCTTATCATCGTCATTAATTATTATCATCAATATCATCATTATGATCAATATCACCATTATCATCATCATCATCATCATCAGCATCATCATCATCATCATCATCATCATCATCATCATCATCATCATCATCATCTTCATCATCATCATCATCATCATCATCATCATCATCATCATCATCACCATCATTATTATTATTATCATGAGCAATCATTACCATCATTATCATTCATCAATCATTATCATCGTTAATCATCATCATTATTATTATCCACATCATCATCAGCAATCATTACCATCATTATCATTCATTAATCATTGTCATCGTTAATCATCATCATTATTATTATCCACATGTTCATCACCAATCATTATAATTCTCATTATCATCATAATTATAATTGTGGCCGCTGTGGTGCAGTGGTTAGAGTGCTCACCTGCTAAGCCAGAGGTCTCGGGTTCAAACCCAAGTTCGAGCAAACACCAAAAAAATTTTTATAATTAGTAAAAATCCAATTATTGGGGTTTTTTTAAGAGCAGCGGTCACCTCTCGGCAGTGGGCGGCATACCCTCCGAAAGTATTTCTGCCATGAAAAAGCTTCTCACAAAAATGTATTCGCCGTTCGGAGCCGGCATAAAACTGTAGATCCACCCAATTAGTAGGAAAAACAAAAGGGTGCACACCTCGAGCCATGCCAAATATATATCTACATATGTATGTAAATATATATTAGAATACATATATGTATATCCGACTATACCTACGGACATACGTATGCTAAATTTGTCTCCATCACTGCTCCATTAAATCGACGTAAACCTAAAAATATTGTTATTCAATATTTTCCCTCAAAATGGTTTTATTTTGAATGAAGTCAATACTGTTTTCGTTTACAATATGCAGCCAACTGCAACGGTTTACTGAATTTATTTATTATACATAAATATGTGTATCAGCTGAGCTTCTTTATGCATACTTGTGTTGTTGTAAGTATATTTGCTAAGTGAAGTGACCGCCTTTGGGTACCTTGAGTTAACCTCAGCTTACATTTTCTGCTTACAAATATAAGTCTTTTATATTTTATTTTTGTTGTTAAACAGCGCTTTTATTTTGTTGGCAAATAAAATTTACAAACAATTGAAGTTCAATGCAATAATTTAATATTCAATTGAATTTTAAGTACAAATTCATCTTCACAAATTTTCCACCAACCGACTGGACCTCTATAGGCTGTGTGTGGGCAACTGTAAGGTCTAAGCATATTGATGCACGTGCTCTTGCTTTGTTGTTGTTGTTAAGTGTTATAGGTTAACATATGAATATATCGCACGTTTTATGCAATAGGGATTTAACTCAAAAAAATTTTTTTTTGGGAAAACGCAAATAAAGTTTTATAATTTCAAATAGTTTCCTTCTACGGCTAACTACAAAATCACTTTTATTTCCGCTATTTTTATCTTTTTGAGTATTTTATAAGACTAGACTCAAAGGCACTACCCAGTTATTGAAATATATGGCAAAATCCCAGAAATCGAAAATTTCGAGTTAAATCCCTATTGCATAAAACGGGCGATATGTTTATATATAGATACATATGTACATAAATGGGTTTCCATAAATAAATAAATAAAATATATTCGAAGTCAGTGGCATTGTGGTGATATCACATGAATGAATACATGATTCTTTATTGAAGTTTGATTGATTGATTTCTTAGTTTCAATAGCGATCAGTCAAATTTTTTTCCTGTTTTAAAGGTTATGTTACTTCACAGAACGCGCTCAATAGAGATGACGAAAAGCATGGTTTCGAATAGCCTAAATATAAAATGCATTATGTATTTACGTTGATCCAAACTATTAAAATAAAAATTTTATAAATAAACCACATAAAACTGCAGTTTTGTACTAAAGACTTAAGGCACGAACTCGACACAAATGTTAAGTTATATAACAGAGCTCAATATAATATAATATAATGACGAAAAATATGGGCTAAATATAAAATATGTTGTTTGCTTTGATCCAAATTATTAAAATGAAAATTTTATAAATAAACCTCTAAAAGAGCAGTTTTGCACTAAAGACTTAAGACACGAACTCGACACAAATGTTAAGTTATATAACAGAAGAGCTCAATATAATATTATGACGAAAAATATGGGCTAAATATAAAATATGTTTAGTATTTGCTTTGATCCTAATTATTAAAATGAAAATTTTATAAATAAACCTCTTAAAACAGCAGTTTTGTACTAAAGACTTAAGACACGAACTCGACACAGCAAGCATCAACAAATCCCTCTACTGATTTTACTTACAAAATTTTCTCTTACAACGATGTAACAAAGTAGAAATTTTATGTCAAATGTGACACAGTAATCGAAAAAAAAACAAACAAACAAACAAAAACCAAAAAGAAGTAGCTTTTAGCAAATATACAAACATATATGTACGTACATATTTGTATGTATGTGTGGCAAAGCAGTAACGCGTTGGGTGGTAGCTCTAACTTCACATACGTACACATTGTAGGCCTGACCAAACAATTCCCACAACCGCAAATAGAAAGAGATATTTGCGCATAATAAAAAATAAAACCAACCAAAGTGAACAACACAAAAACAAAAACTCCAAATAAAAAGCCAAATGAAATTGTTTAAGACATTTGGGTATTGGTGATTGCAAGTAAACAACTTGTTGCTGCTAAAAAGCAACAATTTAACGATTTTTGTTTTGTTGTTTGGTTTTGTTAGGTTTCCAAATGCTTTCGTTACGCTGCATATGTGCATGTAGCTTGGCAGCTGTTGTTGCTGGCTGGTGGGCTGGGACGAGTTGCGTTTGACCAGACCATTGAGTTGAGCAAAAGCAAACTTTAACCAATTCGCAGATTATTATCAGCGACACCAATAAAATGATTGCCAACACAAACAGCTAATCGGCAGCTGTGGCGGTCCAGACTTACAATACATATATGGAAAGCTATTGCTTTGGCGCACAGTGTGCTGTGAGTGGACAAAAAGAGTATTGATTTAAATTGGTTAATCGATAATTTATGCCTTAAAAATATTGCTGGTTTTTGCTTGAATCTATTTTAAGGAAACGTGCATAAATTTTGGGTATTAAAACCCAAACAAGTCACTGAAAGTTTTCGGACAGCACAAAAGAACCTTCAGAAAGACCTGGGGTATGAGACCAGTGATGGTGATGTGGATTTATACAGATTTCGTCAGACTGATTTAGTCTAGTGAGGTGGCGTAGAACTATGGTTAATACGCTGAACAGGCTGCAGAGGACTGTGTGCATCATCATTATGAGTGCAAGTAGTACAACATCAGGTGCTTAAATCAAATGCTCTGTTGAAACTGTTCCCTCTGGATTTGGTGATGCCAGAGGAGGCTATGAAAACGATGTGTCGACTGTACTCACTCGGGTTGAGGAACGATGATTAGAGTTCGGGGCAAGGGGAGTTGTTTAGCAGGCTCTCAGAGCAATACCCTTTGTTTCTGGAACCAAATTGAAAGCTGCTACCCCGATACATAAACTTTACTCAGAAACCCGTAGAAAATAATCTACATAGACCCATCAAAAACAGGACGTGATACTGGATCCGGCTGGCACCTGGAGGCAGCAGAATGGATAGTTGGTCGAGGATGGCGTGGACATGAAATTTGTATCTGCAGTGACAGCCAGGCTGCACTGAAGGCACTGGAAACTGCGCGAACCTCTTCAAAAATTGCGCATGAATGTAAGTTCAAGCTTGGCTCGGTAGCAAAATTGAATAAACTTCAACATGCGTGGGTACCCAGACACTATGGTGTTCAAGGTAACGAACTGGCCGGTGAATTGGTAAACTGCGGATCAGCGGACCAACCAACTGGACCGCAGGCACTGTGAAGTATATAAAAACTTCATTAGTGAAACTCACAGCAGACGCTGGAACTCTACAAGTTCCTGTAAAATTACAAAGTGCTTTCGGAAAAAGCCTAACAGGGAGGTAGCAAACTTCCTCCTCAGGCAGGGTTGATTATAGGGCACAAGCGATGGGGACAGCACAATCATCGAGAGCTCACTATGCCTATCTTTTCTGGAGAAGTATGACGACGGCACATAGTATTTGCTCTGAACCTGTCCAACCCTCGATAGAATAAGATTGCATATTCTCGGGTCGGATTTACTGGGAAATGCGGATGCACATTATCTATCACTCGACAAACTTCTCAAAGTTTGCAGAGGGACCCTGATTCCATATCCCACCTTTTCCCTACATCCTGACCCTTTTTAAGAGTATTTGGGAAAGACAGTTTTTCCCCGCCTGCCATAATTACAATCTATAGCGGTTTAAGCCAACTAAGCTTTAATCAAATCGCTTCATTAGTTCAATTTTTAATCACTCCTTTTATGCAAACAAAACACCGTTATGCGGCACCAACTGTGTGGCAAAAAGCTGAGCGAGACAGGCGACAATTGTGTTCGATAAAGCAACACAATGTGCGTTGTGATGGTGCGAGCATAAAAAAAGTAAGCATAACAACAAAAACAGCAGCAATAGATATATATAAAAAACAACATTAACAGCTCTTAACCAATCGATTGTGTAGCGCGTGTGCGCATCTTTACTATTTCTCCCCCCCGCCGCACCAACCACCGCTCGTCGAGCAACTTTGGTGGCTCTAACAGAGCTGCTTTTGGCACATTCACTGCGCATAAATGAATTTCATTTGCGCGTCACCATAAATGGCGGCCAAAAAGCTAACAAATGTCAAATGTGTTTGTTGTTTTGTTTGCAAACTGTGTGTGTTGGTGGTGTATGTGTTTGCATGTGTGTGTGTGTTTGTGTATGGTGTGTAGTGGCTATTTGCGCTTGCTACGTGTCATGCTTGGTTTGATGTTGTTGCTGCTGTGTTTGTGATTGTTGTTGCGTTTGTGACTGTTGCGAAAGCTTTCTATTGCCGCCACCGTCGTCGCCGCCATAACAATGGCGCGTACAATAATTGCCGTTGCGTTTCCAATTGTCGCCTTCGCCGTTGCGCTTTGATTGCTGTTGTTGGCTGTTGATGCTGTGACTGTCGCGCTGTGCCACTTGGTCGCTCGTCCCAGGGGGCGTGTTTCGTTGTAGGCTAGCGCGTTTACGTGTGTATGTATGTGTATATGTACATACATACATACGTACATATGTACGTAAGTATGTTTGTATGTAAGTGAGCGTGTCCGTGCGGCTATGTGCACTGAGGGCGAGTTCGAATAAATTGCAAGGCTTTTTATTATGCGCTTTTAATTTGTTAGGCGTATTGGTTTTTGCAGTTTCTTTTCTGCTTGTTTTTTTTTCCTGTTGTATTTTGTAATTTATTTGCTTTCAGCCTTAGTGTCAAAGTACCAAAGTGTTAAAATTGACAAATAAAGAAGAGCTAATAATACAGACCCCACTGGAAATTGTTTGGTGTGTAGAAAAAATTAAAGCTATACTTTATTTCTTTAATTTTAATTCTTCATTTATTGCACGTCTTTCGCTTTTAGTCATCCGTTACATATCACTAATTTATCGTTAATTACAGTGTGACAGAAGTTGAGTGTGGCTGTCTGGGGGCGGAATAATTCACACAGAACGAAATACTACTATCCGCATAGTAAAACACCTAACCGTTTTCCTTCATTTGGTCAAATTTTTTTTATTGCCATTTTAAATTTGCAAAATTTCGTCTGAGTGATTTTTAGATAAATGAAAAAAGTGTTAAAATATATAGTATCGTATACTAAAATTACACGAACTTTAATTTCGTAGAATACTTTTACCATCTAAAATCACAGCGAGGCGGTCTTTCTGGCACTTTTTTAGAAAGTCCGAAAAAAAGAGTATTTCGAAAGTCGGTAAGTTCAAATGTTCCGGAAAATTATTCGCAGTAAAATTTCACTCTTGTTACTCACACTTTGATATACATACGTTATTCGTTATTTCTGTGGTTTATATTAAAAGTTATACAAATCTTTTGGCTTACACATGTTTTTGCAGAAAGAATAAATTGGTCTTTTGTTGCTTAATAGAAAAGTGTTTCCGAAATCAAAAAGTTTGGACAACTAGGATTTTCAAAATCTTCGTTTAATACATTTTTCAAAATTTTCTATTTCGAATTTTTAAAAATTGTTGATTTCAAAATTTCGATTTCTAATATTAAAGATTTCCGACTTCGCATTAAAAACAAAAATTCAGTTAGAAACTTCAAAAATGTTGGGTATAGAATTTAAAAAAAATTTCATTTAGAATTTTCGAAATTTTGTTTATCGATTTTTCAAACTTTCAAAGGTTTCAGAATTTTTAAAAATTTTCTATGTCGACATTTTCCAAACTTGACTACAATTTTTCAAAACTTTCTAGTTCGAATTTTTTTAAATCTTCGATGAAGAATTCTCAAACTTTTGGATATCGAATTTTTGAAAATTTTGACTGCTAAGGGCTGGTTTCTCCATCTCCTGTTAAGCACTTAACCAGAGATTTTTGCTCGGTTAAGCAAAATATTTGACAGCTTGCCATACAATTTACGTCAAACTAACCAGCGATTAAATAAACCCGGAGATGGTGAAACCGGCCCTAAATGTTTTGAAAATATTCCATTTATATTTTTGAAAATTTTGGATTTAAAAATTTTGATTTTCGAACATTAAAAATTTCCGATTTTAAACTAAAAAAAAATACTTTTTGGTTGCTTGTTTTTCCGACAGGGTAGGAATATGATGTATTGTGGAACGATCTTCCGTCATCCCTTGTCAAGTTTGGTTTGGAGACAAACGAACGAAAAAAGCCACTGAAGATGGCGCATATTAGCCGAAACCGGTTTGTCTCCAAACCAAACTTGACAAGGGATGACGGAAGATCGTTCCACAATACTCAAAAAAAATTTTTCGATTAAGAATTTTCCAAAACATTATTGTATTTTTCGATCAAAACACTTCAAAATGTTGGATATCAATTTTTTAAACTTTCAAAGTTTAGGTATTTTTCAAAATTTTCATTTTCGAATATTAAGATTCCGATTTCGAATTGAAAAAAATTTTGATTAAGAACTTTCACAATTTTGGTTATCGTATCTTTTAAAAATTCCCGATTTTAAATTTTTCAGTTTTTTATTTCTAAAGCATAGTACTGAGTTCGAGTTTCACGTGAAACTGCTGTCAAAATCCATACAAAAAAAACTGGTTGTGAAACATGTGTGAAATTTCACAGATATTTCACGACAAAGTTGTACTGAGTTCCTGCCGTGAAAAAGTTGCGCAACATGCTAGCAACATCATGCCAGCAACATTTTTTCACGACAATTAAAATATACAATGCTATTTATTTTCGAGTGAAAAGTGACATTTGTTGAAATTGAAATTTATATTTTGTATAAAATTTTTTTATTGGCCAAAATTTGAAAGTTGGTTCTGAGGCGATGCTCCAAATTTTTTCTTTTTGCATTTGCTCAGTTTTCGTTTTGGCATTTATTCTCATTTGACAAAAAATTTTTCTTGAAACATTTCACGGCAAAATAAATGCATGTTGCTGGCAAAATTTCACGGCGGTGAACTCAGTACTAGGCTTAACTTTTCAAAATTTTCGATTTGGAATTTTTCAGTTTATGATTTTCAACTTTTCAAAACTTTGAATTTTTAAACAAAATGTTTATTCTTTCAATTTCGAAAATTTTCGAAGTTTTCGCTTCATTCAAATCGTTTGCAGAAGGAATTAATTGGTCGATTCTACTTTTATTTCTTGGCTGGTAAAGTGCTTTTGAACTCAAATTTGTAATTTGAATTTTTCGATGTTTTCGATTTTGAATTTTTCTCGAAATTTCCTATTTCGAAATATTCAGATTTAAAAAAAAAAAAACAAAGCGTAGAATCAATCATACAAGTCGAGTTGATGCAGATTTCAAATTATCGTTGGCTTAAAATTTCAATTTCGAATTTGTTTCTTCAAAATGTTCGTTTTTGAAGTTTTCTATTTCATCAAAGAAAGCATACATTATTCGTTAATTTTTACCACCAATCATTTGTGTTACAACGAAAACTAATTGCTTCTATTAATTTAAGTGTTTTCTGTTTTATTTCCTGCACCACTTGTCATTTGCTTGCTCAATGCCTCCTTTCTTTTTTCATCAACTTGTTCACCTTCCCGATTCGTTCTGTACTGCAAGTGTAAATGTATTTATGTATTTTGGTTTGGAATTATTCATGCCCAGTTGATGTGGGCATTCAAGTTACCCATGTTTTCGAGTTCTATTGTAAAAGCAACATACACATATACATCACTATACAACCATAGGCTTAGTGTCCTAGCATTGAATTGTGTTGTTTTAATGCTTCCTATGCTCGTGCTGCTGCAGCAAACTCGTTGTGGCAATTTGTTAGAAATTTCACACTTTTTATGTGTAGAAATATGAAATGTAGAAAAGAACAAACATATTTCTTGATTGAAAGCAGCAAAGTGATATTTATTCATTGCACGTAATAGTGTTTTAATTGACGTGAAAATCATAAATATTTAGTTACTTCAGCAGCTCAGTTTAAGAGTACATATTGCTTATTTGTTAAAGGGACTAGCAGTATAACATTTCATTGACGTTACTTTTTTTTTTATCAAAATCGGTTATCGAAGTTTCAGTATTTTTTTTTGCACTATATGGGAAAAACATTGGACATGCATCATCACGAAAATGGTCCAAAAGATTTTATGCCTAAGTAAAATGAAAAATGTATTTCTCACGATGAATTCGATTCCCTTCTTTGCGCCTTTGGCTAACTTTAGAATAAAAGCCGAATATTTTCAAAAAGATTTATGTGCAAAAAAATGTCAACTTAATAAATTATGTGACCGCTTTAGAATATAAGAAGAAGATGAAGAATATAATACGTATAAGCTTGCTTATATGTAGATACTCATGAACACATACATGTACTAAGCAGGCCGCTAGCCAATGAATATTTAAAAGATGCTAAAAGAGTTTATCTAAGATTTTTAAGCACAATTTAAGAGTGTTTGCTAAAAATAAAATAAAAATAACAAAAAATAAAAATAAAAGCCGCATTGACAAACAAACAATAAACAATATATTAGGACAGCGCCTATGAGGCGGCGGCGCGCCGGTGAATGAGAAATATGAAGAAGCAGCACCAGCAGCTGCCAAGAAGCAGCTCTATTGTGGCTGTTGGTCAAAGGTGCGCCAAGTGCACTCGCAAATCAAGTGAATTCCTTCAGCATTCAGCTCAAACGTGGAACAGCGCAATGACAGCGGCAAATATGGCATGGAATTGTGCACATGGCATTGGCGGCTTTTGACAATATTTATAGACAAAACGAAGAAAACAAAGAAAAAAAGAAAGAAAAAAAAAAAAATAGAAAAAAGTAAAATTAAATTTTTTTGCAGCATGAAAAATATCTTTTGACCAAAAGTCAAACGCCGGCTACTAGCAATATGGCAATATGTATGGGGTTCAGCAATATGCCGACTACCGTACGAGACATTTGTTCTGAACGGAACGGACGAATGGACACTTCGACGCAGAAGCTTTAGCTTTGCGCAAGTGACTCAATAGAGATAGAGATAGAGATAGAGATAGAGATAGAGATAGAGATAGGGATAGAGATAGAGACAGAGACAGAGATAGAGATAGAGATAGAGATAGAGATAGAGATAGAGATAGAGATAGAGATAGAGATAGAGGTAGAGATAGAGATAGAGATAGAGATAGAGATAGATATAGAGATAGATATAGAGATAGAGATAGATATAGAGATAGAGATAGAGATAGAGATAGATATAGAGATAGAGATAGAGATAGAGATAGAGATAGAGATAGAGAGAGGTATAGAGATAGAGATAGAGATAGAGATTTAAATAGAGATAGAGATAGAAGTAGAGATAGAGATAGAGATAGGGATAGAGATAGAGATAGAGATAGAGATAGAGATAGAGATAGGGATAGAGATAGAGATAGAGATAGAGATAGAGATAGAGATAGAGATAGAGATAGAGATAGAGATAGAGATAGGGATAGAGATAGAGATAGAGATAGAGATTTAAATAGAGATAGAGATAGAAGTAGAGATAGAGATAGAGATAGAGATAGAGATAGAGATAGAGAAAGAGATAGAGATAGATATAGACATAGAGATAGATAGAAATAGAAATAGAAATAGAGATAGATATAGACATAGAGATAGATAGAAATAGAAATAGAGATAGAGATAGATACAGAGATAGGGATAGATATAGACATAGAGATAGAGACAGAGACAGTGGCAGCTTGTGGTATTATTACGTCCCTTCAATTTAAGTACTGAAATTGTTTTACCGGGTATATAGCGTTCAATTGCAGCCTATTTATTTTGCTAAGATGTATTTTACTTTTTGCTATTGCTATTGCACAAGTGCTAGGGGATAGTTTGCTGTACTAGGCCTTTGTTTTCTTGTCCTCAGTACAGTGTTATTGCTCCCCAAGTTGACAGCAAAAATGAGTAATGGACAGTTTGACTTTTTGGTGTTGACTTTTGAAGAGGCGAGTGAGTTGCGAGCGCGATCGCTTGTGCTCCTTTTGGGACAAAGCAACAACAGTAGCACACGTACGTGCAAATATATATGTATGTATATGGATTTTTGCTTATATGTAGTTATAACCAGCTGGGTGTTTTATAGAAAAAAGAGTCAGATGCATTTTTGGTTTCGATATAGAAGTAGTGTATGGGCAATATCCTTCATTAGTCGCTAGTTTCTAGTATAATTCATTCAGTCCGCAGCTGAGTACACTTTTTATAATATTCAGCCCATCTTAAACACACACACACACGCTATATGCGCTACTTATATTTGGGCATTTTATTTGTTTGTTTATTATAGTTGTAAAAGCTTTTGGGCCACCGCCTCTCTGTCAACAGAAAATGCCTGCCTGAAGTTTGTTGCAATTGATGGATTGTCATTGCTCTGTTGTTATTGCTGCTGTGCCATGACAGCGCCACCACCAATATGCGTTGTCATACTCCAGAAGGTGCACAAGGAGTTACACATAGAATGTGTAAATGTGGTAGGACAAAACATGAGCCGCACGAGGCACAAAAACTTTTTCCTTATTGTCCCATCCATCCGTTCGTGTGTCCGCCTGTACATACATCCAACTCTTGCGAAATGTGAATAAAACATAAGCTAGTTAATTGTTGTTGCTTTGACTTTAGTGACTTTAGCAATTGAAATGAAATCATTGTCGTCAGCGCTTGTTCGTTAGTCTTAGCTGTGCTGTTCTGATGTTTTGACTTACTGACGTGGTTCAAAGTTTATGTCGCTGTCATTAGCCGCGCTGCTCTTCTTGCTCGAAAGAACTGTTGTTATTGCTGTCCGCTGTTGATGGCTGGCATTATTGAGTTGTTTTGCGTCAAATCTTTGGTGGCGGTGGCGTATTTTAGAAATATTGCTTAAAGTAATATGTTTTCGAGAATTTTTTTTAGTGCCTTACTGAATGTTGTTTATACGCCGAAATGATTTTTAGTATAGCAGTCTAATGTACCCTTATCGTGTCTTTCCACCAAAACAGTTTTCTAGAAAATATTAACCCTTTATTGATTTCCCAAAAGGTATTTTATTCGTTTTCATGAGCCACTTCGTGAGGGAGATAATGTATTAAAATATCATACAAAATTGTTCTCCGTTTAATTTTAAATAACATTACCGAGTACTTAAATCTTAGCAGATATATATTGAGTGAAGTGAGCCAGATAAATATCTATCACAAAAAATTGGCACCTCTTAAACGCGGATAAGTTTGGCTTCACAAAATCAGGGAAAACCGAGGACACATTTCTCCGTTTAAATTGTTGAAATAAAGTACGCGGATGGTATTTCGGGGGCATAGATATGTATTCGATTGTCAAGTTTGATTTGGTCATAAACCCGTTCGGCTATGTGTCATCTTCAGTACAAATCAAACTTGACAAGGGATGACGGAAATTCGTTCCACAATACATCGCAATCCTACCCTGTTGGAAAAGCAAACAACAAAAAAGCATATGTATTCCTACAATAAAAAAGTATGCGAAGAGAAATTTAGCTGATTGCTAATTCTATTGTAGATTTGGTGAAAGATCCATAGCACAATTTGAACTAGATTAAACAATTCTACATAAGCAGACTCTGTCATACTGCAAGATTGCCAAAATCATGCTTCGGCCATATAATGCAAACTACCTACTTACACTTCCTAGAGGGCAGACTGGCGGTTGTTATAGAAACAGGGCACTGTCTGACGTCATCTCATGTGTTCATGTGTTCTACCGCATGCCGTTGGCACTCTAGAACATCTTCTCTGTCAGTGTCCAGCTTTTGGTAGACTCCACCTTAGCTGTATCGGTTCTGTGCACTTATTGCCCCTTTAAGGCATTGCGGATCGAGAAATATAATAAATATAAAAATTTGTGCAGATTTGCATTCAAAGTTTAATATAACACCTCCAAATATGCTGTTGGCAATATAAGGATCATATGTGGCCTACGTGAAGAACTCTTAATTCGCACGACATTGCATCAATTCCAATGTTTTATTTTAGCTACACAATGATCGATACTGGAAATGTCTTTTGCTACTCAATTAAAACAAAAAGATACAAGTAAAGTTTTTAATTAAAAATTTTATTCAATTTTACTAGTTTTTTGTATTTATTTAGTATTTCTTATTTTTTCCTAAAATCAAATTTTTTTACAAAAATAAATACATATAAACTTACGCTTAGTAATAAATTATTTCTAGCTTATCTAACCTAGCAAAACTGAAATTTATTTTTATTTTCTATATATGTAATGGTAAACATTTAAGAATATATAAATAATAGTAAATAAATATAATAAAATTTTACATACTATATATCCAACAAAAATATTGTTTACAAGAACAAAATTAACTAAAATATTTTTTTCTATTTACTGAGAGCAATTTTTAAGATTCTATTTAGACTGGGACGAAATTAAAAAACAAAACAAAAACAAAAACAAATTAGTTACTTAAATCATATACAGAAATATATAGAAATAATTGGCTATTATACATAATGCATATTAATGTGTGTCTGCTCTTATATAGGTATATACATGTGTATGTATATATAAAAATATATATATGTGTTTATGTATATAATTGACTTTCGTTTCTAGCACTGGGTTTACATATGTATATTTAACTTTTTTATTTAATTTTAAATTCAAAGAAATTTCTGACTTCTTTGAAGTTGAAATTTGGTTCATAATCGTGCAATTGGCAAAACTGCTTGAAAACATTTGGGTACATCTTTTTCATATATTTTTTTTTATATTTACCTTATAATTTGTTTGTACATCTGGAAGTGTGTTGGCACCGAAATTTAAGTATTTCTTTTACGTTAACATTTGCTATGGCACCATGGGAATTCTCGCATGTGATTTTACCAACGGATTTAAATATTTACAAAACAAACTAAATTAGATTATTTGTTGAATTGAAAAAATGATAGTTTTCTGAGGATGGTTCTCTCATAATTTGATAAAAAAATTGATCATAATTCGCTATGCATCTCCTACATCTTGTTAGTTATACCTCTAGTGCCACTAAAGCTTTCCAAGCTACTTACACAAAACTGTTAGCTTTCGAGCGACAAGCTCAAAAGGCTGACAAATCTCAAAGCTTAAAACTGAAATCTCAAGCCAACGAGCTTAAAGTCGAAGTAACAAGCTCAAAATTTAGACATCGATCTTAGAATTAGAATTAAAAGAAGAAATTTTCAGCTTAAACGTGTGAAAGTTTAAAGATAAAAGCTTTGAACTTTGTTCAAAAATCTTAAAGCTCAAAGCTCAATACTCAAATCTCAAGCCAAAGAACTTAAATTTGAAGTTACTAAAACAAGTTTATAAGGTACTTGAAAATTTGTGACCTTTCGTTTCGAAACTCAGAATAGTCTCGTTATTTTCTGATTTGTGCCCAAAGCCTTGTTGAAGAGAAAACTAATGTGGAAATTAACTTTGCTTCAGCGTAATCTATCCAGTTAATGTCTGCGAGCGCACCAACGTCAAATCCAATGGCGTTGGCTTATGTATCACAGCATGTGGTAGTGACGTCGGTATATCAACTGTTAGCTTTTGAGGTGAGTTGGACGGGTGAGGAGATGTTGTAGGAGTAGATGCACGGGAATTGTCATCATCTGTCGCTTCTGCTCGCTTTTTGTTCGCACTTGACTCCGTGTCTTGTGCACCCTTCAGCGACAAATCGATGGGTTCCTCTTGCAAATTGCTGGCAGTTGTCGCTGCTGAAGCTGACGCTGACGCCGCCACCGCTGCTGTTGCTGCTGCTGATGCTGCGACTGTTACTTCACTAACTCGTTGCATCTCATCTTTTAAAGCAGCAGTGGGCATCAGATGATCAGGCGGTTTACGAGCGGTTTGTGTAGTTGAAAATAAAGTTATGGGAGGTGCAGCCAGCGGCGACATATGCGGTGGGGGCAGAGCAAAGTGTGGAAAGTGATTGCGTAATGGCTCCGATTGCGAGCGATAGATTTCCAACAGTTGCCGGTGTCTTCGTTCGCGCAGCTCATTCGCATCCAGGTCGTCGTAGGTGGTTGAGACGATATGTTGCGCTGAGTTGCAGTTGCGCTCTTGCCGACCCGATAAGCTGCTATGCGCATCATCCGCTGCATCGCCAGCTGACGAAGCGCCCGAATCACTAGGAGTTTCGCTGAGACGCGTTTCCGCCTTGCCATAAGCAAATGTGGGCAGTTGTTGATGTGGATGGATATGGTGGGGATAGTTTTGGTGTTGGTGTTGGTGGTGATGTTGATGATTGTACTGTGACTGATGATGTTCGCCGTGCTGCTGATGCCGCGTCATATCATCCGCTGCCGCAACACCGTTGAGGAATTTCGCTGCGCTATTTAGCAAACTATGCTGATTGCTGGATTGGTGTGGTGAGCTTCTACGACTATTGGCTGCTACCGCGGCTGCCGCAGCAGCAGCACTTAGCGCCAGCTGTGTGGGCGACATACTAGTCGCTTTGATTGAGGGATTTGTTTTGTCTTGATACGTTTGACGTACTTGCAATTGATGTAGACGCGCCAATTGTTCGAAGTTGGCTCGACTCAAATTATTTTCACCATTAACACCACCAGGGCCACTTCCGCTACCAACGCCACCTCCACCCGGTCCATTGCCTGTTGTAGTTTGCTGTTCCTGCAGTAGGCAATGAATTTTAAACCAATTTGAACGTCTGCCATAACGTGATCCGCTTTTCGACATTCCAACTAAAAGACATTTGCGTAGGCGACATGCTTTGCAGGCGGTGCGATTCTTTTTGTTGATAACGCAATCGCCGTTGTTTTTGCAACCGGCAATGGCAGAAATGTTGTTGTAGGTGCGACCGAAAAAGGACTGAAATGAGAAAAAACAAAAGAAAAGTTAGATTTAGTCTTGCGAAATATATGAGAAATGAAAGTAGCGAAAGGTTTTTAATAATAACAATAAGTCATAGTAGCGTTTGCAATTTTTTGCTGGACTTTCCCGTAGGAGGACCACTGGAAAGTGTGGAAACAACAGATGAAACCTTTCTAAGAAATTGAAAATTGTTATCAAAGACGGAAGTCCAAGTTTCTTGGTATGTTTTATTCTATTCATGATACGAGTATACGTTTCAGGCACATGACTTGCTCTAGAAAGAAGCGTCCACATTTTGTTTTCCAACTTGCTTTAATACTATTACTTATAAATATGTATGTACATATGTATCGCTAAGCTTTCGAATAGTTATGTTTATTCAAGAAATGTTTTTTAGGGCCACAAACAACTCTATCAACATTATGTTTCATACTTAACAAAAGACTTAAACAAAAAACCTGAATATTCACTGATATGTACATTAGGCCGTCTCGCGTTATAGGGAAGCAAAAATAAAGTGCGCCGTACGCCCCCGCATATGATGTCTTTTTGGAAAACATTTCCGGAAAAGTTTTTTATTTTTTTTTTGGACGCCGCTAGATGTCGCTAAAATTTATTTTTCTCATATCTTCGGTATTTATAGTCCAATCTCAGAGTTTAATACACCAATGTCTTTGGCTTGAAAGGACGCCTTATACTATGGAATATTATTAACCCAATGTGCGTCATTGGGGTCACTACCACCCAGTATTTATTTTATACCACCCTAATGCAATTTTTTATGCCTGCATGTTAAACGTAGTCTAAAATCATTAATCTTTTGCAAAAGAAGTATTTCGATTGCTTCAGTAGAACCCGAAATAAAAGACGTTCAACATTCCGTGGAATATAAGTTTTTCGCTTCCTTTGGTCTTTTACGTTCATTTTACACAAATTTCTTCTGAGGAGACCTCTACTGAAATTTTATGGCGAATAATTTTCTAGAACATTTTAACCTTCTATCACCGCCAATAAAGGGTTATTTTGACCCCTTTTTTCAGAAAATCAGGAAAAATAGTATTTTTAAGGTCGCTAGAGGGTTAAAATGTTCTAGAAAATTATTTGGCATAAAATTTTACTATGGGTCTCCTCAGAAAATTTTTCGGTAAAATTAACCTAAAAGACCAAAGGAATCGACAAACCTATATTCCTCGGGATGTTGAACGTGTTTTATTTCGGGTTCTGCTGAAGCGATCGAAATATTTCTTTTGCAAAAGATTAATGATTTTTGACTACGTTTAACATACAGACGTAATAAAGGTACATTAGGGTGGTATAAACTAAGTACTGGGTGTTAGTGACCCCAATGGCGCACATAGGGTTAATAATATTCTACAGTATAAGCCGCCCTTTCAAGCCAAAGCCATTTCTGTATTAAACTTAGAGATCGGACTATAAATACCGAAGATATGAGAAAAATAAATTTTAGCGACATCTAGCGGCGTCCAAAAAAAAAATGAAAAAATGTTCCGGAAATGTTTTCCAAAAAGACATCATATGAGGGGGCGTACGGCGAACTTTATTTTTTGCGATACGGTCTAATGTACATACTTTCAAAGCCATCAATATCATACATACATTCATACGTATATACCCTGCAGTAAAAATCCGCAATGAATCCTTAATGAATCACTGATGCAATTCACCTATGACGAGGAGGCATCAGTGAATACTTTCATATAAAGACTGATGAATTTTTCATATAAATGGTTTGCTTTCCTCAGAAAAAAAAACAAGAACAAATAAAAATATACTGAGGTATGACGACAGTGATGAATTTTCAACAAAGAATCATCACTGATCCCTCAGCAGTGAAACAAATTTACTGCAGGGTACGTATGGGTAACTTTTCTTCATTTGTATACACATTAGACTGACCACAAATGCAAAAGTGCTGATTTTTTTTGCTCCCCGTGCATTTTCTGATAGCTTGACAATAGAAAATAAGATCTGCATAAAAATCTGACCATCGGTAGTGGGAAATAGCCATGCGCATTTGAACTAAAGTTCAAAAATTGACCTAAAAATTATGCATGGCTTTAGAGACCAATATCTCTTTAAACAATGTTTTTCGGAGAAATAATGTAATAATCGTTTTTATACAAAATGAAACTGGGAACATATTCTCCATATGATATTTATACCTACCGTTATCCTTTCAGGACATATTGAGCCCTTAAAGTGAAATTTAAATTTTTTTGTTTGTTAAAAAGGCAAAAATAAATATTTAAACAAGTAAGGAAGCCTAAGTTCGAGTGGAATCGAACATTAGATACTCAGCTGTATGCTTTCATTGTTTGTTTTCGTTTGAAGGAAACACGGTATATAAAGAGAGTGCTGTATAAAGTGGGCGTAGCCACGCCCATTTTCAACATTTTTATCAGTTATTCAACTAAGCATATGAATATTATTCTTTGTGCAAAATTTCATTCCTTTATGACTTCTAGTTACAAAGATGTCACATTACAAATTCCCAAAGGGTAATCCAGAAATATCTTTGTTAAAAAGTAGGCGTGGTCATAAACCGATTTCAATACATTTTTGCGTGTCTATTAACACAGGTTATAAAAGTGTATAAACCAAGTTTCGTCATAATATCTCAATTATTTGTCGAGTTATGGGCTCAGAAATCTCGTATATTCCTTTGTCTAAAAAGAGGCGGTGCGACGCCCATTTTCCAAAATTTTTCTATTTTTTGTTTCCGGTCTATTGTGGAACTCATGCCACAAAATTTCAATGAATTATCTTTATATTTGACAAAGATATCGCTTAAAAAGTTTTTTATTAGGCCACTTTATAATACCCATATATAAAAGTGGGCGTGGTCGTCAACCGATTTCGCTAAAATTTTGAACATGTATTACCACAAGTAATAGAAGTGTACACACCAAGTTTCGTCATAATATCTCACTTATTTGTCGAGTTATGGGCTCAGAAATCTCGTATATACCTGCTTCTAAAAAGAGGCGGTGCCACGCCCATTTTCCAAAATTTTTGTGTTTTTAGTTTTATGTCCGCAGTTGGACTCCTGCCATAAAATTTCAATGATATATCTCTATATTTGACAGAGATATAGCTTAAAATGTTTTTATTGGGCCACTTTATTATACCCATATATAAAAGTTGGCGTGGTCGTCAACCGATTTTGGCAATTTTTAGTCCAAACATTTGCCTAAGTAAGTATATCACGCGTACCAAATTTCATCGATATATCTTCAATGGTTTCTGAGTTATGACTCGTAAAACTTTCAATGTTTGCCCCTTAATAAGTGGGCGTGGCACCGCCCATTTTCCAAAATTTTTATGTGTTTTGTTTTGTGTCCATAGGTGGACTGCTGCCATAAAATTTCAATGATATATCTTTATATTTGACAGAGATATCGCTTAAAATGTTTTTATTAGGTCACTTTATAATACACATATATAAAAGTGGGCGTGGCCGTGAACCGATTTTAACAATTTTTCATCAAAATGTTTGCCTAAGTAAGTAAATCACGCATACCAAATTTCATCGATATGTCTTCAATGGTTTCTGAGTTATGACATATAAAACTTTCCATGTTTGACCCTTAATAAGTGGGCGTGGCACCGCCCGTTTTCCAAAATTTCATCAGATTTCTTCATAGGGGCCTGAGCTCAACACGTGGGTAAAATTTCATCGCTCCAGCTCTATTAGTGACTGAGATACCAAATTTCCAATTTTTTCTATATAGGAAAAGTGGGCGTGGTCATGGTCCGATTTCGCCCATTTTCAATACCAACCGTCCCAGTCTCGATACCAACTTGCATTCCAAATTTCATCAAAATATCTCAATTTTTGCGCGAGTTATCGTGCGTACGGACGGACGGACGGACGGACAGACGGACGGACGGACGGACGGACATGGCTCAATCGATTTCTCTTTTCACCCTGATCATTTTGATATATATAAGTCTATATCTATCTCGATTATTTCATTCTGTTACAATCCACCGTTTTGAAATCAAAACTATAATACTCTGTGTACTAGTACAGCTGAGTATAAAAATAGAGAATTATATAAACTATACATCATTTAATAGGTTATTTAAAGTAGTTTTACACATCATAATTTTTTTTTTTTTGATTTACATTCACTATTATAGTCAAGAAAATGATTTAAAATAAGCAAGTCGCATTTTTAAACGGTTTTATTTAGCTCACCCCGTTTGTTTTATTATTTATTATTTATTCTTTATTCTTGGGTCAAATTTAGTAATTCAAATTTCACCCTCTTCCTGTCAACCGATTAATCTGAAATTTTGCACGCATGTATAACCCCGATGACAATGCAATATTATGAAAAAAAAATTCCGATAGGTGGCGCGTGGGTCGCTATATTTACAAAAATCGCATTTATGGTCCTATTTGGCTGAAATTCGGAACATGTATTACTACCTTGAAAAGAAATATTTTCTTAAAAAAAAAAAATTCCGCTAGGTGGCGCGTGGGTCGCTATATTTACAAAAATCGCATTTATGGTCCGATTTGGCTGAAATTCGGAACATGTATTACTACCTTGAAAAGAAATATTTTCTTAAAAAAAAAAATTCCGCTAGGTGGTGCGTGGGTCGCTATATTTACAAAAATCGCATTTATGGTCCGATTTGGCTGAAATTCGGAACATGTATTACTACCTTGAAAAGAAATATTTTCTTAAAAAAAAAATTCCGCTACGTGGCGCGTGGGTCGCTATATTTACAAAAATCGCATTTATGGTCCGATTTGGCTGAAATTCGGAACATGTATTACTACCTTGAAAAGAAATATTTTCTTAAAAAAAAATTCCGCTAGGTGGCGCGTGGGTCGCTATATTTACAAAAATCGCATTTATGGTCCGATTTGGCTGAAATTCGGAACATGTATTACTACCTTGAAAAGAAATATTTTCTTAAAAAAAAAATTCCGCTAGGTGGCGCGTGGGTCGCTATATTTACAAAAATCGCATTTATGGTCCGATTTGGCTGAAATTCGGAACATGTATTACTACGATGTATTGTGGAACGATTTTCCGTCATCCCTTGTCAAGTTTGGTTTGGAGACAAACCGGTTTCGGCTAATATGCGCCATCTTCAGTGTCTTCTTTCGTTCTGAGTTATTTTGTGTAAGTTCGATAGTATTTATAGTAACTAACTTCCGTCGTTTTGTTCAGGTACTTCGTGTTCATGTGATGTGTTCGTGCATTCGTGTGTGTGTGTGTGTGTGAGTCTGTGTTGTGTGTTTAGGTATGCAAATCTATTTTTTGTCATATTTTCATTATTGTACCCTCATTAACCAAGTAGGTAAAAGTCCGTTATTGTCCGTTTGTGTGTTGTTTTGTTTATGTCGGTTTTAGGTCTTTTGTCCTCTTTCGGGTATAGTAGCTTAAGCGGTTCAAATAATGTATCCGATGCGGTGTTTATTTGTTCATTTATTATTTTACCTACGAATGTTTTTTGTTTGTATATCTCCATATTTTCTAATATGTTAAGTCGTCTTCCTTTATGCTGTATGTGGAGAATTTTAGCTGTTTTTCCTATTTTCATGGGTGTATACTTGTTTTCTGCCATGTGGTTGGCGAAATTTGATTCCACTGTCGTTGATGATTTTCTTATTTTCTTATTGTAATCCCTTATGTGTTCTCGATATCTCGTCTTGATTTGGCGTCCTGTTTGTCCTATATAACTGTTTTGGCATTCGCAAGTCAATTTGTATACGCCTTGTTTGTCAAAGAGGTCTTCCTTGTTAATGTTGTTTCGTAGAAGTTTTCCCATATTGTTCCTCGTTTTAAATGCTGCATTAATGTTATATTTTTGGAAAACTTTAGCCAACTTGTAAGATGTTGCTCCGGTATATGATAGGACTGCCCATTTCTTCTCTTCTTTTTCTTTGGTTTCTGACTTTCTTGAATTTATGTTTTTTTGTATTTTCTTCACTAAACTTTTTTGATATCCGTTGTTCTCTGCGATTGTGTATATTGTGCTCAGTTCCTTGTTGTAAGCTTCTTTTCCTAACGGGGTTCGTTCAAGTCGTGTTAATAAATGTCTGAAAGCGGCGTTCTTGTGCTGTTGAGGATGGTTAGATTTATTGTGTATTATTGTATCTGTTGCTGTGGGTTTTCTGTATATTTCGTAAGTAAATTTGTTAGTCTCTTTGTTTATTTTAATTGTTAGGTCCAGGTAGTTGATTTTTCCATTTTTCTCTGTATCCATAGTGAATTTTATATTTTTGTGTTGGCTGTTGAGGTGCTCCAAAATTTGTTCTTCTTTATTTTCCGATATTAGGCAGATGATGTCATCTACATACCTGGCATAAAAATTTACTCCCAAATTTGCCGTCAGTTCTTCCATATAAATTTCTTCCAAATGTTGCATAAATACTTCCATAAGGATAGCTGATGTGGGGCTACCCATGCCTAGTCCGTGAGTTTGTCTGTATATTTTATTGTCAAATTTAAAATAATTCTGGTCCAGGGTTACTCTCAGCGTATTTACTATCTCTGTAGCAATGTCTTTGTTCGTTTTCTCTGTCAGTATTTTAGTTAAAGTTTTTAGTGTTTCTGTCGTTGGTATCGAAGGGTATAGATCCTTCACGTCAAATGATACCAGTTTTGAGTCCTTGGGTACGTTCAGGTTGTTCAGTTTGTTGACTAGTTCCGTCGTGTTTTTGATTGTGTATTTATTGGATAGGTCTAGTTTCTCGGTTAGTAGCTTGTTTAGATGTTTTGATAGTCTATATCCTGGTGCCGACTTATGGTTTACTATTGGTCGCATAGGTGTTCCTGCTTTGTGGATTTTAGGTAGTGCGATCAGTGACGGGGCCGATGGATTCATTGCTGTGAGAGTGTAGGTCATCTTGTTGTCTATTATATTCTTTGCTTGTTTTATTGCACGCTTTATTGCCATTTGGTATTCTTCCGTTGGGTCTTTCCTTATCACTCGACAGCCCATTTCTTTGATGAGTTGACCCGTTTTCGCGGTGTATTCCTCTTCGTCCATTAGCACCGTTGTATTTCCTTTGTCTGCTTTTGTTGCTATCACCTTATTATCGATTAGTTTCTTCCTTAATACTTTTGCCGTTTTATTGTCGTCCGTTGCCATTTCATTTCCAGCAGCTTTTATACTCTTTTCGATTATGCGTCTGCATAGATGCCTTGCGTGCTCCTGTTCTTCGTTTGGTACTAGTGATATGGCCATCTCCGTGTCTGCAATAGTGTTCTCTACGTCTTTTTTTCTATCGTAGCTTTCGATATTGTACTTCAAACCTTTTTGTAGTAGCTCTGTTTCTTTGGCGTTGATTGAAAGATTTGTCAAGTTAACAAATCTTGGATGGAATGATGTTTTGTTCTGTTGTGAGCCTTTTTTGTTGTTGTTGTGATAGCAACAAAAGCAGACAAAGGAAATACAACGGTGCTAATGGACGAAGAGGAATACACCGCGAAAACGGGTCAACTCATCAAAGAAATGGGCTGTCGAGTGATAAGGAAAGACCCAACGGAAGAATACCAAATGGCAATAAAGCGTGCAATAAAACAAGCAAAGAATATAATAGACAACAAGATGACCTACACTCTCACAGCAATGAATCCATCGGCCCCGTCACTGATCGCACTACCTAAAATCCACAAAGCAGGAACACCTATGCGACCAATAGTAAACCATAAGTCGGCACCAGGATATAGACTATCAAAACATCTAAACAAGCTACTAACCGAGAAACTAGACCTATCCAATAAATACACAATCAAAAACACGACGGAACTAGTCAACAAACTGAACAACCTGAACGTACCCAAGGACTCAAAACTGGTATCATTTGACGTGAAGGATCTATACCCTTCGATACCAACGACAGAAACACTAAAAACTTTAACTAAAATACTGACAGAGAAAACGAACAAAGACATTGCTACAGAGATAGTAAATACGCTGAGAGTAACCCTGGACCAGAATTATTTTAAATTTGACAATAAAATATACAGACAAACTCACGGACTAGGCATGGGTAGCCCCACATCAGCTATCCTTATGGAAGTATTTATGCAACATTTGGAAGAAATTTATATGGAAGAACTGACGGCAAATTTGGGAGTAAATTTTTATGCCAGGTATGTAGATGACATCATCTGCCTAATATCGGAAAATAAAGAAGAACAAATTTTGGAGCACCTCAACAGCCAACACAAAAATATAAAATTCACTATGGATACAGAGAAAAATGGAAAAATCAACTACCTGGACCTAACAATTAAAATAAACAAAGAGACTAACAAATTTACTTACGAAATATACAGAAAACCCACAGCAACAGATACAATAATACACAATAAATCTAACCATCCTCAACAGCACAAGAACGCCGCTTTCAGACATTTATTAACACGACTTGAACGAACCCCGTTAGGAAAAGAAGCTTACAACAAGGAACTGAGCACAATATACACAATCGCAGAGAACAACGGATATCAAAAAAGTTTAGTGAAGAAAATACAAAAAAACATAAATTCAAGAAAGTCAGAAACCAAAGAAAAAGAAGAGAAGAAATGGGCAGTCCTATCATATACCGGAGCAACATCTTACAAGTTGGCTAAAGTTTTCCAAAAATATAACATTAATGCAGCATTTAAAACGAGGAACAATATGGGAAAACTTCTACGAAACAACATTAACAAGGAAGACCTCTTTGACAAACAAGGCGTATACAAATTGACTTGCGAATGCCAAAACAGTTATATAGGACAAACAGGACGCCAAATCAAGACGAGATATCGAGAACACATAAGGGATTACAATAAGAAAATAAGAAAATCATCAACGACAGTGGAATCAAATTTCGCCAACCACATGGCAGAAAACAAGTGTACACCCATGAAAATAGGAAAAACAGCTAAAATTCTCCACATACAGCATAAAGGAAGACGACTTAACATATTAGAAAATATGGAGATATACAAACAAAAAACATTCGTAGGTAAAATAATAAATGAACAAATAAACACCGCATCGGATACATTATTTGAACCGCTTAAGCTACTATACCCGAAAGAGGACAAAAGACCTAAAACCGACATAAACAAAACAACACACAAACGGACAATAACGGACTTTTACCTACTTGGTTAATGAGGGTACAATAATGAAAATATGACAAAAAATAGATTTGCATACCTAAACACACAACACAGACTCACACACACACACACACACGAATGCACGAACACATCACATGAACACGAAGTACCTGAACAAAACGACGGAAGTTAGTTACTATAAATACTATCGAACTTACACAAAATAACTCAGAACGAAAGAAGACACTGAAGATGGCGCATATTAGCCGAAACCGGTTTGTCTCCAAACCAAACTTGACAAGGGATGACGGAAAATCGTTCCACAATACATCATATTCCTACCCTGTCGGAAAAACAAGCAACCAAAAAGTTATGTATTACTACCTTGAAAGGAAATATTTTCCTAAAAAAAACTTCCGATAGGTGGCGCGTGGGTCGCTATAGAGGCGTTGGACTGCAATAAACTAACGGGCAAGAAACCTTTCAATAATGAAGCACTAAATGAATTAAACAGAATGCGAAATAAAAACTAGAAAATAAAAATAGGTAAAAAAACTTTTTAAGTTAAACGGTTTTATGTTATACATACATTGCAATGTTTAAGATAAATGTACTAAGAACCAAAAAATAATAAAATAGATACAGTCGTGGGAATTATAAACATTTGCATAGACTAGACTAAAATAAAACCGGGGGGCACGTCAATTGTCTACAAATTATCGACTTAATGTGCGATAGAAGAATCGTTTAATTCGTCGTTAGGCAGTTGGCCCGCAGACGGTGAGGAAAATACTTACTATTTTCTTGCTCATGGAAATTCCAATAGTTATACACTCCATGTTAATAAAAGAGATGTTTCAACTAGTTTATCGTTGGACATTCACACGAGGAATCGTTTCACTGCTCGTAGTTTGTCTTTAATCGACAAAACATATGATAAAAGTACTACTCGCTCACCACTATGAAACCCTAAAACTCGCTTATAATCGAGCTTGCTAGCTTTTTTCCACATTCTAGCTCTACTTATCACACGTCCATCGTTGTCGGTTGAACAACTGCCTAATTATAGTGTAACATTACAAAACAAACATTTTAATCAACGATTGTAGACAATTGACGTGCCCCACGGTTTTATTTTAGTCTAGTCTATGCAAATGTTTATAATTCCCACGACTGTATCTATTTTATTATTTTTTGGTTTTTAGTACATTTATCTTAAACATTGCAATGTATGTATAACATAAAACCGTTTAACTTAAAAAGTTTTTTTACCTATTTTTTTTCAAACTTTTTTTTTTACTGAACTGAAAATATCGTAGTAGGCTTTGCAATAAAAAAAAAATGTGGTATAGTTTCATATTTCAGCTCATTCAATAGTTTGTTGAACTTTCTTTAAACTGAACTTGTAGCGGTAGTGCTCATAAGTGTGTTATATTCAGTTCAAAAAAGTTTTTTTCAATTTTTTTTAAAACTATTATTGTAATGGCATTAAGATCAAGATGCATTCCCTTAATTGGTAATTATTTAATAAAAATATTGTACTTCAATTTCTAAAGCCAATTTTGAGCGCACAGCTTTTATTGATACGCGATGTTCGTTTAAAAAGTTTATGGCTTTCGTATTTTTATTCTTTTGCAATGTTTTAATGGCATTTGCATGAGATATGTCAAATAACACGTCCAGAGAGTCAGTAAAATATTTTTTTGCCTTACCACATTTCAATTTAATAATTTTGTTGTATTGATTTAAACGCCTTTTAATCATTTTCTCTATTCCATCTCTTCTTTTGGTCGGAATTCCGAATTTCGTATAGACCTCAATCAATCTATTGGACAAAATAGGAATGCTTTCCTTTGCCGTTTAATGTTCATCACAAATCAAATAAAATAAATAGCTTAACACATTTCTTCTGCTTGGAAGCATATTTCCATTCAAAGTTTTTTTTTCAAGCCTGTGTTTAAAAAAGACACTCTTACATTATACAATAGAAAAGCCTTACATAGCACTTAGCTCGTAAGATGTTATTAAATAATTACCAATTAAGGGAATGCGTCTGGATCTTAATGCCATTACAATAATAGTTTTAAAAAAAAATTGAAAAAAACTTTTTTGAACTGAATATAACACACTTATGAGCACTACCGCTACAAGTTCACTTTAAAGAAAGTTCAACAAACTATTGAATGAGCTGAAATATAAAACTATACCACATTTTTTTTTTATTGCAAAGCCTACTACGATATTTTCAGCTTAGTAAAAAAAAAAGTTTGAAAAAATGCGACTTGCTTATTTTAAATCATTTTCTTGACTATAATAGTGCATGTAAATCAAAAAAAATTTATGATGTGTAAAACTACTTTAAATAACCTATTAAATGATGTATAGTTTATATAATTCTCTATTTTTTAAATATTTATTTTTGCCTTTTTAACAAACACAAAAATTTAAATTTCACTTTAAGGACTCAATATGTCCTGAAAGGATAACGGTAGGTATAAATATCATATGGAGAATATGTTCCCAGTTTCATTTTGTATAAAAACGATTATTACATTATTTCTCCGAAAAACATTGTTTAAAGAGATATTGGTCTCTAAAGCAATGCATAATTTTTAGGTCAATTTTTGAACTTTAGTTCAAATGCGCGTGGCTATTTCCCACTACCGATGGTCAGATTTTTATGCAGATCTTATTTTCTATTGTCAAGCTATCAGAAAATGCGCGGGGAGCGAAAAAATTCAATACTTTTGCAAATCCCATATGTTTTGTAGTCAGTCTAATACACATATACATAAAATGTTTGTTAAAATATTGTTCTTTAAGCGCACAATAATGCCATTATAGTACGCTTTTATGGTAATGGCGAATTAATTAACACCTTTCAGTGCTGCTTGATTAGAAAATTATAGACTTATGTACATATATGTAGTATAGTGCAAAATCTTCTTTGCCTCAGGGCGTAACATGTTGTTGCTCTGCCATCCAACTGGAGTAAAATGGTGTGCAAGTGCTAAGAAAATGGAGCACTTTAATGTAGATAAACGTACATAAATAAGCATATACATATGTACATTAGATCGTATCACAAAAAAAATTCAAAAACTACGTCACAGGCTTCGTTTCGGTTAGTTGGTAAAAGCTTCGCTTGTATTTACACCTGCTCACGGTGAATTCGAAGTTTGATTCCCGCCTGATCCGAAAAGAAGTCTGATGATAAAACTGAATAAACGTAAACAAACTAAAACAAATTTAACATTCCGAAGAATACATGTATGTATTTTACTTTCTGTGACCTTTTAGGTTCCCTTTATAAAGATTTTTTCTGAGGAGGCCCCTAGTGAAATTTTATGGGGAATAATTTTAACCCTCTAACACCGCCAATAAAGGGTCATTTTTAGAAAGTCTGAAAAATAGTATTAAAAAGAAATTACTAGGAGTCTCCTTAGAAAAAATCTTTGTAAAAAGAACTTAAAAGACCACAGAAAGCAAATAAAAAATACATTATTCCTCGCATTGTTAAGTGTGTTTTATTTCGGGTTGTATGGAAGCGATCGGGATTTTTGACGACATTTAATTTTCTGGAATAAAAAAGATACATTACACTGAGAGAAAAAAATATATGGTGGGGCCAAAGAAATTGCTTTCTTATATTGAACACTATTTTATTTGTTTTGAGCAAACTTTCCCTAAAAAATGTAAAAATTATTTCTTAAGCGCCATTCCGTTCCAAACTTGGCCTTGTTTTGAAGACTTGATTTATTTAACTTTGATAAGTTGAATTATCATACAAATCACCATGGCAACGATTTTGTTTGAATTTTTTTTGTATATTTTTTCGGCATTTTTGAGAAAATCTACTCAAAACAAAGAACATTTTATATGAATTAATTAATTAATTTTATGTGAAGTAAACGGCCATGTAAAACAAACGAATATTTTATATTGGGACAGGTGTTCAAAATATGGAAAAATATGTCTTTGATCTAGAGAACTTTTTCATTGAGCGTAGGGTCGTAGAAACTGGGTGGTAAGTACCTTAATGACGAAAATTGGGTTAATATGATTGCGTAGTAAAAATCGTAGTAAAAACCGCAAATAAATTGATGTACCAAACTTTACGATCCGACTATACTTACATATCGAAGATAGAAAGAAAATTGTGTATATTTATTTAAAAATGTTCTTCCGTAATATTTTCCAAAATACATCCCTATATTATGGGGAGGCGTTCGGCGGACTTTTTTTGATGCCTACAAGGCTAAACGGCCTAATGTACACACATATGTTCATGTGTACATTATTTGGCGTGTTCCAATGTGATATAAGCTTATAAATTGCAAATATATATACGTACATACTCATCTCTATGTATCCTATTGTACATACATATGTATGTATGTATGAGAGGAAATAATCAGTTAGTAAGTGGTATTCGCATGAAATTACTGCTCTATATACATACATATAATCATAGTTTTCTATTATTTTTCTGTGCATAAAAGCTTTAAATTAGTGCCCAGTAAACACTGATGGCCTTTTAAATATAGCTTTTGTACAACGTTGAACTAATTAGAGTACAAATTCATATGATGTATGTATGTACGTATCGTCACTCTACTTCCAGAAGCAGGAATGTGAAAAGAAGTAAAATGTTAAAGTCGAACAATTAATTTCTGTAATTGGCAATGTAAACTAGTGTGTTTTTCCTTTACCTAGAATCTTCTATTTTTGGATAAAACATAGAACAACCAAAGGCAAACCAACCCATTAACCCAACAAGAGAAAATTTGCACATTCGTGCTTCTGGCATGAGATCGTCGATGTGTTTGCATGTGTGAATTAAATTAAAAGCAAAGATTCTCAACACTTGGGCATTCCCTGCTCTCTAATATTTATTCACTACATAATTATTGTGCAAACCTGCTTGAAAATAGCAACAGCAAAGGTTAAGAATTAAAGAGTGATTAAGACTTCACATAAAAACATTGACATTTTGACTTTCTTGCATATACAACTAAATCTAATCTACCCAGAAAATACTCAATTCTTTGCCAATAAAATAACTTAATCTATAATCTTTACTTAATTAATTTAGAATGTAAATGTCGCTATTATGACATTTTAATAACGTATATAATTTGCAGAGCAACGAGCTAAAAACTAAAATTACCAAATTAAGCTACTGTATTGAAAAAGAACTGTAACTGTAGAGACGAACAAACTCGAAAATCGTTAGTGCATTAGCGCCAACGGCAAAAACATGAATTTTCTGTACACGTAGAAGAAAAAAGTTATAAAAACAACACCTTAAAAGAAAAAAAAAACTAATAAAATTAGAAAAAATTGAAGTTAAATAAAAGCTTGTAAAAAGCATCATCATCATCATCACTAAAAAACATCGCTAAAAAGGCAAATAAAGGTGTGTCCTATCACAACGCTTGATGAAAAACGAACGAACGGGGTGGGGAAGAGACGAAGAAGAGCAGCTGCGGCACAACTGTGGCGCACAGGCGGTGTTTGGTTGAAAAGTCAAGGTCGCACCAAGAAACAAGTGAATAACAAACTGTTGGCGCATTAATGACTAAACAAAGAAACAGCGGGCGGTAATAAGAAGAAATAGTAAAACACATATATACATACAAATAATAAGTACGGCGTTATTAACATATAAATATTTGTTGTTACTTGTTTGTTGTGTTTTTTTTTTGCTGTGCAATAATGAATATCATTAATTTTCATTAAATATATGTATATGCTTATTGTATTTAAATTGCATTTTTAAACTGTTTGCAATGAATTTAATTGCAATATGAAAGATAAAGTTGAAACCATTACCCTCTCATTTTATTTTATTATTTTTTTTTTTGCTTAGAATAATCATAATAATTTTTATCGAAAACTTAAAACACTTGTGAGTTAATTTAACTAACGAGACTCAAAATGTACTCATTAATTTGTATTAAGCAGTATAAGGTAAAAAAGGAAAATACAGTGTAAATGTCAAACAAAGCGCAACATGTTGCCAGCAACATTATACATTTAATATCCCAGTAAAGCCTAGTACTGAGTTCACGGCTGTGAAATTTCGCCAGCAACATGCATTTATTTTGCCGTGAAATGTTTCAAGAAATTTTTTTTGTCAAATGAGAATAAATGCCAAAACGAAAACTGAGCAAATGTAAAAATAAAAAATTTGGAGCATCGCCTCAGAACCAACTTTCAAATTTTGGCCAATAAAAAATTTGTATACAAAATATAAATTCCAATTTCAACAAATGTCACTTTCACTCGAAAATAAATGGCATTGTCTATTTAAATTGGCGTGAAAAAATGCTTCTGGCATGATGTTGCTGGCATGTTGCGCAACGTTTTCAGGGCAGGAACTCAGTACAACTTTGTGGTGAAATATCTGTGAAATTTCACACATATTTCACAAGTTTTTTTGTATGGATTTTGACAGCAGTTTCACGTGAAACTCGAACTCAGTACTATGCTTTAAAAATAAAATTACTGGCCGTCCTTGGAATCTGGAAAAAAACATCTAAGGACATCAAGCTGTAGATTCGTTGTGGCCAAATGGTATTACAGAGATAAATGATAACACGATTATTAATTTTGTTACGAACAGTTTAGGCGTTATACACAAATGCTTATCCCTTAACTCCACTAACTAGTTTTGATTTATTAGGGTTTTTTTTTGGTTTGATAAATCAGCAACACAGTGCAACAGGATTCTACGTAATTGATGAAACCAAAAGAAGAGAAAACTTTATCACTCTCATATCAAAACTCATACTGGATTTTTGTACTATAGTTCTGGTTTCATTTTTACTTGTATTCAAAGTTGGTAAGCCTATGTATAGGGAAAAGTGATCAAAGCTTCATAAAATGAAATAATTGCTTACGAAAGGTATGCTAAATTGCGTTTTTTTGGGTGAAGGAATTAGTTTTTCATGTTTATTTTTACATAAAATGGCGCTGTGGAACAATGGCATGCACATTTTAAGTAGCAGAAAAACAATATTGCTAAGATATCACCATGTTGCTGGCAACATGTTGCGCGGTGTTTTCACTGCTCAATTTTACAGATTCAAACTAGTGGTTTTTTTTTTTTGCTTTGATTGAGCAAACCAATAATAAAATAAAAAATATTGCATAATAAGTAAGTGTTGCTGCCAGCTAAAAGGCAAAGGCATAATCACAGGCAAATAAAAATGAAACCAGATCTATAGGCCAAAAATGCATTATAGGGCTTTGTTACTAGAAGAGTAACCTTCTCTTTGTAAGCTTTTTTATGTGCACACTTACTTCTCAAGTAACCAAAATCGATACATAATTGTATGGAAAATGGTAATTTTTACATGAAAGATCTATAAGGCAACCATGCGCCAGTGATTGTTATGATATTATAAGTGTTAACAGTGTCTCAAGTAGCTTAATTTTGGCATCTATCCTGACAAAAGTAGGTAGCTATTTTCACAAGTTTTCAGCACGATTTTTTTTTTATTGATGTCTTTACATTTTCGAAACATAATAGGAACGTATTTAATTTGAAGTCAACTTCCATTAGCATAATTCAGCATTATAGGAAAAATATCAGCAGTGTTGCAGGAACACTCAACAAAGGCTATTGTTTGTGTTTTAGATTAAGCATACTAAATTTCAGATTTTCGTCTTTACCTCACTTTTTCCAACAGAAGTAAATTTAAGAGAAAACTGAGGCATTGATTAATCAAAACAGAGTAAGCGGATCAGCAGAAGTAAGTCCTTGCTATAAGCGGCTTATGACTTCGTTTATTAGGTCATCGCAGTCGCCATGCAATAAATAAAAAGAGATTCTTGTCTTGTAGTGACATCAAAGGTAGTGAAGTGATTTTCAAATTAATTCCGTACATACACATATAACACATTCTCGGTATTGGCTCATACTAATATCCTTCACAATGGGTTTTGCGAGCATAAAACCTATAGCAGTTAATAGTCAATAGCCAATTTTACAAGTATTCAGCTGTTGCGTGTTATAAATTGCAGTTTTTATGAACTGGCGCCCTATAAAAAAGCGCATTTAAACCGGCGTTTATGAGATGAAGAAATAAACACATGTAAATGGTTACCAAACACAGCTAGCGACTAATTAAATAAAATAAATTTTTATTAATCTGAGCAATTGACAGAAGCAAAGCGACATTAAAACAGATCACAAGAAAGCGTATCGTTAAGAGTGAGTATATACTAAATGTGTAGCGTTGGGCATTTTATGTGCTTGAGTTATAAATAAAAAAAGTTGAATAAATAAAAAATAAGTTTAAAACTCCTAAGAGGCGATGGAGTGGTTTTAACAAGGCGAAAGCATATCGTGGTACCAAGTATGTAAGTAAAGAGATTTATTTAAGTGAGTTCAATTTAAATATACAGATTCAGTTCTTTGTCTTTTAAGAAAAATTACGATTTTTTTTTTTCAATAAAAAGGATTTCGTAGTAAAAAAATATAAGGGGTATTCGCTATCCCTAGAAAGATAGCAAGATAGCACGGATTGCTAATATCCTAGACCAAAATATGCTACACATCGAGAGCACCCCATTGCACAGTCGTAGGAAATTTTAAGAAGCAGATGTTCTTTTTAGCCAAAGGGACGCGTTCATCACTCACTTTTTAATAAATAAATCATTTTATTTTAGTAAATTTAATAAATACACATAAAAAATAACATTTTAAGCAAAATTCGAATGATCAAATTGAAATTGAAATTAGCAATTGGCAAATGTCAGCTGACGCAGGGTCGCAATTAATTTCCTACACTTCATAGCAAATAAATATACATAGGTTTTGGTGTAGCATATTTTTGAGGTCTAGCATATTTTTGTGCGCCTGTATTTTGTTGTTGTGCGTTGTAAAACTTTGCAATCCGTGCAATCCGTGCTACGTGCTAGGGTTATGCTATGGATAGCGAATACCCCTATAATCTTTTTTCTTTGCTTTCAGAAAACTCATTCGCTTTTCGCAGCAGGTTATAGCCAAACATCAATTGCGCTAGTAAATTACAATATGAAAAAGAAGTAGTTTTTAATCTAGCCATGCATCCGCATCATTAAAATGTTATTAGTTAACAGTCACAGAGATTAATTTAAAGACCACCACAGGAGATGCGCCAAATAAGAAAATACTGAAGAAACAAACTCGCGCTGGCGCTTAGCATGTATGAAGTGATTGTGCTATAATAGCATAGCACTGCTATTGCTCTATATGATTTCCTGTTTAATTTACTGGCATGAGCTATATTGATTAAACTGAAATGTTCAGGCGCATGCGCCTATAAGTCTAATGTATACATATGTATGTATGTGCAGATCTATGCTATGATGTACATAAATAGCTTTACGCGCGCATTAATGATCATCACTTTAGTTACACTTGATCAATTTGGGGCACCAACAGCTTTCATATTTTATTGTTTTTTTTTTTGTTTTTTGATGCGTCAAATTTTTTTTTAATAATTTTTAATTAAAAAAAATATTTTAACGCTTTCTTAATTATATTTTTTGGTTGCTCACTGCGCTACTGTAAGAAAATATTTTAGGAATATTTATTAGCCCTTCGAGCTGGTATGATTTTAATTTTTTAATCTTTAATCTAATCTCTGCCTTATTGAGATTTTTTTAAATTCATTTTTGTGTTATTTTTTTTAGAGACTACATGCTGGTAATCCATGGTGTGAGCAATGTGCTGAATTAATTCTATATTAATGGATTTGATATGTGTAGTAATCGATTAACGGCGAAAGTGTATGTTGCGTATAGAAGGCGCGAAAACAAAGGTATGTACAGATATTTTATTTGTAGAGTATGAACTATATACATATGATTCTATACACTATATAGTTTACGAAAATTCTGGCCTAATAGCGCGTCTATAGGCAATACTACCAGCCATTTTACTCTTATATTCATGACTTTTTACACTTAAAAATGTTTTGTTGCAACTAAAACCAAGGAAATAACAAATAACCTCAAAAGTGTTGAAGCTAAATCGATTTTATGTGCATCTCAAACTATATTAAGTAGTTGACAAATGTGGTTGGGAACAAAATCAGCAGAATATTTGGTCATAATATATGAACTTGTACATCAGGAAAATTAATTCAAAAAATTCAAAAAATTCAGTAAATTTGGGAAACTGAGTATGTAGTTCCAGAGAGTTATAACCCTTTATTGCACATTCGAGACACAATAAATCTAATGCTAAGGATCTCTAGAAACTTCGAAGTCTCAATAATTGACCGGGCATGTTGGAGAAAAGGAAATCCATATTATATTGACAACACGGAAACCCGATTGTTGTAGTTGATTAGGTAAAAACAAAAATACGATTGGCAATACTGGCCAGTTAGTTGTTATGAGTGCGGCATTGAGCGAACTGTTATGGACAAAGGCAGGCCAAATTGTTCCTAATTTCATCAGAATGAGCTCTATATAGACTCATTAAATTAAGAAGGGAAGATCTACGCATCCTTAATGGAAACTATATGGGCCACTGCTTTCTCCGATAACTCGACAAACTTTCATTGGTGGAAAAGCATTTTTGTCGCTTTTGTGAACAGTATAATGAGAAACACATCTTATGTGAGTGTACTGCGCTCGCAAGGAAAAGGCTCTTGATAAATTTGAACGGTGGAACAAATATATCAAAGGCCTCCAAGTACACTGAGCCAATACATGAGACATAGCACAATAGATTTATAATACAAAATATATATATAATACATACATTTTTGCATGAGAATTGAGTTCTTCGAAAAAAAAAAAGGATTTCATAAATCTATGTACGCCAATTTGAGTACCTACAATTATTTTCCATTGACCTGATAATGTCAGTTCTGGAAGCCTCTATACCAGTTGCATCTATCTTGAAATATGACTTTGAAATTTCAACTAAATTTTTGGCATTTTGGTATTTTGAATAGAATAGTTTAGAGAAAGAAAATACTATACAAACAAATTCATAAAACAGTTTTTTTTTTAATTGGCTTACCTTGCAGCCTTCGCATGTGAATGCGCCAAAATGAAATCCAGCCGCGGGCTCGCCACATACTTTGCACAGCTGGTTCATCTGAAAAGTTAAGAAAAAATATATATTTTCTAAGCAATATGTATGCGAAATGTTTACAAAGTATTAATTTAGATCTGAATTTAAATTTAAAAAAACTGCCTGTAGTTAATTTGTATCATAATGCATAAATACGAAAACAAGACAAAACAGTTTTTTCATTTTATTTTTCGTAAACAAAATTACAACAGCGTATTTACTTATGTACTAGAAAAATTAAAATACTTTTGCAACAAGAAATCCTTAGCAAACTTAGCAAACTGACTTGCTGACAGTAAACGTTTTCTTATTATGTCCGGCAGCAGTAAAATATTAGACAATTTCTTCGCCATAGACACGCTTAATATATAAGTACATTGTACATTCTCATATGCGAATACGAATTAGATAGGTACATATTTATGTATCTGCAGCATATCGTATGTGTTGCACTTGTCCAAATAGATTAGATTTTGTTTTTCTGCCCATGGCGGCATCATGTGTAGAAAGAGTGTGAGAAAATCCTACCAGCACCCCTGACTATCTGCTTGTGCTGGCATTATTATGCTTCATTTAAGAAAATGCATGTATCTACATATGCAAATTACTGGTAGTTATGTTCGTGCTTTAAGTCTTTTTTGTTGTTGTTCTTTATGTGTATACACAAATAACTCTTATTGTTTGCTGTGCAAGTTTATTTAAGCTAATAAAATTGTTGGCTTTACGGTTATAAAGGATATTAGATACAACTTTTTGTTCGCTTAAGGTATAAAATAAAAGGAAAGTTGTTACTTTGGCTATATAAATTATTGAAAAACTATATTTTCCCCATTTTCAATGACTGTATTTAGACAATGGAGGCCACCATTAAATACCAATTATCGCAACGCTTATGATTTTTATCGAAAACTAAAAAAAAAAAAACTTTTAAATTTTTACTTTTAATTTTTAAGTCAAAAATAAGAGTTATTGGTTGAAAACAATGATTCCATAATGTATTATTAGTCTATTGCGTACGGAGTCAACGACGGTCGCCTATTTTGCCAGTATTGCTAAATTCATCGTCTCACCTATTTAGACCATATCCACCCGCCCCACTAATTCACTGCTAATTCATCTACTTTGTCAAACTACGGCTCCACCAATATACAGAACATACAACAGCCGCGTTATTTCACCGAATCAAACAGTTGTGTCGTGCTCACCGGCTCCACCGTTGTAATATACATCCACCAGTTGCGATAATGTACCAGTTTCATAATTTTTTTGCAGTCACCGATTCCACCAATTGCAATATTTGACCGATTTTGTCGTGTTTTTTTTGCATTTACCGCTTCCACCAGTTATAAGAACTTCCAACAATTGCGATAATTCGCCAGTTTCATCGATTTTGTTGCATTAACCGATTCCAGCAATTGCGATATTTCACCGGTTTTATTGATTTTGTTTTCTTTTTTTTTTGCTGTAGTGAATCAATTAGCGTTCGTATTCGGTATTCGTATTAACATTCGATGTTCGGTACTAATACTCGGTATTAATATTTGGTGTCGGTAATGATATTCGGTATTCAGTAATATTCGGTTTTCGGTAATGCCCAATATCATTATTAATTCAGTATTAATATTCGGTGTTAATATTCGCCTTTCGGTATTTATATTCGGTATTAATATTTAGTTTTCGGTATTGATATTTTGTAATAATATTCGGTATTCGGTACTAATATTCGCTTTTGGTATTTGGTATTAATATTCGGAATTAATATTTGGTTTTCGGTATGGATATTTGGTATTAATATTCGGTATTTGGTACTGATATTCGGTTTTTGGTATTTGGTATTAATATTTGGCTTATAATAATACTATGGTGCTATTATAACTTTGACGAGTTTTATGGCCGAGCTTCTCTCCCAATTCGAGGTGTGCTCCTTTTGCTTTTCCTACTAAATAGGTGGACCTACAGTTTTATGCCAGCTCCAAACCGCGAACTGCCGAGCAGCGGTCACCGCTCTTAAAAAACCAATAATTGGATTTTTACTAATTAGAACAATTTTTTTGGTGTTTGCTCGAACTGGAGTTTGAACCCGAGACCTCTGGCATAGCAGGCGAGCACTTTACCCACTGCACCACAGCGGCCACTAATATTTGGATTACGGTATGGATATTTGGTATTAATATTCGGTATTCGCTATTCGGTACTAATATTCGGTTTTTGGTATTAATATTCGGTATTAATATTTAGTTTTCGGTATGGATATTTGGTATTAATATGCGATATTCGGTACTAATATTCGGTTTTTGGTATTAATATTCGATTTTAATACTTGGTTTTCGGTATTGATATTTGGTATTAATATTCACTATTCGGTACTAATATTCGGTTTTTGGTATTATTATTTGGTTTTCGGTATTGATATTTGGTATTAATATTGGATATTCGGTACTCATATTCGGGTTTCGATATTTGGTATTAATATTTGGTATTAATATTTGGTATTCGTTATTCATATTCTGCCTTCGGTATTTTGGTATTCGGTATTCATATACGGTACTAGTATTCGCTTTCGCCCACTTTTCATATTCATATTCCGTATTCGGTATTCGTATTGGTATTCATATACATACACCATATACCAAATATGACCCATATACTTACCAGGAATCATTGGTCTAGGTCCTTTTGACAAAAAATGAAAGTAAAAATTTAAGTTATTTTTTGACTTCCTCGCTAAAATTAAAAGAAAAGTTAAATAAAGAAAAAATAAAAATTTGATATTCCTCATATTTAAGCAAGTACATATTTTCTAAAATATTCGCTTCTCATTAAATATGTACATTTGTATGTGTGCGTGATTCCACCCAACAACACAAAGCTTTTTCTCTACGCTTTCCTTTTCCTTTTTTTCCTTTTCCTACTTCTGTATGTAAACTGTGTGTAATTTTTCTTGTTCACCTACTAAATAAATGCGGTAAATGGCATAATTTCCTTACGGCATTCAGTAGGTCAAGCATTTTCACAGGCTATGGCCATGCGATCCTCAGCTAAGCTAAGTTAAATTGAGGGAGACGAGGCGAAGTGGATGAAAGAAAAAAAAATTGTTAAAAAAGAAATTTATCTGTAAAAAAGCGCGCAGCGTAGCAGATTCACATAGAAACAGCGATGGAGTAAATAGTTTAGGTCGTTTAAGTTAAACTTAGCGCGCCGTAGACGGCCGCAGCGGCGGTGCTAAACCAACGTTGCGGCAATAAAGCAGGCGAGACGATTGTTGATTGTTGCATCTTCACCAGCGCGCTGTTTACAAGCATTTTTTCAATTTTTTTTTTTTCTTAAATTTTTTCTTCTATTTGGCATCAGCGGCGCTGACAGGCTATCGATGTATTCATTTTTTTTTTTTTCATTGTAATTGTTCTGCCTGTTGTTGTTTTTGTAGTGCCCATTGTTGTTGTGAGTGCACGCCTGTGAAAAAATTGTTCGTGCTGCTGCCGCTTTTTTGTTGTTGCTTTTTTGTTTGCTATTGGCAATGGCTTTGACTTTAAAAATTTGCCTTTGCCTTTGGGCCGTTATTGCCGCCGCCTCCATCTCCGCCACAATAAACGTACGAGCTCTAGCGCCTGCTGTTGCTATAAGCGCCTTTTGTTGCAGTTGTAATTGTTGTTTTTTTGTTGTTATCGCTATTTTTTCTTCTTCTTTCTTTCTTGTTGGGCAAGCAACATCACGCTGCTGCTTTGAGTGTCTGTGTAGGCGGCAGGCGGCATGCAGGCCAGGCCACTCATTTCGGTCACCACTTTGTGAGTTAAAAAATGAGAAAATTAAAAAGTGGAAATCGAAGAAAACGTAAAGTAAAGTTAAAGTAATGACAAAAGTGTAAAATGAGGTAAAAAGGTTGCTTGAGAGCTCTGGGGCAGGCGCTGTGGGTGCGGCGCACTTGAACAATATTGGCAGCGGGAGCAGCAGCTTCTCTCTAACGACACACGCAATGCCACAACAACCAGTGACCCACTGCGACGATTAATGGATATTACCTATGTTGTGGTGTAAAGAGTGAGGTGGTTTCAATAACTGCATACAGTGTCATTTTCAGTCTTTTGTGCTTTAAATTTTGTAGCCGTTTTTGCTTTGAACTTAACGTGGCAAAAAATTTATTCGCATACTACAAAGGATCTTTCAAAATTTTCGATAAAGTTTTCATATTCTCACTAGGGACACGATATCGAATCAAAAGCATCGATCTGGTACTCATTTAAAATATCGGTTAAAAAGTATCGCGAACCCGATAATATCGAAACTAAACTACTCGATACTCCAAGTATCGGTATCGAATGCGGTAATTTTCTAGAAGGTGCAACCTTAAAATTTCCTCTAAAATAGTTAAAAGATGTACCAATCGACGCGTTCTGACCTCTAGATTATGAATTCGAAAGCGGAAATAAAAGATTTTTCCACATTTAAAAGATATTTATTAAAACGTTTAAAGTTGCACCGTCTTCTAGAAAGTTACCAAAAACGCAATAAAACTGCATCCTGAGCCATACGCATATCGCTGTATTAGTGCTAATTCCATGGCATAGTATGCCATGGCTGGTTCCAAAGTTTTGATTTTGACGTAAATCCTTTTCCAACTCATGAGAATAGTTCAAGCTGATTAAAAAAATTATACAAGTTTATTAAGTTCTTGAAAACATTCTTTATAAACCAACATCTTTTACAAAACAACAGTGGACCTATTCTGTAACCAATTTGCGACAATTTTCGGATCGGTGTAAATTTGCGATCATTTTTGCGATTATGCTATTCTGTACGATTTTCGGTCGAATTATATAGTACATTTTGACAGATGTTTCCGGTAATCATCGCAGAGGTATCGAGGGAAATTTTTGTGTCGGTAGATTTTGCGATTATCGGTCTCAAAATAAGTTAGAGAATTCCAGCACAGGTGTATTTAACGCAATCACAGTTGTAAAAAGATATTTGCAAAATATTTAGTATGTATTTTGAAAAATAAACATCTTAAATAACATTAACAATTCATTTTCATTGAGATTATATGTATCCGTCATTCAATTTTTTTGGAAATTTGAATTTAACGAAACAAAAAAATGATGAAACTCAAGTGGAAGAATACATGTGCATTCCATGTTATAAAGAGAAGCCATTGCGCAGTATGCTTTTTCTTCCGGACTTCTTCTTTCCCCTTACGGCCAAAGCAAAAGCTAACAAGAGGCAAATTTAAAATTTATTTTTAATCCATATATTTTAAAAATAATTTATTTTATAATGGTCAAATTGAAACAATTGTCAGAGAAAAAGAGCCAAATGTCAAAAAACCTGCAGCTTGTCACTTCTGCACACTCGACCTATTTTCGGCACTATTTCACGTTGCACAATTTTTTGGACAAATATGATACAACTAGCCGGACCCGTGCGCATCTTGCGCAAAAAATAACAAAACATACGTGGCGCCAGTCGGTATGATTTGTGCTGTCACGCCCATTTTAAAAAACTTATTATTTATTTGGTTTGGTGGACCTTATGTTACTTTCAATGAATTACCTAGATATTTGTTTGACAAAGATGTCGCATAAAATGTTTTTATTATTCCTATATAGGTATGTGCAATATATTTTTATATATTTTATATATATTTTTATGTGCGTATGTGGTTCTTGCCGACTTGGGTAATTTTTTTCCACACGTTTGCCTTGGCTTAATCGATTTATCTGCTACAGTTCCTGAGTTTTGACTTATAAATCTTTGAAAATTTGCTCCTCTTGGCCATTTTTCCTCATAACTGCATAACGTAATTTCATCACTCGGGCTTTATTAGTGATTGAATTATCATGTTTTACGTGCTTTTCGAAATACACACATATGCCTTATTTTCAACCCCAATTTTCTCTGTTCCCATTAGAATCTATGTACCAAATTTCATTAAAATATTTCTATTTTTGCGCAAGTTAGAGTGTATACGGCCGGACGGACGGACATGGTTCAATAATTTTTTTCATCCTGATCGTTTTGATATACTCTTATATATTAAGGTGGAGTGAAAATTTTTTTTTTGGAAATTCAATTTGTTCCAAAGCCAGAACGGCACCTTTCTAGCCCAGTAATAAGCCTTTAAAATTTTATTGACCTACTCGCATGTTTAGAGGTGCCCTCAGCCCCACAAAGTTGAAAAAATAGCACGATCTGGTACAAATGTGAAATTTCTACAATTATGAAATAAAAAAAACCAAGTATGAGGATTGATAAACAGGCTAAATTGAGTATAAAAGTGAATTTTTTTTTTGGAAACAACAACAACCAGAGCTTCTAAAGGTCAAAGTTTATATTATGCATTTTTTAAATTGCAATTACTTAAAAACTACTGAACCGATTTCAAATATTTTTATACCATTCGATAGGTATTTTGAATCCCTTTAGTTTGATATACATTTTATGTGGGTTCCATAACACTCCCCGCTGCGGGGGTAAACCCCACTTTTACCCCCCTTACTTTTCATATAAAGTACCACGCCCCATAAAACACCGTGTCGCATGCATAGCTAATTAATACCTTTAAAACGATGCCTTACTTATTAATTTTGGTAAATTATGTGAGCAGAAAAAGGGATATTTATAAAACACCAATTAGAAATAATATATATGATTTTAATTTTGCATCACTGAATGTACTCATTTGTTCGATACCGTGGTTGAAGTACTCGATACCAAAAAATATCGTTGCAAAAGAATCGAGTAAAAAGTATCGGTATCAAATGCAAAAAATATCGATTTGGTATCGTATCGTATCGAAACTCGTGTCCCTAATTCTCACATTATTTTAATAAAGTACTTGAGAAGACTGCTTCACGCTGGTTGCCTTGTCGCGACTTAAGTGACATACCGAGCCATTTCTCCATATAGGGAACCTCGGTGTGTGTTGAATTAAAAGGAAAGCCATCCATTTACCTACATTCGTAAAGAAGTTTATTCAACCATTCTGTTAAGCTATCTCCTATGCGTGTGTTGGAAATGCCAGAATTTTCCCACCAACAGCACTCTAATCCAAGGTGTTCAGATATAGCTGTCGATGGATGAATAGTCAGTGGGTGTTTAAAACAATTGATCCCGTTTGGTCCCCTCCGATGACCGAGAAAGGTCGGTTGTATAATTGCCTTCTTCCCCGTATCACGGCTCTGTGGACGAGTAATGACTTTATCGGACTACTCGTGGGAACAAAACTGGCGAACTTTAACAAAAAACAAAAAACCAAAACCAATTGACAACGGCGAATGAAACTGAACCGCACACCAACAGAGTGACGGACAGAGCAACGTATACGACAATGGACTTTATGACAAGGACCACTGCGACGACTACGACTCCATACAGAACTCCTGAACACTTGGCGATGAAGTCTCAAGAAGAGACGCTCCCGGCCGCAAGCCAGGAAACAATTATAAGTGCCCCGGGAAGTACCAAGCATAGTACGCCCAGGGCACAGACAGTTCAACAACAGAGCACATCCTTCAAACAGTCGGAGCGCAAACTATAGTGCAGCTGCTGTCATGGGGGATGGCAAAAAGAAACGTAGAAAAAATATCCTTGGCAAGCCCTTCTTCGACAACCTCTCGGAACGCAAGGATGTCAGACCTGAGGGGCTTCTTAGATATCTAAATGGATATAAGGCGCGGGACCTGCCCTGCTTCCGAATTAATCTTCTTTAATCTATTATTCTGGTTTTAGGCACGAGTCGTGGTAGCAAAGCGGCGCTTCGGCACTAATTGGAGTCATTGGGAACCGCCGCTTAAACCAACCAACCAACCATCTACCAGATCCGAAGAGCAAATACCAGAGGGCACTTTACATGCTGAAAAAGCTAGAAAATAGTGACACTCCTGACTGCTCAAAGGATCTGGCTAGATACAAAAAGGTAGTGGAAGAGTTTGTGATCTTCCAAATGGGAGTTTGAGGCTTTGAAACCACTTCCAACATTAGCAACCGACGCTGGTGAAACTTCTCAAAAGAGAAATCGCCCAACGGCAACAACAGCAACAATAACACCCAGGCGACAAAGAAACCCAAACGGGTTGACATGCCAGCCACAACATTACAGAATATAAATTATATAAATTCATCAGCTGATTACACATACTTAATTTTATATATACACTTAGAAGCAATTACTTAGTTAACAATAAAATACATATTATCCTAAATTAGTAGAAGGAAACTATATCTAGTAGACAAATTGTTATTTGTTAAGAATTGAAAGAAGAGTTTTCCTTATAATGGATAGAGAGTCAGAGATGTCAAAGTAGGTAGAGTATGTGTTAAAACTTTTGCATAGATATCGGAATGGCTCATATAATTCAAAATTAGTTTTACATTGTTTTAAAAATATGGGCTGGTAATGTCTTGATGGACGGGCAGGAATGTTTAAACTTATTTCAGAAAGAAGAAATGGACTATTTATTGATCCCTTCAGCAGTTTCGTTACGAATATTACACCCAGAGTTTCCCTACGACTAGCTAAAGTTGGAAGGTTAATAAGTTTTAAGCGACTAGTGTACGAAGGAAGATTGCAATGAGGGTTCCAATTCAAATTTCTTAATGCAAAAAGTAAAAATTGTTTTTGAATCGATTCAAGTCGATCAGAATGAATTTTGTAACTCGGATTCCAGATTATAGATGCGTATTCTAGTGTCGGTCTTACTAAGGTTGTGAAAAGGGCTTTAGTTACGTAGGGGTCACTAAATTCCTTAGACCAACGTTTTACAAACGCTAGAACACTTTTAGCTTTATTTATCTTGACGTTGATGTGAAGGTTGAAATTAAGTTTATAATCGAATCTTACACCTAAGTCGACAAACTCATAAACTCGCTCCAGATCATGATTATTAATGGCGTAAGCTATGGGTTCGACATTACTCCGCGAAAAGCACATAAATTTACATTTATTTAGATTTAGTGGCATAAGATTTATATTGCACCACGTAACCATACCGTTTAAATCATTTTGAAGGAGCGATCTTTCCTCCGGTGTGGTGTAGGACCTGAAAAGTTTCACATCATCTGCGTACATTAAAACTTTAGAATAATTTATAGCACATGAGATGTCGTTAATGAACAACAAGAACAGAGTCGGTCCGAGATGGCTGCCCTGCGGAACCCCAGAGGACACATAAATACTAAATGAATATGCATTCTTATAAACAACTCTTTGTGTTCTGTTAGAAATGTAAGAAGAAATCCAGTTTAGGAGGATAGGTTGAAAACCCAGTAGTTGAAGCTTGTGGATAAGTAAATTGTGATTAACCTTGTCAAAGGCTTTACTAAAGTCAGTATAAATAACATCCGTTTTAGCATTTTCCCTGAACCCATTAGAAACACTTGTTGTAAATTCCAGAAGGTTAGTGATGGTTGATTTACCCCTACAGAAACCATGCTGAGAGTTCACAATCAATGACTCAATCGAGTTTTTTATCTGGTTGCTTATAATCAACTCAAACAGTTTTGGGATAACAGACAATTTTGCTATGCCTCGATAATTTTCAATCGAAGATCTAATACCGCTTTTATGTAAAGGAATAATGAAGGATTCTTTCCAAGCAGTGGGAAAAATACCAAATTTCAATGACAGGTTGAATAGCTTTGACAAAGGTAGATGAATATGATCCGCACATTTTTTAAGGAAAAATGCGGGGATCATATCCGGACCATAACTAAAAGACTCTTTCAGTGATTTAAGGTGATCTAAAACTTCATCTGAATTTATATAGGTAACATTAATTGTATTATTTTGAGAAAGATGGTACGGGTATATGCTGAAATTTAAATTATCTTTGGAATAATTAGATTCGAAAAATTGTGCAAAGAGATTGGCAATGCTTTGATTATCACTAGACACACAATCCCGAAAACTCATAGATGAGGGAAATCCGCTCACTCTGCGTTTTGAATTCACAAAACCATAAAACGATTTAGGGTTACGAAAAATGTTCATTTTCATTTTTCTCAGATAATCATTGTAGCACTTTTTGTTCAATGCAAAATATTTATGTCGTAAAGTTGAGTATTGAAGGTAGACTTTCCGCAAGCCTGTCTTCTTATATAATTTAAAAATGCGAGATTTCTTATTTTTTAAGGCTCTCAAGTCTTTAGTTTCCCACAGATGCAGGGGCTCAACATATATGTATTTCTGTTTGGGTACAAATTTATCAAACAGACAGTGGATCGTGTTAATAAAATGCAAAACATTTTGTTCAACGTTGCCATCATAGTTTGGCCAGACTAGTTTAGATAGTTCACTATTAAGTTTTTTATAATTAGCCTTAGCAAAGTTAAAACGAAAACACGAATCAGACGTTTTTGAGCAACAATGATCATCATCGCTTATAATTTCGTGTATTAACTCCAATGAAGGATGGTAAGCATCTTCAGGGAAAATAAGAGGGTCAGTTCTATTCACATAGTAATTAGAAACGTCATCTACAAATATCAAATCAAGTACCTTTCCGAATTTGTTTTTAATGACGTTTACCTGATGAAGACAGAGATCCGACATTTCTTCTAAAAAGTCAGTACAATTAGCCTTAGATGTAATCGGCATGATTTCATTGTTTTCCTCGCTCCATGAAACGTGCGGAAGATTAAAGTCGCCCAAGACTATAAAAGAATCCAAGGGCGTCTTTTTTGACTCGACACGTTTCAGCAAGGAAACACTTTGAAAGTAAACTGACTGTTCGGAAGAAGGAGGAATGTAAATAACTGCCAGGTAAATATGCCCTTTGCCAGCTTTTATCCGAATGCACAAGAACTCAATGGATTCCCCTGCAGCTACATTAATTTCTTCAGATGGAATTGAGGAATGAACCGCAATTAGTACCCCTCCACCGACCCTGTTCAAGCGATCATTTCTGTACACTTGGTATTCTTTACTAAAGATTTCCGAATTAAAAATATGAGGTTTAAGCCATGTTTCGGTAAAAGAAATTATTTGAAAGTTACAATTAAAAGTTTTTAGATAAAAGTCTGTAAATTTAGTATTTAAGCCCCGAACATTTTGATAGTAAATGTTTAGGGCAGATTTATTTATTAGTTTTTTGAGCTATTGCTAGGCAGGACGAGTTTTGGTAAGTTGTTATTAACGGATCTAGGCCTTTCTTCAAATTCGCGGACAAAGGTCCCGGCTGGCCAAAATGTTTTCTTTAAAACGGTGTCATAATCTTTAGGCGAGACGTCAATTTTGAAAGAAGCTACATTTCTTTCATAATTAAAATTGAATTTTTTAACGAAAAGTTTTTCAGGAACAATTTTAGATGATATGAAAGCCTTCAGGTCTTCAACAGTTGTATCTTTATGAAATCTAGATACAAAAACTGATTTATCACGCGGAACGATAATCAATTCTTTGGCCTTCGGAACAGGCTCCTTGGCTTTCGGAACAGGCTCCTTGGCTTTCGTAACAGGCTCCTTGGCTTTCGGAACAGGCTCCTTGGCTTTTGATGCAAGAGCGATCGAGGGAGTTACGAAATTTTCCCGAGACGTTTGTTCAGCTAAAGCAGTTTTGGAGGAACAAGGTTTGTCGATGTAGGGACCAGGTGAAGCCAAATCGATTAATTCGACGGAAAGCTCAGCCGATTCGACCTGAAGGTTGCTCTGAACCTCTTCATTACGCGGGTTAATGGCTTTGGTTTTCTTTAAAGGTTTTGGCAACGCGAAGGAACTAAACATTTCCTCGTGCCTTTTAAATTTATCATTTAGAGCCGATAACTCCTTTGATAATTCGGAAAAGCCATTTCTTGTGTGTCTAAAAAATTTGAAAAGATCAACATCTGTTGATCTGCAAATTACGTCACTTTAGCGACCTCGCCAGAGACCATATGCAAGTGGCCATTCTCCAAATTTATAAAGCTTTTCTCTAATAACAAAATTTAATACCAGTTCAGCCCTTTCTTTAAACTCTTGCTTAAGTTTATTCCCAAGCACTCTACCACATTTGTTACACGCTGTATTATCATGCATACACATGCATAAGTAATAAAAAATCGTCTAGGCGCGCGAAAGAAAAATGTGAAATACTAAAAATTGAAAATACAAAACAAACAAAAAAACAACAAAAAACAATTCCAAACAAGAAACGCCTGCTTCGGCTCATAAAGTTCGGGTCAGCTAAATAATAAGTTAGTAAGCATAGATGCCTGAGAAAACGGCACTGGCAGCAAAAGCAACAACAATACCAACAAACAAGTGTTGAAAGCTGTGAAGGAGTGCGGAGACATTGTGCCCACACAGCAAAACACTCAATACCAAAAGCAGCAATGGCAACGGAAGGAGCAGAAGCAGAAGAAGAAATAGCAGCAGCAACGGCAGGAGCAGAGGCAGCAGCATTAGCACCAAGAGCAGTAAGCCACAGCATCTGAGACAGACAGTCAAGTCAAGTCAATATGGCAAGTGAAAAGAATTTCACAACCTTACCTTTATTTATTATGTGACATATGGTGGAATGGCAATAACAACAATAATAACAATGTTTAGCTCCTCAAGCAGCAGTTTCTTCTATACAATTTTGCATTTTTAATGAAATGATAATTTTTTCTATGGAATTCGTATCGCCTGCTCGCAGCAGTGCATGGGTGAGCTATTGTTGTTTTTTGGAATTTTTTTATCTGCTTGTTTTTTTGTTTGTTTTCTAACAGCAGCCTCACTTGCCTTCTTTAGAATTCTCAGCTTTAGTAAGGTGCATCCGCATTTACCTACTTGCTGTTGTGTTTTTTGTTGTTGTGTGGTTTTGTTTATTGTTGTTTATTATTATACCTTTAATGAGAATGAAATGGTATTATAACTTTGTGCCGAAAATCAAATCTTGAAAGTACTAGAAGGAGGCGTGACAGACCCATCAATATATATACCGATATAATCAGAATCATGAGCTGAGTCGTTTAAGCCATGTCCGTCCGTCCGTCCGTCTGTGTGAACGCAAACTAGTCCCTCAGTTTTTGAGATATTTGATTGAAATTTGGAACACGGGTGAGTTTTGATACTCAATTGATCATTTGTCGGAATTGGCCGAATCGGACCACTATAACATATAGCTCCCATACAACCGATTGTTCAGATATCCACATTTTGGGGTATAACTTCGCCTTTTTTACAGCTAAGGACACAAAACTTTTGGGGTATTTGTACCCATATCGACCCAAATAAGGTTACTGAAAATTGTCAAGATCGGACCACTATAACATATAGCTCCGTTACAACCGATTGTTCAGATATACACATTTTGCGGTATAACATTTCCCGTTTTACAGCTAAGGACATGAAACTTTGGAGTATTTGTACCCATATGGACCCAAATAAGGTTACTGAAAATTGTCAAGGTCGGACTACTATAACACCGACAGAATTTAAATTATAAATTAAACTAAATCAGGCTATGTGCATAGGTAACTTTTCATTTCCCCATTCATGAAAGGTATGAAGTCTTCGGTACGGCCGAAGACAGCCGCGCTCTTACTTGTTTTTTTTTTGTTTTGTTCATCGTAACGTCTCTCACATCGTTATTGGCTTGGCATTGGCATCTTCGCTTGTACGTTTGTACTTATATGATAATTTTGCTATTGAAATGCTGCTTTGAATTGCTGCATATTTTCCTGCATTATTAACTGCATGGCTTATCGACTTGTTGCTTATTTTTATGTATCTATCTATGTATATACATACTTAGTTCGATAAAAATAGGTGCAACCTGCATTTGTGTCAATATACATATATGAACTCCAACATCACTTCATTTAGCTTCTTCCACGTTTACTGTGGCTAAGTTGCTTTTATTATTGCCTGTGCGCCGTTTTGACTTATGAACTTTTCATCAATGCCACGGTCGTGGCAGTGCTTTTGTTTTAGTTTTGTTTTTGTATTGATTTGTTGTAACTGTTTTTCGTTGGCGAATAATTTTCTACGTTATGGACTAAGCGAATTTTTTGGAACTATCGAGAATATTTGTTGCAGGTGGGTTAAAGTTTTAGAGACTATCCTTTGTCTTTTACTTTCGTTTGGTTTTGATATCAGAGCGTAATAATTACCTGAGAGCTACGCTCTGAGCTCTGGGAGTTTTCCTGACGCCTAAGTTAAATTGGAGGCTAAATACAGAAAATGGAATTAAGAAGGCTTACGGTGCCTTGTAAGCATGCAAAATAATGGTGGATAAAAAGGGGGGATCCTAATCTATGAATCACTGGTGTAGTGGAGAGCAACCGAGTTGGGCTATTTGATTGATACATGCCGAGGAAAGTTCAACGAGCATCTTGTGCTGCGATAACAGGGGCGATTATATCATGCTCCACGGAGGCTCTGAATGTAATCTGCAATATTCCGCGAACTGATCTTTTTGTCAAGGAAAAGACAGGTCAGGGTGCCTTAAAGTTACGGGAGTTGCGTATCTGGAAGGAGCGTACATACGGGAACGGATGCACGTAGGTAGATTTTCATATTTTATGCGGCCAAAATTGAATTTTGTGAAGTTGTTACAATTACAGAAAAAAAACATACCCACATATTGGAAATAGACTGCAGAACAATAATCCATCACTTTTTTTCCCGACCCCATACACTGCACTTGCTCCCAGATGGTCGAAACTTAGCATATCTAAAGTTAATATTTTATTTTTTTGTTACATATTTTTAAGTGCTAGTTTCAACGTGAATATTTATTATTTAAAGCATTTCATTTAAATAATCGTGATGGATCCTAAATCTTCAAGTAGTTATTAACACTTTTCAATAATATCCTTGATTTCCAGTAATTCTAAGTTTATAGTTGCAAGCTTTTAAAGTTGGGATATTTAAAAAAAAAATTTCAGTCTTTTTTGTGTTCAAAATTGATTTTGTTATATTGCTCTGTCAGACTCAGTCAAATTAACCCTCGGACATGATATCTAGTACAATTAGTATTTTTTTTCGAAAGTAGCCGCGATATATATGACCGATTATTGTTAACTTTTTATGCAGTATTTTTAGTATTTCCAATTTTTCAAAGTCAAGGAAATACTTATCATAGAAAGGGGCTAAGAATTCTAAAGCTACATTTTTTTTAGAAGATTTTTGAGTATGCAATTTTGTAGCTCATTCAATTTTAATATAATAATATGCAACATTCAACTTTTTGAAAATATTCATTGACTTTTCGGAAATTTTAATTGGAACGGTCTGACATACGTATGAGGCAAACACCTAACAGAAAAAAACTTATAAAATCGACGGAATTTTCCACAGCATTGAGAATTTAATTTCTTATACTAAAATTGGTTGGCTACATAACAGTACACTTAGAAATCTCCTAAAAATCTTCTATAAATTCTGGCCGCGCTTTGAAATTTTTAACCCACTTTTAGAAATTTCTACGATTTTTCGGATTTCTTCCATAAGCTTAGAAATCCTGCTTAAACCGATTTTTATTGAAAAATTGTCTATATTTTTAAACGAAAATAAGAAAGTAATATTTTCGACAGAACTCTTTGAAATAAATTTAAAACTCTGGCGTATGGTTTTTTTTGGAGTCACTGTATATATTTTTCAATAAAATCGACTTTTAACACAAATTATTAAAATTTTGCATTAAACAAGCAATTTGGAATATATGAAGACAATAAAATATTTTTGGCCGCATAAAACTTGAAAATCTACCTATGTGGGATGTATACTGCTCCACGTTACCAACTTAGATATCAACATGAAAACAAATTATATCTGTCCTATAACAGTCATCGATACAAACTATAAGATTATCTTTCCATCTAGGCAGGACTGGGGAGATGATAAACTCGTTCTGAAATTCGATTGTTCAGTTTTCACGCACTGATCCAAGATGACGGACGAAGTGGGAGCGAATATCTTCGCAACTCAGCCGGACACTTCCATATCAATCAGGCTCCCGGTCAGGGCGAGCGTTTTCCAATCTCAACTTGCAGCGGAATGTGCCAGTGTCGGAAACAGAATAAGAATTTTCGCGGATATTCAGGCGGCTGTGAAGGCTCTGGGATCTGTAACGCTATCATCACGCCTGCTCAAGCAGTGTATTGAGTGGGTTATGGGCTTGGCAAGTCGACATAGCGCATCGCTGATTTAGGTGCCGGGGCAATGCGGCATTCGGGGAAGGGCTGATGAGTTAAGTTAGCTCGGCAAGGCTCTGCTCTGGATGGCGCAGAGGTGGAGGTGGTTCTTGCACGTCTGAAATTTATCAAGTGCCAAACCTCTCGGAATTAGTTTGAGGAGGCTAAAATAAGTTGGAAACGGTTGCAGACCTGCAGGGTGTGCAGAAGTCTGTGGCTATCATACAACGAGATGCGATCCTCAGTCATTTTAAGGATAGACAGGGCGGACATTTTCTGCTTAACTGCGTTCTTCATGGGTCATTGGGCGTGTGTAACGGCCCGACTGCATTTAGACCATAACACACTATACCGCAGCTATAATCCTCCTAGAGCGGATGATATGGTGGAGCAGCTGCTATGTGCGTGTCCTTCGAACTGCCAAGGCAAAATTAAATTCCTTGGCAAGCCTTTCTTTGACAGCATCTCGGAATCAAGGACGTCAGGCCTGAAGGGATTTTTAAATACCTAAACTCAACAGGATGGATATAGGGCGTAAAATTTGCCTTGCTTCCAAATTGATATTCTTCCTTAATCTATTCCTCTAGTTTCTTAACCGTTTAGCATGAATTCAAATGCCCGCCTATTTCTACGATTGGAAAGCGGAAAGTGCGTGAGATACTTGGCTTTGCTCAAGGGGAGTATCAACTCTAACTTAAGCTTATTTCCTCCCTCCGTACTTCGTACCTTAAGCATTCCCGTATTGAAGGGATCTTCATATTTAAGTTCCTATTAGAGTAAATTATGGGGAGAGCTAGTATGACTTGAATAAACAACGACTTAAATCCGTTTTGATTATTCCAAAAAATATGATTCGTTAAGGTTTAGGCATCCACGAATTACCCGCGCTTAAACATAAATTTACTCAAAAAAAGTTAAATTGCTTTTAGCCGGCCTTCCACAGCCTACTTAATAACGCTTTGGAAAATTATTCGCAACAGTCTCGGCAGCTGTTGCGGCGCTGCTTTTTCTAAAAACACAACTTAACGAACAATTTTTCTCATGACCTGGCCAACTACAATAAGGAAAGAAAAAACCAAAAACAAAAACAAGCAAAATAAACAAGAATACAGGAGGCTATCAGCCAAGAAAGAGAGTCAGCCAACGAGCACACCAACTTGACTTAAATGCTTGGCTGCATTGTCAGACAATGTGGCACGGCCACCACAACAGCCAACTTTCGTAACAACAACAATAACAATAATAAAAACAACAAAGAGACAACAATATAAAAGCTCACTGAGTAGCTTGCTGAGCAATGATGACTCGAGCTATTTGCAGGCTCCATTGATCGTTCGATCCGTTCTTCTGGCCAGATTTGGTTACAATGATTTTTCTGGGTGACGCGCGTTTGTCAGCCGCATACACCTATCATTTCACACCTCAGGGGCCATTTTTAGTTTGCACTGTACATTATATGAATGATCGGCTGCGGCGCTGGGACTGCTGGAAGCGTTCTGATCATTTACGTTTCGATTATTGTGCAGCAGCGTTTTTGTCAACAGAAATCGATCAAACGTCAATCGATTTGGCTACCCGTAGTTTGGAGCGGAGGAGAACGAGTGTGGTCACGTCAAAGTGTCACAAAATAAGTGGACAAAGAAAAATAGAGAAGAAGAAGAAATGAGATTGAAGAATTGGTTTATTTTTAACTTTTTTCCTTGTTGTTATTATTTTCAGTTGCACTGCTCGTGCTGATGATATTTATGCAAAATGCCGACCAATCAATTCTTTTTTGCTTACTGTTGGCTCGACAGCACTGTGCTGAAACGCTGCAATCATTCAGGACATATTTCAGGGCAATTTTGGTTTTGTTGGGTGTTTTTTTTTTAAGTTTTTGTTGTTACTGAGCCTCACTAGAGTTTGGTGTGAATTTTAGGCTGCTTAAAAATGCGAGTAATTGGTGTTGGCTGGCATGATGCGGCAAACGGCAACAGCAACAGCAGCAGCAGCAACACCGGTGTCAGGCATCAAGCAACCGAAGAAAATATCGCGGCTGGACAATCATGATTTATGACTTCATGACCAAACAGTAATGTAGAAGTGAATATGTAAGTGTGTGTGTGTGATCATAAATATATATATATAGGACGTGAAATAGCGGCTATTGAATTTTGAACTGGTGCGTTTTTCTTCTCAGGTGTCGATATCTACTTATTATATAAAGATTAATGTGTATGTGTGTGTACTTTATGGACTCCCAAAGTATTCAACCGATCTCTATGAAATTTTCACATTACATTCTTGTGCTACTAAAAAGGTAAAGGTAAAGGTAAAGGTAAAGGTAAAGGTAAAGGTAAAGGTAAAGGTAAAGGTAAAGGTAAAGGTAAAGGTAAAGGTAAAGGTAAAGGTAAAGGTAAAGGTAAAGGTAAAGGTAAAGGTAAAGGTAAAGGTAAAGGTAAAGGTAAAGGTAAAGGTAAAGGTAAAGGTAAAGGTAAAGGTAAAGGTAAAGGTAAAGGTAAAGGTAAAGGTAAAGGTAAAGGTAAAGGTAAAGGTAAAGGTAAAGGTAAAGGTAAACGTAAAGGTAAAGGTAAAGGTAAAGGTAAAGGTAAAGGTAAAGGTAAAGGTAAAGATAAAGATAAAGGTAAAGGTAAAGGTAAAAATAAAGGTAAAGGTAACGGTAAAGGTAAAGGTAAAGGTAAAGGTAAAGGTAAAGGTAAATGTAAAGGTAAAGGTAAAGGTAAAGGTAAAGGTAAAGGTAAAGGTAAAGGTAAAGGTAAAGGTAAAGGTAAAGGTAAAGGTAAAGGTAAAGGTAAAGGTAAAGGTAAAGGTAAAGGTAAAGGTAAAGGTAAAGGTAAAGGTAAAGGTAAAGGTAAAGGTAAAGGTAAAGGTAAAGGTAAAGGTAAAGGTAAAGGTAAAGGTAAAGGTAAAGGTAAAGGTAAAGGTAAAGGTAAAGGTAAAGGTAAAGGTAAAGGTAAAGGTAAAGGTAAAGGTAAAGGTAAAGGTAAAGGTAAAGGTAAAGGTAAAGGTAAAGGTAAAGGTAAAGGTAAAGGTAAAGGTAAAGGTAAAGGTAAAGGTAAAGGTAAAGGTAAAGGTAAAGGTAAAGGTAAAGGTAAAGGTAAAGGTAAAGGTAAAGGTAAAGGTAAAGATAAAGATAAAGATAAAGATAAAGATAAAGATAAAGATAAAGATAAAGATAAAGATAAAGATAAAGATAAAGATAAAGATAAAGATAAAGATAAAGATAAAGATAAAGATAAAGATAAAGATAAAGATAAAGATAAAGATAAAGATAAAGATAAAGATAAAGATAAAGATAAAGATAAAGATAAAGATAAAGATAAAAATAAAGATAAAGATAAAGATAAAGATAAAGATAAAGATAAAGATAAAGATAAAGATAAAGATAAAGATAAAGATAAAGATAAAGATAAAGATAAAGATAAAGATAAAGATAAAGATAAAGATAAAGATAAAGATAAAGATAAAGATAAAGATAAAGATAAAGATAAAGATAAAGATAAAGATAAAGATAAAGATAAAGATAAAGATAAAGATAAAGATAAAGATAAAGATAAAGATAAAGATAAAGATAAAGATAAAGATAAAGATAAAGATAAAGATAAAGATAAAGATAAAGATAAAGATAAAGATAAAGATAAAGATAAAGATAAAGATAAAGATAAAGATAAAGATAAAGATATAGATATAGATAAAGATAAAGATAAAGATAAAGATAAAGATAAGGATAAAGATAAAGATAAAGATAAAGATAAAGATAAAGAAAAAGATAAAGATAAAGATAAAGATAAAGATAAAGATAAAGATAAAGATAAAGATAAAGATAAAGATAAAGATAAAGATAAAGATAAAGATAAAGATAAAGATAAAGATAAAGATAAAGATAAAGATAAAGATAAAGATAAAGATAAAGATAAAGATAAAGATAAAGATAAAGATAAAGATAAAGATAAAGATAAAGATAAAGATAAAGATAAAGATAAAGATAAAGATAAAGATAAAGATAAAGATAAAGATAAAGATAAAGATAAAGATAAAGATAAAGATAAAGATAAAGATAAAGATAAAGATAAAGATAAAGATAAAGATAAAGATAAAGATAAAGATAAAGATAAAGATAAAGATAAAGATAAAGATAAAGATAAAGATAAAGATAAAGATAAAGATAAAGATAAAGATAAAGATAAAGATAAAGATAAAGATAAAGATAAAGATAAAGATAAAGATAAAGATAAAGATAAAGATAAAGATAAAGATAAAGATAAGGATAAAGATAAAGATAAAGATAAAGATAAAGATAAAGATAAAGATAAAGATAAAGATAAAGATAAAGATAAAGATAAAGATAAAGATAAAGATAAAGATAAAGATAAAGAAAAAGATAAAGATAAAGATAAAGATAAAGGTAAAGATAAAGGTAAAGGTAAAGGCCGCTGTGGTGCAGTGGGTAGAATGCTCGCCTGCTATGCCAGAGGTCTCGGGTTCAAACCACGGTCCGAGCAAAACACCAAAACAATTTTTCTAATTAGTAAAAATCCAATTATTGGGTTTTTTAAGAGCAGTATCCGGCATATCCTCCGAGTGTATTTCTGCCATGAAAAAGCTTCTCACAAAAAATGCATTCGCCGTTCGGAGTCGGCATAAAACTGTAAGTCCACCCAATTAGTAGGAAAAAACAAAAAGGAGCACACCTCGAATTGGGAGAGAAGCTCGGTCATAAAACTCGTCAGAGTTATAATAGCGCCATTGTATTATATTATTAAAGGTAAAGATAAAGGTAGAGGGAAGGGAAATGTATAAGGAAAGACCCATTATAACCTAAAATCTTGTTTGGTCGTTGCGAAGCGGGACGGGTATTTGCTAGTAATATATAAGATAATCGAAATATTATATATGATATTTTATATAATTATGGGATTCACAACCTGTCATATTAGGTCATATCGTCATAAGTCATAATATTTTGTTGTTGCATTCTATGCTGTATGTGTACTAAATAAATACAACTCTGCACGATATGTTTTTGGGTCGTGGTATTTGATGATCTGCTGTTGTTTACTTCTTCACAGGGCCTCGGAAAAGTTTTTTATAACTATTTCCATACAATATTTTAATATGACATATGACTTTATGATACTTTGTGAATCCCCTAAATATATTCGGTACTCGAAGTACATATAATGGTAATGATTTCCTTTTTTGGTCACTTCATAAGTTCTCGGCGTGTAAAGAGATAAAAGCAAATGTTATGAAATGTATAACTTTTAGGCGTATTTGCAAGTTCTTTCATTTGTATTGGAAGTTTTCACAGAGCGTCAGTTTGTCTGCTAAGAACCACATGGTTGCCTATTGTAAATTGACAAACACTTCAATTATTATTGGCGAGGAAATCAAAAGGTTAATAGAAGTTGAAACAACAATAACAATAAAAGCAATAAGCGTAAAATGGACAGCATGCTGAAGGCTAGAGATTCCCAAGCCTAACTGCTTAACTTATTTTTCAAAAATATTTTTTTAGGTGTTTTTTTTTGCTGTTTTTTCATTGAAGTTTTTTTTTTTGGTGTTGTTTTTATTTTTGTATTAGTTTTATTGTTTTATTAATTTCATTACTTTTTTTTCTGCCTGCCCAAAGCAACAACGAGTACTCAGTGCGCATCTTAGTAAAGTAAAATAAATGGGCAATGATTGCGATTGAAACAGTCAGCGATAGCATGAAAAAAAAAAAAAATAGAACTAAAAAAATAAAAAATAGTGCCAGCAAAAAATTTAGTAGTAAAACAAATAATAATAATAGCTGTATTGGTGGAAAAGTGGAGAAAAAATGAGCTACATAAACTCATTGTTGGTTTTGTTACCGTTTAAGGTGTAGCATGAAAAACAAAGCTTTTTGCTTCTCAGGTGACTGGAAACTGCAACTGCAACTGAAACTGCAACAAAGCTGCGTTTCTGCTTCTTCGCTGCACATAGGAATAGTTAACAGGAAAATCGTGAGATTTTTTTAATGGAATTGCTTCGTGAAGAAGTGTTGATGAGGTCGATGATGTGAACGATGATGATGGCGAATGATGATTGGAAAATAATGTCATTGCAATGTTGCAGTGTAATTCCATGTTTTTTCTTTGCTTTTGCTTTCGTTTTTGTTTTTTAAATTTTTGTGGAAACAAAAATTCTATAAATCTTTGGCTGTCGAAAAGGTGACCACGAAGGTTAATAATGTAAAAGCAAAAGAATTTTTCAATAACTTTAATTGGAGTAAAAGACAACTTGGCATAAGGAGTTAAAAAAAGAAATGTTCGTTCCGTAACGGTATGTATGTATAGATAAAATAAATAAATAAAAGCTGAAAATTTCATTAGGAATTTTTGGCAACAACTAACCTATCTGGGAAAATGGCAGAATAAATGGCAATCAGTGGAGTCTGAGAAATATTGTTGCGTGGAAATTTTACCTACACTTGAGGCTCATCAATAAGCATTCTTATCATCATAAAAATTTGATTGGTTGATTTGAGTGGCCAGTCCTAAAGACTCCAATTAGCGCAGAAACGCCGCTTTATACTACGAATCGTAACTAAGAACCAGATCTAGAAAAATAAATTAAAATTCGGAAAACAGGGCAGGTCCTACGCCATATATCCATCCTGCGGAGTTTAGGTATCTAAGAAACCCCTGAAGCCTAACCTCCTTGAATTCCGAAAGGTTGGCCAAGAAAGGCTTTCCAAGAAATTTCAGGTACTCCACCTTCTCCTCCGTTGCAGGCAGATTACAGCTGCCACACAGAGTGTTATGGTCCAGTCCCAATCAGGCCGCGCGGGTAGCAATAGCCCAATGTCTTGTTAATACTGCAATTAAGTGGAAAATGTCCCTCCTGACCATATTTATAAATGCTGATGATCGCATCTTATTGAAGGTCACATACTTCTGTAGGCCATTCAGGTTTGGAACCGCTTCCATCTGGTTTAGCCTCCTCGAACCAGATCTAGCGAAAAAATACTCCTCCTCTAACATTGCTGTTTATTTTGGAGCCATCGGTGTAGATGAAAAAGCTACATGGAGGAAGATGGCACCGATTTAGTTCTCTCCCATTGCACACTGGTCAGCCCCCATACACAAAAGTCAAAAACGTTGGTGCTTGAAAAAGAAACTTCTGTCATGCATTCCCGTGGGAAATATATTGAATTTTATGGAAAACCTCCTTCTATACGCAATAGCCACCATTAAATGCTACTTTGGCTCATTTAAAGTCAACACATTTGAAAAATTTTTTTTCTGGAAAAAGTTTGTGTAAATAAGTGTATTATGATTTTTTTCATTTAAACTGTTAACAATTAAGGACCACTCTGGACCAGGTCTTTTAAGCAGATTTGAGTTCTTTCAAGTCTTCTCTTAAGAAGCCTGTTTATTCATTTTTCCCTTTTTTTCCTTTTTCTTAAAATATCATATTAAATGTAACTAGTCTACAAAATATTGTTGCCCTTTTATAATTTTTGTACATATCGTCGTGCCATACGAAAACTAACATCAGATTTTTTGTGGCTGACGAAAAGTAAAAAGTTCAAGTTTTGGAAGACGAAAAGTAATAAAATCGAGTTTTGGCTGACGAAAAGTAATAAAATCCACTTTTGGCTGACGAAAACTATCAATTTCGTTTAAACAACAACAATTTTAATGTAAAAACAGTATATAATTACTGATACTTTTCGTCAGCCAAAAGTCGATTTTATTACTTTTCGTCGGCCAAAAGTCAAATGTTCTACTTTTCGTACAGAATTTTTTTATTGATAGCTTTCGCCAGAAATTTTAAATATGTTAGTTTTCGTATGGTACGACGATATTTACATCGACTGTTTTCGATAGAACTTTATTTTCGATAAAATCTGAGTAATTGAGTTTTGTCCCACTCTCCATACAATTTTTTTTTTTGATCCCGCGAAATATCGCGGAATATTTTTTTTTTTTATTGTAACTTTGTTATTTGACATCGGATTTTTAAAATCGAAATGTCATTAGTTTAGTCTTTGGAAGCTCTATATTTTCCTCTAATGTCCTTTTGACCTATGAAGTCGTTTTCACATAGTTAAGTCACCTAACCAAGTTTTTCGTCCAAAATATGCTTTTTATTTCACAAGAAAAAAATCGCCAAAAATAAAATATTTATCGGATCTCTCTGATATTACGCTTAAAGTCTTTGCAATTAAACGGGCAAGTAAAGTAATAAAACTTTGACCAGCTTTCGCTCAGCGAGTTTTTATTAGACCACTACAAGTTGTATGTCGTTTGAAGCACATTTTAATTTTGAACGAGATACTGCTTGCATTTATCGCATTTGTAACTCCAGAGAAAATAATTTTTGAATGAAATGATAACAAAAAACACAAAATTACCGTTACCTCAAAAACCTAACTATACAAAAAATTAAAAAAAAATTTATTTAATTTAACGAGCACAGGCCAGGTTATATTTTATTTTTTTATTTTTTATTTTTATTTTTTAGAAACTAGAAAAAAACTTTTTAAGCATGGATGTAACTACAGCTGTTTCACCTTAGAAAAAAATAGTTCCAAGCTCAGCAGGTCAATTCTTATCCTCCCCCATTCCTGGTTTTCTTTTTTTTTTTGGCTGTAAACTGGCGTTAGTGGTGGGCGTGGATTACAACATATATGCTTTTAATTTTTCTGAAAGATGAGTCGCATAGTGGGACACCAATGTGCCAAATTTGGTTTCGGTAGGTCCACCCGTTTCCAAGAAATTGAGTTTTGTCCCACTCTCCATACAAATGAGACCAGTGTGCATTGTGCCCTACTTGGATTTCTTGTTTCGAGGTTGCTATCCATGTTACAATATAGAAAACTTAAATTATTGCACTTTATTGCACTACCCAGACGCGACTTCCTTAGACTCCCTTAGACGTCGGGCTAACGTAGCTGCTACTTGGAGGCCTTCTAGATCTATAGGCAGGATATTCAAAATGGCTTGCAGAGCTTTGTTCTATTTACACGACTTATGTTAATCATGTTGGCTCGAATATAAACATACATAGATCTACAGAATTTTGTGCCGCAGGTCTTTACTGAACACAAAATATAATAATACACACAAAACAATATCTACTTAAAATACATGATTCTTTAACGTTTATTGGTCAATTATTAAATGGCGCCATTCATGTAAATCAGAAAAAAATATGGCGTCGAAAAGTTGACGTGAAAAAATTTACTATTTTTTTTTTAATCGTTAATTCATATTTTATGCACCTACCACAGACACCAAATACACATATACATCTATATGTACAGAAATACATATCTAATATGTGCACATATGCATATACGATTTTGTTTGTATGTAAATAATTGTTGCTGTTGTCAAATGCTTAAAAGCTGCCATTATAATTATTAGCACGTTTGAGTGCGCAATTTAATACAGGTATCTGTGAGAGACTTTAGATTGGCAAATAGTCATAAAGTTGCTAGTTAGTTAATATGTATATATGTATGTATTTGCACACATGTAACCAATTGAAATAAAAGCAAATCGAGTGTACGTGTGTAGCGCACCAACGGCCGGCCTTTTGGTGATAGACACAGACATGTTGCCACGGCAGCGCATAGTAAAAAGCAAAGCAGAACGAAGCATACATAAAAGCAAAAAAAAAAAAACTAAAGAAGCGCAAGTTGTCGTAGGTAGATCAAAATGTAATATACTCAGTTGTGTCTTCCAAAATAAAACAGTTTAAGACTTGAAATGTTCCTTTGATCACCTCCACTGTTATTTAGTATATTTATTTATTTGTTGTGGTACATTTGAATATATTTGAGTATTTGTCACTCAAGAGTTCTTGAATAGAATATATAGAATAGAATATATAGAAATAATAAGTATGTAACTGGAGTGCTGCCTACGGTCGGAACTCGACAGTTCTTCTAGATGTTTACTTATGACTAAGATGCAACTATAGTTTTTGTATAATTGTTTGTTGTTATTGTCTCTCTTACTATTTTGTTGTTGTTGTTGTTGTTGTTGTTGTTGTTGTTGTTGTTGTTGTTGTTATTGTTGTTGTAATTGTTGTTGTTGTTGCAGTTGTTGTCGTCACTCGTCTTCACAATTCTCCTACCTACTTCTTTCTTTCTATTTCTGCTCTTTTCTTTCCTCAATTTCTTTCCTACTTATTCCTTCTTATCTTTATATATATTACGCTAAGCGATTTTTTGTAAACACCATAACTTTTACACCGTTATACCGATTTTAGAAGATGTGGTGTCAGATGAAAGAGCTTGACATGTAGATGTGCAGGAAGGTTTAATTTTTTTGAAAAGGATTGCGAGATGTTTGAAAATTTAATTTTACTCTATAGTTTGTTTGATTTTAAAATTTTTGGTGCCATATGAAAGACTTGACCTGATATTGAGTAATTTAATAAAAAATTTACATAAAGGGTTGCCACCTGTTCAAAAATTAAGTTTTACGTTATAGTTTGTTTGATTTTTAAATTTGATGTTTCATGTGAAAGGGCTTGGCAAGGAAATGAGTAATTTATTAAAATGTTTACAAAAAGGGTGCCACCTGTTCAAAAATCCATTTTTACGCTACAGTTTATCTCATTTTTAAATTTGAAGTGTCATGCAAGGCCTAGCACTGAATATGGGTAATAAAAGGAATGGGAAGAGGAAAATGAAAGGGACGGATATGGCGAAGGACAGGAAGCGAAAGAGGAAATATGAAAAATAAAATGGATAAAGGGAAAATAAAGCGCAAATAAAGGGGAAAGGGGAAGAGAAAGAGAACTAGAAAGAAAAGGAGGAGCGCGCCAAATGGCCTTTTGTAGTTCGCTTTAAGGTTACCATAGTCTAGAAAAATATTCGGCACAAAACTTCACTATGGGGCTCCTTGGTCAAAATCTATGTATAAAAAATCTAGGTCCACAGAAAATAAAAATAACCAGTAGCTATGAAGGTATATCAAAAAATTTTCAAATGTGGCAATAAGTGGTCTTCCACCCTCAAATTGTCGCACAGTGTAATTGAAAGCCACAGCATCGCGTGGCCGGGTTTACTAGTCTTGTATATTACGCTAAGCGATTTTTTGTAAACTCCATAACTTTTACACCGTTATACCGATTTTCGAAAATGGGGTGTCATATGAAAGGGCTTGGCCTGTAGATGTGCAGGAAGTCCTAATTTTTTTGAAAAGGGTTGCCACCTGTTTAAAAATTTAATTGTCCTGTATAGTTTGCTTGATTAAAAATTTCAGGTACCATATGAAAGGGATTGAGCTGGAAATTAGTAATTAATTACAATTTTTGCAACAAGGGTTGCCACCTGTTCAAAAATTCAGTTTTACGCTATAGTTTGTGTGATTTTTAAATTTCAGGTGTCATATGAAAGGGATCTGTGTGAACATAAGTAATTTATTATAATTTTTATAAAAAGGGTTGCCACCTCTTCACAATTAAATTTTTACGCTATAGTCTTTTTGAGTTTTAGATTTGAGGTGTCATATGAAATTTCTTTGCCTCAAAATGAGTAATTTATCATAATTTTTACAAAGAGAGTTGCCACCTGTTTCAAAATTTTTTTTTACTCCTCAGTTTGATTTTTAAATTTAAAGTGTCATATGAAATGACTTTGCCGGGCATATGAAAATTCTTGGCCTGAAAATGAGTAATTTATTACAATTTTTACAAAAAGGGTTGCCACCTGTTCAAAAATTCAGTTTTACGCCATAGTTTGTTTGATTTTTAAATTTGAGGTGTCATATGAAAGGGCCCTCCATGAAAATAAGTAACTTATTGTAATTTCTATAAAAAGGGTTGCCACCTGTTCAAAAGTTAATTTTTACGCTATAGTCTGTTTGAATTTTAGATTTGAGGTGTCATATGAAAGTGCTTTGCCTCAAAATTAGTAATTTATCATAATTTTTACAAAGAGGGTTGCCACCTGTTCCAAAATTTTTTTTACTCCACATTTTGATTTTTAAATTTAAAGTGTCATATGAAATGGCTTTTCCGGGCATATGAAAATGCTTGGCCTGAAAATGAGTAATTTATTACGATTTTTACAAAGCGATTTGCTACCTGTTCAAAAATTTATTTTTACACTACAGTTTGTCCGGTTTTAAAATTTTAAGTGTCATGAAAGGTCTTGCCCTGTAATAAAAAGAAAGGGAAGGGGAAAATGAAAGGAACAGAAATGGCGAAGGAAAGGAAGCTAAAGACGGAAGAGTACGGAACATAAAATGGATAAAGGGAAGAGGAAGCGCAAATAAAAGGGAAAGGGGAAGAGAAAGAGAAGTAAGACAAATGACCTTTTGGAGGTAGCTATATGGATAAAATATTGTAGAAAATTATTCGCATTAAAACTTCAATATGGGACTCCTCGAACAAAATCATTGCATACAAAATCTAGGTCGACGGAAAATAAAAATAACCAGTAATTATGTATGTATATGCTTAATTTTATATTTTTATTAATAAGAATCTATAGGTTTAAAAATGGCAGAATATATATCAGCGTTAAGGGGAAGTCAAATTTAAAATGGCAATCAAAAAAATTGTTAAATGTAGCAATAAGTGCTCTTCCTCCCTCAAATTGTCGCACAGTGTAATTGAAAGCCACAGCATCGCGTGGCCGGGTTTACTAGTCTTTCTTATTACTTGACTTTGTATTTTTGTTAGAGTGCCTTTGCTACTTTTTTATGTTTCCACTTCTTTGAAACTACACACCACTTCCAGCCAAAAATGTTTATAATTGCATGGTAAATTTGGTGAGCACGCACAAACTCATCTATGCATGCGCATTGACACAGCTCTGGTGTTCTTAGTTTTAAAATCGGTTCAGTATTTTCGACGGAGAAGATGGAACCAAATTTATGTTAGCGTACTAATAATATAGATTCTTCATTTACTCGTTACAGCCTGCAACTGGGTATACCAAGTTTTCGCCAAGCATTCGCTCAACCAATCGATTTTGCTTTGCATTGCAGGTGTCTTTCCCGGTGCTTATTTATGTGTTGCTGTGCTCAGATTTGTAATTAATGTTAAGCTTGTGTTATGTTTATCTTCTTATTGTTGCTGTTTTGTAGCTTCTCGTTAGTGGTTTGAATATTGTTGTTGCTTTTTGGTTGTAGTTTTTCCCCTCTATAAGTAGTTGTGTTTTCCACACATCAGAACACCGATTGGATACAAAATGTGTGTTGTATTTCTTCGTGTAGACATGCTTGTATACCGTATACATGTTTAGATACATGTTTTGATATATGTTTAGATACATTTGTATACGTGATGCATTAGGGTTTTGTAGTTTTCGATTTTTTGTATTTTTTTTTGCATTTTTTCATATGACACTTTATTAATTATGCAAATTTAGTAAGAAGCAAATCGCGTCGGCCATAATTTGAGTTGGTGTGTGGTCTCATGGGAACATGAGTATATCATACTTAGTAAATTATATGCATTTATACATATATGCATATGAAGGTAGTGATTAAACGTATAAACACGTAATTGAATTTGCATACGAAGGAATGCTGTGGAATTGTGGTAGACCGGGAAAAACTTTGTCTTTCGCAAGCACTCAGGCATATTTTCTCATTGTACTTAAGGCCTTTAGAAAGGATCAGGATGTAGGAAAAGATGGGATAGTAGAATGAGAGTTCCTCTGCAAAGTTCCCATATTCTTTAATAAATCTCAGAAGTTTGTCGAGTGGTAGAGAATTTGCATCCGTCATTCTCAATACATCCGACCCGGAAATGCGCAATCTTAGTCTAGCGAATTTTCCTACCTCCCTGTTAGGATTTCTCAGAAAGCACTTTGTAATTTCACAGAAGTCTGTAGAGTTCCAGTGCCCCAGTGAGTTTCCCCCATAGAGATCCTGAAGTACGTCACCGTATGCGCTATAATATACCTATTATTGGCTACGGTCCAGTTGGTTTTTTTGGTGATCCGCAATTGGCCAACTCATCGGTCAGTTCGTTACCTTGAACACCGCATTGTCCGGGTAACCACATAATTTGAGTATTCCGTTTAGCTACGGATTCAACCTTCAATTTACATTCATGAACAATTTTTGAAGGGTGATGCTCTTACAGCCTGCTAAACAACTCCTCGTGTCCCGAGCTGTAATCGTCGTGCCACAACCTGAAGGAGTGTAGTCGTTTTCATAACCTCCTTTGAAGTCACCAAATCTAGAGATAGCAGGTTCCACAGAGCATCAAGGGAAGTACTTGATGTTGTACTCGTTGTACCCGTAATGCTGATACATACACTCCACTGCAGCATGTTCAGTAAGCCGTATCACAAAAATAAAGTTTGCGTGTGTCAGTTTTATTTGAACACTTACGTCGAAAAAATATTTGTGGTGTAAAATTTTTTGAAAGAGTTTTTAGTGCTTAGCACGAAAATTTTTATTTTTAATTCAATTTTTAATTGTTGGGGTAAGTGGAAAAAAATTCAACAACTATTTACAGCGAAGGTTGAGTGTATAGCTATTTCACGAAAAACCATTTTCGATCATCAGCACCCTTTTCGGAAGTGGATGCACCGGGGATTGAACCCGAGTCCATTCCAACTTCAGCCGAAATGACCCAACGCATAAACACACTCGGCCATTGAGACTCTGTGCAAGCTGTTGGATTTTCCCCACTTTTGCCTTTTTCATTTTCAACATTAACGTTAGTGTGTATATGCTTTTGCATATATTCTCCACAAACGTGCTGAATTTTTGTTGTAGGCAGTTCGCAATGAACATTGTTGTTGGTATTTATTTTATGTATATACCAAACAACGTTAACAATTTTACTTGAAAGAGTTTTTAGTGCTTAGCACGAAAATTTTTATTTTTAATTCAATTTTTAATTGTTGGGGTAAGTGGAAAAAAATTCAACAACTATTTACAGCGAAGGTTGAGTGTATAGCTATTTCACGAAAATTCAGCACGTTTGTGGAGAATATATGCAAAAGCATATACACACTAACGTTAATGTTGAAAATGAAAAAGGCAAAAGTGGGGAAAATCCAACAGCTTGCACAGAGTCTCAATGGCCGAGTATGTTTATGCGTTGGGTCATTGCGGCTGAAGTTGGAATGGACTCGGGTTCAATCCCCGGTGCATCCACTTCCGAAAAGAGTGCTGATGATCGAAAATGGTTTTTCGTGAAATAGCTATACACACAACCTTCGCTGTAAATAGTTGTAAAATTTTTTTTTTAGGCCCGCGTTAAAAACAGCTAAATCGCGTTTTTTGTAATAACTTCCTTATTTGATGTCGGATCTCTATGATCTTAATGTCGCAGAAAAGGTCTCGCTCTGCACTATATTTGGCCCATATAAAGTTTCGACCTCAAAGGTTGTTCTGAGTTTTACCTTTAAAAATTTTGGAGTTACTATCCCTAGATTCTTTTATTTTTATCACTAATACAAAGCTCTCAAAAAACCATGAGGAATCCCCCAAAAAAATTCTAGCCTTTATTCACAAACAAAAAAGTTATACCGTTTTAAAATCAGAGAACCTGTTTTTTGAAAAAATATCCGAAGTTCTTATTTATATGAGGCAGTAACGCCATATAGTATGAGTTTTTGATTAAAAAGTATTCTAAGTCCTCGCTTGACTTGAGAATGTTGTACCGCTATGGAAGAGCTACCAATACTGGATACTCGTACATGATATGCAAAAAATTATTGATGATTGGACTATTCGTGCTGATCAACGTTATTTATATTGAATGATAATGGCTGTAGTGAAGATTTGCTAAGTATTCAAGTGGGACCTCTAAGCACAGCGCGCTGGCTTACAACGGCTTCACGATTTCTGCATCCGTGCGTATCGTAAAATCATCCAAGTTGTTTAGAAAAACTGCTAGAGTTCGTTGTAAAATTATACGCGCCTAAAGAGACAATGGAAGTCTAAATGTATTATCAATACTTGCGCTGGATGCGTCGTCTGCCCCTAGAAATGCAGTTCATTATTATTCAGCCTACAATTGAAAACACCACACTTTACTTTAATCCCGAAAACATCTTCTTATCTATGATAACCAAAACCGAAAATGACGATGTCCTCCAAATTTTGAGATATTTATGAAAGAAGTTTCAGAGCCCTTAAAGTGAGTTCTTCGTCGCTTATATTACTTTGCTCACACTCAAAAAAAATTACTCAGATTAATGGGAATGATTCGCCGCCAAAGACATATTTTCATTGTTTTGAATACAATTTTCTTTAAAACATTCCCATTTTTCCATAATCTGAGTAAGCATTTTATATACATACATATATGTACGTATAGTTTTTCCCCCTTTTATTTATTTTTATTACCTCAACAATAGTTACTCATACGCCCTCCATCGGATCGCTTTGTATGTGAAAACTGAAAATGTTTTCTTAAATATCTCGAAAATGGGAGCTAATCCGGATTTTCTAAAAACGCCATCGTAATCTGGAGCCAAAAATTAAGCTGACGTGTTTCGCCGTTTCTCTGTGGTAATTTTTTATAAAAAAAAACAAGTGTTTCCTTTGACAACGTTATAACTTTTTTTTTTTGTGAATGAAGGCTAGAATTTTTTTGGGGGATTCTTGAAGGTTTTTTGAGAGCTTTGTATTAGTGATAAAAATAAAAAAATCTAGGGATAGTAACTCCAAAATTTTTAAAGGTAAAACTCAGGACAACCTTTGAGGACCAAACTTTATATGGGCCAAATATAGTGCTGAGCGAGACCTTTTCTGCGACATTAAGATCATAGAGATCCGACATCAAATAAGGAAGTTATTACAAAAAACGCGATTTAGCTGTTTTTAACGCGGGCCTAAAAAAAAATTTTTACACCAAAAATATTTTTTCGACGTAAGTGTTCAAATAAAACTGACACACACTAAACTTTTTTTTGTCCATATAACGTGATACGGCTTAATGTTCAGTATATTAACCGTGGACTTAACCATAGTTCTGCGGCACCTCACTACTGTAAATCACTCTGACCAAAGCTGCGTAAGGCCGCATTACCATCGCTAATCTCAGACTCAAGGTCTTGCAGAAGGTACTGTTATTTATGGAAATCTTTAATTAGCTATCGGGAGAATTTAACCCACTGAGACAGCAGGACACACCGAAATCAATCAATTTATCTCTTTTGTGAACTTGATTATTTATATTAAAAAAAATCTTTGCTATTAGAGATATTCAATAGACATTAAATCTGTTATAAACTCGCAAGCGTGATTTCTTCTAGCCAACACAGCTTCAAAGCACACAAGACACCCAGTTCGACGAAGGTCAGTAACATCATTCCGCAGTGAATTTCTTTTTTTTTTTCCAAGTGACAACTGCCTTTAAGATAGTTCGTGTTGTTGTATATTTGCTGCTGCTTACTGTCAAATTTATTTAAACACTTGCCAGCACCTTTGGTGTCCATTAGCGCGCCCATTTATATGCAAAGTGTAAGCACGACAAGAACATTATCATTGCCACAACATCAGCAAATCAGCAAGGAAACTGCAGCAGCAGCAGCTGCAACCATGAGAAATGCTAAAGCAGAAAATTGTTTGCATGAGCGATGGAGGGAGGGAGATGAAAGAAGTTAGGCAAAGCAGCAAGCAGTAAGCAGACAGTAGCAAGCACAGCGCAGAAAGTAAATTAGATTGACTCTGTGCGATTGCTATTTAATCACGTTTGTAATATTGACTTTTTACGTTGTTGTTGTTGTTATTGCTGCTGATATTGTTGTTGTTGTTGTTGTTGTTGTTGTTGTTGTTGTTGTTGTTGCTGCTGCTGTTGTTGTTGTTGTTTCTGTTGTTGCTTCTGTTGTTTTTGTTGTTATTGCTAGAGGTGATTGAGGTGGTTTCGTGGGCGGCGATGTTTTTCAAATGTGATCGACATTTGACTGTCGCCTTCTTTGAATGCATAAAGTTTGCATCAACAAGTTGAAATCAGTATTCGCTGTGTTTTGCTTTTAGCTCTTGAAGAGGCTGTGTAGTTGTTTATGCGGATGCATAAAAATATATTGCTGCCACCTGCTAAGTAGGATGCGACAGTGCGGAAAATGCTTGGTTGTTTTAGTCTCGTTTTTAGCGCAATAGTTCAAATTTCTCTAGCAGCAGCGTGGGGTCAATTTTGGAAATGTATATGTATATGTAAGTGATATGTACCCTACAGTCAAATCAACTAGTTGTAAAGTTATGTACTTGCATAGGGAGACACATTTCTGTTCATGATTTTATTATAATTTTTTTCTCTATGGCCTATGTAATAACTAATGTCTCAAACCATTTGTTATTTGCTCCAATCTATTAAGAAGCCCTTTAAAATATACATATCATCGTTTAAACTTTCTAATCACCTAAGTGATACTTTCATATCTGCCTATGTCAAAATTGAGATTTTCCAGACTTTCAACTCCTGGTGACTAGCTCTATTATAAATTTGGCCGTGGCAAACTCTATATTTGCTTCGAATGTGGCTTCAGTTCTGAAGTCATAGAGTTGGGCGTCAAGAATTCAATTTTAATTTTTGGCTCAAATGTCAGTTACGCGGTTATGAAAGTCTCACTTAGGCGTTATGAAATTCAAACGGCGATATGATATTTAATGCTACAACAACGCTTGTATATTTTTCCAATGTAGTATTTTTTTGTCCAAAAAGGAATTTTTTGCAACTAATCTAAATTTAGCTTCTGTGGAACTAGTATAGTAACTCAAACAAGATAACTACTTAGTTAATTAGTATGTTGCTTCACTAGTTTGAGCTTTGACTGCAGGGTGGCTATGCGCATATAGTATATAAGTATATGTAGGTATGTATGAAAAGTTTTTAGAAGCAGTGTGGGTACTAGGAATATACACTTGCGTTAGCGGAGAAAAGAAATTCCGAAAATAGGCAAATTATCTCGAATCGTGACTTTGACGCTTTTGGTAGACAAAAAAAATTAGAAGGAAAATATTTGGTTTGGTGGTTGCTTTTATGGTAACCGCAAATGCTCTCAAATCTGTTTCATTCGAAAAGGCAATGGAATACATGAATTTATACTAAATTTACTGGTGTACTGATTTTTCATAGTTTAGAGAATGTGTACGGATATAGGCTAAATCGTCGTACAATACGAAAACTATCACATTTAAAATTTCTGACGAAAGCTGGCAACTAAAAAATTCTGTACGAAAATTAGCACATTTGACTTTTGGCTGACGAAAAGTAGAACTTTCAATTTTTGGCCGACGAAAAGTAGCAGTAATTATATACTGTTTTTACATTAAAATTGTTGTTCTTTAAACGAAATTGATAGTTTTTGTCTACCAAAAGTCGAAGCTGCTACTTTTCGTCAGCCAAAAAAAAAAATCGTATAGTAGTTTTCGTATGGTACAACGATATACAAAAGATACAGAAATTATAAATTTATAAATGCTTTTCGATATTAACATCCTTATTCATAAAAAAATCCTATAATACATTATAAACGCTCAATAGTAAAAACTCATTTTAACTTTATAAAGCAGTTATAATGTACATTATTCATAAACGTTTTATAAAGGTTTTATTACTATTATTGATTTATAAGGTTTTTGCTGTCCAAATTCAAAATAAATGTGGCAATGTTGGTTACAAAAAATGTCAACTTGACAAAAAATTACAATTTTGAAATTAACAAATATACAATACAACAAGTAAGGAAGCCTAAGTTCGAGTGGAATCGAACATTAGATACTCAGCTGTATGTTTTCATTGTTTGTTTGCGTTTGATGGATTTTATATAAAGCGGGTGCTGCATAAAGTGGGCGTAGCCACGCCCATTTTCAAAATTTTTATCAGTCATCCAACTAAGCATATGAATATTATTCTTTGTGCAAAATTTCATTCCTTTATGACTTCCAGTTACAAAGATGTCACGTTACAAATTTCCAAAGCGTGTTCCAGAAATATCTTTGTTAAAAAGTAGGCGTGGTCATAAACCGATTTGAATAAATTTTTGCGTGTCTATTAACACAAGTTATAAAAGTGTACAAACCAAGTTTCGTCATAATATCTCAATTATTTGTCGAGCTAAAGGCTAAGAAATCTCGTATATCCCTTTGTCCAAAAGGAGGCGGTGCCACGCCCATTTTCCAAAATTTTTCTATTTTTTGTTTCCGGTCTATTGTAGAAATCATACCACAAAATTTCAATAAATTATCTTTACATTTGACAAAGATATCGCTTAAAATGTTTTTATTAGGCCACTTTATGATACCCATATATAAAAGTGGGCGTGGTCGTCAACCGATTTCGCTAAAATTTTCAACATGTATTACCAGAAGTAATAAAAGTGTATACACCAAGTTTCGTCTAATATATCGATTATTTGTCGAGTTATGGGCTCCGAAATCTCGTATATTCCTGCTTCTAAAAGGAGGCGGTGCCACACCCATTTTCCAAAATTTTTATATTTTTTGTTTTATGTCCATAGTTGGACACCTTCCATAAAATTTCAATGATATATCTTTATATTTGACAGAGATATCGCTTAAAATGTTTTTATTAGGCCACTTTATAATACACATATATAAAAGTGGGCGTGGTCGTCAACCGATTTAGGAAATTTTTTGTCGAAACATTTGCCTAAGTAAGTATATCACGCGTACCGAATTTCATCGATACATCTTTAACGGTTTCTGAGTTATAACTCATAAAACTTGCAATGTTTGCCCCTTAATAAGTGGGCGTGGCACCGCCCATTTTCCAAAATTTTTGTGTTTTTTGTTTTATGTCCATAGTTGTACCCATGCGACAAAATTTCAATGATATATCTTTATATTTGACAGAGATATGGCCTAAAATGTTTTTATTAGGTCACTTTATAATATACATATATAAAAGTGGGCGTGGCCGTCAACCGATTTTAACTATTTTCCGTACGAACGGTTGCCTAAGTAAGTATATCACGCGTACCAAATTTGATCGATATATCTTCAATGGTTTCTGAGTTATGACATATAAAACTTTCAAGGTTTGACCCTTAATAAGTGGGCGTGGCACCGCCCATTTTCCAAAATTTCATAAAATTTCTTCCTAGGGGCCTGAGCTCAACACGTGGGTAAAATTTCATCGCTCTACCTATATTAGTGACTGAGATACCAAATTTCCAATTTTTTCTATATAGGAAAAGTGGGCGTGGTCATGGTCCGATTTCGCCCATTTTCAATACCAACCGTCCCAGTCTCGATAACAACTTGCATTTCAAATTTCATCGAAATATCTCAATTTTTGCACGAGTTAGAGTGTTTACAGACGGACGGACAGACGGACGGACGGACGGACATGGCTCAATCGATTTCTCTTTTCACCCTGATCATTTTGATATATATAAGTCTATATCTATCTCGATTATTTCATTCTGTTACAATCCACCGTTATGTGATTAAAACTATAATACTCTGTGTACTAGTACAGCTGAGTATAAAAATGGATGTGGAATATAAAAGTGTAATACAGAAGAAAAGGCGCAGTAGAGGAGACAAATGGACTTGTTTAGCAAGTGCCGCCGCCAACCTTATACAATTTAAAGCTCTGCGAAGTAGATACCATTTGCCTCTTCTGAATTTGGAAATACTCTTTGCATTGTACAATACTCACAGCACAATTCAGATGCCGCTACGGATAAATCCACTACTCGTCACGCTAAAAGTAGCGAAGATAATCTCACCTACTTGGAGTGTGTTTACGCAAATCTTGAAGATTCGAAAGCTGTGTACACTATTTGCAAAACCTTTTTCGCTCAAAATAAATAATGTATTTTTTTTGTTTATGATCGTGTTTTACTTGCGCTTATTAGCGAACGACAGATACAAATAGATAATGTAATTGGACGGTGGCTAATGTTTTGTTGGTCATTTGAAATCCATTTGTACAGCCCCCAAATACAAATACGGGATACAGTAGTCCGAATATGTTGGGATTATAGAATACATGCAAACATATGTATGTAGCAGTTCAAATAGATTTTAATCACACATATATCTCACTCGTCGACCCTAACATGGCAAAACCACTAGTACCTGCAATATTGCTGAAGTCCCTAAACCTCGTTTATCCATTGAGATATCAACTTTCACCAAATTAACTTTTTTAAACCATCCTTGGTAAAGCGATGCCTCATTCTACATTCATCGTTGGGCAATAATAATGCGTCAGGCCTTACACGATACCTTTTTTCCTTGCGGAAGGTGTCCCCAGTCATTTTTCTTACAACATCTAAAAAATATTATGCTCACATTTCCATTTGTGTAGTATGTACATACCGGGCAGTATTCGAGGTAAGAAGTGCATATTCAGTATGAACAATACCTTGAAACTGGGTTCAAAAGCCATTGCCTGAAAAATTAACTGAATACGTATTGAAGACTGAAATATTTGCTGAACACACAGTGCAGATATCAGGGCTATTGAATTTTTCCCTGAATGCTCAGTGTACTAGGTTTTTCTATGGAATTTCTCCCTGCCTCTTCAGATCTTTTTTCATACAGAAACTATGCATTCTCGTTCGGCAGTTTTTAGGTAGTTGAATTTTAACGATACCTCTGTATAAAAATGAAAGGGAAAGTTCAGATTTTGGAACTACATCTCTGCTGAATATTCATTAGGAAATATGTGCAGTTTTCCAGCTGATCATTACTGCTAGCTATTACCTAGTAGGTAATAATACACTGGCACGTTTATAACTCTGACGAGTTTTATGGCCGAGCTTCTCTCCCAATTCGAGATGTGCTCCTACAGTTTTATGCCGGCTCCGAAAGGCGAATGCATTTTTTGTGAGAAGCTTTTTCTTGGCAGAAATACACTCGAAGGGTGTGCCGCCCACTGCCGAGAGGTGACCGCTGCTCTCAAAAAATCCAACAATTGGACTTTTACTAATTTGAAAAATTTTGTTGGTGTTTGCTCGGACTGGGGTTAGAACCCGCGACCTCTGGTGTAGCAGGCGAGCACTTTACCCACTGCACCACAGCGGCAATCTCTACTGAATATTCGGTAGGAAATATGTGCTGTTTTCCATCTGTTCTATACTGGGCGCTTCTTTTAATTTTTTTTTTTTTTTTTGGAATTGAAAATTTTATTTTATTTTGAAGTAATTGTTTTATAAAGACCTTATACAAGGGTAAAGCTTGTTATAAATTTGTTTCCATTTTATCTGCTTTTTAAGAGAATTTTAAATTTATAAAGCGTTTATGAATAATGATTTTGCTTATTTGATTGATAAACTGTTTATAAAGCTTTGATATTTTTTTATGAATAAGGCTGTAAGTATTTCCTATTTGAGCAGCTAATAAATTAATGTGGACTACTTTCAATTTTTCTACATGAAATCTAGTAGGTTTCGTCTTGTATTAATATGCTCATTGTTTAATATCACATCTTAATATTTCTGATTAATTTGCCTAAACCTTTATTATAAATTGGATGTAAATAATATTTCTGACATTTGCTTCTTATATATTTGCGCTACCTTTTTATAGACCTTTTCCTTGATATTTTAATCTCACCAATTGTCAGAGTATTTACTTCACCACCTACACATGGGACAGTTATTAATAAAAGTTATTAATTTGTTTTTGCCTTCTTTGCTGGATGAGACCTAATTTCGTGTGATGCATCATTAATAAATTTGTCGTAATATAAATGTATGTAAATATTTATATTTGTTGTTGTTTGTTTTTCGATATTTAAAATTGATACGCGCAGCAGAGATTTTATACCGTTAAGCCGCAACAAAACGAGAGAAAAAATGAGAAAATAAATGGAAAAATTAAAATTTAGCTAGCAACGCTGGATTTCCTCAAAGGATAAAACCAAATAAACATACAGATTTGAAAGCAATCTTGTCACAAGCGCTGTACATATATATGCTATCCTCTATTAGATAAGATCACTGAATAACACGGCTTAGAGAAATACACTGTGTGTTGTCGTGATTAATAAAAATAAGCATTTAATTTACATTAGTTTGTAAGAAATCCAATTTTGTGTTACTATACGGCGGCAGGTTCGTAGCTTAAGTCTTTAGTCTGCACTAACCAAATAAACGAGCTAATATATAAAATTGTATGACTCCGTTTACATTGTCATCTGATCACAATAAAACCGCACTAACTGCTATTTTCGTTCTTAAAAAATAAGGCAATTTGCTCTGCGCGTCTCTGAATTTTTATGACTTCATTTCAACAGCGCAGTGAGGATGCTTAAAATGCAGCAAATGAAAAACATAATGGAAATTATTTCCAAATGAAAACACAACGCAGGAAAAAAAGAAAAAGAAGAACGACTAAAATTGAATCATAACAACAAAAAAAAAAAAACTAACTAGCAGGCTTGCTTGCGGCAGCTAGTGCCAAAACAACTTCGCAAACTCAAAAGCAAAAGAAATAAACGAATCCAGTCAACTGCCAACTGCGAGGCAAATAAGTGCTCCAAATTTAACGCTAAATTGCAAAGAAAACAGAAACAAAAAACACAAAAGCAAAAAGAAGAAGAAGTAAAAGGAAGAAAAAAGCAAAAAAGCGAAAAAGTTGCCAAAGAAAAAAAAAAAACAAATAATAAAATTATAAAAACTATATTGGCACGCTGGGAACTACATAAAAGCAAGGCAATAGCGGCGACTGCAGTAGCAGCAACAACAATAATATGCGCTTGAACTTAAAAAAGCGTGCAACAGAAGCGCATAAAGTGAATGCTTAAGTTGCTGTTATTTCTCAAAAAAAAAGAAAAGAAAACAAAAAAATATATTGAAAACAAAAGAGACATAACAATAATCAACAACTGCACGAGCTCAAGACCAGAAGTTTAATAAAACAACAACAACATGTATATGCAGCATAAGACAATAGTCGCACGTAGCGGTACAATAAACGAAGTTAGCGCTTTTGGAGTAACCAACAACAGTGTTGCTGGGCTGGCTAAACAAAAGGAAGCAATGAATGGGAAAAAGGGTCAAACACTTGTTTGTTGGTGTGTACATATACATGTACATTAGGATGTCCCGTTCATGTATGAAAAAAAGTTTTTTTCGAGCTACGCTATCGCACGAGATATCAAAAGTTGCGTAATTGAATACAGATCACAATAAAAGTAAAAAAAAACCGGAATTGAATTCGATCTTGAGGGCTCTACCGAGATCTGAAATTTTGTTAATTTCATATATTTAGAAACCTAAACTTTAGAGCTAAAATAATAAAAATGTCATACTCAAAAGTTATTTTATTATTGAGATTAACCATATAAGTACAGAGAAACAAATTTATTGCATTTAATTAATTTAAAAAACTTAGAATTCAAATATATTTTTGTGTCCAAATTTTGGTATTTCTGCTTGAGATTGCGACTATAATATTCCTTTGAACCAGTGGGGATATTTTTGGCTTCCATCCGCGTGTTTATACTTTTGGATTATATTTTTCAGCATTTTCCAATATTATTTCAAAGTAATTTCACATTTCGTCAATTTTCCGCCAAGAAAAACCCTTATTTTGGAGATTTTTTCTTTTTGTTATAAGTTGAAAGTGCAGGGTATTCCTCGATCCATTCTGAGTCCCTGATGGCATTATTGGGTTAAAAGCCTAGTATATTATAAAACTTTATTTGATATTCGGTGAATTAGTTTTCATTATCTACAAAAATCTCCACCCTTTCGAAAAAAATTTTAATTGAAGTTTGGTGTCCCTATTATTTTTCACAAGCTGAAACGAACTCACTCCACTGTTCCTTACTTCGGAGACATCTGAGCAAGAAATCAATCTATAAGTTTTGACCATTGTTTAGAAATTGAAGCAGGATCAATATATGTATATTTGAATTTGATGGATTTTTTTGCATGTTAGAAATAATAAAAAATAACATATCGTTATGAAGTTAAAGCACTTTATTTTATAATAATAATAATAATAATAATAATAATAATAATAATAATAATAATAATAATAATAATAATAATAATAATAATAATAATAATAATAATAATAATAATAATAATAATAATAATAATAATAATAATAATAATAATAATAATAATAATAATACAATGGCGCTATTATAACTCTGACGAGTTTTATGGCCGAGCTTCTCTCCCAATTCGAGGTGTGCTCCTTTTTGTTTTTTTCCCACTAATTGGGTGGACCTACAGTTTTTCATGGCAGAAATACTCTCGGAGGGTATGCCGCCCACTGCCGAAAGGTGACCGCTGCTCTTAAAAAAACCCAATAATTGGATTTTTACTAATTAGAAAAATTGTTTTGGTGTTTTGCTCGGACCGTGGTTTGAACCCGAGACCTCTGGTATAGCAGGCGAGCACTCTACCCACTGCACCACAGCGGCCACCACATTTTATTTTATATGAAGTTTTAATAGTTTTTCTCTGAGATGATACTTAAAAACCATATACATATATTATTCTGTTTTTACGATCCAAATTTTCTTGAACTCGCGGGAACACTGAACGTATGAAAACCCATTTTGCGGTGACAACACTACATACTAGCACCTTCGCCCAGGGCTTGTAGTCTCTTCTAAATCTTTTCTGATTCCAGAATATTCGTAACGTTATAAAATTAAACTGTAGGCAAATAAGAACTTTATGGTTTAGTTAAAGAACTGTATTGTTTTTTTTTTATCGAACTGATTCTCCACGATTGAAAGGCAAATAAAATGCAGAAGCCGAAAAACAACCCATTGTAGAAAATATGTGTATGTACGAGTATTTTCATTGTAACTACATAGAATTCAGATCTTTGCACTTAAAAGTAAGTTGCATAAAAAATTAAGCGAATAGAACTTATAAGAACGAAAAGAATTACATAGTAAGCATGCAAACAATATGCGGATGTAATATATGTTGTGGGGGGTGGGCGTTCTGCATGAATGACAAAACCGCAAAACTTTGAAGATCGGTAGAGCCCTGAAGATCTAATTGTATTTAGTTTTTAAAACTTGTTTCGTAATTTGCGATCAAAATCGCAAATTTTGAGGGGTCTTGCGTTAAGGAAATCCAAAAAAAATATTTCGGGACACCCTAATGTACATATGTATATAGCGCTTGCCAATTTTTTGCTTTTGAATACGATGTCTTTGCTTTGCTGTTTTATTCTTACTATGTAAATGAGGTATCAATAAAAATATGCATACATGGCAATGAAGAAAATGTACATAAGTATTCGAAAAGTTCACAATTTGCTTCAAATTTGGTTTAATTTCAAATAAAATAACTGAAATGGCAATAATTTTTGAACTTTTTCGTTTGCATTTTAAAGTACGTAAATAAGTCGGTATAAGAAAATTATAAAATAAAACTATTAATAAAATTGATTTATAAAATGGGAACAGTTATAATTAATTAAATTAAATATAATTTCATTTCGTGCATTTATAGTTTTTTTTTATTAGTTTGTTGCAAGAATGTAGAGCTTTTTGTTATTAGCTAGAGCAGCGAATTTGAAACGTTAATTCTCTTTCATTTGTATTCATAGCACCAGGAACCTTCAAATGCCACCAAAAAACACAATAAATATTCAAAAAGCCATTTCGTTTGTTAGTTGAATCCAAAAAAAAAAAAAATTAGAGCACAAATGCATATGAAATGCCCATTTGCATAATAATAAGAAATTGAAGAACACTCCAGCTATAAATCTGTCATCGTTGCTCATCCTTTTGTTCTTAATTTCATTTGCTCTTTAGTTCTATGATAAGTTGTGACATTGTTGAATTTTGTTCGTGGTTTGTTTGTGTGCAGAATCTTTTGTATATGATTTTATTTCCTTTTCAATGACTTCTAAGTGTTGAAGTGACCTTGAATTACATACAGACATATGTACCTGTACTCGCCCTAGCCCTGACGGCAAGACCAACTAATTTCGTGCGCCTCAAAAGAAAATCATTTACAGATCTTTATTGATGCACTACAATAAATGGATGCACTACTGAGAGCAATCCATACATGCCCACCATGTTTATTAAGTCATTATTAATTACTAATTACTTGTAACGAACCACAAAATTGTTAGATGTATTTTATTTATACAGTTGACAAAATGTATTGGATGTAAAAAAAAAATTAAATAAAATACATATACAGTTTCCTTTAGTGAAAAATACAATAAGAGCGAAATTTTAATTTCTATGCCCTTAATGAACATGAAAGTTTATTATAACTGTGTAAGCTTTGATGCGAGAGGGGAAGGCGAGTTGCATTCTAGCGTGATTGTGGCTCCGAGGTCGAGCGCGAGTGCTAACCTCATTTCCATTGTCAGTATGAGTTGCTCAACCATGCTATATAGCTCGAACCATTCATAAGATAGCTGAGAATTACAGAAATTTGCACAGCTGCATGCGAATGAACGAACGAAAATATCTACGCAGCATAAGTTGCTTCAACATAACTTTGATTCGAAACTTAATTTTTGTACTATTTACTAACAGAAGCAGATGTAATAGGCCTACTAAAATAAATTCTAATATGATATGAATCATTTACGGAATTGACTAAGCCCATGCCTGTCTGTTTGTCCATACGTTTCAATACAAACTAGTTCCCAATTTAATATTCGATTGATTCTTTATCGGAATCGAAATAATCGAACCAGTATAAGATATAGTTTCCTTGCAACCGATTGTTCAGTTATAGACATTTTAGGTTAAACCGCTGTGGAGACGCAAATTTGTTGTTTAAGAAGCACAAAAATTAAATTTTCAGCTTAGCCATTCATGAAAGCCTTGAAATTTTCGGCACGGATGATAGCTGTTTTATAAGATTTAGTTTATTTTTGCAATTTTTGCTGTCAAAAAGTTTTCTCAACTTTAACTTGTCATAATAAATAACTTAACCTAAATAATATCACAAGAATATTTTCAAATTAGGCGTTTTTAAAAATCTATAAAATAGTAAACATTATTTTAATATAAAGCTTAGTAGCGTTGACTAACACCACCAGCTCTGTCAGAATTGGGAAAGAGACAAGGTGACTGTTGCTTTTTCACGCAGAATGACTATTTTCGGAGTTATAAAAAAATAAAAGTGCAAAACCATATATCTGAACAATAAGCTGTAAGGCAGCTATATATTATAGTGGCCCGATCTAGATTGAATAGATTAAGGCCAATACGAGTACAAATTCTCCAAAGTAGCATGTCCTTAGCTGTTTAAATAGCTAAGTTATACCCAAAAATGTCCATATCTGAAAAATCGGTTGTATGGCAGCTATATGTTATAGTGATCCGATTTCAATTATTTTCAGAAATAGTTAAGGTAATTCTAAAATATTGTCACGTGCAAAGTTTCGGCAATCTATCTCATAAACTGACTGAGTTATTAACAAAAAAGTCCAAATTGATAGTAATTTTTAAATACCGTTATCTCGGAAACCGGAGCCAATTTGGGAAAACTAAAGGCAGCATTGAATTTAGAATACCCCAATTAAGTAAGAACAACTGTCAAAATTTTTATGCGAGTAAAGGGTTCCAAGCCTGAGTAAAGTTTATAGACGAAAAAAAAATTACCTTCAGAGCTCTGAGTTGGGGTATCTCGGCGTTTCGCTGTGATATTTTGACCTCCGTACAGTGTAATTTATATTATACTCAAATGACGCTTTTGATACATATAACAATAACACAAATAACTTTAGAATTAGTTCCGACTCAATTCACTTTTCAAATGTTAATGTTATGCCTAGAAGAGTACGCATAATTTGCAAACAAGATTTCCTTTTATGTTTTGTTATGAGATGAATCAAGTTTGAGCCTTTATTGCTATTTATAAGCTAATAAACTGAAAACCGGATTTTATAACATATTTTTCAATCTGATTTAATATTTTATCACTTTATTGGCATATGCATATTTTTTGTCGTTAATATCAAGTTCTTTTTACCATTTTATACGCATTTGAATAATTTTTTTTGTTAATTTTTCATAAAATTTTTCTCCAAATAATGCCTAAAAGTATGCTTCAATAGTTTTCAAAAAATAGTTTTGTAGGAAAATTTTACTATAAATGCATATAAAATCCTTAAACGTGCATATATTTTCTTCATTTAAAAACTGCGTAATAGTTCTTTTAATTCTCTGTGAGACGATATAAAGATCATCCAATTATTTTAATACAATATATGTGTTGTTGGGCTTGAAAAAAATTCCTATGGTGAGATTTTAACCTTGGTTGCACAAAACTGCAATAAGTGATGCAGATACGTGGAAATCGTATATGAGAAAATTTTTCACCTATTTATTTTGAATGAAAGCGTTTATGTTGCTTTTTCACGCAGAATGACTATTTTCGGAGTTATAAGAAAAATAAAAGTGCAAAACCATATATCTGAACAATCAGCTTTAAGGCAGCTATATATTATAGTGGCCCGATCTCGATGATTTTCAGGGAATAGATTAAGGCCAATACGAGTACAAATTCTCCAAAGTAGCATGTCCTTAGCTGTTTAAATAGCTAAGTTATACCCAAAAATGTCCATATCTGAAAAAATCGGTTGTATGGCAGCTATATGTTATAGTAATCCGATTTCCATTATTTTCAGAAATAGTTAAGGTAATTCTAAAATATTGTCACGTGAAAAGTTTTGGCAATCTATGTCATAAACTGACTGAGTTATTAACAAAAAAGTCCAAATTGATGGTAATTTTTAAATACCGTTATCTCGGAAACCGGACCCAATTTGGGAAAACTAAAGGCGGCATTGAATTTAGAATACCCCAATTAAGTAAGAACAACTGTCAAAATTTTTATGCGAGTAAAGGGTTCCAAGCCTGAGTAAAGTTTATAGACGAAAAAAAAATTACCTTCAGAGCTCTGAAACTTCTTTCCTAAATATTTGGAAAACAAGAGCTAACTTTGACTTTCTGTAAATGCCATCGTATTTTACAGCCAAAAATTTAGTTGGGGTATCTCGGCGTTTCGCTGTGATATTTTGACCTCCGTACAGTGAAATTTATATTATACTCAAATGACGCTTTTGATACATATAACAATAACACAAATAACTTTAGAATTAGTTCCGACTCAATTCACTTTTCAAATGTTAATGTTATGCCTAGAAGAGTACGCATAATTTGCAAACAAGATTTCCTTTTATGTTTTGTTATGAGATGAATCAAGTTTGAGCCTTTATTGCTATTTATAATCCAATAAACTGAAAACCGGATTTTATAACATATTTTTCAATCTGATTTAATATTTTATCACTTTATTGGCATATGCATATTTTTTGTCGTTAATATCAAGTTCACTTCGTCAACTATTGGGTGGTCCTGCAATTTTAATCCGGATGCAAATGGCAAATACAATTTTTAAGCGAAACCCTTTCAATGCAGAGATACACTCGGGACTATTTTTATTTCTTTTATGAAAACCCCAACAAATTGATTTTGATTATTAAAAGAAATATTATTTTAATTTGGTGAAAGTCCGTGCTCAGTTCGAAGCCGGGACTTCTGTCATGACAGACTCTCTAACCACTACATCATAGCGGTATGTACATATGTACTGTACAAAGGCATCTTCGATTCCCAGAATTATGTGCCTGCTAATAGAACAGAATGTCTGAATTGGTTGATATTGAATTTTCTTTTTCAAAATCGCTTTATGGATGTACTGAGCCAATTGTCTAAGTAAATCATATTTAATTTGTTTATTTGATAATTTAGTCTTATTTTTAATTCTACTTAGCCTGTAAGAATTTTATGCTTTATTCATTGGCTAATAATAAATAAATAAACAAATTTACGCGTCCATGTTTAATGTAGTCAATTTCTAGGCATACCTTAAAAATATTTAGCATTTTCTTGGTACCGACCACAGTTCCATATTTTCTTTTTCTTCTATTTTAGACTCCTATTTCCACCTTGTACTACCCAATAACTTTATATTCTCCTTTGAAATTGAAAAAAATGGAACTCACTGAAGAAACGAACTAAATTAATGGTTAAGTGTTAACAAGACAATAAGCGAAACATTTTTTATCTCGTTTTTTGAGAACTACATATGTATCTAATTAATAAAAAATTCTCCTTGAACATACACATACATATGTTATACGTATTTATTTACTTCTAAGCTTGTTAGATAAATAGACGCCGTTTTAATTAAACCGGTTAGCCTAGCGCTAACTAAGTTGGATATTAAGCCCTAATTTTGTTTTTTTTTCGTCACCAAATAAATAAACACATACTAATGTGCTACTAAAACTGATTTATTATTTCATTTAACGGAATTCAAACTGTAAACATTTATCAAATACATATATATTTGACGCGTGATTACGGTTAATCTTATTCCATTTCGATGAGTAGCGCGTATAAAATGACGCATATATTTATGTTCGATACCATTCCTATGACTTGTTGTATTTTTCTTCAATACTGGTAAGTCTGTGCTTATGTAAATATGTCTATGTTTTTGTTATTGACATTTGTGGCTGATCTCTTTTTGTCCTGTTTTCTCGGATAGTATGTTGTGTTTTTTGCCGCTGTGGTGCAGTGGGTAGAGTGCTCGCCTGCTATGCCAAGAGGTCTCGGGTTCAAACCCCAGTCCAAGCAAACACCAAAAAATGTTTCTAATTAGTGAAAATCCAATTATTGGGTTTTATAAGAGCAGCGGTCACCTCTCGGCAGTGGGCGGCGTACCGTACGAGAGTATTTCTGCCATGAAAAAGCTTCTCACAAAAAATGCATTCGCTGTTCGGAGCCGGCGTAAAACTGTAGGTCCACCCAATTGGTAGGAAAAACAAAAGGAGGATACCTCGAACTGGGAGAGAAGCTCGGCCATAAAACTCGTTAGAGTTATAAAAAAGCGCCATTGTATTATATATTATATGTTGTTTTTTTAGATTTTATTTTTTGAGACTTCGATCAACTCTTTTTTCTGTATACAAAACATCAAAACATAAACAAATCGTTAAAATATTTCGACCCTTTCATATGCAAATTTACTAAATTCATTTGTATTAATGTTGTTCATACATATTTCTATTTGCGATGAATCTGCGTTGGTAAAATAAATCTGTGCATTGACAAAGCGGATCATTTATAACCAAATATATATAAATATGAATTCCAGAAAAAGTCAATGATTAATTTCTATTTAAGATGTATTTGTTATGTATAAACAACTCGTAAAATTGAACAATTGAACTGGTTTCTTTTATTTAGTACAGATATTTGACGTCAAGATTGAAACTTGATATACAAACTATGATTAAGTTCTTTTTATTTCTGGTGTTTACTTGTTGCCATTCCGCTGTGGCTGGTGTTTTCGTGTCCGCAGTAAAGGCATAAATATAGTAATAATATTTTATGTGAATTTTATATGAGCCAGTTTTTAATTAAGGAAAATTGAAAAAAAATTTTTTGGTAGAAGTTATGGATCCTTTTCGGAGACCACCACAATCCCTCATCAGACTTGTTCAGGCGGCCTCAACCGAGGATCGAACTTAAGTCTTTTGGTGGTCTCCGAAGTGGATCCATAACTTCTACCAAAAAAATTTTTTTCGATTTTCCTTAATTAAAAACTGGCCCATTGCTCATATAAACTTCACATAAAATAATTATTAGAAAAAACGGCCATGTAAAAGAATATAGTAATAATATTTTGATATTATGTATACTATTTGAGGAAGTGTAAAACATCTTTCGGTCTTTGAAATTATCTGACTGATCTTATTCCATACTTAAAAAATTATTGATTAGATATTTTCACTGAGATTTGCATCTACAAAGTCTTCGAAAAGGCCTAATTCTTAAAATATAACTCGCCACTATGTAGAGCTTAGACTGGCAACATTTTTAGTCAAACAGCAGTAAGTATTGACCAGACGAAATAATCAAAATAAAAAGGAACGTATGTACATGTGTTTACGCCCTTCTTTCCCTCCTTTTCAATAGAAATTCAAACTGCAAGACAAAACCAAAAAAAGTGTCTACTTATGTATGTACTTTTATATTAAAAAAGTTAAGTTCACATTGCACTTGCTTATTTCGTTCTCAAGCCATCGACTTTAGTCATCCGGTAGCAGACGGAGTCATTTCCGCTCCAAAGTACTGCTTTGGCATGCCTAACTTCTGGAGTTGAAAAGCAATGCACACAATTTGCATGTAAAGCACGTCAAAGCACTTCACTCAACTGCTACGAAAAATGTGTAATCATTTTTGTTTTTTGTTTATGTTTTCGATTATTACTTCAGTAGAAATATTATATTGATAGGTAGTTATTAAAGCTAAGCTTAGTCACTCTTCTACTACCGTTTACCCTTACGTTGCTTTTATTGGCATCGGCGACAACGCTTGTTTACCACACACAAGAATGCGTGAATGTAAATGAGTTTTCATGTTGAGGCAAATACATGAATTGTTCATTTTTAATAATAACTGAGAACTAATAAACGAAAAAAAAAATAAAACTTTTAATAGTTTAAAAAAAACCAATAGATGGGAAAGGAATTAAAGAAAGGTGATCCTGTGAAAGTTTCAAGCGGTTTTCTATATTTATTTGAGCCCAAAGTTTGAAATTATGTCATTTTAACGTCCACTGCCGAGGGCGGAATAACTGGTAAAAAATTGACTATAGCGATAAGCGCCTGAATTTTAGTAATATCAAGGGCCATTCCCTACAGAAAGAAGTAATTCATAGATGCTCATGCCTATGCCCTTGAATCACATTTGGTTTTGTTTTTCCCCCCAGACATAGGCACAGATACAAATTCGCCCAATGAATATAAAAATAAAATTTTCTTCCCCTGCCATATGCCCACAGGTATAAAAAATTTCAAATGAATGTGATTGAGTTTCTTATGGGAAGGGCGAAGCTAACGTAGCTTCGCCCTTCCCATATGAAGCTACGTTGGCGTCGCCCTTCCCATATGAAATTGAAAATTACACTAACAAATTGAAAATAAAATTTTTTTGAAAAAATTGAATTCTTGAATTGAAAAGCGACGTAACTCAAAACCCAAATAAATATAAAATAAATGGAAGAAATGCAAGAAAACCTTTTTCTTTACAAACGAAGCTTTGAAGTAAAACCTTGGGTAAGCAAGAAGACTTTTGCTGGGAGGAGACTAACATTTAGCAGTCCCTAAATACGTTATTCGTGGATTAAAAAAATTTTGAGTTGTGCAATTTTTTGATTTAGGGTGCGATTTGTAGGCAAACAAAAAAACTGAACAAAATTTCTAGTTAATATTGAAAAATGTGTGGCAAAAGTGTATTTCAAATTATTTGAAGAAAAATAAAAGTAGATTTTAATAAGAAAAATAGGAATTAGAGATTTTTTTGCTGAAATATTATTGCGAGTCACAGTCTATGCTAATTAATTATAGGTACGTATATAAATTAATAATTAAGGTAAGTTACATATATGACAGAAATAAAATATGACAAGTATCCACTCATAAGAAATGAAATTTTAAAATACTTAGCCATGTTCGGAAGCACTTATATTTGCGAAAAAGCCTTTTCTAGCCTTAAGTTAATCAAAACAAACCAAAGAAACCTTTTATCACAAAAGCATTTGGAAGCAATTCTGCAATTATCCACCTCTGATTCGACAATAAATATTGACAATTTATTAAACAGCCTTGAATAAACTTGTCACTTATTGTTATTATGTAATATGTACATACATTTTTTTTTATATGTACGATTTCATATCTTAATTTAATATAAATAAAATATATTGCAAATATTGTACATATGTATGTATTTATGTTGTATGTAAAATTTTCCAATCGTACAATAAAAATTTACTTGTAGTTTGTAACTTTTTTTTTAAATCTAACACAAATTTTTTCTCGGTGCACTAATAAACTTTTGTAGATGTATTGGAGTTTCCCCATTCAGTACGAGAGCGTTGAGCACCCTTGAAGTAATTGGTTATACATACTCCGATGGATCAATGGAAATACCACTGAAAACTTATTTTTGGATTTCATCGGCACTTCGATTACGGGTTGCCGACTGCCACGATCTTAATAAGTTTAATATAAACCATGGGCCCTAAGAACTGTCGCACTTGTTTGAAGTCTCGTTGAGCTGATTCTGTTGCGCTTTCACATGTTACCCTTATAGCATGTCTCCACATAACGTCGTTCGCTCTTTTTATCTGTATTCGCTCTCCAATCTTCGTTAGACCTCGAATCCATCGTTCTCAATACACTCACCAACCCCGATAATATCGATGCCTTCTCTAATGTTGTATCGCAAATCTATCGAAATCTTACACAGACTAAAACAAAAACGCAAAAAATAGTGAAAATATATATATTGAAGAAGAACAAGAATGAGAAATATCAAACTGAACAACGATCAGCTACGTGAAAATGGGTTATTTCGCTAGATTATTCGAATGCGAATTAAGTTATGCGGAGACGGGCTTTTACAAATTTCAATTGTTGTAGGTTTATTAAATATCCAAAACAAATTTTTCAGTTCGTACTAAAATATGAAATCAATGGAATCTATAAGGGAGCTAGTGGAAAAGTTATATTGGACGGCAAGGAACTTGTGATATTTTGTTATCCGATCAGAAATTGTGCAGATTCCAAAAAATGAAGCAACACAAAACTTTATTTAGAAGAAGTTCTTGTTAAGCATCTATCTTCTCATGTAACCAGACTGTTCTGCAGTAAATCATTTTGTTTTTAAAAAGACTAGAGTGCTGCTGTTTGTTGTTATTGTCACTGTTAACTACTATTTTCTTGTTGTTCCTGTTGATGCTGCTCCTTTTGTTGCTACTGTCAATGCTAATATCTTGTTGCTGTTGTTGTTGGTGGTGCTGTTGTCGTTACTCGTCTTCACAATTCTCCTATCTAATTCTTTCTTTCCATTTCTGCTCTTTTCTTTCCAAAATTTCTTTCCTACTTATTCTTTCTTACCCTTCTTATTCCTTGACTTTGTGTTTTTGTTGTAGCGTTTTTCCTACTTTTTATGCTTCTACTTCTTTGAAACTACACACCACTTCCAGCCAAATATGTTCACAATTTCATGGTAAGTTTGGTGAGCACGCACACACTCAACTATGTATGCGCATTAACTCAGCTCTGGTCTTGTAAAGCATGAAACAACAACAACACGGCAATTTTCCAATGACGATTGTGGACGCATTTTCCAATCAATTTTAATGAAAATTGGCGCAGTTCTATTTGAGAGTAATACCTTTCCAATGGTGTTCTTAGTTTTAAAATCGGTTCAGTAGTTTCGACGGAGAAGATGGCACAAAATAGATTCTGCACCGGCTCATAAGCTAAGAACTCTTCAGCAGTGGTGCAAGGAAAATATGACTTGTGTTATATCAGCAGAAGAAAAATGGCCTACTTCTTCTCCGGATTTTAAAACTGTGGAGATCTGCATATGTGGATATATTATGGGGAAATTAATAAAGGTAAGACGCTTAAAATTCGATCAGTTCAAGGGTCGTCTAAAAAAATATGGGACGAAATACTTGACGAAGTTGTGCGTGCCGCCTGTACGAGTTTCCAAAATAGTGTAAAGCTTTGAATGCCTTTTGATCTAAAATTGTATATTAGATTCTAAACTGGAAACGGAACGTAGAAGTACGATCCCAAAAAGCCATGTTAGCACTTTACGCATGTAAATCAGCGATAGGCAAGAGATGGGGACTTAACCCCCAAATCGTCCATTGGCTGTACACAGCGGTAGTGCGACCTATTCTCTTCTATGCAGTCACCATATGGTGGCCAGCACTGGAACTCGAAACCAATAAGAGCAAATTAACTAGAGTGCAGCGAATGGCTTCCATGCTTATTAGCGGAGCCCTTCCCTCCACCCCAACTAAAGCTCTCGAAACCATCCTATTTCTTCTCCCCACGGATATACAGGGGAAACTCATTGCCAGCTGCAACGCGGCAAGGCTCAATGCAACCGAACCCTGGAGGGACACCAGATCCGGGCACGCTCAAATTCTTAGTAACGTCCCTGCCAATTTTCTAAAGCTGGACTATGCAATACCAGCCTTTTGTTGGGATAACAAATTCTCCACAAGAATCCCGGAGAGGAGCGAGTGGAAGAACTTAGGGGATCCCGACCCTAATACACTGCAAATTTACACGGACGGCTCTAAATTGAACAATAGAGTTGGAAGTGGGTTTTTCTGCGAAAAGCTTCATCTGAAAGTAAGTTTGCGCCTACCTGATCACTGCAGCGTCTATCAGGCTGAGCTAATAACCATATGGGAAGCAGCTCGTCGCCTGACAGATCTGCCAGACATAAATTCTATCAAAATCTTCTCTGACAGCCAATCTGCCATAAAATCCTTACAGAGTAACAATGCTACATCTATAGTTGCAATGAAATGTAGGGAGTCTTTGAACAAACTAGCCGAAAGGTGCGACCTGAACGTCATTTGGGTTCCAGGCCATAGCAACGTTCGGGGCAACTGCATTGCAGATGAGTTGGCAAGGGAAGGCACAAGCTTGCAGGATATCACATCTGCGGCATGGGTTGGCCCCCCGCTTAACTCATGCAAGCATTGGTTGAGATCTCGCTCCATTGAACAGGCTAACGCTAGATGGGCCAAGGAGTCAACTTGTGTGATTTCTAGGCAAATCTGGCCTAGACTGGATGAGGCTAGGTCTGTATCGGTGCTGCATCTGAATCGGCTCTCTATAGGTCCGCTGGTGGGACATCTAACAGGCCATTGTCTTATGGGCACTCACGCCTCTCGCATGGGCCTATATAAAAGCGACTTCTGCCGCAGCTGTAGGGACGTGGAGGAAATAGAGAGTGTTGAGCACTATCTATGCCACTGCCCCGCACTGTCGCTATCCAGGTACCGCTTCCTCCATAAACACTTTTTCGAGTGCCTGGCGGAGATGAAAAATGCAAGGACACTAGATTTTCTGCGCTTCATGAAACAAACGCGCTGGTTTAGCTTCACGGGCATCTAATCTTATCATACTTTTGAATCTAATTTTTCCGGAAAGGTTTGTAAACAGGGATAAGGAAGCTAGGGCTCCCGTGTGGTATCACAATGGGCCACCGCGGCCTAAGTGTGTCCCCGCTTTCATGAATTGCGGAGACAGCCACCTCAACCTAACCTAACCTGTATATTAGATTACTGTTTTAGCCGGTGAATTAGGTGCGACAGTTATTAGGGCCCACAGTGAAAAATTTGCTAAACTTTTGTTAGATAATACTTTTAACCATATATATAGTACTTCTATATTGATAGTATTCTATCTGTGCAATGTGTATGAATTCATCCAAAAATTTTGTGCCACTGGCAGTTCTGTGCATGCGCCTCAATTAGATTTAATGTCATCTGTGAATATGTATGACAAATACATTCAATTGAGTTCAGAGGCGTTTGAAAAAAAATTGAAAGGCATCATTGTGTTCTAGGGGACTTATACCCCTTTGATTTTAGTTTTTTAATTTGTTTATAATTAATATAAGAAATTTGCCACATTTATTTTAAGATGCAAAATTTTGTGAATTTTTTTATGAAAATTAGTGGAAATGTTCTAGAAAAATCTATTTTCTATGCACCCATATTTTATGAATCGCGGCGGAAAGCGTTTCATGTTAAAATCCTGTGGTACGATCCATGGGCATTATATCAAAAAGTCGAATCCTGCCGTTTGAGGGTTATGTTTGTAAAGTATGTACGTTCGAATGCCGCCAACACGGTGAGTACTGCGAATTTCTAAACTGAATAACAGGACAATTTAGACAACGAACTTTTGGACACAGCAACATATGAGAACCAAAGTTCAGACTACGTTACTCTCCAAACCGACCTCAACAGGGGACCACAGGTAATAATATAACAAGACGGATGGAAGAAAGGACTACGAACCAATCGCTATATGTTCCACATATTTACAGGCGGATAAAAGGCGGAGGGGTGGGAGCTGCAGTGTTTCGTCCGGAGCTTGGGATTAAAAAATCCTTTTTAGTCCCGGACTACTGCAGTATCTTTCAGGCATTGATACGTACAGGCGATTCCCAGTGTAATCGCTTTTTTGGAAATGTTTGCTGCAGATTCGAATGTTTTTAACAACGTCGTCAGGCATCAGACCGCACGCATGCATCCATTGTTTGCAAATGGTTTCGTCTTTTGGAAATCTATTTACATATGTATATATATATTTATATAACCAATAATGCACTCAAAACGAAATACGTATGTAAAGCTATTTTATTTATTTTATCCCTTTTGTTATCACAAATATAGCACCGCTTCGACATTTTTTAATTTTTTAATACGAGAATCAAATAATAAATATGTAAATTCCCTATAATTTTTTTTATGTGTCGTCACTGCGGTTTATTTTGAATTCATATGTCATTTTTCAAATTTGATTGCTCGGTTTTCTCTTTCTTTTTTTATATGTCTGTACTGTAATGTTGGCTGATGGAACTCGTAGGTATTACGAATATAGGAGAACTATATATATGCTTTTAACTATAATTACTGAAGTTATTACTGTTTGCTTTAATACCAACCTTAATCTTCTAATGATTTTAACGAATATATATGCTTGCTCCAACATTTAAGGGGTTTAACGGCTTTTACTCTGATATTGATTGATATATGTAAGTGCATATATTTTATTGCGGAAGTTATTTCAGTTAATCCAAAGGATCCGGCTTACACAGCGTATTGAGTTTCTTGAAATATTTGTTTATTACGATTTTTAGCACTAGCCTCTATAAATTTTGCAGTTTTGCTGCTTTTGAAATTAAAATTTGTGTATTTATTACACATGCCACATTGTGGATACTTGCATATTCACGAGCTGCACATTTTGGCATTTATTCACTTTTAATAATTCCATTTAAATTGTGACATCCTTTTCCATTGACAAAATAGTAATTTTTTGTTTTAATTTGGTTATTATTTAAATCGTAATATTTTTGCTGAGCTAAGCAAATTTTCATATATAAATTTTTTTTATTTTCATTTTTGACTATTTTTTTTTAAATTTTGTTTTATTTTTTTAATTATTTTAACTATTAGTATTTTATTTTATTAATTTATTTTGCCATACATTACAATTACTTCAATTCAATGACATTTTGCACAAAGCAATATCCAACATTATTTGTCACACTAACACTTTGTCACCCAATTGGCAAACATTGATTAGTATCAAATTTAATGTTGCAATTTCACTTTCTTCCAATATAATGACGTCCAGCACCTTTCGTCAAAGGTGGACAAAAACACAAGAAATGAAAATAACCGACGGCATTTGCTAACTTTGGTAGAAAAGAACGAGACAAAGCAAAGCAAAATTGACACGGAAATAAATGCCGACTTTAGCGCGTAGACATAGAGATTCACACGAGCACAAGCGCGAACAAACAGTGAACGCGCCAACGCGCCTGTTTCGAAACAACAAACAACCAGCAGCAGCACGAGCTTCTTTCTCCCTTTGCTGATGATACGCACCAACAAGCAATCGGACAACCGGCGAAATGCTTCTAAATGTGACGGCGGCACATGCGCAGCTCCAGCACAGCGGTTGAGCTGACAAAGAAACCCAGTTAAGCAGCAACAGCAGCAGCCGTCGTAACAGAGCAGCAGCAACAACAGCAACAGAAGCACTCTATAGCACGCGACCATGTGAAATTACATATGTGGATGAAGAAGACTCTCGATGCTTCGGCTTTTTGTCTGTGTTCGTATGTGAGCGCCACGAGCGACGAACGATCGTTACGAGTCAATGAAGACGAACAAACGGCGATATAACAGTGGTTTTGGTGGTTGCAACGGTAGCAGTTGACCACCGTTAGTTGTTAACTGCTGTTTTTTTGATTGTGAATGTGTTACATATTCGCGGAATGCTTAAGCTGGCAGCAAGTGAGCGTACCTATTAGCACTAGCTCATTCCGATCTTTAGTTGTGCAACGTTTGTGAACGACTGAATTTCTTTTGGCTGTGAGTTTTTCGGTGATGAAAAGCAATTGACTTGCGCAATAGAAATGCGCCATTATAACATTGATGCTGTATGATCAGCAGTTGGAACAGTTTTTAGGGGGTGGGTGGGGGGTGGATTTTCTAATAAAAGATAGCGTTTTCTTGCTTTAAGGGTGGGTTGGCTGCTCTAGATTTGGCAAGGAAGGTACCTACTTCAGCTGCGTGGTACTTATTTTATCAAATCACGCTACCTTTTTGAGAAACGTATCAAAGGTTTTCATCTTATCTCTTCTGATTCATTAAAAATAGTTACATGCCTGTCGAGGGTAGTTACAGTTTTCTGAGTGGAGGGGTTTTGAAAGTTTGCCAATGAAGACTAATGAACTCTTTGAAAAATTCTGAATATATATTTCCTTTCTTTAAAAAAATATATTTGTAAGGATTCCTTTTATTATTTTTTAATAAAATCTCTCTTATAGCCGTGCTTTAAAAACAAATGCCCTGCAATAAATTAATACTTTTTGCTTTTGATAATAAAAAAACTAGAACTACTACAAAGTGACATATCACTAATAGAAGGCTATTGCTTATTCATCCATCCGAAATAATGGTATTCAGCTCTTATATTCCAGCGCAGTCGTTAAGATCAGCTTCCTCTATATTTCATATAATCATATTTCCATTACCGCTGCAACAACATTACGACAACAGCGAACCCAACACTGTTAGTTTATGTGCAACATGTTTGGTTGCTTTAGTTGCCACATTTTGCTAGCAACATGTCGTATACATTTTTTAGCATAACTAACGCAGCAACATGCAACATTAAAACTACACTGTTAAATATATCGCTCATTAATAGCATCTGCGTATGTTGTTGCGCATTGAGCACGCTGACATTTATTGATGCTCTTTTTATTGTTGTCTCTAAAATACAAATAATGCCGTTTTCTCTTTATAATAAGTAGCAGATTTCTTATAGTTGTTTGTGTAATAGCGGTTGTTGTAGTATTTGCTTTCTTTTTTTTTTAATTTGCTCTCATTGTTTGCTTGCTGCTGTTGTTTTGTTGTTTTTTTTTTAGTTCTGTTTATAATGCCTGACTGTTTCTTTTTATGTTACTCTTTTTGTTTGTTATCTGTTTCTCATTCATTGTCTTTGCGCTGCATTTACAGCACTGCATTGTTGTTGCCATTGTCAGCTTTTTTTTGTTTTTCTGTTCGACTTTGTTTGCTTGCTCGGCTCTGCGATTGGCTGGCGCAAAGTGGTCTATGTTTTTTTATCTTTTTCTTTGCGTTGCTTTTTTTCATTTGGTTGGATTTTTTTTTCTTTTTATGTGTTGCTTTATTTCCATTTGGTTGGTTTTGTTTTTATTCTCATTATTGACTACATTTTTTTACCGTTCACACACACGCAGATGTTGCTTTTATTTATTTACAGCAGCGTTTGTGGTTCATCATGCATAGGTACATACAAAAGTGTCTGTGTGTGTTTTCTGTGCCTTTGGGAGCATGCTTTTTAGCAACTGTCTGTGATGTTTTATTTACTGCTGTTTTGTTGTTGTTTTTTTTTTGTTGTTTTTTTTTGTTGTTTTTTTTTTTTAATTTTAGCTGCGTTGTATTTTCTTCCGTAGGTGGCACTTGAAGAAGAAAAGCCAATATAGTCACTTTCAATTTTATTTTTTGCCCATATACAATCAAGCGAGTTCGTCGCTTAAGTCTTCTGTTCACAGGTGGGAAAGCAACAATATATGTAGGTACATTAGACCGTATCGCAAAAAAAAGTCCAAGGTTTGCATAATGTCTTTGTGGAAAACATTTCCGGAAAAAAATTAAAATTTTTTTGGATGCCGCTAGATGTCGCTAAAATTAATTTTTTTTCATATCTTCAATATTTATGGTCCTATCCCCAAGTTTGATACACCATGGTGTTTGGTTTGTGAGCAAGGTTTCGAATTTATAAGCTTCTTCTTAACCCTTTGGGCGCCATTAGGGTCACTACCACCCAGTAATTAGTTTATACCACCTTAATATACGCTTTTTTGCTTGCTGCTAAACGCCGTCAAAAATCATTCAGCTTTTGAAAAAAAGTATTTCACCTTCTTAATGTACGTTTTTTTGCTTCCTGCTAAACGTCATCAAAAAGAATTAATCTTTTGCAAAAAAAACATTTCTATAGCTTTAGTAGAACCCGAAATAAAATACAATCAACATTCCGAGTAATATGTATATGCTTTTCGTTTTCTGCAATCTTTTAGATTCATTTTAACAAGATTTTTTTTGAGGAGATCCCTAGTGAAATTTTATGGCGAATAATTTTCTAGAATATTTTATCCCTCTAGCACCCCCGCGAAAATGTTATTTTGATCCCTTAACTGCATTAGACAGCACTTCCTAGAAGCTCCCTTCCTGGCTGGCTTAAGCAGAGCCGCAAATGTCGACGCAAAGGACTTGGTAGGCTTCAATAGGCATTGAAATTTATTTAGTAAGTATACTCATAATATTACAGTCAACTCTTTCTGCAATTTAAGCCTAAGCCTTTTTCAATTTAAATTTCGAAAACTGTTTTGAGTATGATAACCGATACGGATGTTATGATTAACTGAGTGAAAGGCCATCCATACGTAAACTGCAAAAAGGGAAATCGAAAATGTAGTTCATGATTAATTATTCTATATAAATCACGCCCAAACACATCAAAATTATGTCACATATAATATTTAGAGACAAAATAAATAAATTCGTATACATGCAAAATTGAAAAATGCAATTAATACAAGCTAAATTTATCGCTTTTAAGCATTTGTTAAATGCTAAAAAAATAGAATTACATTAACCATTACCAACGCCCGCTTTTTTGCTTTTATTTATTTTCGTGTTTAGCAACACCCGATAGAAATAAATTATTGCATAACATGGAAATTTAAAATTTAAAATCAATCATTTGTCGAAATTGATGTGCATCTGCCCATTTAAGTGTTGCTTTTTTTGTTTGCATTTTTTGTTATACTTTGTTGTTTCTACTTCGACTAAATAGATAATTTTGCCCACATACTTGAATATGTATGTATGTACTCGTATGTATGGTAAGTACATCAGTCAAAATATAGATGTACATACTTTTTTTTAAACGCGTTGGCGAAACGTCCGTGTGTTATGATTAATGAATATAAGGTGAGCTCATTGTATTAAAAGCACGTTCATATATGTGCATGTGTGTCATTAGGTATGTATGAATATGTTTGTGTATATTATTGGAATATGTATAGCGCCCATGTATGATTAATTTGTAAATTAGGTTGTTTAGTTGCAGCCAATTTCCAGCTCCAAATTCGAATTTGTTCAAAATTTGACACGCGTAATTTGATATTTGCCTTGAAAAGTGAACTGTCATATTTAATTAGGTTTAATATTTAGTTTCTTATAACTTAATATGATTTCTTCTTAGTTTACAAATATTTTCACGATATATTAACGGACTACAGTTAGGTTGGGTTACGTTGGTCAGGATCCTTAGTGTTGCCAACAGTGAATCGGAGGCTTGGTATTAATCTTGGAATGCAGATCTTCGAAAGTTTTAATATGTTTTGTATTTCTTGATCAGCAATGCCTTCTACTTAGGTACGAGAAGTGTGCTTAACCGAGGCAGCTGAGTCGGAGTTTGCCAAAAGCTGAGCATTGACAGAGAAGTTGTTGCAAGAACTGCAACTAACCGCCTAAATACTTTAAGGTTTTCATTAACAATACAATTTATGTATATTCTTATTTAATTTGAAGAAGAGTGTTTAAAAAGTGCTAAAGGTACATATTTTCAAATAAGTCCTTCAAACTTCAATTCAAATTTCTCCATTTCTCATATTCGTGACCTTTTCATCATTTTACACATTATGCTAAGCACTCGTTACAAAAACATTGCATTGTCACTTATATAACATCATTTATTAAATGTATTTGCATAATTCCGCAATTATCTTAAGTACATATGTTCATGCATCTTAAGAGGTAACACCTAAAAGCCGTACAAACAAGTCCTTGACACGAATTCGTCATGTTTGAGAAATAAAGCAAATACAGATAATGTAATAAAAGGATTGCAAATATGTATAACAAGTTCGTACATCAGCTATCCCAAGCAGGATCAGATATGTCAACGTATAATGAAAGGGCGAAAGAAAAAAACGATAAGAAGATAAAGCAGAATAAACTAGTTTTTAAGGATGCTGAGGTGCTGAATGTTTAATGGCATAACAAATTGTTTTGTCACTTATTGTAGAGTGTCATACAAAGGCACCGAAAAAATGAAGAATAAAAAACAAAAGTCAGCACACAAATAATGTGTTGTAGCAAAAGAATGTAAGGCAAGCAAGAAAAAGGGGTTGCATGAGAATGCGCATGCGCAAGTCTTTTTATACGTAGTACTCAAGTGCTTTATTTTGCTACATATACATATGTATGTGTTGTTTGTGCTTGTATGTCTATGATAAATGAACTCGTAGTCAGTCGCTCAGTAACAAGGAACAGGAAACAAAATTGATTGAGCAACTCACTGCTGTTCATTTAATTTGAGTACCTTCGCTGCCGCTCGCCTACCAATGTATGTGCGCTGCTGCATAATAACAAAATGCAAATTTAGTTTTATAACAGTAAATGACGATTTGATAGCAATAAATGATAAGTTTATGCAAATTATCTGCAATGCAAATCAACCCTGCTGGAAGTTGATGGCTTAAATAAATTTTCATTTAGCGATAGATATTTCAGCGTGTTGTTTGCGTTTGGGCATTTTGTGAGTTCATTAATTTATTTATTTCTTTCACGAAGTTGTTGATACATCTTCTTTTGTTATTTGTAAAATGCAAATGTCTAGATACCTATTAGAAATCAGTGAGAATTGCCGCAAAACTCTTAACGGCAAACGTTTTCTTTTTTTCACTCTTCACTGACAGATATTCCTTAGGATTGCAGAATAAGTACCAACTGCTTTTCTTTTTCTTCCAATGATTATTCATCTAAGCAGTTCTGAGTGCAAAATATCTCACAAATTAATTACAACGTAAATGTTGTACGAACCAAGCGGCGCCTATTGTTCGGCATGCAACTTTGACTTATTAACTTATTACATGCAACTTTGTATGCAACGTGTTATGTTTGAACGCACTAAACGCGAATGTTGCATGCAAAATATTAGATGAACTGAACTGCCAATAGCATTTATCGCAATGCAAACATCTAGCGCGCCTTTGGGTGGTAATGAATGGAGGAAAGTATTGTTACGTTTAATTAAATATTTGCGTGTTGCACGAATGGAATGGTATGAATGAAAATGATTGATTGCGACTTTCTTTGAAAATCTATGTCATTTCAAAGAAAAATGCCATAATCTGGAATGTATTCTATTTCTAAGACGATATCAAGTCATAAATACAAGATATGAATTGCGTTTGTTGTTGGCAAAATTACCAGCAATGGATTCTTTTGCATTTTCTTTTTGACATTAAAAGATAAATATTTATACGAGACCTACTTCCTAGAGAACTTCTTCCTCGGCTGAAACTTCCAAGGGGTTGCTGCCTGGGCAATGGACCTCTGTCTCTCCTCCCCGATGCCTGTTTCTAGTGCTTGTGCCAGGGTAGACTGCGGGGAGAGACGGCCTCAGTCATGGTTCGAGGTGCCTAGTGGAAGGCATAAAACGCGTTTATCTTGTCGTGATGGAGGATAAACAGGATAAAGAATCACAACAACAACAAAAATATCAACAACATATCGAAAACGCCCTTCACTACAGTGAGTGCGATAGATGTCTTTATTGATATTTCGGGTGCCCTTAGCAACGTCTCTGCTGCGGTGCTGTTGAAGGAGCACGAATTGATCGGAATATCCCCAATCATTCGGAGCTGGATCAAGGAGCTTTGTAGTTGTCGGACGGTGACGGGTAAGTGGGGCCTTTCTACGATGTCAAGGAGCGCACATTCGGGCACCTCCCACAAGGGGGAGTACTCTCACCCCTATTGCGGAGTCTAGTGGTCAACAAATACTCTTCAGAAATACACAAAATACTCTTCAAAAAATATAAAAAATACTAAAACTTGCGAAGTTTTGCATTCCAAGCTTAGTACAACGCCTTCAATAGGATGTTGGTAAAACTAAGGACCATATGCGGTCTATATGAAGGCTCACTGTATCCGGCCAGCCTAACCTAACCTAACCTAATTATTTACGTTTGTTTTTACATGGCCGTTTAATATTTATTATTTTTTTTATTTTATTACTATCGTTAAATGTTGCAATAACTCATCATTTACTTGGTGGTTCGTAGGTAGAAGGAAATAGAAATAAATATGTACTACTAATACATACCTACAACAAATTTGTACAACATTTGACAATAAAATGTAGAAAAAATAGCAAACGACAAATTGGTTTGCTTTCGACAACGCAAAACAAAGATCATAAAAGGTAGATATGCCAGAGCAAATGTGCCGGTGAGGTGGATTTAACTAGCACATACGCTGCGCGTGCATAGACATACATATGCATTATGGACAAATAATGCCCTGTGCTCCACTTAAGCCTAACACACAAAAGTTTTGTGTTACGTACAATAAACAGAAAGATTTACGCACAATGTGGGTACGATAATACAGAATGCAGAATGAATACTTGCAGATAGAATTTTCGTTTCAGTTTTATTTTTTAGCATAAAAATGCAGGCTATTTATTGTAAGGCGCATGAAGAATTAGCTTTGAAGTTACATATATTGCTGCTAAAGAAACGAAACTCTAAATATATGTATGTGTAAAACCAAGTCATTAAATTTACAGTACGGTAAGCGAAAAGATAATTACCGCAACAAATTAACTTAAAAGAGGTTGAAAAAACAATAAAATATGAGCGAACAATGTTGCAAGAAAAAGTGTAAAAAATGTATGAGAGTAATAATTAAAAGCAAGTAAGGTTGCAGCTGTTTTCGAACGAAGATTTCACACTTCTCATAAACGGGAAAGAGAAGTTTTACATTGTCTGATTTTTATTAATGGGCACTGTGCTTTATTGGTAGTTATATAATCGACGGCCTAAGTGAAACTTTCATAACCGCCTATGCCAAAACTGAGATTTGCCAAATTTTAACTCCTGACATCCAGCTATATCAATCCGTACCATAAATTTGGTCTTTGGGAAGATCAGAAAACTCTATACTTTCTTTTAATGTCCTTTTCAGCTCTGAAGTCGTAGAGTTGGGCATCAGGAATTCAATTGTAATTTTTGACTCAAATTTCGATTAGTTGGTTATGAAGGTCTCACTTAGATGGTTATGGCGTTTAAACGGCGATATATAAAATGACTCGCTAGTTTATTAGTTTTCGTTCAAACGGACAGATAGACGGACAAAGCTTAAACGACTCAGCTTGTGAGTTTGACAATCGGTATATACATATGTATTTTGGTGGGTCTAGCTCATATCTCCTTTTGTTACTTATAAAACGTTACGTCAAAAAACCACACTCTACAATTTTAAACATAAAATATATAAATATAGGAATGTGTTTATGTTGCATATATGTGTGTCTATTTCTTAAAAGAAAAAACATAAAATTAAAGTTTGGTTTATATATGAATGTGTTGCCACAGAAATTACGTTTCTTTTATAATTATGATTCATAATTATGTACCTCTTTCGAATAAATAAAAAAATTTTCGGTACTGCCATTGGTAATTGCCAATACCATTAGTTGCCGGTGCAGTTATTAGCATTGATGTTCATATATATATTATTGTTGGTTATGATATTGGTTTATATTACTATTTTAATAAATTTTAATTTAATATGCATACATAGTATGTGCCAATGAATATAATATATGAAAAAAAACGCCTAAATTTCCATCACTAACTTAATTTTTGATAACACTTGTTGATTACCTCAATTTTTGAGTCTCAGCGCAATCTTAACAGTTTTAAAATTATTCATTTCATCATTTTAAAACGCTCCACTTATTTCAGTTTTGTTTTCGTTTCTTTTCTGGAATATTTCCAACATCATTAGCGCCGGCTCCTTTTTTGCAAGACACACCCATGCACTGCGCAACGTATGTACGTGCCACTTTATTGACACGAGCTCAAGCGTGCTTATGTTTTGTAAGATTATGTTTCAGCCTAAGGCTGGGCATAATTTTTTTGTTTTTTGTTTTTTTTTTTTTTTGTTGGGGACGTTGGTGTCATATACTTATGTACGTACATATGTATGTATTTCATGTCATAGGCATACATACATATATGTAATGCGTATGCAATTACAAGCGGTTTGCTTTGATTGAATTATGACTACATGTTTCACCTGCGTCACTTTTACGGCGAGTCAACTTGTTAAAAAAAACACACGAACAAATGTAACTAACAAATTTATGGTGCAAATACATATATTTACATACATATATATCTAAGTATTTCGTTCTTTAACATAAAATTATAGAGCTAATTTTGAGTATTATTTGATAGAGTTATGTATAGCGGCGCGTGCGAGATCAAATGAATTGTGCTCACTGTGAAAACTAAATTAATATTTATATATCAAATGTTTGCCGCTGAACAATTTCATTGTAATCATTTCTAATGATTTTCGACTGAAAATCTTTCATGAGATGACATCATTTCACCTCATTTTATCTAAGATAACACAGATGTTTGCGGAAATGTCTGGCCATATATTAGACATGAAGCATCTCAGTGTTTATTTTTGCTCCAGTTACCCATAAAATGCGATAACAATTTTTACTGTCAAATTTGAATTTTCTTGCATGTTTCATATGCCTTGATCACTGATCGTACAGTAATGATCATTAATCCTTATGATTTACACATTTTCCAATATACTCCTATTCAAAACTTCGAACACGCTTCAAATGCTTTTCAAAAATATTTTTGTCTTTCCCTGCAAAGCTTGACTTCTTTTTACTGTTTTCGTCTTCGGTTTTATATCTTTGTTTACGTGACATTAAAATATTTCGCTACTCACTCGATATGCCCGTCCAAGTACAGCCGGATGTTTGCTTTATATGACCAGTTTCTCCTTTAAAAATTTTCATATATTAACAATTATCTTCACAACATACTTTGAGGTACATATCTATTTTCAAGAGCTGGACAGTAAAATCCTTGAAACAAATTCGTCACGTTTAAGATATTAATCATCAGCATACCCTATACGCGCAATATGTAAATACATATATATATATGACTTTAAGGCTATCCAGTTTGAAAAGAACTAGAAAACTCAGTTAAACGCATACACGACGAAGAACAAAAAATGTTATACAATAAAAAGTAAACTAGTTCTTTTGGCTGCTTGAGTGTTGCATATTTAAAGGCATAACGAATTGTTTTGTCATTTCGTTCACAAAAAGAGCGTCGCAAAGAAGAGAAAATCAAAGCAAAGATAAATTGTAGTTGACGTATAATTTAAAAAAGCATCCATGCTGAAATATACTTGAATTTGACTGAGTGTGTTCTACATTTGTAGTAAGAAGTCCTCATACTGTATGCTCAATATGCAAATTTGACATTTGAAAAAAGGTAGCACATATTCGCACTTGTGTGCAATGATAAATCAGTTCATCAGCGGCGCTGCAACAGCAGCAGTTTATGCTACACGCATGCGCACCCCAAAATGTCCTGCGTGTTAAATTTGTAATCCTGTATATCTTTGACTTCATGGTTATGTACGCAAATAAATTTAAAGACAGCTTTTTTAAGAGTAACCAAAACAATGTTTAGGGTATGTATATTTCACATATAAAGCGAACGAAACAAAAGTTAAAAAATAAATTGAGATAAATTAATGATGTTCGCGATTTACATAGATATTTGTGCATATGAAAACATAGTGAGTTCATTAATTTTTTAAGTGCTATACACATTTATTTTTTTTTGTTTTTGTTTTTTTTTTTTGGATGAACAATAACAATTCCCTAAAATGTCATTCCACTCTTTTTGTAGAGCGTGAACAGCTCTACATTAAAAGCGTGGACTCAAACTGAAGAGCAACCCCGTCACTTTGGCAAATACCAGGAATTTCACGCGAACGAAAAAAGACACTGAGGTTGGCGCATATTAGCCTAAACCGGTTTGTCTCCAAACCAAACTTGACAAGGGATGACGGAAGATCGTTCCACAATACATCATATTCCTACCCTGTCGGAAAAACAAGCAACCAAAAAGTATTTAATTTCATTACCCCTATTTTGGATATAGATTTTATATACCTGAATACAACTTTCCTTAGTATCCGAAGTTTTAGCCTGGAAAACGCAGAACAGCAGCAGAGAACATGCTCCACAGTCTCCTCCTGCAGTCCTCATCTCCAACATTCACTTTCATCAATTAGTCCCATTTTGAATGCATTTGATGCTAAAGACAGTGTCCTGAGGGAATTTTATAAGTCTACATTCTTCCCTTTTCATGGCTAGCACCCATTTTTTTAGCTTCGGATGGTAGAAGAGGTATTGGCCTCAAATAGAACTGCACCAATTTTCATTAAAATTGGTTGGAAAGTGCGTCTACAATCGTCATTGGAAAATTGCCGTGTTGTTGTTGTTACATGCTTTTGAACATCCTGTGTCAATTCCCATACATAAATGAGTTTGTTCGCACTCACCAAACTTACCATGCAATTGTGAACATAGTTGGCTGGAAGTGGTGTGTAGTTTAAAAAAAGTAGAAACATAAAAACTAGTAAAAGCACTACAACAAAAAAAAAGTCAAGTAATAAGGATAAGAAAGCATAAGTAGGAAAGAAATTGAGGAAAGAAAAGAGCAGATATAGAAAGAAAGAAGTAGGTAGGAGAATTGAGAAAACGAGTAACAACAACAATAACAAAATGGTAGCAGTGACAGTAGCAATAAAAGAATCAGCATCAACGGGAACAACAACAAAATAGTAACAGTGACAATAACAACAAACAATTATACAAAAACTATAGTTACACCTTGGTTTTAAGAAAACATTTAGAAAAACTGTCAAGTTTCGACAGTAGGCAGCACTCTAGTACGTTTAATTTCACTGAGTGGCATCGGAACATCTATAGAGTGTTCTGCTCCGAGATCGGCACCCTTCTTAGCCAGCTCATCAGCTTTCTCATTACGGTCTATCCCGTTGTGGCCCGGGATCCGGTATAAGTGGGCATTACTATACCTCTATATTACCCTTAAATCCGCTACACACTTGGATGAGCTGCTATGCGACAGCATCGACTTTATATCCGCCTGACTTTCTAAGTATATAAAAATGAATACTTCCGCTTCGTACGGGATTACAGAAAAACATCTTTGCTGTCATCCTTACGGCTAAGGGGCAACTTCCAACTAAAATAGTGAAGACAATCTATCTGTCATTACGATGTTTGCGTAGACCAGCCAGCCCATACAATTATTCCATAGTAGTACCGATTATGTATAGCTTTTTAAAATAGGTTAAGTATTAGACAACTGACTGAAAACTTATGTTTTTTTTTTTTATTCTTCATTGTACGAAAAATCTAGTAAAAAACCAACAATTTCAACGCTTGCAACTTGAAATGGCGATGCAACTAAAAAGCTTAAACTAAACTAAGCTCGAAGATGATGATTTCATTTTAATAACACTTGAACGCAGCTAACCATCTACTGCACACTTGCTTACAGCATCGATTTGCAGTGATGGCTGTCATTTGCTTTTGCAGTCAAAGCTGCAATAACCGTAACAGTATATGCAGTGATATCCATATCAAACAACAAAATCACGAGTAATAGGGAAGCGCAAAAAGCCAAAATGATTTGTCATTTATCAATTGGATTTACTTGCATAGCAATCAAGCGCTCTTGCATGTTGCAGCAAATATAATAGTTTTTCTTGCTTTTTATACTGTTACAGCTGAGAAATACAGAGTATACTTGCATGTTCAAATAATTGTTCCGCTAGCTGTCGGCCGCTGTGATTTTTCTTCGCCAATTCTTGTGAATACGAGCACTTTAAATTCTTTCTTTATGATATTAATTAATATTATGCTTTATGCCGCAGCTGTAAGATTTAATTACATTACGGGTTCTTATAGATTTCTTTGAATTCATATAGCCGTTAGTAAATACTAAATTTTTGATGACAAGTGCATGATTCCGCTTATAAGATTTTAAAATCAAGTTGATTTAAAGGCAGAAAAATATTTTTAGTAACAAACTTTTTTAACGCCACCCTTCAAAATGATTAAAGGTGCCACCAAAGTCCTTTATCGGGTATATAATATTCACTAGTTTACTTACCACGTATATTAATTTATGAAATTTGCGTACGAAATACTTGCGGCGCATGTGAATTGTAGATTATGCGTGCATTGAACACTTAATCATCTGCACTTGCTAATGTTCCATTCCTCGCACTCAAATCCTTGAACCAGTTTGTTTATTTTTTCATTTAATACCTATACTTTCTGCATATCTGCAAATTGAATTTCAGCAATTAATTCTAACTCAAAAGCCAGTCAACGCCTAGCCAGCTTGTCTGGTTGGTAATCTGTAATTTAAATGTGAGTCTTAGTTCAGCCAGTGTCTTATCCAATTTAGCTGAGCAGTTATACATATATGCAGTGATGAGTTGGCGCATTAGTGTTGATATACGTACATATGTATGCAGAAGAAATTGTTAGGACCAAAAAATTTATCTAATAAAAAATGATAACCAGCATTTTAGTTTGCAGTTTCCTCATCAGTTTTTCGTACTGAAATATGTGTAAATTTAATAAAGTCACATGCAAGTCTATTAAATATCTGTCGCTAATTTGTTTTCCTCTACATCTGGTTGTCCACCCATCTCAAATATATGTAGATTCGTTTGAATGCATTTCTTCACAACTGATAACACCTTGAGTTATTCGTTAGTCACATTTCCATATAAAGAATAGATAAAGTATGACATATTTCAAATCTCAAGTTCAAGTCTTAAATTAATCGGCCCAAATTTGCTGGAAGCATCAAAGTTGGTGCTGGTAATTTGTGATGCTCTGAAATCTTCCCGCAAATAAATCAATCATACTGCTATCATATTTTACATTTTGAATATCAAATGCACCCACAAGCATGTGTACTTGTATTCGGTTTGTAAAATGTATACGCATTCATTAATCATAACGCACGTAGGTGCCGCCCAAAATGCGATTAGACGTGGGCAAAAGATAAAAAAAAAAAAAAATATACTTTGTGGGCACATGTACTACAATATAGGTAAAATATTAAATGGTTTGTTTTTTTTTAAGCAAATTTGGTTACTCATTTCTCTAAAAAGCGAGAAAAATGTTGCATCACAACTCTTTGCCTTTTCGCTTCCGAAAGAATACCATATTGATGCAATTGATTCCATAAGCACTCCATGCGATTCTGTAATACCCAATGGAACAATGGATATAATTATGATTTCAAAATAGTTATGTAAGTATAGTTCTTTTCCTTTCTTGCCGACCGTGAAAAGAACGCTCAACTTGCTAAACATTAATTTTAGTTTTATATAAGCACTCCACGTTATAGGGTTCGAATTTTTGGCATTCATCCCGCAGAGTTCAGTTGTGTTTCGCTAGTTACCGATAGAGTCCGCTGGTGTAGCGCCTGCATAAAATAATACGATTGGTTGATATTTATGCTATTTTTTGATGTCTATGCTACAAGATCTATTACTTGGTTGATGTTTATGCTACAAGCGTCTATTAAAGTGGAAATTTTCTATTCACGCTAGCTGCTGTTAACCCTCGACTAACAGCTGAGAGTTTTCAGCTCAACGCGCTTAACATAGCTAGCTAGCTTGGTTTTTGTTGTTGCTTTCCATGTTATGCGCAAAGCTAGCTAGTGTTTTTTTCGAACTTGCGTGCAAAAGAAAGTGACTTATATACTTAATTCGTATCGCATGTGAGAATTTAAAATTATATTAAATGTACAGCTAGCAGGGTTAGGTATTATTAAATGTGATGGAGGTTGACAGCAAAGTTATTTAGGCGTATCTAATATTTAAATTAAAACATACTTATGTATATGCACTTGAAAATATTCATTAAAATAGCTGTAAGGTAATACAAAATTAAACAGAAAATATTGTTGCGATATTAATGTAGAAAGTGTAGTAAATCAAAAAGGCAATTTAACAGTGGGTTTACAGTGCAATGGATGCATGAAATGACGCAAATGAGTACCTTTATAATTAGCAAAAGCTGTTGGGAATTAAGTTTTAACCCAAGCTTGTGGTTGTGACAGCTCAAAAATGCTTTAGATAAATTTATTATTCGGTTATGTTACGTTAGCTGAGATCCAGTGAACCCTCGCAAAGACCTCATGTGTTGCCAAATGTGAGTTTAATGGATGTTGAAAATTGTTGAAACATTCTATGGCTATTTTCGACTGTAGTTTAAGTTATGTCTATAAGCGTGAACAACCGACCATATCGTGAGTGAATTTTCGCTCTTATTAAATTCACTTTTAAATGTCACTGGTGAGAGGCGTTTGGAAGTCTTGATTGGCACATTTTTTTTGTACGACTCACTAGTTCACATGACTTGTTATTTTGTCTCCCTTTTGCTACGAGTCCTGTTGTTCTTGCAACACTTTCCGTGGCGCCTATAAATAAGGAAGGCGAGCGGTCAGCTCCTTTGATCATAAACGCATCCTATCAGAGACATTGGCAGGTGATTGTTAGCGCAAATATTAACTCTCGATGACGTTAATTTGTATTGAATCTAACTAACTTATACTCACTCAGAATTAGGAATGTGCCAAAGTTGTTAAGTGAATACTTAAATACAATCTCCGTTACTTAATAATAGTAGATGCATAAATAGTTTGTTGAAGTGAATCTTAATTTTGAATGTAGCCCCGTCCACCCTTCAGTGTACCAGAATAACTCCTTTTGCATGTGTTATTGCGCTTATTGTATCTATCACATGACCTCTATTGTGTACACAAGACATCAAAAAATAAAAAGTGGAAATATAACAACAAAAATCACCAACAACAGCAGGAACAGTAAGCAGTACATAACAACGAAACATTTACTGTTCATACTCGTCTTCAATGCAGCGAAGTCAAAAGCAAAGTTAAAGGCAAAGTCAAAGGCAATGCCAACAGCTGTGGCACAAAAACAATTTATAGGTGTGTTCACAACAACAATAACAAAATATCAAAATATTTTTTAAACAAAGTCAGTGAAGAAGCAACAATTTAGTTTAGTTGGTTGTATTGTAGCGTTCGCCATTAGCGATGCAGACATAACAGCAACAAGATTTTCAATGTTAAGTTTACGTTATTGTTACTCTTCTTAGGTGGCTCTTTATTTTGACTAAATGTATGCACGGTGGGCAGCAAGCGACGATAGGTTGCATGAAAATGTCGCCAAAAAAGGAAAGTAGGGTTGTGTTATGTGATGTTTATAGATGAAACATCCGTTGAAATTAAAATCCGAGCTGCTCCTTTTTCAAGGATATCCACATTTTTTGTTTTTTTTTTGAAAGGATCAAATATTGACGAAATCGAAAATTCGCCAAATTCCAAATTTTTCCGATTTTAGTACATTATCTGGTAGGCACATATTCGTTGGGCCATCGTTTTTTTCGATATTTTCATGAAACCTATTGTTGCTTCCCGCCCACCGTGCACAGCTAGCGCGTATCTCAGCTCTAACTTTTTTTGATTATTAACCTATAGATATGTAGGAATAAGAATTGGATCATTAGAATAAAATATTTACATAAACTAGCAAAATATTTGAACTTAAAATAGCACCATAAAAAAACGTACTTTTTTGAAATTTTCACTTTAGATGGACCAAAGTGCATTAAGCACTGCAGGTACATCAAAATTGTATATTAAAGAAATATTGCTTTATTTATTCCGAATGAAACATATCATAAGCAATTTTCACGTAGAGTTAACTTTTTAGGAGTTATACGCATATTAAAGTGGGTACTTTTTGTGTTATTTTATATTTCAGTGGTTATTCTTTAGGTCCTGTTCACATTGGATTTTTCCACTACAGGTGTCCTGTTTTCTTTTTAAAACCTTTTCTTGTATCCTTTAGCTACCAGATAATGTAAAATATTTGAACTTAAAATAGCACCATAAAAAAACGTACTTTTTTTTTTTTGAAATTTTCACTTTAGATGGACCAAACTTCATTAAGCACTGCAGGTACATCAAAATTTTATATTAAATAAATATTGCTTTATTTATTCCGAATGAAACATATCATAAGGAATTTTCATGTAGAGTTAACATTTTAGGAGTTATACGCAAATTAAACTGGGTACTTTTTGTGTTATTTTATATTTCAGTGGTTATCCTTTAGGTCCTGTTCACATTGGATTTTTCCACTACAGGTGTCCTGTTTTCATTTTAACCCTAATCACCGAATTTTGAAAAGTTACGTAAAACCGAAAGTGAGACTCTGAGGCTCACATATGGGGAAATTTTGAAACACATTATTTTGGTATTTGTTTTTTACTTCTATTTATGCAGTAATGAATGCAGAAGCATTTTTATACATTCTTATAACGGCTTATGACAATTTTTTTTAGTATATAAAGATAAAAAAGGTAATTTCATAAAACAGGGGATATTAATGAACTGCAATTTTCACACATTTTTGTAGTTGTTGAATGTTCATTATAAATGGTATTATTACATCTGTTATAAATTTGTTTTCGTGCACACAATGAGAAAAACTAAGAATCAAATGAATATGAATAAATATTTCATATGATCGCCTCTAATATATATTTTCCGCGATCAAATTTAAAAGTTTTAAAACGCAACGTTCGTGGTGAAATTACTGACGCATAAAAGCAGACGATCGTTCGTTTCCCTATCTGAACGCATCTTTTCCGTAACTTAGAATCTCAGTAAACAGAAAATGATAAGATTTTAATGGTTTTGATATTGCTCACTTTACCGTTCTCCATAATTTTATGACATCATATGATCTAAAGATCTATGGTGAAATACGACGAATTCACCAAAATCCGGGGGAAGTATGGTGAGTTAACAATGCAAAAACCTCACTGGATAAACCTTGTAAACAACGGATTCAAAATTTAGTTGAATTCTAGAAATGTAAGCTTATTACGATAAAGATACTTAAGGTGAGTCTTTGAGGCTCATTTTCGGTTTTTCGTTACAATTTTATACGATTGCAAAAAAAATGGTTAAAATAAATAAATAGCCCAAAGATCAACATTATTTCATAATTTATGAACACAAATGGAGGAATACCCAAAATTTCAAGCAAAAAGCTTTTTTGGTTTACGAATTACTCGCTTTTAAACTTTAAAGTGAGACTGAGAGGCTCACTTTAGAGGATTAGGGTTAATACCTTTTCTTGTATCCTTTAGCTACCAGATAATGTACTGAAATCGGAAAAATTTGGGCGAATTTTCGATTTCTTCAATATTTGATCCTTTCAAAAAAAAAAAAAAACAAAAAATGTGGATATCCTTGAAAAAGGAGCAGCTCGGATTTTAATTTCAACGGATGTTTCATCTATAAACATCACATAACACAACCCCACTTTCCTTTTTTGGCGACATTTTCATGCAACCTATCGTCGCTTCCTGCCCACCGTGTATGAATATATAATAGACATTTTTTTTTTTTTCATTTTAATGGGAACTTGTTTGACCTACTAAATTCTCAAGCGGAATTATGTCAAATGCAACATTTATTTAACATTTTACTTAGTAAAAGAAAATATGCTACTGTTAGTAAATATTTTAAAATTGCCATGGAAGACTTCGCAGCAAAAAATATCACATGCGTTCCCAGTACTCTCAATTTTTAATGTCAATTGAAATTATATTAAAAATTAGAAGCCAATGTTAGTCTAAAACTTGCCAAAATTCTAGACATGTTCAAATTATGCATACTCGTATACAAACTTACTCATGACCGACCATGACTTAACACTTTCAAACCAAAGCGCGTATGGCATTGATGTACGAAATTAGCTGCATTTGACTTTTCATTTAATTGTATGTATCCTTTAAAATTTTGATATTAAACTCAAAGAAAAATACAATTGCATTTAGCAGCAGCACGAATTAAGTTTTTTAAGTAAATTTATTTCGTAACTCAGCGTAAGTGTAAGGCTTTTAAGTCGAAGCTGTGAGAAAATATTTTATTTAAAAGCGCGCAGTTTTATGCTAAACTAAAAAGCTGATACATGCTCACATTCAACGGCTTATTTATTGCTTTTTAACATACAGAGAACAAGCTATAAAATAGATGCTTCTTACTATTATATGATCAGTACAAAGAGCTGTAAGCATAATGGTTGTGATATGGCGCTATGAGCCATATTGGTTTTTTATTTATTTATTCCTCGCAATTAAACATATAGCGCACAATAAAGTTTTTTTGGTTATAAATATTGATCTCTTTTCAAAACAAAAAAAAATCAAAAATTTCTTTTCTCCTTAATATTCGCATACAAACAACAGCACTCTTTATGCAAAATTTTTATTACGACTTAAGAATTTTCCCACAGTTTTTATTTGAATTGATTTTGTGGTAACTACGTTGTTCGCAGCTGCTTCTGCTATCCAGCAAATAAAGCTTTAGCTTTTAGTTGTTTTTTTTTGTTTGTGCATTCTGCATATCTAACATTTTCAGCGTAATGGGCTTAGTTTACGATCTGTTTAGTAGTCCATTTCAGGTTCATTTTTATGGATTTAATCATAAAACGAAAATTACCTTTTACATTTGTGGTATTGCTTATGGCTATAACTGGTAGATAAGATAAGGAAAGAATTTTTTGTGCATGTGAAAGTAAAAGGACTTAAGCATATATGCATTTGGCTAAAGTTGGGATTTATTAGGTATTCTCATGATGCTCGCGTAGTAAGTGTGTAAGCATAATAAAAAGTAATAATAAAACAAGGAGGCTTAAAAATAGTCAATGAGTTGACTTTTTTTTACCAAGCTGAGAATCTACATATATATGTTTTAATAACGTGTTAGTGACTTTGTTTATATAACGAGTGGTTTACCAGAAGGTATGACTAAGATATCTATATAAACCAATGAATCTATAACTTCCTTTCATTTGCTTTTATTTTGTCGATTTTTATTTTACTAATAACTTCATTTTTGAACTTTCATTACCATTTTTTTAAATTTATTTTTTGTCAGATTCTAATCCAATATCAAATATAAATAATAATCACGAATCTACTCTTTTCCAAAGGAAAATATGTTAACTTTAGTATTACTTATATATAGGTATTGAAGGAAAATCCGTCTGAAAAAAATTTTTGACCATGATTAAAAGATTATATTTGCTAAAAGGGCTTTTTATCACTATATTCCAAACTTTTTTCTCTGCTATGGGTTGTTCAAAACAATTATTTTTGTCACCACCGGGTTACAACTATTTTCATACTCAATCTTGCACTGCTATATCCTTTCTTTATGGCTTTTAAACTCTCCTTTATACTTAATATATATGTACGAGTATGTATATAAACATATGCCGCTATATTTTAAGTACGTAAAAATAACCATTTAACATTTATGACGACTCGTAATGTTGTACTTCTGTTGTAATTTGTTAAATGTCACATTGCTGCTTCTGACGATTGCTAAGATTATAAAATTTATTTAATTTAATTAGCCACAAGCTGTTTTGACCTGTGTTTTTTGTCTTATATTGACTTCCTCATAGCTGCAGCGTTTCAATTTTTAGTGCACTTTTTATAGGGCGCCAGCGCATAAAAATGCACATGAATTTACCCAGCAGTTAGACACTTGTAATATTGGCCATTGGCTACTAACTGCTGCTGTGATTTTTATGCTCAATCAAACAAGTGGAAAATGCCATGAACATCAGTTAAACAACGATAAACGATAAACGATACATATGGAAATTTCAAATGTTCAACGGCTTTTAGTGGTTAAGGGGTAATAGCAGCTACATAAGTGCTGTCATTGTTTTATCTTTGACTTCAAAGAAAAAAAAAAAATTATGTTATTCTGTAGAGCAGCCTTAACACTAAAATTAATCATTCAAATTTCGAACCTTTGAGAAGATCTGGGTTCTGTCGGGTTATGAGATGAGGCAAGAAATGATGTTGCAGCTCTAAGATTTGTCCACCATCGGATTAAAACGGGTCTCACAGGTTTGTGTAAGGAAAAGTTGGATATCTTTCTCGATATCATAAGGAAAACTGAATATCTAAACTCAATGACTAATATATTTTTAGTTTATAGATAAAAATTTTTTTCTTTTTCTGAAATGTTAAAGGGGTAATAGGAGGCACATAAGTGATATACTCGTATATCAAATAAAGAGTTTGCTAAATACTAAAGGTTTATAGCACAGTAATGATACCATTGAAAGCTAAAAAGAATCGAAACAAGATACTGAAATGGCACAACGCCGAGACCGGTTTATAACCAAATCAAACTTGACAAGGGTTGACGGAAATTCGTTTTACAATTCATTAAAAAAATTCAATATAAATTACAGAAAATGTAAAAATTCCAGTAACCCAGTTTGATGTCAGTAGGCAAAAGTAATATCATCCAACTCATTAGGTGAACACAGTGGCGCACACAGAACAAATTTTGGGGGGGGGGGTTTTCAATATCCAACGGAAAATTAAAAAAAATACTTAAAACTCGTCCAGACAATTTTTACTTAAATTTATGTTTGGGGAGTGGACCTACGTATGCACACATTAAACAAAGGCACCTTTTAAATCTCAATTCATTGCATTTTCTCTGTATTTAAACTAAAACTAACAAGTAAGGAAGCCTAAGTTCGAGTGGAATCGAACATTAGATACTCAGCTGTATGCTTTCACTGTTTGTTTGCGTTTGTTCGATTAGGGTGTATTTTATATGAATCGAGTGAGCGCAGCCACGCCCATTTTCAAAATTTTTATCAATCATCCAACTAAGCATATAAATATTATTGTTAGTGCAAATTTGCAGCCTTTTATGACTTCTAATTACAAAGATGTCACGTTACAAATTCCCAAAGGGTTTCCCAGAAATATCTTTGTTTAAAAGTAGGCGTGGTCATAAACCGACTTCGCTAAATTTTTGAGCATGTATTACCACAAGTTATTAAAGTGTACAAACTGATTTTCGTCATAACATCTTAATTATTTGTAGAGTTATGGGTTCCGAAATCTCGTAGATTCCTTTGTCTGAAAAGAGGCGGTGCCACACCCATTTTCCAACATTTTTCTAGTTTTTGTTTTATGTCTATAGTTGGATTCATGACACAAAATTTCAATGACATATCTTTATATTTGACATAGATATCGCTTAAAATATTTTTATTATGCCCCTTAATATTTCCGATATATAAATTTGGGCGTGGTCGTCGATCGATTTTGGCAATTTTTCGTCCAAACATTTTCCTAAGTAGGTAAATTACGCGTACAAGAACAAAACACACGTACGCACATAATTCATGTGTTCTATTCTCATTCACGCTCTAATCATTAGTGACAAGTGTTGCCGCGAGCTAAAAAAATTAAGTATATGTTGCCAAACAAAAAAAGTATCAAAAGCACAACCGTGGTTTTAAAAATTTTCATTTGAAAAACAAATAATAAGTAAGGTTGTGTATCTAATTCAGACCAGTTTTTTCTGGTTGTTTTTATTAAAAATAAGATATTTTAGTTAAGACACTCAATTATTTTTTTGCAAATAGCATAATTTTTTTTAATTTAAGTTTATTTCACAACAGTTTGCTCATGGAAGGAAAACTGAAAGTCATAATAAATGAGTTTTTATTTTTCCTGCATTATGATTAACAATAAACTCTAAAAAAATAATAGAAATCTTATTGGTGACTTTTCAGTTCAGAACTAATTTTCAAAAGAAGTCCATTTTCGACTCACCATTCCCCTTAAATCTAAAAAAATCCAGTTCACCAGCCACAGAGTTATAAGGCAAACTCATTACTTTGAAGCAAATTAAAAAAATGTCTCTGTCCATTTTATATTTTTCTGGGTTTTTTTATTGGCCTACATTCCCACAACTTTTTAATACTATCCAGATACAATAGGTTTGTTTTTAGTTTAACATTTTCATAGTTTCAAAAAATTAAATTCTATCAGCAGAAAAGTATCAAAATAGGCCGTTTGTGAACAAAAAAGTATCAAATCACAAAATTTAGAAAAAAAAGTATCAAAAAAGATAAAATTGTATCAAAACGGCAACGCTGTTAGTGACTAATGTATTCATTTATTTTACATATTCATACATCGTCGGCAGAAAGATTGCTTTGAAAACAACAAATTACAATTTTTCAAATGACTATGTAGAATTAAATTCTATTATTTAAAAATTCAATTACTTTGGGGGGGGGATTTAACACCCCAAAACCCCCCCTGCGTTCGCCCCTGGCTGAACACCAAGCACTCACTCATTAGTGCATTTCGAAAATTTTTTTAAGAAAAAATCTCAACAGAAACACTTGTTGATGCACCACAAAATAATGAAGAACAAGAAAGTAAAACAAGCAGAAGTGAAATTGAAAGAGAATGCAGAATGTTGTTGATTTGGTAGGTGATTTAAGTGATAAATAGTTTGGGCACGATTTGTTCTAATTCCCACACTTCAAATGCACGAGAGAAATTGAAAATTGACAGCTCCAATCGACAAGCAACTGGGCATTGTGTAAAGGAGTAAGTAAAAAGAAGATTTACAAGCAAGACGATGGAAAATGGAAAGGGAACGACGAAGTAATTACACGCTAAGGCAGCACTTGGCTAACTTGGAGTATTTGCCTTAAAAAAGGAATTGTTGTAATCGGCTGTACTATTATACAGAGTATTGAACTTTTCATCACATAACGGTTGGTTGTAACATCATAAACTAAACGACTCTTTTGAAGGCGGCTAATGTCCCAGCAGTACTCACTCTAAGGGAGATTTCAGTAGAACATGTACAATGTTGAGTTTTTGACTACAAGTATATTTATGTAATTGTGTTGCATATGGTGTAAAAGATGGTAAGCGCTAATTTACAATAAAAGCTGCTTTTCCTAATTATGTCGTATCGCCTGTGCTTTAAAGTGCAAACCATATTTTTGATTTTCTCCTACATATTTCATTTCTCTAATTAATTTTTATTTTATTTGATTTTATTTTATTTTAATTTATTTTATTTTAATTTATTTTATTTTTTTTATTTTTTTTTTATTTTATTTTATTTTATTTTATTTTATTTTAATTTCTTTTATTTAATTTAATTTAAGTTTATTTTATTTTACTTTATTTTATTTTATTTTATTTTATTTTATTTTAATTTATTTTATTTAATTTAATTTGTTTATTTTTTTATTTTATATTTATTTTCTTTTATTTTATTTTATTTTACATTTATTTTATTTTACTTTACTTTATTTTATTTTATTTTATTTTATTTTACATTTATTTTGTTTTATTTTATTTTATTTTATATTATTTTATTTTATTTTATTTTATTTTAATTTCTTTTATTTAATTTAATTTAAGTTTATTTTATTTTATTTTAATTTATTTTATTTTATTTTATTTTACTTTATTTTATTTTAATTTAATTTCCTTTATTAACTTTAATTTAAGTTTATTTTATATTATTTTAATTTATTTTATTTTATTTAATTTGTTTATTTTTTTATTTTATATTTATTTTCTTTTATTTTATTTTATTTTATTTTATTTTATTTTATCTTATTTTACTTTATTTTATTTTATTTTATTTTATTTTATTTTATTTTATTTTATTTTATTTTAACTTATTTTATTTTATTTTACATTATTTTATTTTATTTTATTTTATTTTACTTTATTTTAATTTCTTTTATTTCATTTAATTTTATTAAATTTTATTTTATTTTATTTTTTATTTTTTTTTAGAAACTAGAAAAAAACTTTTTAAGCATGGATGTAACTACAGCTGTTTCACCTTAGATCCCTCTAAGACTCATCAGGTTACTTTTGCTTCTGCCAAGACTCGAACTTGCGCACCTTGCAGTACAATAAGTACAGTTCTAACCGCTGAGCTATTGCCTGCCTTCGACATATGATAGAAAATTTGTTGCTAGTTTCTTTCCTGCTATAATTCGTTTCTAACTTATGCACATACATATGTACATATTTACATATTATTGTATGATTAAACATAAGTAGCGAATAAAATGTATTTTATTTTATTTTATTTTATTTTATTTTATTTTTAAATCCACTTATAAACTATTTATTCAATATCCATTTATGGGAAAATAATAAAAATTTACTGAGTGCGCAATATCACGCGGCTAATGCTGCAAAGTAATATGTATCAATATTAATGCAAACAGATAACGCCTACTGATTTACGTTTAGCTGTTGCGGAAATATAAATAAACGAAAACAAAAAGTTACAGCAACGTAAGAAGGAAAGATGCTGCAAAAGAACTGAAATGAGCATTTGTGGTAGCATGTACTGAACAACAAATCTGTGGACATTTGGAAGAACAACCTAAGTCGACATAAGTGCATTTTCGGCTTTTTTTTTTATCATAAAGATACATTTTAAAATACGCTTCTTTCTGTCTAATCGGTGTTATGATATCATGTCGGGTTCAGGAGATATGATGAATCGAAAATCATCTTAAGTCCATATTTTTCACATATGCATTTGCCTAAGCCACTTAACTTAAGATAAGATAGACTGATAAGAAAAATTACAACTTTCCTCTTGAAAAAAGAACCTAATTTAATTTAGGTGGCATATTTTTTTTCAATATGCTTTTGAAAAACCAACCTAATTACCAACTTAAGTCGATTTTCTATAATATTTCAGTTTGCCAAATGAACTTAATTCCATTTAGGAGGCTAAAATTATGTAAAATTTTGATGAAAATCAATTTGAAAAAAGAACCTAAATTGAGATAAGTTGGTATTTTTTTCAAAAAACAATTTGGAAAAAGCACTTATTTTATTTGAAATCCATTTAAATAAAAACCGTTACGTCAAGAAATAAAAATTCAATTTAAAATGAACAACAGAAGATTGTTTTATCATGCCACGCTCTTACTTCTATGAAATTATATGATGGAAAGACTCTGTGCACTTGCAAAACTGTTTTTTGCTCTCCTGTAAAATTGTGTTTTTAGACTTAGGTTGCTTTTCCAAATGTCCACAGAAATATGTAAGAAATTACAAGCAATGTGTGTTTTTGTATAAAGTGTGTTGTTATCTTACCGGCAATATGCTGCTGCAAGTATCAATAACATCTATTTAAAAATTACAACAACAACAATCACTAAAAAAAACTCGATAGTTTTCTATTAAGATCTCAATGTTAGTTTATTTTGTGTTCGCATGAGTTTACAGCGATTCTTACGCGGTATGCGTACATGTATATATACATATATGTATGTATACCCTGCAAAAAACATCCATATGCAAAAGCTGGCAGTAATGGCCTGGTTATGCTACCAATCAAGCTGGTCGAGCACCGTGTAATTGTTGTTGTGCACTCCGACGGTGAGAGAATTTTCGGACTCTCACATCCAGCAAATCTGCTGTGTGAAACAGGCAGCCAGCAAACGAGGTTTCAGAGGTAATAATGTGTTATGGTGTGTATGTGCTCAGTAATTATCATGTGTTATGTTGTGTATGTGCGCTCCAATCACCAATGTAAGCATAACCACCTCTCACCAATCACGAAATGTTTCCGATTTTGATTGGCAATGTTGATTGGTACCATAACCACAGCATAAGGAATACTTGCTGTTGTGTGCTCATTCGCTCTGCTCCAAATAGTTTAAGACCAAATTTTCTGTTAATCGCTCATATATGAAATAGAAAGAGAGAGAGGGAATTTAGTTTTATGCGCAAATATGGGCAAAGAGAGCGCAATGTGTGAAGAGCCCAAAGAACTGCGTATTGAGAAAACATACATATGTATAGTAGATTGCCGCATACAGAAAGATATTCAGTTTCACTTCAACTGTCATGCAAGCAAGTAGTTGGTTATATGTGGTAACGATTGGCCCCTTCCTATACATACATATATGTATGTATGTGTTTTTAAATGTTTGACTATTAACGTATCATTCCTAGCAGAATATATATTTTATTACTTAATAAGGCGCAACATTTGGGTTTCGGAAAAAATTGACTTATGCAGCTACACAAAAAATGCCCTTTTAGAAGCATTATTATAAAGTAGCTAAACTCCATATAATCTCTTGTTATAAGAAATGATTCAGAGCGTATTTCCTAAGCCGAATAAGCGTTATTATAAGTTGAAAACCACATAAGGAATTATCTAAGACCTACTTTTCATGGCAATAAATCTTTGGAATAAAGTTTCCATGCAGAGATAGATGGAGAGATAGAGAGAGGCCCTTATGGCCTGATTACATCCAAACAGGAAAATCAGACTTATTATATAAGCCTTTGTCCATACATTATTTCATAAGAATTATCATCTTCTGGAATAAGCTTTAGATAGAGAGAGAGGGTTGTCCCTAAGGCCATATTACACCAGCAGAGGAAAATCAGCCTTTTTATAGGCCGTTTTCATACAAATTATTATTTTCAGGCATTATTTCATACGCCTCATCACCTTCTGGAATAAAGCTTAAATAAGGCGTAGTTTTTTGGTGGGTATTCATGAGATGGTGTACCAAAAAAAGCACAAACACAAGAATTTGTGTGCCTACAGCATTTTAAAAGCGTTCATTGTAAGTTGCTTAGATATAAGCCAAGAGCATCGGCACTTTTTTATCGAATAAAACATGGGAGAAAAACTTGGGTATGCTTTCATGCTCATGCCTGAGCTCAGTATACATATTTAGATATAGCTAATCGGACTTTATACATATCGTGCATTAATATATGAGTATGATTTTTTTGAATGCAGTTTAATAACCAATAAGCAATTTTTATCGTGCATATATGTATGTTTCTTCTGTCAATAGAGATTGCTTTTATATTGGGCAGGTATAAAAGAAATTTAAACATTGTTTTATAAATGAATCATAATCCTGTGTAGTTACTGCCGCCTCAATTTAAATATGCATATTAGCCGACTGAAAAGAGGCAGTAGCTTTATTGCAGCGCAGCTGCTTTACTTTTAATGTTTTTCTGATAATGCAAGCTTATTGATCTGAGCATATCTTGTTGAATTGTCTTCATGTTTTCACCTTATAATTTAAATAAACATACAATAACCATAAATCGTGATCACTTTGCAAACATGTTGCAAAGTGTTGCATGTTGCTGCTACTGCTTCAATGCTTTTATTGATTATTTATTGCGTTGTTATTAGTGCAAACAAACTGCTGTTGAATCAATTAACTATCGTTTTATGAAGTGTTTATTGAGTAGGCTTTCATGCCAGATCACTCACATACATATCTACTGTTAGACAAAAATTATTTCGCAAATGTGGAAGGCATTTGCTAATAAACTAAATATTGAGTTCCCAACTGCTGAGGCATTTTTTAAATTTAATTCATTAAACCTAGAATAATGTCAGTATTGAAATTTAAGTTAACGAAATTAATGATGTAAGGGGCCGGATATTTGGCCGAAGACAACTCTAACGTAGTTCAATACGCTACGTGGGCAAAGTCATGCTTTGTGAATGAATAAATATTTGTCAGTGACCGATGTTAGCATAGCGAAATAAATAATTTTCATTAGTTTCATAGGGAATGTACCGTTATGGCATTTTGCTGGACTCGCACTAATCCGTTTGGGCAATCAAACTCCAACTTAGTCCTTCGGCAGTGCTGAGTTAAGGCTATCTTCCTTTTTCCTTCATTATGCATCTGGGAGTGGTTCGTTGACCACATACATAATCAAATAAATATTCAAGCGGATCCAACAATCTAACTATACAATAGTCACAAATTATTTGGTAAATCTTTCCAAAAAGCGACATGAAATAATTTCGACAGTTTAATTTGCCATCAATTTTAAGGCTCAGCTGTGACAGCAGGAAAAACGGCCAAAAACAAATGTGGTATAAAGCAGGAAAAACAAATCTGATATGAACCAAAAATAGTAAAAAGCAATAAACGATCAATACGCAAAAACAAAAAAGAGCTAATGCAGCGCAAAAAAAAAAATATCGTTACAACGCCAAAAGCGGTGTAGTCCGCATCTAATAGGCCGAGCGGGTAATGACGGCTTTACTGACTTTGGGCAATTCCTAATGTGACGCATGCGCAATAACTCATTCAAAAACGAGGGACATGATAAAAAGTGGCGCTTGGAATTTGGCAATGTTCTGCCAAAACTGTCGCTTATGCGTTAAGCATCTTGGTGATTTCGATTGAGCAGAAAAATGTACCTTTGCTGTGTCTATTGGTTTCCTTGCCACCAGTTTCGAATACCGAATACCCACCTTTTGGGTTGAAGAGGACACTTTACATTTTGCCGGCAAAGCGGAAGGAGTGAAAACCAAAAGGCGAATATGTGAATGCTGAGAATCTTAGAAATTGAACATAAGGAGAAAGGAGTAAAGTAAGAAGAACGAGAATCCTCTTAGTCAACGATTTCATATCTTGCACCTCGTGCTTTTTTTTGTTTTTTTTTTCCTCTTTTATTTTTGTTGAGCTGTAAACTATGCCATTGCCATAGTAAAGCACAATCGCATCTGCAATCGCCGCCGCCATGGCCGACCATCAACCATCACCATCACCATAACCGTCAGCGTCATTAGCCAGCGTTGATCGTTATCAATTGCGATTTTATAGCTTCGACCAGAAAAAATATGCGCATGGCAAGATGCCAATTTGCGATAACACCACATGCAACCTTTTGATGTCGCAAGCATTCTTGTCGTGTTAAACCGAATTGCCAAAACGTACAGCAGCAAAGGAATCTTCATATCTATTGGCGGCTAGGCTGCTTGTAGTATCATTTAACTTAGTGTTATTGTCAATTTTTACATCACTCGTTTGCATAAGATCGTTCATTTACATTATTGTTTTTCATATTCTAGTTAAAATTGCTATATTTGTTCGTTTTTTATTGTACGACGCTGCTACTGCTGACATTGATAAAATGTATCTATGAATTGTCGAAAAAGCTTTTCTGCGAGCGATGCTACTCCGTGACTCCTGTACTTTCCTTGCTTTGTTTTGTTTAATTCCATTTGCGGCTGGCTATCGTCCACTTCTAACATATCTATACGTTATCTTTGTTCCTTTTACAATATTTTTGATGCTTCACAATTACTGATATCTAAAGACGCTTGTAGTATTACTAACCTTATTGTTGTTATTTGTTTTGGATATTATTGCTTTAGATTTGTATCTCTTATTACCCATCCATTCTTGTTAACTAGTTCTATTCAATTAATTTCTAGCAAGCATATCCATTACAATAACCATAAAGCAAACTGTGATAATAGTCATGTATGTACAAGCGAAACAAGAAAGCAAAATTTAAATATGAAGGCAACACATTATATATTAGAGATATATATAGCCTCTGTAAACAGTAGTGAGTTTCTGTAACTCATATCGATCAATGTTCTCTACTGAAATAGTCGATTTGACGTCATCATGACGTCATTCTCGATGCATGCGTTTCTGTATGAAAATGAGTCGAATGGATCGATAGAACTGACAAATCAGCTGATATGTTCCATTCCAATTCAGTAGGAATGATCGATTAAAGGTGTTTCTGTAAGCAAAATAGTCGATATATTATTTATCAATATACTCGCCAACTTTTTAAACGGTGAGAAAGCTTTCACCGGTCGAAAAAATGGACAAAACAGCCGAATTCAGCCAGAATGTAAGTATATTTTAATTAAAACAAATTATTTATGTATATATGTACATACTATATATTAATGAATATACATTTAAATATATTTAATATATATTTAAAGGATTTGTAGAGTCTCTTAAGGAGCGTCTTTGTACTTCCAAAATGCACACATACACACGTTTCTGCCTGTACATGCGCATTGTCGCTTGTCAAATTAGAAATAGGTCTATATTTGCGGCAGCGACAAATGCAACCCTTCTGCCGTGAAGTCGTGCTGGCGTTAAAATGTGTGCGCCCATAAGAACGTGTGCATTTTACTTTTGACAGCTGGCTGCTTTTCGCTCGCCGGTTCGAATGTGCTTAGAGCATTACATTTATTTTGGCGTTTAAGTTCTCGATTGGCGTTTCATTTCCTACACTGTTCCGAATTTTATCGATTAATGCTTGTAGAAACACTCGCTATCGATCAATAGAGAAGTTTTGATAGAATCGACGTGACGTCATCAAAATAGACAAATCCACTCGATTTCTTACAGAAACTCACTACAGATGAAAACAATTTAGTTGAAAATCACAATCTGGACATTTAGTAGATAAAGAGAAGGGTCCCATTATAGATACGCTTTACCTATCTATTTACTTATGTATCTCCTTTTCCCTTGTTTTGTAACCACTACTTTTTCACTCGCTATCTCTATGTCCCACTTCCACTCTATGTCTATCTATGGCCTTACCTCTATCGGTAGAGTTCAACAAGTACCTGATCGATAAAATTTAAAAACATATTTTTAAATAATTGAGTTCCCTTAAATTTCTTAGTATTCAGTGAATACTATTCACCCATCAATATTAAAAGATAAAAAAGCAAGATTCTATAATTTGCACATAAAAGCAATTAACGATTACGCTTTCAGCATATTAAAAAAAAAAAAACTCTTCACAGCTTGCACTTACCTAACCAGTTGGAAAGGTGGTCATGCATGACCTTGCTGACGCATGAAAAGATGTACGAAAAATTTGCATGAAAGTATGTATTACAAGAAAAAAAACTATGATTTCATCTAAACTCTCTATTATAGGAAATCGGATACATTCAAAAATGCAACCCAAGCTAGACGAAGAGTTCAGGTATCGGCTCTCAGCTACATATATCATAAAATCTAGCAACAAAATAATTACGAGAAACAATTTTTCTTTACTTTTGCTTTTTACAATGATAACAATAATTCACAGTTTATTTTACTGTTGGCTGTTGTGTTGTGGGTACTCAATAACTAGTGAGCAAAATTTCTAGTTCTGAACTAGTGGAAAGGTCTCAAAAAGCAATTAGCTCAATTGTAGTTAGACCCCCCACCAGTTCAAAAGGAGTGAATTGAGTGATACACTTTCATTTTAATACAATTTCGCTGTGATAAAAATTCTATGCAAATTTTTCGTTCATTCAATTGCCATCGGCTTTGCATATTTCTGCAATTCTCAGCTATTTTGTAAAACTTTTTATACCTATAAATAGTATTCTATTTGCATCTTTACTTGTAGAAATTAAATGTTGCCCTTTTCTTGAGCAAGTTCTAGGAAAGTAAGAGTTGGCTGTGCTATCGAGCCATTTGCTTCAAGCATGTCAAATGTTGCACTTAAATGACAGGTGTAAACTATAAAATTTGTAGGAATTTGTAGGAATTTGTAGCTAGTTCAGAATTATTGAAATTGTGCCAATAAACGTCCAGAGTGTGAAAATTGACACCGCCTAGGACATCGCCGTGTTAAATTCGTCAATTGCTAACAAGCAAAAGCGATTTAGCTCGTACACTCAGGGGAAAAAAAATTATAAAAATATATGAAAACGTGCTTAAAATGCGCAAAAACGCATTTAAAAGTGATGTAAATACTACATTTTTATTTTAAAAATGTTCATTGTAAAATTTTTAAATCAAGAAAAAACATTTTAAATTTAAAAATGTTTATTTTTATTTTAAGCACTATGAGAAACAAAAAAAAAACGCTGCAGTGTTCTTTATATCATTTTATCTTCCGGATTCGAAATTGTATCCAACGGCATTCTCTTCATCTTCTCACAATCCGAGTCCCAACTACAAAAATGTATCCGCTTGTTCTTCTCTTCTTTTCTACTTCGCCTTAACTGTTTGCTATCTTTATTTCTTATTCTCCTTTTTCTTCTTTATTTTATATTCTCCTCCGGATTCGAACCATGACATAAACCTGAAATTCAATCCAACGCCATCACATAGTGGAACATTAAACATTATATTGAATTGTAGTAACCTATTTATACTTTCCTTTTCCTAAAAAAAAATCTAAGAATTAAATGAGTCATTGTAAAAACAAAATTAAAACAAATCGATTCTCATTATTGGTTTTGTTGGATTTCTCACAAAAAATTTTTTTCTCACAAAAAAAAAATTGAACAAAGAGCGAGTTTTTGAATCAAAATTTATTTTCATTTTTAATTTAAGTATGTTTCTTTTTGAATCCAAAATGCATTTTTACTTCAAAAATTACATTCTTAATTCAAAAATTTAATTTTTATTTAAAAATTTTCATTGTTAAATTAAAAATGGTTTGGTTTAAAAAGTGCATTATGAAAAAAAAAATTTTAGTTTCGATTTTAAAATGCTGTTTTTCCCTGAATGTACTAGTAGTTGCAAAAAAATCACTAGAAGCGACCTAGTTCGGAACTAGAGATTTTCCCTACAGAGATAATTTGTTAACAAAACTCATGTGTGCATGTGCTGTTGTATGCGCAGCGACGTGAAGGCATTTAACCTCTTGACTTCAAACGCCCACGAAAATTTTAATTCAAGTGAATCGAAAAATTGCATGCGTACAATCGCCACAACAACAACAACAACTACAACAAAACAACTTTATCTAAAAATCGCTTCGCAAATGCTGAAAATTATTGTCAAACAGTGAATCAAGGGAGGAGAGGCACATTATATGAGGAAGATGAAAATGCAAAATATGAAGATGATGAAGGCAGTCTGAAATAAATGCTATAAAATGCTGGTATTTATGGTTTCTCATTAAACTTTGTGTTTGTCTAGACAAATTAGTTAAGCGCAAAGCAATCAGACTAAGAACAATATAGACAGTATGAAAAAGTCATGAATAAATAACAAATTCTCAAGGAAACTGACAATAGCGAACACAGCTGATAGAAAATGTGGGCGAAAATAAAAAAAAATCACCCGTTCAGGTTGGCAACAATACTTACTTGGAGAAAGGTTATAATGCCATTTCATTTTCATGAAAGGTATATATGTACATACATACGCCACATATCACGAGATTGTGCATATCACTTATATGCAAAAGCAAAAAAGCAGCGCCACCGCAGACGCCGTATGCAGTAATAATAGCTTTAGACGCTTATTTGTCATTGCAGGTACCTACATACGTAAATGCATAGTGTCTAGGTATGTATGTGGCAACATTTCTCTGTATTTCATATGTCAGACGCCGCTTGACAGCTGACAAACCACAGACGCCCGGCGAGACTGCCCAGTATGAGCAGATCAATTGCGCTGCCTAAATAGCTGACTGTGAAAGAGATTGTCTTGAGTGGTCGTCAAAGATGACAACATTCGCAGACTGGCTGGACAGATTACTGCGTGCACGTCATCTATTTTGCTACAGATCCGTCAAATGTCACACCAAATAGACACATATGTATAGCAAAGACGTCGCCGGCAGCGCATGGCGAGTAGAATGCTTTAAAACTTAAAGTCTTCTAAAATGTGTAGGATTAATGTGTTGCCAGCGGTAGCCAACGATGGCAGTGGACAACGGTGTCAATGATGTTTAGGACCCTCCTGAGTGCCTAATGCTGTGCTATGATACAACCGCCCAATGCGACGATATGTCGTCAGATCTCCAGCAATCCATTGTAGCAATGTAAAAATGGTAACAAACAATTACGTAAAAGTATAAAAATATATTTTTTTCTACATTTATTTTGTTCACATATTACCTTTTTGGTTGCAGTTTGTTGTTGTGCATTATATGTGCAAGCAACTTTGTGCAATTTGGTTGTGTTGGCAGCGAGTCGTAGATCAACTTCATCTACTTATTTTTCACTCTACTAGCCCCGCGCCCATTTAGGCGCAGTCAACACCTTTGCACATACATATGTATATAACACGGCGATAAGCAGATACATGGATAGCCACTCTGTTGCGTACAACTTATTGCGATAAAATTTGTGTATGTCACACTTTGAACATCACATCAGTTGTAATTGGAATATTGATAATTTACAGCCATACATTTTACTTTTAAGTAACTGTTAATGTACACAATATATTTATATCAGACTAGCTGACCCGGCAAACTTCGTTCTGCTCAAAATAGATTTTTTTATTAATTTCATTTTAAAAATTGTTATTACACCGGTATTATTTTTAATAGAAAATTAACGATTTTTCACTACTTCATTGTGTATACAACTTCAAAAATATATACTTTTAGTATTCAGTTTAAGGCTGCACGATACACAACATTTTAAGTTTTCTATTCCGGATATTTATTTTCACTGAGTAAGTAAGAGGATTGATATAGTATACCTCCATAATGGTTTTCAGGCCCCTCCTCCAACCCTTTTAGATATATTCAGCCTCAAAAGTTTAGTACGTATGGGAGGTGCAATGCCCCATTTTTCGATAAATCTTTTTTTTTTGGGTGAACATGGTATTGAAATCGTATATCTGCATAGTGATTTCTATGTACATGCCATGAACGCTTTTAAGGATATTTAGCCTTAAAAATTAAGAACGCATGGGAGGTGCCACGCCCACTTTTCCCAAAACTACTGTTTTTTTCAAAAGCACGATATTGATATCGTTAATCTCCTGATCAATTTTCAGGTCCCAACCTTAAACGCTTTTATAGATATTCAGCCTGAAAAATTAAGTTTGTATGGGAGGTGCCACGCCCCCTTTTCCGATAACCTACACTTTTATGCGCAAAAATTGTTTTGATATCATATAGCTCTGTACCAATTTCCAGGTCCCTGACTTAAATCCTTTTAAAGATATTCAGCTTAAAAAATTAAGTGTTGTTGGGGAGTGCCACGCCCCCTTTTCGTATAACTCCTATTATTTAGCGTTAATATGGAATTGTTAACTTTTATCTCCACACCAATTTCCAAGCCCCTAGCGTAAACAATTTTAGAGATATTCAGCATGAAAAATTAAGTTTGTATGGGAGGTGCCACGCCCCTTTTTCCGATAACCCCCACTTTTATGCGTGGGAATGGTTTTGATATCATTTACCTCTATACCAATTTGCAGCTCCCTACCTTGAACTGTTTTAGAGATAATCAGCTTTAAAAATTAAGGTTGTATGGGAGGTGCCACGCCCCCTTTTCTGATAACCCCCACTTTTCTGAGTGAGAAGGGTTTTGATATCACCTACCTCTATACCAATTTTCAGTTCACTACCTTGAACTGTTTTAGAGATAATCAGCTTTAAAAATTAAGGTTGTATGGGAGGTGCCACGCCCCCTTTTCAGATAACCCCCAATTTTCTGAGTGAGAAGGGTTTTGATATCACCTACCTCTATACCAATTTTCAGCTCCCTACCTTAAACTGTTTTAGAGATAATCAGCTTTAAAAATTAAGGTTGTATGGGAGGTGCCACGCCCCCCTAACATTTTTTAATTTTTTCTTCGACTAAACCTTCGCGGGGTAACAACAAACAAACCCCCCTAAGGAAGTATTTGATTTGGTTCAGCCGTTTTCAAGTTTTAGCGTTACAATTAAATACCAAATCATTTTTATATATATAGATTGGGCTTGCTTACAGGCGCGGATCCAGGATTTCGCCAAGGGGGGGGTTTTGAAAATTTCTTTTTTTGGAAGATGTTTTTTAAGGGCAGACGCTGCACATACATAGGTAGATTTTACGAATTTATGCGGCCAAAATTGAAAATTTTAAAATTGGTACAAATACAAAATCCAAAATCCCTCTACGTTTATAATAGACCGGGTCTTCTCGGCTTTTATAGACAACGGGGGTGTCCCTGCCGCTAGTCGAAACTTATTAGGGGCTAAGAATCATTCATTCAATTTTAATATAACAATATGCAACATTCAACTTTTTGAAAATTTTCATTGGCTTTTCGGAAATTTTAATTGGAACGGTCTCACCCTACACCCTACAGAAAAAAACTTCTAAAATTGACGGAATTTTTCACAGCATTGAGAATTTCACTTTTTACACTAAAATTGGTTGGCTACATAACAGTACACTTAGAAATCTCCTCAAAATCTTCTATAAATTATGGCCTTGCTTTGAAATTTTTAATCCACTTTCAGAAATTTCTACGATTTTTCAGATTTTTTCCATAATCTCAGAAATCCTGCTTAAAACGATTTTTATTGAAAAAATTTCTATATCTTTAAACTAAAATAAGAAAGTAAAATTTTCGACAGAACTCTTTGAAATAAATTTAAAAACTTTGGCGTATGATTTTTTTTTGAGTCACTGTATATATTTTTCAATAAAATCGACTTTTAACGCATTAAACAAGCAATTTGGAATAGATGTAGACAATAAAATATTTTTGGCCGCATAAAACTTGAAAATCTACCTATGCGCGCTGGTGAAAATATGGACTAATACCACCTACTATTATTATTCTATATACTAGTTGCGCCATTTCCCGCACCTTAAAAACACCAAACTCAAAACCCTCAAAATTAACAATAGGTTTGTTTCTTATTAAACTAGAAACTAGCTGTGAAGTGAGCAAAACGGAAAGAATTGCGCTCATAAAGTGCGAAACGAACAGAAAATCAAGAAACGGAATAATAGTAAAAATTAGCGATTAGTAATTTTAATGCCTTTTTTGACTGTTAATGGTTATTTTTTCTAAAAAAACATTTAATTTTGTTTTGTATACATGTATGTATTTTGTTTATTTATTTATTATTTTGCCCGACGTTTCGGTAAAACTCCTTTACCATCTTCAGGGGTCGACTTTATTTTTGCAAAATCACACGAAATCTAAATCTAAATGTTTGTTTTCTTTCATATCTCCATGTTCGTGTGATTTTGCAAAAATAAAGTCGACCCCTGAAGATGGTAAAGGAGTTTTACCGAAACGTCGGGCAAAATAATAAATAAATAAACAAAATACATACATGTATACAAAACATTCTTTTTAATTAAAATAAGGCCAAAAAGCTCAACAAAACTTAGAATCATAAAACGAAGACTGGCCAAAACAAAAACATCATAACATTTAATTTTCTTAATTTCTATTTCAAAAATTCATAAAATTTCAAAAGTAATAAAAATCAAAAGTATTCGTTTGTTTATTTTTTCAACAGCTGTTTCTTACTTTGGCAGCAAATAATTTCAGCTAGGGAAAATTTTACTAGCTGAAATTTGGAGCTGTCAATAGCTCTCTTCTGCTATTTTTTTGACTCAAGAAACGATTTTCCAGCCAAAACTTGGCTAACTATTCATAACTAGCTAATAATAAACGGACCTAATATGTATGTCATCACATAAAGTGCAGGAGATTTCAATTGAAGTTCTAAATAACATGTATAACGTATGTATGAATATTTTTGCATTGGTACGTGCGAATGAGTATCGTATGGTATTGGTGGCAAATTGATCATCAATTTCACTTACCCTTGCATTTAAAGCCAAAATAAATAAGAATATATGTATGTAGTACTTTTTGGTTATATTTATATTTTTAATAGAATTTTTACTTTATTGAAGTTCTTGTGTTTATATACTCAAATTTTTAAAAGATTAATTTAAACAAGAATTGCGAAATGCCTCTGAAAAAGGCAATTTCTCCAACGATTCAGACATTTCTGACCAAATTAATTCTGTACAATCCCGATAAAAATAGGGATAAGAAAGAAAAGAAAATAAATTTGCGATTTGGCAATTTGCGAATAGCATTTGACAAATTTGATTTTATGCACGTGCGTCCAAAGGTACCTACATGAACTTTTTTCGCATGTAGGTACATTTTTTTGGATTTTATATGGTCCAACCATTGCTTTTGGAATGATAGAGTTTTCCTTGTTCAGTTTGGGAAATTTGGGCGCAGAATCAATAAAGGCATTAATTTGGGATCTATGATAAACCACAAGGGGGGTTTGAACCCCCAAAACCCCCCCGTGGATCCGCCACTGCTTGCTTATATTAGGAAATGACGCATATTTTAGAAACATTGTAGTGGAAAATCTGTTTAAAAAATATGGAATTTTGATAATACCGCAATGTCTGAATTTGCTTTCCCTGCAAAACTTATACGGCTATGCCAAATGAAGCTGACTAACACCACCAGCTCCGTCAGAATGCAGAATGATCTCTCCGAGCCGTTAGAGACCAAACGAGGTTAAAGACAAGGAGACTCCCTTTCGTGTGACTTCTTCGAATTGATGCTGGAAAAGATAATAAGTACGAGCTTTAGAACTTAACCGTACAGAAAGCATTTTATACCACAAAAGTCTACAACTGCTGGCGTACGCCGATGAGATCGACATCATTGGCACTAACAATCGCGCCGTATGTTCTGCCTTTTCCAAGCTGGATAAAGAGGCTAAGAAAATGGGTTTGGCGGTTAACGAGGGCAACACGTAGTGGCTCCTGTCATCGCACAAAGAAACAGCACACCTTGACAGCCACGTCAGTGTTGACAGCTACAAATTCGAAAGTGTTAAGGACCTCATCTATTTGGAAACCAGCATTAGCACCAAAAATAATGTCAGCACGGAAATCCAACGAAGAATCACTCTTGCCAATAAATGCTACTTTGGACTAAGTAGGCAACTGAAAAGTAAAGTCCTCTTTCGACACACTCTGCAGGACGCTCATCGCTCCAAGCCTCATTTACGGCGCAGAAGCATGGACGATGTAAAACTCAGATGAGATGGCGCTTGGAGTATTCGAGAGGAAAGTTCCTTAAGGGATTTATGAACCTTTGCGCGTTGGCGAGGGCGTGTATTATCAGCTAAGAGAGATCCAGCGGCTGCGTTGGGCAGGTCCTATCATGAGAATGGATAAAGCTGCTACGGCCAAGGAAGTATTTCTATCGAATCCGGCTGAACGCAAAAGAAAAGGGAGATCTCCACTGCGTTGGGAAAATCAGGTGGACGGCGATGCTGCCTTTCTAGGTATTCCCAAGTGGCGCCATGCTGCACGAAACAGAAACAACTGGCGCGCTCTAATAGACGCGGCCAGCATCGTCTAGACAGTTAAGCGCCAATCAAGAAAAAGAAGGTGATGTCGCTGTTTCTTCATTCATTATACTCAGCTGTACTAGTACACAGAGTATTATAGTTTTAATCACATAACGGTGGATTGTAACAGAATGAAATAATCGAGACAGATATAGACTTATATATATCAAAATGATCAGGGTGAAAAGAGAAATCGATTGAGCCATGTCCGTCCGTCCGTCTGTCCGTCCGTCTGTCCGTCTGTCCGTCCGTCTGTCCGTCTGTAAATACTCTAACTCGCGCAAAAATTGAGATATTTTGATGAAATTTGAAATGCAAGTTGGTATCGAGACTGGGACGGTTGGTATTGAAAATGGGCGAAATCGGACCATGACCACGCCCACTTTTCCTATATAGAAAAAATCGGAAATTTGGTATCTCAGTCACTAATATAGCTGGAGCGATGAAATTTTACCCACGTGTTGAACTCACGCCCCTAGGAAGAAATTTGATGAAATTTTGGAAAATGGGCGGTGCCACGCCCACTTATTAAGGGTCAAACATTGAAAGTTTTATATGTCATAACTCAGAAACCGTTGAAGATATAGCGATGAAATTTGGTATGCCTGATGTACTTATTTAGACAAATGTTTTGACGCAAAATTGTGAAAATCGGTTGACGGCCACGCCCACTTTTATATATGGGAACTATAAAGGGGCCTAATAAAAACATTTTAAGCGATATTTCTGTCAAATATAAAGATATATCATTAAAATTTTATGGCAGGAGTCTAACTACGGACATAAAACAAAAATCACAAAAATTTTGGAAAATGGGCGTGGCACCGCCTCTTTTTAGAAGCTGGAATATACGAGATTTCTGAGCCCATAACTGGACAAATAATTGATATATAATGATGAAACTTGGTGTGTACACTTTTATTACTTGTGGTAATACATGTTGAAAATTTTAGCCAAATCGGTTGACGACCACGCCCACTTTTATATATGGGTATTATAAAGTGGCCTAATAAAAACATTTTAAGCGATATCTTTGTCAAATATAAAGATAATTCATTGAAATTTTGTGGCATGAGTTCTACAATAGATCGGAAACAAAAAATAGAAAAATTTCGGAAAATGGGCGTGGCACCGCCTCTTTTCAGACAAAGGAATCAACGAGATTTCGGAGCCCATAACTCGACAAATAATTGAGATATTATGACGAAACTTGGTTTATACACTTTTATAACTTGTGTTAATAGACACGCAAAAATTTATTGAAATCGGTTTATGACCACGCCTACTTTTTAACAAAGATATTTCTGGAACACCCTTTGGGAATTTGTAACGTGGCATCTTTGTAACTAGAAGTCATAAAGGAATGAAATTTTGTACAAAGAATAATATTCATATGCTTAGTTGGATGGCTGATAGAAATTTTGAAAATGGGCGTGGCTGCGCCCACTTTATGCGGCACTCGATTCATATAAAATACACCGTGTTTCCATCAAACGCAAACAAACAATGAAAGCATACAGCTGAGTATCTAATGTTCGATTCCACTCGAACTTAGGCTTCCTTACTTGTTTTGTTATATTTCCGGTACATTTGCTAATCACTCCTACTAACAACATCGTCGCGTTTGTTTCTGTGAAGTATTTAGTCAGCTATAAGACTGATTTCTTTCACTACTTGTCGAGATGAGATCCCCTTTCAATACCGGCCTTCCATTAGTTGCTTTAATTTGAATTTTTAACTGGGCAAAGCTTCACATAAAACTTCAATTGATTACTGAAACTACTTATCCACATTCCGAGTCAGCTTAAAACTGCAAACTTTTGGAAATCTCACAACAGAATCCGAAGTAAAACATATGCTTCAACAAATTTATCGCATTATAATGAAGTATATATTGTTGAGCATTCGTTACAGCTGCCTATGCATTACGCTTAATACCAGTATCCATATTGCAGATACATAACACAAAAAAGTATGAAAATAAAATACTACAATTGTTTTTTTTTTGTTGTTTAAAACTGTGTACGCATTTCAACAACGCTTGTTCTCACTTTCAGCAAATGTCACAACACTTAATGTGTTTAGTAATTTATGAGCATCTCATTTATTACGCAATAATGGCCGATATGAGTATAAATGCACAACACACTCGTATGTTTCTTTTGTAGTTTTAGGCTTTGTTGTTGCACAAAAAAAAAACATTAATCTCAGTACCTCAAAAAAAAAAAAAAAAATAAGGGCGCAGATTTCATTTTGCAAGTTAATGACAGAGGACACACCACAAAACAAACAATAACACAAATCGCGTGACAAAGCGGAAATGGCTGCTAGGAAATATCGTAACAACAATAGCAATAATATTTTGAAATGGAATAGGTTGCTTTAGTGGGGTGTTACACTTATGTACATAAATAGTTAGCAGTCTCAATGAGAGTACAGTTTATTGTTTTTACCAGGGACTTGTAACGCGTTTCGGTTTCGGTTTCTGTTACACAGCTAAGTAACGAAACTGAAACAGAAACAAAACTCCTTTGTAACAAAAGTCGTAACAAAACTCCGAAACGTTTCCAGCAGAAACAAAACCTGTAACGAAACTAAATTAATTTTGTTCCTTGTAACAGAAACAGAAACAAAAACAGAAATAAAACTCCTTTGTAACAAAAGTCGTAACAAAACTCCGAAACGTTTCCAGCAGAAACAAAACCTGTAACGAAACTAAATTAATTTTGTTCCTTGTAACAAAATCCGTAACGTATCAGAAACAAAATTAATTTTGTTCCTTGCAACAAAAACAAAACCAGAAACAAAATTAATTTTGTTCCTTGCGACAAAAACAAAACCAGAAACAAAATTCATTTTGTTTCTCAGTAGAAAAACTATATTTGCAGAACATTAAGATGGACTTGTTATTTTTAGGTATATACTCTATATATATATAAAAATCAAGCCCATTTCTTTGTCGCCGGCTTTCGCCCAAACGCGTGGAGGGATTTTGACCAAATTTACACACCAGCTTAGTACCATGCCCTAGATGGTTTATATACATATTTTTTTCAAATCCGGAAGTCGGTTCCCGAGATATAGGTCAAAAGGTCAAAACGAGGATCCGGCTTTCCCCTGAATATTTTTGGACGATATTGGTATCAAATGAAAGGTATTGAGCAAAGAATTCACATAGAATAGTACTCATTGCGATTCCTAGGTCGGGTCTCCAGATATGGGTCAAAACGTGGACCCGAATGACCTTCGAATGTTTCTGAGCGATATTGGTATCAAATGAAAGGTATTGAGCAGAGAATTTACATAGAATAGTACTCATTGTGATTAATAGGTCGGGTCTCCAGATATGGGTCAAAACGAATGTTTCTGAGCGATATTGGTATCAAATGAAAGGTCTTGATGAGGACTCCAACATGGAACTATTTTATTTATGATGCCTGGGACGGGTCCCCATATATGGGTCAAAACGTGGATCCGGATGACCCCGGAAAATTTCTCAGTGATATTGGTATGAAATGAAGGGTTTTAAGCAGGGATTTTACATAGAAATGAACTCATTACGATCCCTAGGTCGGGTCCCAAGGTGTGGGTCAACACGCGGACCCGGATAACACCGGGATATTTCTCAGGGATATTGGTACCAAATGAAAAGTGCTGAGCAGGGCCTTTACGCAGAGATGAACCGATTATGATTCCTAGGTCTGGTCCCTAAATGTGGTTCAAAACGTGGACCGGGATGGCCCCGGAAAATTTCTGAACGATATTCGTGTCAACTGAAAGGCAGGGCTTTTACATAGAGATGAACTCATTATGATTCCTAGGTCAGGTCCCCAGATGTGGGTTAAAATGTGGATCCGGATGGCCGCGGATAATTTCTTAGCGATATTGTTATTTAATCACGGCGCATGATGATTCCGGGATATGTTTTAGGGATATTGGTACCAAATGAAAGGTGTTGAGCGGACTCTCATGTTGGGCCGTACCCATTACGATTTCTTGGTCAAGTCTCCAGATACCGTACCCATTATGGCTCCTAGGTCAAGTTCCCAGACGTGGGTCAATAAGTGGACCCGGATGAGCCCGGGATGCTTCTGAGCAATACTGATATAAAATGAAAGTGCTGACCGGGTCTGATATATAGAGATATTTTCATAGTGATTCTTAGTCCCGATACCCAACTATGGGCAAAAGAGACCATTCGGATGCCACGGAATGTTTTTAAGCAATGATGGTATAAAATGAGAAGTGGAATGCCGGGTATGTTATACTAAACCCAGTTCCCTAGGGAAAGGGGAAGAGTAATGAGACTGGGAAAGGCAAAGGGATGGAAGAGGAGAGGGAGAATAAAATAAAAATGGAATGAAGAGGATGGGGAGAGAGACAGTAAGACAGGAAATTAGAGAAAGAATAAGAGGGGGAATAAAAAGGAGAAAGACAGAAAAGGAGAGGTAAGAGAGAGCGGTAGAGAAAGAGAAATGTGATGTGAAAGGAAAAAGGAAACGAAAATGAAAGGAAAGATAAATGGAAAGGGAAAGAGAAAGAGAAAAGTAGAGGGAAAGGCAGTTGGAGACTAATACGAAGAAAAATGGGATAAGAACATGAATAGGGCAAACTTTTAAAAATATCAATTTTTTCCTTCACTTTTTTTAAACTTATCTGAATTGCACTGAGCTCTGCAGCCCGAAGTAATTTCGGTTTCTAGATACTTTCAACATATTTTATAGTGTGCCGTTTTTCGCTTCAAGTACCTATAATAGGAAGTGGGCCAAAGCAAAGCTTGGCCGGGTACAGCTAGTATACATATATATGTATGTCTGTGGCAACCAACTAAAGTATGGAATAAGACACTTATATTTTTTAAATATTATCGTAAGGGACATTTATTCAAATACGCTCATAAAACATTGAGAGCGAAATTATCGTAAGGGACAAAATTATGATTTTTTCGCAAACTGCAAATTTTTTCAAGAAAAAAGATATCAGGTTCAATATGTTAATTAACCATCTAAACGCGTGTTCAATTTCATATAAATATACCAGTAAAAACACAGTGAAAAAACAAAAAAAAAATGCTCTCCTAAAAGAACTTAACTCGACCTCTGTTCAAATCCAAAAATATCTTAAGTTAAGTTAAAAAATGTGTATTTGCTTAATTAATCAAGCTTTATTACATTTCTGTCAATCTATCATTTCGCGCAGCAAATTATAGTCCGAAACAAGTTTCTAATAGGTATTAGTTAATAAAGCAAATTATGAGGGTTTTTTTAATTTCGCCTTAGTAAATTTTGACACATTTTCCTAACTCCAGTTGAGTTAAAAAAAAGGAAACGTGAGTAAGGAGTACTCATGAACACTGATGTGTAATCAGTTTCGAAATAGGACTTTTATTCCCTTTCCCTTATTCCTTTTTTCACTGGTTTTCTATCGATTAAAATGCGACTATAATTTTTATAATTTTTTGTTGCCATTGTCACGTTTTCTTGTTTTTGTTTGTTTTGTTTATTTTGGTGTTTGGTTTTTGATTTTTAATTTTTGATTTTTGATTTCTGATTTTGATTTGTTTTGTTTTGTTTTGCTCAGAAACATGCAAGATCATTCGGATCCACGTTTGACCCATATTTCGGGTCGTGTAGAAATCCTGCTCAAAACCTTTCATTTGATACCAACATTGCTCAGAAATATTCAAGGATCATCCGTGTCCTCGTTTTGACCCATATCTCGCGACCCGACCTAGGAATCATAAAGAATAGGGCTCCGTGTAGAAGCCCAGCCCAAAACTTTTCATTAGATATGCGTAAACTTTACCTGTTTTTCGAAATTACTCGTAGCTACAGCAAAGATGTTTACACATCAAAATGCCACAGGTATACATATATATATTATATACCTAAAAATAATAAGTCCATCCTAATGTACGGCAAATAGTATTATAATAATTTTTATAGTTTTGCCACTGAGAAACAAAATTAATTTCGTGTCTGGTTTTGTTTTTGTTGCAAGGAACAAAATTAATTTTGGTTCTGATACGGATTTTGTTACAAGGAACAAAATTAATTTAGTTTCGTTACAGATTTTGTTTCTGCTGGAAACGTTTCAGAGTTTTGTTACGACTTTTGTTACAAAAGAGTTTTGTTTCTGTTTCTGTTTCTGTTTCTGTTTCTGTTACAAGGAAGAAAATTAATTTAGTTTCGTTACAGGTTTTGTTACTTATTGAAACGTTAAAATCTTTTGGTTTCGAATTTAGTTTCCTTTAATGTTTCTTGGAACAGAAACGCCAGAAACGAGAGTTTCGTTTCGTTACGAGTTTTGTTACAAGTCCCTGGTTTTTACGTACATATTTATATACTTTATTTTATTGTTTCATTCCATATGTAAGTCAATAGTCAATTGTTTCACTCTTTTCTCCGTTAAGGCTCTGTTCTTTGCAATAATAATGAGCTCGTAGCGGTCACCCTATAGGGTGACACTACTTATGGTGCCTTATGTCCTGTAGGGAAGTTCAGTGCGTAAGATACATAAATACATACCTATATATCTTTGCTTGTATAACTTGTATTTTCACTCAGCGTCAAATGGCACTTACGAAAACACATTTGTCAGACGGTTGTAATGTAAGTTAAAAGCCCATAATTCCACTCAAGCTTACACCTTACAGCCTTGCTGGGCAGAACTTGCGGCCTGTAGAATATTTTATATCTACTCATATTCCGGACGCCATCCCAACATCAAGTGAAATATTTTAAAACTTCTATGAATGCACCAAACACGTCGCGCTGTTTTTAATAGTAGAATGAAGCATAGATAGTTACCGCCTGGTTGTTTGCATAGTTTGTCTATTAGCTCCATAAAGGAACCCTCTTATCTAGTTGTCGCCTTGTCCGTTACTTCCGAAAAGCCATTCCAATGTTTAAACAATACATTCCAAGTTTTAATTCAATTAACCAAAAGAACACTTGCACTGCAAACTTTTATGAAGCACTCAATTTGTTTTGCCCCAAGATGGTGCAAGTGGTGAATGAGCGCTTATGGAATGAAGCAGTCAGGCAATTTATCACCTTCGTAAAACTGCAACAACAGCGACAGCAACCGAATACATAATAAGATGTGGAATTGTATGTTTATGCCCTTAATTGTTATTAGTTTTCTTGCTGTTGCAAGCAGCGCTTTCAGGAAGTTAGCATCTATATATATATATATATATATATATATATATGTGATCCCACAGCGTGTAGTTGCTGCCACCTTAATTGCTGTGCAACCCTTCTATGTGCATCTTATGTGCAGTAGCGAGTTGTAGATATGAATTGTTGCTGAAGAAAACTGCATAAGTTGTTTAACTTGGCAATAAACTAAAAAGGAAGATACCAAAAAAAAAAAATTAATACAAATAAATACAAATACAAAATAAGTTAAGCAAAATGTAATAATAATGTATATAACATTTCGTAGTGACTGCGGCAATGTTGCTTGCGCTAAATGAAGTGTTGCTTGTTTAGCACCTTTATCTGCAACAGCAACAACAATCTGCAATTGCTGTGTTGAACTTTTGCTGCTTGTTTTATTTTAAATTTATAAACACACAAAAACAGCAATGCCATACGCTGCAGCATGCAACTGTTGTGCATTATGATTTGCTCTGAAACACTGATCGATTTTCATTGACATGTTACGGTGTTGCAAAACAGATAAATCATTTAGGTGGTAATTTATGATTGTGACTTTTATGGACTCCTATATGTATATATGTAGGTATGTGCAACAAAGGGAAATGTTAGAGCTACAGAATTAAACGTTCATTTCACGCTTTCCCCGCAATCACGTCAAGTGTTCAGTAAATGTGGCACTGAAACTTATTAACTGACAAGTCAAAAAAAAAGTAAATTTCCACTTCTGTATTTGATAAAAAAAAAAGAAATAATAATTTAAAGTAGCCGATTGCTAATCGGACAATGCTTCTAAATTCGTCCAAGGCAGCATTGATCGATCGATCTAAGGCGTAGTCTGCCAAAAGCTGGAAATTGACAGAGAAGATGTTTGAGAGTGCTAAAAGCATCGCATTCGTTGCATGCCGTGCACGTCTGACTCTGCACCAGTCCTTTTGAACATATGATATGGTGTGAGATAATGCCCTGTTAGTATACCGACCGCTAGTTTGCAGTCTAGTCTAGGAAGTGTGAGTTGATAGTCTGCAATTTTTACATTGAATGACCGAACCATGATTTTGGCGATCTTGTAGGTTGATAAACTGGGAATCGCCTGTACATATCAATGCTTGATCCATTTGACATCTATGGTAATTTAGACAGGGGAAACTGTTTTCCATATTCATCTGTGCTAGTGATGCGCCGACCTTTGGTAACACGTCCGCCCTCTGATTTCCCTCGATTTGCTGGTGTCCGATTACCCAATAGATAGTAACGTGTCTATCCACGCAAAGTTCCTGTAACTTGGCAATGCACTAATTCACGCACTTGGAGTTGGTCTTCGCTGCCGCGGTCGCTTTGATTGCCGCCCGTTTGTCAATGAAAATGTGTGTACGAGAGTTTTGAGGACGTTAGTTCAGTTGCAAGTTATGTTGCTTTTGAGGCAGCGTAGACTTCAGTCTGAAAGATACTGCAGTAGTCCCGGAGTCTGGAAGATTGTTGTATCCCAAGCTCCGGAGAAAACACTGCAGCTACTAACCTTGCGTTCATCTTTGATCCGTCAGTGAATAAGTTGAAACTATGGCGATTGTTTCATAGTTCCTCCCTTTATCCATTCCGTTCTATTATTACGCCTGTTTGGGTCAGTTTGGGGAGTAACGTAGTCTGAACTGCCGTTTGGCCCCCGTATTTGCTGTGTCCAAAATGTCGTTGTTTAAATTGTCCTGTTACACTAAGCCTTAGCGCCGTCTATCCTTCTTATTTAGCGCTGCTGAGCGGGTTGTGCTTATTTAGTGCTCCTGTTGTACATAGACTGGAGAGCCTCTTGTTTCTTTGCATACGTCTTTTTAAGTGCCGTCCCCCATACCAGAATTCCGTAGAACAATACTGGGTGCACAACCGACGTGAAAACACAGTGTGTAAGTTGAGGTGATAGGCCCCAAATTTTGCCCAGCGCACTGCTGCAGGCATAAAGCGCATTGGTGGCTTTCTTAACACTTTCCTCCACGATAAGCCTCCACGTCAGCTTGCTGTCCAATCTGGCCGTCAGATATTTCGTGAATGGTTTCATGGTTAGCGTTTGATTGCCCAGTCTAGGAAGTGTCCACTGCGGTACGATATATTTTTTCGTAAAAAGCAAATCATTCCAGTCCACTGTGGCAACTGCAGTGATGGCGGTCCACTTTTACACCAGAGACAACTGCAAATGAATATTTTAATGGGTCGCTATTAATCATAGGCAGGCTCTTATCTAAGATTTATCGCGTTTAGTGCGATAGTAAAAACACAGACGCTTGAGCTTATTTTGAAAAAAAAAAAAAAACGAGTTTGCGTTCTACGCTTCACGCTTTACGAACTAAAACAGCTTATCTCGCTACAAAATATAGCGCATAGCTATTTCAGCCAGTAAACCAACTCACACCTTTGTGCCTTCACAGAACTTATGCTGTGATATCTGCTATTGCTTATTATGACAAAATGCTTAATGTTGTTTGTGTAATGTTATTATTGCAACAAGCATTTTTATATAGATAATTTTTCATAAAACACTTACATTAACTCGTTATTAATTATCGTTGATCTGAGCGGAGGGTCAGAGATGTTATATGATACTTAGATGCAGATATGCATGTATATACATAACAGCTATAGGTGCAGACATATCTACATGTATTCAATAGCAATTTTATCTATCTAAATTGTTAGACCATTACCGTGAAGTGGCCCCTTAGTTTAAGCGGTACCATATCTATTCGTTTGCCTGACGGCTAATATGCCTTTTTGGCTTCAAACAAAGCACAATCGCAAAGCAGCTGAGCAAAAAGAAAAAAAAAAAAACTGTCTTTGATAACGCAAGTACGTAAATACGAGATTTGTTTTTGCAAAAATTGTCAGCGATAAGCCACACCACAAGCGTACGTCTTCATTGCAAGCCAACAGCCAAAATAAAGAAAATAAGTTGCATTCATGCGCATGGTTACGTACTGCGCTTACGCAGCGAGGAGCTATGTTGCGCACCGGCAGCAGGCGCTTTCTTCTTTGCCCATATAAAGTTATGAGTTATTGATAATAACTCTCACATAAATCTAATAGGCGACCAAAGCTTTGACTGCAGCTAGTCAATACAATGGATATTAGGGCGGAGTGAATTGGGGCTTTTTTTGAAATCATTATTGCTCGGCCTGCAGAAAGTTGCCTTTCTAGTACAAAAGTAAGACTGCAAAATATTATTGGCCTAGTCCTTTATTTGGAGGTGCCCCGATTCCATTAAAGAAGAAACTTTTTGAAAATTTTTGAAATTTTCTCGAATTTTCAGAATTTTTGTGTATTTTTGAAATTTCCTCCAAAAATTAAACGGAGAAAATCAATGCGCAGCAAGGCAATTTTTATTCTATTATACCTAAAACAATATGTTTTTCACTTTTTAATGATAAAACACATCTTTCTTTTTCATTAGGGACTTTCCAGAAAAGTATATACCATCACTGCACTGATGTAATTAAAGGCAGAAGAAAGTTTTGAGGCATTTGCACGACCTCTAAGCTTTAATATATTAAGGCAAAATTGTTGATACAGATTTCCGCAGCACATTCGCATAAAATGCGGGTTGCTCCGCGGATTTCGGAGAGCTTTGTTTTCTTTATACAATTTTGGACCTCCGTAATGTACATATTAAATATGTGCATACGTATGTATATTTGTGGTACGTATGCGTGCGTGGTATATGGGCACTTGATATAAGGGTAGCCGCCACTTTTTCTGAACAACATACATATTATATAGAATTCGATCGGCCGTTGATTTGTTTTTCGATTTAACTGTAGCAGTACTCTGAAAAAAAAAACGTTGTAAATACAAAGACTTTTGCAGTTAAATGAACAACTTTCCGCAGTTGAAATGTGCCCAACAACGCTCCGTTGTTGTTTCAAAGATGCGAGCGTTTTTGATTCAAATACTTTTCGTATTTAAGTTAACAACGGAAACTGTTGAATGAAATACTTTTACATTTAAGTTAACAGTTTATGGTCTTGAATTAACAGCAAAAAATTATAGTCCAAAAGCGAGCACTGTTGATTCAAATACTTTTCGTATTAAAGCTAACAACTTTTGCTTTTGAATTAACCGCAAAAGTTTTTGGTCGAAAACGGGCACCATTGTAGCAAATACTTACGCATTTAAGTTAACCTCAAGAAAATTGTAAAAATAATATTTTTTTTTTTAATATAATAGATATTATTTTATTTTATTTTTTTATACATATAATACTAGCTGGACCCGTGCGCATCTTGCGCAAAAAATGATAAAACATACGTGGCGCCAGTCGATATAGTTTGTGCTGTCACGCCCATTTTAAAAAAACTTATATTTATTTGGTTTTATGTCTACAGTGGAACTTATGGAACTTTCAATGAATTACTTATATGTTTGACAAACATATCGCATAAAATATATATAAGTAGTTATGTGTATTAAATTTGTTTATATATTTTACATATATTTTTATGTACATATACAGAGAAACCTCTCCTAACGGACACCTCTCATAGGCGGACACCTCTCATAGGCGGACACCTCCCTTGAGCGGACATTTTTTCATGCACCAAGGTTTAGGTTCAATTTTTAGAACAAATTGCCCTCTCTTAGGCGGACACTCTCTTGGCCGGACGTGGACAGTTATTTACTATTGAATTGAACTAAAAACTTCTATTAAGCGGACAGGAACCTCTCGTCAACGGACACTTTGATTTTTTTTCATAACGAATCACATAAAAACCTCTGTTAGGCGGACACGAACTCCTCTTATGCGGACAAAATATAAGTATGTATAGCAGTATAAAAAAAGGTCGTGGAATGTTCGTTAGGTAAAAAGCGCTACGATGAAAGGGGAATCACCAACTAAAATAAATGTACACATGACTTTATTGGAATAGATATAACAACATTCACGGATTTCCAGTTAGATGTTCTAACTGACGAAAACGTCGAAACCATTGAAGATGATAGTACCAATACTAACTACCGCTGAAAGTAGGTAATGAAATCTCCTCGAACGAAATGGCTTTGACTGCAGTTTCAAATTTGAAAAGAGTTTGCACGGAAGTCCTTATTGCATTTGAAGTGTTGCAGAAATTTGAAAGCCATCTGCAAAACAATTTTATTTTAAATAAGCAAAAAAACCCTCGTCAATCGACAATTTCGCAATTTTTTAAATAACTTCAAAGATATCCCAACATTTCTAGTTCTCAGCAACTTACTAATTGATATGTAATATGTATGTTAATACTTTATGTATATGTATACATATGTACATACATAAATATGTATATGTTTTTATGTATTTAAGTGAAATTTTCAAGACATAAGAATCCTTGTTTTTTTCAGTGATATATGAATTAATAAATCCTTTAAAATTCAAAAAATTTCTAAAATAGCAACCCACTCCCTTAGGCGGACACCTCTCTTGGGCGGACAAAATTTGCCCGACGGTGAGTGTCCGCCCAAGGGAGGTTTGCCCCAATTTTTCAAAATTTCAGCATGTTTCCTCATAACGGCATAACGTCATTTCATCACTCGGGCTTTAATAGTGACTGAATTATCATGTTTTACGTGTTTTTCGAAATACATCCATATGCCTTATTTTCAACCCCAACTTTCTCTGTTCCCATTAGAATCTGTGTACCCAATGTCATTTAAATATTTCTATTTTTGCGCAAGTTAGAGTGTGTACGGCCGGACGGACGGACATGGTTCAATCATTTTTTTCATCCTGATCGTTTTGATATATACATATATGTAAGTCCACATCTATATCAATTATTTTATGGTCTTACGTACAACCGTTATGTGATCAAAAGTATGCATATATATACATACATATATTGTATGTACTACGTACAGCATATCCTATACTATACCCATTCAGCGTAGGCATGAATACACACGTGTTCGCCTAAAATAATATAATGTTTACATACAAACATACAGCTGAAACTTATAAAAGTGTTTTAAAATATACACGACTGTTAAAATGGAGCGACGTCTGCATTTGAGATTTGAGTTGATAGAATAAAATAGTTCTGAAGGCATATTTTTAGGCGCAAATCTTTTAGTTTAAATTTAAACATTTTATTTTTGCAAAATACTATTTAAAAAAGTACCACGCCCAATAAAACACCGTTTCGCATGCATAGCTAATTAATACCTTTAAAACGATGCCTTACTTATTAATTTTGGTAAATTATGTGAGCAGAAAAAGGGATATTTATAAAACACCAATTAGAAATAATATATATGATATGTATGTATGTTTACTTATCGAGCCCTAACCGCCATAAAGTGTATCCAACAAAATTATCGATTTTAGCGTTTTTAATCACTCCCACAATTTCATAGACTTACGGCCGGTTTCACCACCTCCGGTTAAGCACTTAACCAGAGATTTTTGCCCAGTGAACCAATTTATTTGACAGCTCGCCATACAATTTACGTCAAACTAACCAGCGATTGAATTAACCGCAGATTGTGAAACCGGCCATAAATAAATTTCAAGGCTGATTACCAACTGTATGAAAAGAAAATAAAAAAAACCTGCTGTAAAATTTAATTTTTGTTGGATACACTTTTTGGCGGTTAGGGCTCGATATGTAGTAATATTAATACTAAGGCCCGCCGTCACCGAACGAACTTTAGTCATTCATCCATTCACCATTTCCAAACGCATCAGTACATCTGCAGACAACTCTCACGACATCAAAAAAAGCTGAGTTTATGAATAGATATTAGTTTTTGTTCAATTAATTTTTCTTTATTTATGTATGTATGTATGTATATTACTTTCTTTATTTTATTTTAAAATTGAAACAAATTGAACGAATTTGAAAAATTTTGTTTATTTTTTTATTTTTTCTTTCAAATCCTTCTTTCTTTTTTATATAAAAAATGTTTAACAGCAAGCAAGTTTTTGAATCAACAACGCACGTCTTTGAATTAACTACGGAAATTTTTTGAATCAAAAACTTTGCCGTTAAAACAAATACTTTTGCTGTTGAATCAAATACGGAGATTCAACACCGGAAAGTTGTTGATTTAACTACGGGTATTTTTTTCAGAGTAGCGATGATGAAAATTGGTCTATGAAATAACTCCCACGAAATAAGTCCCACTTTTAAAAACGAAATAAGTCCCACCAAAAATTTGCTATTTTGAAAGTTGGAGTTATTTCGTCTTTTTTAAAAGTATGACTTATTTCGTCAATTGGTGGGACTTATTTCGTTACGCGTTTTTATTTTAAGTGGGACTCATTTCGTTTTGAGTGGGAATAAATTAGTTTTGCAAAGTGGGAGTTATTTCATACCCCTTCAAATATTTATCTGATAAATAAATGATTTTTTTATGGAGGGGTGTGATAGAGCCATGAAATATAAGGTCATTATGGCTTTATTTTTTTAATTTTTTTTCTTATGGAAAAAGTTATATATTGGACATTTCGTAAAAGGGACAACCATAATTTTTTGTCCTTATCTCTTTATTATTCCTCTGCTTTGATTATTCATATTATTCGACGTGTGTTTTTTTCGAAGAGCCAAATACTTCTTATTTGAAATCGCATTAAACAGTGAATAAGTGGGACTTATTTCATTTAAGAAATATATTATTCAAGGGGGAGTTATTTCATTTTGAGTGGGAGTTATTTCATTTCAAGTAAATTTTTGAATCATTTCATTTTGGTGGGACTTATTTCGTTTTCAAAAGTGGGACTTATTTCGTGGGAGTTATTTCATAGACCCGATGAAAATGTGTGCATTTTAAACATTACAGCGGCTAATACGAAGAGCTGGTTTATTTTTGCAATGTAGGTGGTATAGTAAAGTTACGAAACAGCAGAGAGCCTCTCAAAGTACGACGACGTTGATGCGCATAATGCTACTAATCATTTTACGAACTGGTAGTCCATTTCCCAATTTCTACCTTAGCTCTTAATTGAGAAATATGTACACCCTAATACCTGTTTATCGAATCTGTCGCGATGGTACATCGTTGATCTAGAAATAGAAAAAGATCAACAAATATGGCCTACAGAATTTCTAATATAAGCATTAAAAACAATTTTTTTGCTGCTCATTATAAAAAGCAGCGCACTGCAGGCGTGTATACATATTCTTTCAGGGCACTCTTATATTATTACATGTCAAAATTTGATACGTATTGTATTATGGCTTAAGTAGTATTTATTTATATACTAAAATGAACAATACAAATGCGCTTTGAGCTAATATAGTAACATGTGGCTGTTGATGCTGACTTTGGTGTCACATTGCAATCCATGCGAGCTCAATACACCCCAAACTGTTGTTTAAGCATGTGACTATGATTTGAAACCATCTTAGCACCAATGGCAGACAGCATGGCTGCAACGCCAAAATAAAAATGCAGTTCCATAATCGACGCTGGTCGTCGTCGCTCGGCGTCTCAGTTGCTACCGCCTCATAAAGTAATGTCGCCGTCGGCTTCACTTTAACGAGCCGTATGTTTCTGTGGCATATCATTTGCAGTAAATCAAATTACAGAATCTTTAGGTTTGTTTTTATTGTATGTGTTTGGAGCTACAATTTAAAAGAAAAGCAAGCTTTTTATTTTACACAGTTTGAAGATAATTTGAAGGTTTTCCGGCACATGATAAGGAATTATCGGCGTTGAGCAAAAAAAATTATACAGCTTTATAAAGAAGATATATGCTTTTGAGGCATTTTTTCCCAGTACTAGTTCCTTCTGTGATTCATCGGAAGATATTTACTTACAATGCTTTATATTCCTATTCATATAATGTTAAAAACATTGTAGCGAATCGTCTAAAAAAATCAGGGACCGTAATCATTATGAGTTTTATAATAAAAATCGCCATTTCATCATTATATGTTGAGTTTTTTTATATTTCATCAAAAATAATCATTATTTTTTTAGTTTTATTTTTTTTTTGATCAGAAATAACACATATTTTTTGAGCGATATTTAATCCTTCAGAAATAATCATTATAGTGTGAATTTTATTTTTTTCGATCAAAAATATCACTCATTCACGAAGTTATATCGATGGGAATTTTTTAGTAATTATGTTCCAGATCACTTCAGAGAAAATTTGAATCTTTCGACCTAAGCAAAAAAATAAAACTCAAAGAATAATTTTTATTTCTGAGCGATAAATATATCACTCAAGGAATAAGTGTTATTTTCGATCAAAAAAATAAAACTCAAAAAATAATGGTTATTTCTGAGCGATAAATATAAATTATGCATCACTCTAACTATTGTCGTTGCATTGATCTCTACGTTGATCGTCGTTGATTGTCGTTGATTGCTTCTCGCTCATCAAACAAAAAACCTTTTGTAAGATACTCACATAGTAGAGGCCTTTGTGAGATAATCGAAAGTGCAGTTATGATAAATTGTTGATTAGCACATTCCATCTGCTCAAATTACCTAGATAACAGATGAAATGTTGTGATTATTACTTCCGTTTATAGCTAATACCCTAACCATTCTGCACCATTTCAATACTGGGTGTAATATATACCTTATTGGCATTAGTTTATTTATTTTAGTATGATACTAGCAAATACCCGTTGCTTCGCAATGAGGAATAATAGTTAACCAAAGTCAAGTCAAGTCAACTCAACTCAAATCAAGTCAAGTCAACTCAAGCCAAATCAAGTCAAGTCAAGTCAATTCAAGTCAAGTCAAGTCAATTCAATTCAAGTCAATTCAAGTCAATTCAAGTCAAGTCAAGTCATGTCAAGTCAATTCAAGTCAATTCAAATCAAGTTAAGTCAAGTCAAGTCAAGTCAACTCAACTCAAATCAAGTCAAGTCAACTCAAGCCAATTCAAGTCAAGTCAAGTCAATTCAATTCAATTCAATTCAAGTCAATTCAAGTCAATTCAAGTCAATTCAAGTCAATTCAAGTCAAGTCAAGTCAATTCAAGTCAAGTCAAGTCAAGTCAAGTCAAGTCAATTCAAGTCAATTCAAATCAAGTCAAGTCAATTTAAGTCAAGTCAATTCAAGTCAATTCAAATCAAGTTAAGTCAAGTCAAGTCAAGTCAATTCAAGCCAAGTTAAGTCAAGTCATGCTCAGTTAAGTCAAGTCAAGTCAAGTACAGTGAAGTCAAGTCAAGGCAAGGCAAGTCAAGTCAAGTCAAGTCAAGTCAAGTCAAGTATATTCAAGTCAATTTATGTCAAATCAAATCAAATCAAGTCGTCAAGTCAAGTCAATTCAAGTCAATTCAAATAAAGTCAAGTCAAATCGTCAAGTCAAGTCAAGTCAAGCCAAGTTAATTTAAGTTAAGTTATTCCGGGGTTATCTGGGTCCACTTGATGACCTTGTCTAGCCATCACTACAGCTCTATGTTGAAACCGTTCGCAACACTTTTCATTTGATACCAATATCGCTCAAAAACATCCGGTACCGCATCTTGACCCATATATGGAGACCCGGCCTAGGAATCATTATGAATAGAACTCCATGTAAAAGCCTTGTTAAAAACCTTTCATTTCATACTAATATTGCTCCGAAACATTCCGGGTCAATCCGGGGTCACATTTTGAACCATATTTGGGGACTCGGCCCAGGCATCACAAATAACATAATTCTACGTCGAAGTCCACATCAAGACCTTTCATTTGGTAGCAATATCGCTCAGAAATATTCTAGGGTCATCCGGTCCACCTGTTGACCCTTATCTGGAGACCCGGCCTAGGCACCACTATTAAAATAGCTCTATATTGAAGTCCAGATCAAGACCTTTCATTAGATACCAATATGGCTCAGACACATCCCGACGTCATCCGGATCCACCTTTTGACCCATATCAGGAGACCCGGCATGGAAATCACAAAGAAAATAGGTCTGTGTTAAAGCCCTGCTCAATACCTTTAATTTCATACCAATATCGTTCAAAAACATTCCGGAGTCATCTGGGTCCACATTCTTACCCAGACTGGGGAGGATGTCTAGGCATCACAATGAAAATAACTCTATGTTGAAGTCCTGCTCAACACTTTTCATTTGATACCAATATCGCACGTGTAGGTGCAGGCGTTCTTGAGTTATAGCATATTATGCACGTGTAAACAGGTTTTTAATTGCCACCGAGACAAACAACAAACCGTGCAAAAACAAACATATGAGTCGCCTGCACTGCGCAGCCTGGTACGAGTTCGACGCCTCCACTGAACACGGCAAATGACCAAACGAATCTGTCTATGCTTGCGCTTTTTTGAGTTTTTCGAAATTTAAAACCGGGAAAAAGGTATTAAAGTCTCAGAAATGCGACATTTTAAAAAAATAATTATTAAAATCGGTCTAGTACTTTTTGAGTTATCGCGTTACATACATTTTCCATACAATCAATTTTATATAATTAGTATAGTATAGATTTAATATGATTACTTTATTTGATCTGTGATCACTGATAAGGAAAAGTCAAGTATTTTGATGACCAAAAGGAAGATTAAAGTATTGTGTTGGGGAGAGATGTCATGTACTTTAAAATCCCTTTTTCGGTATTAAATGTTTTATATACATATATACGTAGGTATGTTCACATTAATCTAGTATTTTTGGACTGATGGTTTTGATTTTATTTATATTTTTTTATCTTTATTCAATAAATTATTTATGTGCTGGACTCCCTGTTTTAGAAGCCTTTTGCTAACATATAAACTTTCTCTCTGTAAAATCTACTTATCATAATTAGTTTCAAATTTTTGTTAAATGAAGCAAATTCCTAAAATAACAAATAACTAGTAGAGTGCATTAAAATTTGTTTTAAATCAATTATATTACATAGACATGTTTGATACATTTTGTGCAAAGTCGATCTAAGTCCTTTGAAGTACGCCGAAACGTTCGTAGCCACGGCCTGACAGAGCATTGCATTTATTTCGTAAACGGCTTAGAACAGATCGATTGTTCAAAAATATGTTCGGCGCCTTTGACTTTGCAAAACATTTTCAACGTGGCAGGCAAGTATACAGTCCGCGCCGCAGCAATAGTCATACCAAATGTCACAGCAACTATGTACAAATATTGCGCTTATTCAGTGGCCCTTACTACTACAACTTTTTTTCCTTTTCTTATTTTTGTTATTATACTACCGGTACCATTGTGACTAGTTTATTCTAGCAATGTATGTATGTATATGTTGGCTGTTTGTAACTGCTTATTAAATTTTGCTGCTATACATGACTGGCATCTTCCTGCGACCATTGCTTGTTGACATTTTGTGTACGTTCTTGTACAACAATTGGACTGAACGTATTTTCATGGGCGTCTCTCTACTGCTTGTTTAATCGACTGTTTTGCTCTGTAATTGTGATCATCTTCGTTGATGTTGTTGTTGGCATTAAGCTAAATGGCGCTATCTGTTTGAATTAATTGTTACAGACGCTTGTCAGCTCACCGTATAATAGGCGCTTACTTGACACAATTACTACAAATGAAAGCAAATGTTTGAACAAAAATAACAGAAGGAAAGATCAACACACCAAAACAAAAGCTAATATGGCAAGAAATAGGAATTGTCACAAGAATTTGACACAATGAGCGGCATTGGGAACCAGCATTAACACCAAGAATGATGTCAGCACGGAGATCCAACGAAGAATCACGCTTGCCAATAAATGCTACTTCGGACTAAGTAGGCAACTGAAAAGTAAAGTCCTCTCTCGACAAACAAAAATCACACTCTACAGGACGCTCATCGTTCCAGTCCTCATGTACGGCGCAGAAGCATGGACAATTTCAAAATCAGATGAGATGGCACTTGGAGTATTCGAGAGAAAAGTTCTTCGTAAGATTTATGGACCGTTGCGCGTTGGCGTGGGCGAGTATCGACGGAGATTTAACGATGAGCTGTACGAGCTTTACACAGACATCGACATTGTTCAGCGAATAAAGATCCAGCGGCTGCGTTGGGCAGGTCATGTCGTGAGAATGGACGAAGGCGCTCCGGCCAAGAAAGCATTTCTATCGAAACCCGCTGAACGCAAAAGAAAAGGGAGACCTCCACTGCGTTGGGAAAATCAGGTGGACAGCGATGCTGCCTCCCTAGGTGTTCCCAAGTGGCGCCATGCTGCACGAAACAGAAGCAATTGGCGCGCTCTGTTGGACTCGGCCAGAATCGTCTAGACGGTTAAGCGCCAATCAAGAAGAGAAGAGCGGCATTGGCGAAAAATTGGTGTGTGAAAAGTGGATATAATATTATCTCAAAGCAAAAGACAAAAAAAAATGCTATCAGTTAAATGTAGAGCTTACAAACTTTTTTGTCTATCTTTCAGCTTCGTGGTTACCTTTGGTTGGTTAGTTGCATGTTTTTTTTAATGTTGTCATACGACGCGTCGCCGCAATCTTGACATTCTGTCGCGTTTTTTTTTCATGTCATCTGGTGCCATTTCTATTGATTGGCTGCTAATTGTATTGGTATTGCGGTAAATCATTTGAAAGGTAAGCAATAAAGGCAATAATGTGACAGATGTATTGCTTTAGTCACTGTCTTTTGGCATGAGTAAGGCTAGGAAGTCTTTTTGGTTGCTTGCTTTTCCGATAAAGGTCTCTAAACCAAACTTAACAGGCGATGACGGAAAATCGTCCCACAATACATCATGGACTAAGGAAGAGAATTCTTGTACTTCTACTTGTACTTGTACTTTTACTTCTTCTTCTTCTTCTTCTTCTTCTTCTTCTTCTTCTTCCTCTTCTTTTCTTCTTTTCTTCTTTTCTTCTCCTTTTTCTTCTTTTCTTCTTTTCTTCTTCTTCTTCTCCTTCTCCTTCTTATTCTTATTCTTCTTCTCCTTCTTCTTATTCTTATTCTTCTTCTTCTTTTTTCATTTTTCTTTTTTTTTCTTCTCATTCTCCTTCTCATTCTTCTTCTTTTTCTTCTCGTAAAAGTTTTTGTGGGGAACCTAATTCAGACATAGCGCCATATGTCGCAACTCCTACTCATGATATCGAAAGCGGCATTACTTAAAATCGACAACGAGATGCTGTTTGTGGATTCTTTCTTCCGACGATTCTACCACAGATACCTTCTTTGCCCACCCTGGCATTAAAATGGCATACTTTTAGGTATAATATTTCCGATTAACGACAACAGAATTTATTGGTGGTAAAAAATGTTCAGGGTATTGTTTCGGCGGCAAACCTTAAACTATTACCAGAAAAAAACACAATTGAATCGGACAATAAATATTGCACTGAGTACATCGTTGGACAAGTGCATATATTACGTATTAAACACTTGCATGCACATTTGTATATTCACTTGTGTACGTAATCTATTCTATCATTTGTCTTTCTTTCCTTTTGCATTGTATACTAAATAAATATTTGTTGCATGTTTACCGCTGTTGAATGGTGCTCATTGCCACAAAACACAGCTGCCTTTTCGCTAACTCAACCCCAAGTGACTGGGTAAAACACACAACGGCAATTGGCATTGACACAAACGTCGCCAGGCGACAATTCAGCCATTTAGTTGTCATCAATACTGTGACATTGGCGCTTCTGCAATGCTGCTGCTATTGGTCGCTGTGACAGATGTGTTTTTCTTAGACATTATTTGTGTGTAGCTTCAGTGTGATTTTTGCTACTTACTGAATATATTCACTGACATATTCGTTTGTTTTTTTTTTCATTACTCTAATAAATATATGGTGTCTATAGACAGACAATTGATTTGCCACTAATGGATGCTTATATAAAGATTAATCGCAAAGTTAACAATATATTGGCGAGAAGCTTAGTTTCAATTATTGTAATGAAATTACGGTGCTGGTGAACTTTTTTAAAATTAATGTTTCACGCTTTCTATCACTGCTGCTATATCTTGCGCCAAGCAGTGATAGCAACTGACTAAAGCAGCCGGTAATTGCTGCCTGGTGCATAAACCGCATGTTATTGAAACAATTTCAACAAACAAAGAGCAAAATAAAGCCTGTTGTATACTTCTTGTAGCTCTATATTGCCAAACGCTTTTATATCTCCGCCGTTTATTCATTGTGATTGTCCGTAGTGGTGTGTTGTATTGTTTGAGAGCCCATCTTTTTTCGCATATTTATCAAAATATTGTTACACTAATGTTTGACGTGTTGAATTTATGCGCGCGCTGTGAATTATCGAACAAAGAAAATGTGTGTTTAACCGCAACTACAGCAACAATGGCTTTTTCCGGTAGACCCGGCAGCACCTTAAGCAAAGGCTTTCATATGTTTTCTTACAATTTTCTCCGTTACTTGCTGGTTTGAGATTTTCATAGAATTTGCCATGCAAACTAAAGCGCTACATTTTCACTATTTCTTCAAACATACACACATATTTTATGCTGGTCTCTTGGTTGGGCATTTAATTTGTTTGTCAAGCGCAAAATGTGGGTTAGTGGGAATATGCGACGAAAGACTTAAGCGACGAACTTGCAATGGTATTAATACAAAAACAAATAGCAAAGAGCGATAAGTGCTATGCTCAAGTAAAGTAAGTCAAAAAAGTATATCGAAATAAAATAAATATTGACATGTAATGCCATAAGTAACAAGTTAGATTCCTGCTCTGAACGATTTAGGTACTGCTAAAAATTTGAAAAAAAAAAAATCAATAAAAATAAAAACAAAAAATCGTAGGCATTAAAAGAAAACAACGCCACAACCACTCAGCACTAAAATAATGGTCGATAGTCAGCAATTCCTTTTTTTTTCTTCATAAAAACCTTCAACGTCAAAGAGCTAATTAGTGCCATCAATGGAACATGACATGAACTTGACGTTCTGCTAAATGATGCGTCTAAAATGTGTCACTTAAACGCAAACAACTAACCCGTTTACCATTAAAAGGATTTTACTATTAGCTTTGTGTCAGCTCATCAATAAAAGAAACTTAAATTTTATTATGCCATTTTATTTGCAAAGCACAAATCTCTACAAATTACTAACGCATAAATGTTTATTAAGCGACAATAATGGCGGCGGAAATTGTGTTAATGACAGCGGCAAATGAACCATTACATTGACATTACCAAGACATTGTACGCATTTAATGTGCACAAAATACGCATTAGTGCAAACTTGCATTATACTCTAGGTACTTAAGAATATCTATGCTCGCACAAAAATAACAACAAAGCTCCACCAGCTATTTAACATAAAATTTTTAAACAAGTTTTTAGCTTAAATTTTATATTACGCATAAAAAAAAAAATAAACAAAGAGGTAATATTAGGAGATAGAAATCAATGAAGCTAGATATCAAGTTGTATTGGCGAGGGGAATTTGTTGATGTTTTGGGTTATCTATTGAAGCTAGCTTTAACTTTGTTTTTATCATAGATGGGCATACTGAAGTAAAATTGTAATTCAGTAAAGCAAACAGTAAGCAGTAAAAGAATATTGCTTACTTAAAATTTTTTACAGTAATAAGTAACGCGTTACTTATTACTTAAAATTTTTTACAGTATTAAGTATCGCTTTACTTATTACTTAAAATTTTCTACAGTACTAAGTATCGCGTTACTTACTACTGTAAAAATTTTACAGTAATAGTCTTTACTTACTACTGTAAAAAGTTTACAGTATTTCAGTATTATTTACTGTTTACTGTAAGACTACTGAAGTAGCGAGGATACAGTAGTCTAAGAATTGGCATACACACACACGCACATTGATGAGCACAAGCGCATGCGTTAACGAGCATATGAGGTATGATGTCCAATAAACATAATAGAAAAAAATCTCGAACGTTGCAAAAACGTTTATACGCATTTCTAATTCCAGGGCATTCTGAAATTCACAATTAAACGGACCCATTCTCAATTTTTTCTCAAATATACCAAGGTAAGTACCCAGGTATATATAAATTAACCCTTTGTTTTCAATTTCTTTACCCGTGGAGGAAAAAAATCGAGGGTTGCCACCTGTTCAAAAATTTAGTTTTACGCTATAGTTTGTGTGATTTTTATACTCAGCTGTACTAGTACACAGAGTATTATAGTTTTAATCACATAACGGTGGATTGTAACACCATAAAATAATTGAGATAGATATTGACTTATATATATCAAATTGATCAGGGTGAAAAAAGAAATCGATTGAGCCATGTCCGTCCGTCTGTCCGTCTGTCCGTCTGTCCGTCCGTCTGTCTGTCTGTACGCACGATAACTCGCGCAAAAATTGAAATATTTTGATGAAATTTGGAATGCAAGTTGGTATCAAGACTGGAACGGATGGTATTGAAAATGGGCGAAATCGGACCATGACCACGCCCACTTCCCCTATATAGTAAAAATCGGAAATTTTGTATCTCAGTCACTAATAGATCTAGAGTGATAAAATTTCACCCACGTGTGGAGCTCAGGCCCTTATGAAGAAATTTGGTGAGATTTTGAAAAATGGGCGGTGCCACGCCCACTTATTAAGGGCCAAACATTGAAAGTTTTATATGTCATAACTCAGAAACCGTTGAAGATATATCGATGAAATTTGGTAGGCGTGATATACTTACTTAGGCAAATGTTTGGACGAAAAATTGCCAAAATCGGTTAACGACCACGCCCACTTTTATATATGGGTATTATAAAGTGGCCTAATAAAAACATTTTAAGCGATATCTCTGTAAAATATAAAGGTATATCATTGAAATTTTATGGCAGGAGTCCAACTGCGGATATAAGACGAAAAGCATAAAAATTTTGGAAAATGGGCGTGGCACCGCCTCTTTTTAGAAGCTGGAATATACGAGATTTCTGAGCCCATAACTCGACAAATAATTTAAATATAATGACGAAACTTTGGTGTGTACACTTTTATTAGTTGTGGTAATACATGTTCAAAATTTTAACGAAATCGGTTGACGACCACGCCCACTTTTATATATGGGAACCATAAAGGGGCCTAATAAAAACATTTTAAGCGATATCTTTGCCAAGTATTAAGATAATTCATTGAAATTTTGTGGCATGAGTTCCACAATATACCGAAAACAAAAAATAGAAAAATTTTGGAAAATGGGCGTGGCATCTCCTCTTTTTAGACAAAGGGATATACGAGATTTCGGAGCCCATAACTCGACAAATAATTGAGACATTAAGACGAAACTTGGTTTATACACTTTTATAACTTGTGCTAATAGACACGCAAAAATTTATTCAAATCGGTTTATGACCACGCCTACTTTTTAACAAAGATATTTCTGGAACACCCTTTGGGAATTTTTAACGTGACATCTTTGCAATTAGAAGTCATAAAGGAATGAAATTTTGCACAAAGAATAATATTCATATGCTTAGTTGGATGACTGATAAAAATGTTGAAAATGGGCGTGGCTACGCCCACTTTATGCAGCACTCGCTTTATATAAAGTACACCGTGTTTCCATCAAACGCAAACAAACTATGAAAACATACAGCTGAGTATCTAATGTTCGATTCCACTCGAACTTAGGCTTCCTTACTTGTTTTTTTTTATTTTATGTCATCGCGGAACCCTGTTTACTGTTGGTTAGTATTCTTTTAAGAATTCATTCTACTTGCACTTACGCTGAAAACGTATAGGACACACAATAGAGTGGCAGGTGACGCTCACGGAATCAAACTGTATTCGCTTTTATAAAAAAAACCAACAATTACACAGACATCAGAACAGAGCAGAACACATCTAACGGTAGCAACATAAGCCAATCAACTTGGCATCCAGTAAATCTCTTGTTTGTTCTTACAACTTGGCAATGCTACATTTTGCGTTTGATGATAATGATGATGGACGGATTGATATAAAAGTCACTCACACTCAGTAGATGGGAATGACAGTGCGCTTAACCTGGATATGCAGACATGTGCATATGTATGTATCTGTATTATCACCCATGGCTTAAATTATTTCACCACTGCCAACGTTTTTTTATGCTTAAACTTAAATGGCATTGTGACAAATTTGAAGCCAATGTACTAAGTTGCTATTGCGTATTCTAGGCACGTAACAGTAATTGGTTATTGAAATATAGTAACTACTAAGCAGTTTGGCTTGATAATATCTTACATTTACTGCGACATTTTAGGTGTAGCAAAACACAAGCTCACAACAGAATTTGATATTATTTTTTTATATTAGAGGAAACAATAATTTAGCAAATTTCCTTTATTTGTATTTTTGGTACATCATTCAAGAACAACATTGTTTACTTTAATGGTTAAAATGTTATTTTATGAATTTTCTCCTAGTTTTCCATTTTATTGCAACATAGTAGATACGAGGCGAACGATGTACCTATGTATACATATATTAAGAATACAATAGAGGCTCAAATAAGTTAACCACAAAATATAGTTATAGGATTTATGACATGAGTTGCCGCAATTATGCACTTAGCTTGTATCTAGTAAACTACATAAAATGAAAATGCGCAGAGACAATGTTTCCATAATGGTTTGAAAGTAAGTTATGGTAATAAAAATGTAGAGTAAATTGTTTCAAGCCCTTTTTTCAGTAACATAGATTAGATAGTAGAGAGCTTTTCCTCAAGTCTTTTGCTGCACGTTATTATACACTTTTTAATTAGTATTTCATTGATTTTCGTATATTTGTTAGCCTTCATACCATCACTTGAATTCTTAATGACTTAGAATTGGTATTAGTATATTATGTTGAAATAATTTTCATTTTCATCATTAGTACTGGTACTTGATCCATGGTTTAAAATATATATTCTTCCTTTGAGAGTAATCAGTATCAAAATCTTGTCCAACCGCTCTCATGACCGCTGAGAACATGCCTCCTAACTGGACGCAAAAGTAAGTTGAAAACGCTGAGCTACACTAAAAGTGAATATCTCTAAAACATAAAAACACAAATTAAAACAAAAGACACATTTAACTCTTTTTAAAACATCAACTCTTTGCACTGTTTCGACAAATTCTTGTTATTCAAAAATGTATTACCTTGTGTTGAAGCCAAAAGCCTTCAAGATTGGTAACCATCAGTAAATTTCCTACAGAGCATTTGATGCTAATTTAAACCTATTGGAAATTTACCGTTGGTTCTCTTTCAAATTTAAGTTCACTGATTGCTCTGCTTGTGCGGCTCAGTCAGTCTTGTTTTCGACTACTTATCAACCGCAGCAGCCAGACAAGCAGCAGCAACCAGCAATCGCAATCATAACAACAACGTAAGTTTTACCTTTTCGTTACATATTCATACCTACATACATATATACATATATGGTTAGCGATTCTTACCGCTTACATATGTGCATATACCTGACTGATTGAAAATATATTACCCATATAGTTAACAATCCTAATCACGCCTTTTTATTTCTTTTCTGGATATTCGATCCCCTTGCATTCGAACCGAGCTTTCTACCTTTTGGCTATCGTGCCCAAACATTTGGTCCTTACGAGCCGGATCGATTCGCAAGGATTTCAACAAACATACATTGTAGGAACAAATACCCGTCATCCAACAAAGAATCGCACAAACAAATCAAGGAGGGAATCGCTACAACATACATACATTTAAAACTACAATTAAACATAGATACAGGTACGTGCAAAAACGATAAAGTTGAGTTGTTGAGCAAAAAAAAAAAAAAAAAAAATTATTTTGATAATAAAGTGCAAAAAGTGGTGTTTTCATTATTCTCTTTATTTGAAATTTGAAGTGGCCAAAAACCAAATCAGTGAAGGAAAACAAAACCAATAACACAAATTTTTTTCGATCATTTTCTCAAAAAAAAAAAAAACAAAAAAAAAAAAAAAAAAAAAAAAAAAATTTTCCAAAGTTCAAGAAGTTTTATAATAATTAAAATTAGTGAGAACAAAGAATTGTTTTTGTTTCCAGTTGGTTTTTCTTTTCTTTCACCGGTCCAATTGGCAAAGTTCATTCGTGCCCGAATACCTACATAATTCGGCATATCTACATACATGCGTATACATATGTACACAGATATATACGGTCAGTGGTGAAAAATTACAAAAGCAAAAAATACATATTTATTAAATAAAATAATTTTGAAAAGATTTTCGATTCTTTATATATTTAAATTTTTTATTAATTTGGTGATTAATTACGACCATATATATCTGCACGGCACCGTCAAAAATTTACATTCGTATTTACATACATACATACATACATACAGTGGTGGTATTTTTTCAAATTCCAACCACTTAGAATTTTAATACTTTTTTTTCTATCAAAACAAAAACAAAAATTCACGCAAATTCCCTTAACTTAGATTTTTCGGTGCTCCATTACATACATATATAAATATATTTACATATATACAAACAGGTGTACATATTTACATACGTACATACATATATTTTTTCCATAAAAGAGCAAAGCTGCTCATATATACATATTTACACAGTGAATTTTCGTTTTTCTTTTGCACGCACCTTCGCTTCCGCTCAGTTGCTGACTTGCAGTTTCGCCCTCCAAGTGCAAGCAACCCAGTAGCGATTCAACAGGTCCTAAAAAGATTGCATCAACCCAGTAGTCATCTTGAGACTAGTACTGGTCCTTTTGGAATCAGTTCATATAAAATTCATAAAATAACTCACTTTTTGCTATTAATTGGTGGCGCTTATCATTCCTTTGTGGTTTTCTTCACATTTTCGTGTAAGCTCCATTTTAATATAAACCAATTTCATATTTAGCGACATGGCTTTAAATTATTTTACTCGGTGCTCAGATAATATTGTCGAATTTAATGCGAAATACGATGAAACGGTTCTGAGCGAACATTCGAAAATTGCGTTGGGCATATTGAAAACAGAATTGACTGATCTTTGGTCTAAAACGAAGGAGGCATATGAAAAATGCTTACAAAGTCTTGGGGATGAGGATGAAGTGGAAGCTGTAAAAGCCAAACAAACTTCATCCTTCAAAGATTATGTCACTTGCTTATCGCGTATAAGCGAAGATATTGAAAAGCGCAGCCCAGCAGATGCTGCTGCTTCCTCAAACTCTGCCCAAGTAACCACATCGTCGAATAGTTTACGTTTACCGCCATGTGACACAGAAGTATTTAATGGGGATTATGTGTCGTGGCCATCTTTCAGAGACTTATTCACTGCTATTTATATAAATAGTGCGCGTCTTAGTGATGTAGAAAAGTTGTTTCATCTCCTTAAAAAGACTAGTGGCGAAGCACACGAAATCGTTAGTAAAGCGCCACTAACTAATCAAGGTTTTAATATGGCATGGACAAGTCTAAAGTCAGCCTATGAAAATAAACGGGTTTTGGTCAATAGCCATTTGAAAAAACTTTTCGCACTTCCAGTCATTCGGACTGAAAGCGCTTCAGCGCTGAAGGAGCTTCAAAGGAGCATTAATGGATGCTTATGTGCCATGAAAATGCATGAAGTGGAGATCGAAAACTGGGACCCGATTCTTATTTTCCTTTGCTCAAACCATTTACCTGAAGCCACACTTAGTCTTTGGGAGCAGTCTTTAGTGGATAAAACGGCCTTACCTAAATGGAGTCAAATGGATACCTTCCTCACAGCGCGATACAGGACTCTGGAATCAATAGTGGATGTGAAAAGTTCAACCTCATCACCTGCTTCACATTCACAGAACTCAACAAGCCAAAAGAAGTTGGCCCTGGCAACTAAAGTCTCCCCATCAAATTGTGTATTATGTCCGAAACAACAACACCCTTTGCGTTTATGTACTAAATTTTTAGCTCTCTCAGTGAATGATAGATTCGCGTCAATTAAGAAACATAACTGCTGTCTGAATTGCCTGGCAAAAGGCCATTCCCTTAAGGACTGCAAAAGTCAGTTCACTTGTTCGAAATGCAAAAGCAAGCACCACTCGCTACTGCACAGAGTTCCTACGAACAATCAGCCTTCCACAGAAGTCGCCACTGGAACTGCTTCGCAAGCATTCCATATAAATTTACAGTCCACTCCTCCCAGTAGTTCGTCGTCTTATAATGCAAATCTGAAATCGTCAGGTCTGTCATCTGCCCTTCTTGGAACCGCCATGGTTCATATTTGCCACTTAGGCTCAACCTACGTTGCGCGAGCGTTAATTGATTCAGCCTCTGAAGCAACGTTCATTTCGGAACGACTTCGAAAACTTTTAAAACTCCCGTGTTCTAAAACCAACGTTGTCATCTCGGGATTAAACCAAAAAGTTTGTAATAACTCGTCAAGAATTTGCTCATTTGTTCTGGGATCACCTCGTGACCCAAATCTGTTCTTAGAAGCGACGGCCTTGGTATTGCCGCAGGTTACAGGCAATTTACCTTCTACCACTATTGAAAAATCCGTTCGCGATTTACTGCCCAAAGTACCTTTGGCAGATCCAAACTTTTTACAAAGCAGTCCAGTCGATGTTTTAATCGGGGGAGATTTGTACCCTAAAGTTATGTTAGATGGGGTAAAACGCAGTGAACACTGCAACCTTCTGTCCCAAGAGACCGTGTTCGGGTGGATTGTCACTGGGGCATCTTCCACTGCACACGTCTCTTGCTTTGCTACCAAAGTCTCAATGGGAGAGGACATTTCGTTAGATAGTCAACTTCGAAAATTTTGGGAATTAGAAGACATCCCGAAAAAGAATACCCCATCTGACGAGGATTCGTTTTGTGAAGAGCTTTACACAAAAACCACAAAAAGGAATTCGGAAGGAAGATACATCGTGTCGCTTCCTTTTAAACAATTTTATCCTACGGATATTAAACTAGGCTCATCGCGACCGCTTGCTCTCAGACAATTCCTTCAGAATGAGTCGCGGTTGATGAAAAATCCCCCTCTGAAAGAAGAATATGACAAAGTCCTGACAGAATACGTCGACTTAGGGCACATGGAAAAAATCGATCCCCCAAACTTTGAACATTCTCCCTGTCATTTCTACCTTCCCCATCATGCGGTTTTGAAGCCAGAAAGTACTTCCACGAAATTAAGAGTCGTTTTTAATGCCTCTAGTAATACCTCCAACGGAGTTTGTCTCAATGACATTTTACATGTAGGCCCATCTCTCCAAGCGGATTTGACTCTTCTTTTAATAAAGTGGCGTATGTATCGATACGTATTTAATAGCGACATACAAAAAATGTACAGGCAAATTTTAGTAGATCCTTCGCATATACCATATCAGAGGATTCTCTTCAGAAATGATCCAGAGAGTAGGATTCAGGATTTTCAACTAAAGACGGTAACTTTCGGAGTTAACTGTGCACCATACTTAGCCATCAGAACCCTCTTACAATTAGCCCAAGATTCGAAAGACTCTCATCCATTAGCAGCACAAATTTTACGAAATTCAATGTATGTCGATGACGTGTTAGCAGGGTTTCACAATATTCCTATAGCTTTGAAGGCACGAGATGAGCTGATAGAAGCTCTAAACAGTGCAGGTTTCCCTTTAAGAAAGTGGTCGTCAAATTCGAAGGAAATCCTGAGAGACATACCTCATGAACATCAATTAGATAAGGAGTTTTTGGATCTGGAGGATACAAGTACCACAAAGGCATTAGGGATAAAATGGAACGCGAAGTTAGATCACTTTTTCTTCACCATACAGGCGCTCCCCCTGAAAGAAAGCTATACAAAGCGGGAAGTCCTGTCATCTATAGCGAAGCTCTTTGACCCAGCTGGATGGCTAGCTCCTATAGTAGTCCGAGCGAAAATACTAATGCAACAAGTTTGGTCAGATGGTACTCTCTGGGATCAAGCGATTACTCCTCAATCACTCTTAAAGTGGAAAGCCTTTGTTGAAAATTACAAATTTATAGAAAACATTCGAATACCGCGTTGGGTGAATTTCGCGATAGCATCATCCTTACAGATTCATGCCTTTTGCGACGCTTCGGAAAAGGCATACGCGGGGGTGATATACATTCGTGTAGAGAACCAGGGTGTTATTTCGTCTCACCTTCTTATCGCGAAAACCAAAGTCGCACCAATTAAAACGATCTCGCTTCCTCGTCTGGAATTGTGTGGAGCAGTTCTGCTGGTCGACATGCTTAGATCACTTTTGAATGAGCTACCACCTTGTAAATTAGAAAACATATTTTGTTGGACAGACTCGACAATAGTTATCTCCTGGCTGAAAAAGCGACCCTGTTCTTGGACAACCTTTGTAGCAAATAGGGTCACCAAAATTCAAGAATTAGTAGGAGTCGAACACTGGAATCATGTCGAGTCAAAGGACAACCCAGCAGATCTGGGCAGCAGAGGAACCTACCCCCATGAGTTGCAATCGAGTGAGTTATGGTGGCACGGCCCCCGTTGGTTAGTTCAAGACCCTCACCAATGGCCCTCCTCAGATGGTAATATAGAAGATGTCACAATTGAAGCAAGAAGAATACAAACGCATGTCTTGGTTGTAAACAATGAGGACCCCTTAGAGAGATTTTCATCTTTCCCACGAGCGCTTCGGGTTTTATCATATGTCTTTCGATTCTACAATATGACTAATCCACACACCCGAAGATTCCATTCATACTCATCGGTAGCTATTTCCGGAGAGGAAATATCAAAGATTAAAACTCGTCTCATCATTCTAACTCAAATGAAGCACTTTTGCGTAGAACACCAAAATTTAACGTCGAAAATCCCAATACCTCCAAAAAGTCAAATTCTTTCGTTGAATCCATTTCTTGACAAACAGGGAATTATTCGCGCCAATGGCAGGCTAGAAAACTCCTCCACGTTGTCAGATGGCGAAAAACGCCCCATTCTCTTGCCATATAGTTGTCCGCTGTCAAAGTTAGTCACTTTCCTGCATAATCTTTCACTTCATGGTGGCAACCAACTCGTACTACGCCTCCTCCGACAGGAATATTGGATTATAAAGGCGAAAAATCTAATCAAGACAGTCATTCATAACTGTAAAGCTTGCGTCATTCATAGAAGGCAAAACCAAACCCAAATCATGGCCGCCCTTCCAGAAGAACGAACCAATCTATCCAAGCCCTTCCACAACACCGGGGTTGATTTTGCAGGACCTTTCGATATTAAAAGCTTCACTGGGAGGGCTTGCAAAATAACAAAGGGTTATGTTTGCTTATTTGTGTGCTTCTCGACGAAAGCAATTCATTTGGGAGCTACAAGCGATCTCTCCACTCAAGCCTTTCTTGGTGCATTTTCGCGCTTCATATCTAGACGCAGCTGTCCCAAACAAATATTTTCGGACAACGGCACCAATTTTGTAGGTGCCTCGACCAGTTTCAAAAAGGATTTCAAGAAATTTCTCACCACGACGCAAGAATCGTTCTGCAATTTATATAGCTATCAGGAAGTTACATGGAACTTTATTCCAGCCGGAGCTCCACATATGGGTGGACTGTGGGAAGCTGGAGTAAAAAGCTTTAAGTTCCACTTGCGCCGCTTCGCTGCCACACAAAAATTCACCTTTGAAGAATTTCAAACTCTCCTTTGTCAAATAGAGGCCTGCTTAAACTCACGGCCAATATCCCCTAATTCAACCAATGTCAATGATTGTGCGGCACTCACTCCTGGCCATTTTCTTGTGGGTGGCCCGTTACTTGCTCCTCCGGAACCTTCGCTTGATGCTGCTCCATCTTCGATAATAAATCGGTGGCAAAAGGTCAAAGCACTTAGTCAACAGCACTCCCTTCGATGGAAGGAAGAGTACCTTAAAGAGTTGCATAAGCGCTACAAATGGAAGTTCCCCCAAAGGAACCTTGCCGTCGATGATTTGGTCGTAGTTCGCCAAGAAAATCTTCCTCCTACGGAGTGGCGCTTGGGCAGGGTCACAAAGATTTATCAAGGATCGGATAAAAGAACCCGAGTTGTAAACATTCGTACCCACAAAGGAATGATAACCCGTCCTATTGTAAAACTGGTAGTCCTTCCCAATTAACGCCACTACTCTGTCTACCCTCTCTCTCTTTAGTCAATCAACATGAGTACAAGTCCCGAGTCAGTCACGGTCAGCAATGATGCGCCAACAGTAGTTCCCGCGTCACCACTAAACGAGACCGAAAAGCCGCCACAGTCACCGAAGCCGTCATCTTCGCCACCCAAGCGTAACGTTGAAACATCAAAGGGATTTAAGTGCCGCATCTGCGAAAACTCGCATCCCCTTCGGTATTGTCGAAAATTTTTGGATGCCAACTTCGAGCGGCGGCTACGTTTAGTGTTACTCCATCGCTATTGCTCCAGGTGTTTAGCCTACTCGCACATCACCAAGTTTTGCCACAGTAAAGGATCGTGTGAATATTGTGGAGGGAAACATCACTCTTTATTACACTCGCATTCGCGACTCCCCCCACAACGGCAACCTTCGTCCTCTGTAATGCCTCTTTCAGGGACAGTGACCGTGCTGCCCACGGTTGCTGTATACGTGCATATCGCACAGCGGCGGTTTTTGACTCGAGCTCTGCTTGATCCTTGTTCGCAGTCTAGCAAGGTGTGCCAATCGCTGGTGCATCGACTCAGATTAAAAACAACATCGATAAAAAAGGCAAAGACCTGTGAGCTTCATATCAGCTCTATTCATGATCCCCACATGCGCTTTGCTTTGTCAACAAGGGTCCAGGCGGATATCGATTTAAGAACCCCCGCTCGCAATCTTAGTACGCAGACGCGCAACAAGTATTACAATATGCGCATGGCTGATCCGAACTTCCACACATCCGCCGCTATTGCCGTGATCATGGGTGGAGATGTGTATCATAGAATAATCAAACCGGAAATTGTTGCGCACCCCGGATTTCCATTAGCACAAAGTACTATTTTCGGGTGGGTCCTTTCTGGCCCAAGTGCCCTTTAAGGCACGCTAGCCCCCTACTGGGCAAATCGCATCGATATATTTAAATTTATTGAACACTCCCTCCTGAGTGAGATCTTTATACATATTTAATACAATCAAAATTGAATTCCTCTCCATAATTGAATTATATGTAAATAAATGAAATATTGAACTGGCTCAACAATTCACCTTTTTTTGCACGCATCCTTTAGGTTAAGATTTTGAATGAATTTATATACGTATCTGATTAATTTTGAATTGTAGTTTCTCTTTGCAATCCCAATGTATTGCAAGGCCGGCGGCAATGTTGAAGCCAAAAGCCTTCAAGATTGGTAACCATCAGTAAATTTCCTACAGAGCATTTGATGCTAATTTAAACCTATTGGAAATTTACCGTTGGTTCTCTTTCAAATTTAAGTTCACTGATTGCTCTGCTTGTGCGGCTCAGTCAGTCTTGTTTTCGACTACTTATCAACCGCAGCAGCCAGACAAGCAGCAGCAACCAGCAATCGCAATCATAACAACAACGTAAGTTTTACCTTTTCGTTACATATTCATACCTACATACATATATACATATATGGTTAGCGATTCTTACCGCTTACATATGTGCATATACCTGACTGATTGAAAATATATTACCCATATAGTTAACAATCCTAATCACGCCTTTTTATTTCTTTTCTGGATATTCGATCCCCTTGCATTCGAACCGAGCTTTCTACCTTTTGGCTATCGTGCCCAAACACCTTGATTTTCTGGTCTTTTCATCACCACCGTCATCATTAGCTTCGGCTCTTCATATGTGCACGTCGCACCCATGCGTTACCTCATATGTACGTGCCACTTGCATAACACGCGCGCATGCGTGCCGCTTGTTCATACACAGTTTTGCTTAGGCCATGCCTTAGATTTTTTCGCGTTCGCTTTGTTGTGCTGGTTAAGGTAGATTTGCTTTGGATGCTTGATACTTACTTCGGTGGCCTGACCAAACCCAGTTGATCTATATTTCTTTGCACCATCTACAAGCGTACACTCAAAAAAAAAATTTCTCTCGATCAAAGACATAATTTTCCTTATTTTGAACACGCGTCCCAATACAAAATTTTCTTTGTTTTGTGTAAATTTTCTCAAAAATGTGAAAAAAACATAAAAAAAACATTAAAACAAATTCGTTGCCATGGGGATTTGTATGGGAATTTAATTTCTCAAAATTAAAGAAATCAAGTCTGCAAAACAAGGAAAGTTGGGAATGGAATGGCGCTTAAAGAATTTTTCATTATTTTAATGTATGAATTTTTTCAAAGCAAGTATATGAAACCATGGTAACGCATGTAACAACAATATTTTATAAACCTTTTAACATGTTTTAAGGAAAATTTACTCAAAACAAAGAAAGTAGTGTTCAAAATAGGTAAACAATTTCTTTGACCCCTCCATATATTTTTTTTCTCTCAGTGTATATATGTATAAATGTGTATATACCCAATAAACACAACGGATTCGCCTCGACTTCGAAACGAATTCGCTTCTCTGATTATATTATCGCGGCGATAGTTCGCGACGATAGATCGGCGAATCCGAATTCCCAGGCGAGTCACCCCTCATTAGCGATTCGCGCATTTTTATATTCTCGGATCGTTGGAGATTCGAGATTTATGCCCATTGGCGAATACATTCTAGAAAATCTTCTTCTGCGAATCCACCTCGAATATGCCACGATATCATCTGAGCTTTTCAATCTATTGAGTAGAGTTTTAAATGGTAAATTAAAGCCCAACAGGGAATTTCTTCGTGTAAATCAAGATTTAATAAAATTAATAAATGCTATTGCGATAATTGATTTTTCTCGAGTCGCATCTCGAACTCGATACGAGTCTGAAAAATTACATTCACCTCCGCGAATTCTTCTCGAATTCGCCACGATATCATCCTCGCTTTTGTGTTTATTGGGTAAGTATATAAATACATATATACATAATTACACAGGTGCTCGCACCTCAGAATCTTGTGCAGTATTTCTACACAGTGACGTAATCAATGCTGTTGTGCCGTTGAATTGCTTGAATGATATTGTGCATAAGATGAATTAAGTTCGCAATGCAAAACGTGAAGCGTTAAAACATAACTAATGCACGATGTGTGTAAAAGGCACTTTCTGGCCGCATGTACAAGACCTGTTGAACTGAGCTTGCTCTGCAAATTAATTTCAATTTCTCTTGGAATTATTTTTGGTGTTTTCCCCTCAACAATGCGTTGGTAAGAATTAAATTTAATTGAATACAAAGGAATTCGCTTAGCATATCTGCATAAACTTGCACGGCCCAGCAACGACAGTGCCGAAAGACAAATTGGTGCAATTATAAATATGAATGTGGTGTGGCAAATTTTTTCTTAAGTGCTGATTTGAACTACAATTATTTTTTTTTTGGTATACCTTTTGAAAATTTGTTGGTTAAATTTTGGTTGGAAAGCAATAAAATAAAGCTAAGGTAATATAAGGTAAATCAAATATGACAAAATTATCAATATTCCATTCTGTTCAAAGTTTTTTTTTTACTTAAAATATATTCATAAATATATTAAAATAGAATTACAACAAATATAAAACTATCATAAAAATATGCACATTAATTTATTTAGCTCTCTTAAAATCCCAAAAATTATGCAGTCAATTCAAGTGCAATTTTTCTTTTCAAGCCACCAGGACAGTCGCATAAATTTTACATCTTCCTTTATTATAGAATTGAGGGAAATAAAATGCAACAGAAGGCTAAAAAAAAATATAAAAATAAAGATTAAAATTAAAATAAACAAGAAACTCAAAATAAACACGTGGCATTGCATCCATTGCTGCTCGTTTGCATCGCTCACTGAGCGCACTTGTACAATTCAGTTTACAAATCGCTGGTTTGTAGATATAAAGCAAACTACTCCGGTGTATTGTGTAAAGTTACTGTTTCTGTTATTATTGTTCTACTCTATGTAGTCCCTGTTGTTGTTGTTTGTTTTGTATAAAATTAAATTATTCATGCAATTGTATTGACAGTCATTTGAGATTGAAATAAATGTGCGCACACAGCGATTGATTTTTATTATATATCCAACTGCCATGGCAGTATATTTTAAACGGAACAACGTTTCCGGTCAGCTAGTTAATATACATATGTATAAAGCAAAAATTCAAGTCGCTAGATATGCAAATTCGAGAAAAAAATGTTTTTAATTTTTTTTTGTGTAAAAAAATTTGATTGAAGTATATTAACAGTTGAGAAAAAGGGAAGAAAACATGTAAACCATTCCTTCTTCGCTCGTGACTCGTGTAACACATGTTTTGTGTGAAGCGAGTTTTTCATAGGAGAAAATTATTCAGCAGCCATTTTGCAAAGACCCACATTTGGAAAAAATTGAATATCGCACTCAAATCTTCTCTAAAGTAGACTCTACAGAGGGTGGAGTTTTCTTTTGTGTTATGTTTAATTATAAGAGAACAGTGTATTCTGTAAATTACTGTGTAAATAAATAAGTTGGAAAGAAAAGAAGCTAATACAGCTCAAAAAAAAAAAAAACTAAGAAACTTTAAAAAATAAACAAAAAAAAATAAGCAAAAACCAAGAAGGAAAAGTGCACCAGGTGGAAGATCTGGATTTGATCCAGCCTAAGAGGTCGTGAGGTAAGTCACACTTTCACCGCTGCATTGTTTAATCAAAATACAGACATATAGGGAAACTAAACGTACGCCTCAAGATGGCCGACGCCTCGGCGTCCACTGGCGATCTTGAAAATCTTGATTTTGATGACATGCACTCCCAGGACTGGTATGTTGAAGGTAAAAATCAGAAAAAAGAAAGGAAAAGACAACCCAAAACAAAAAAAACTGACAAAAAAGACGATAGTAAACTAATTAAAAATGCAATAGATGACCCTATGTGTGCAACTATAATTCCATTTCAAGGTATGCTAGTGCCCAGAGGCACTTATATCAGAAAAGACAGCAACAACTTACATGCAAGTCCCGCCAATTTGCCAAATTCTGGCGCCAAAACCAATAACGACTCAAATTCCGCTAATTCAGCAAAACCCGATGAACTTTCAAACACAAACAAAGACAGCACGAATAACATGGACACAGAAGAATTAGAAAAAAATGAGAGAACAGAAAATTGTTTCTATTATGACAAAGAACATAAAGGCGATTACTGTGTTCTTTTAGACACAACCAATTGCTCACTGTGTGGAAATGATAGAATGCAAAATGCTCTTTACATTTGGAAAAAAATTGAAAATTTTGGCATTGAAGGCATCACAGCTATTAAAGCCATAGGCAAACAATTATACAAGTTCTTTTTCAAAACATTTTATCATGCAAATTTAGCTATCAACAACGTACAATTGAAAAAACATAACATCAGAGCCTTTGTCACAAGGAACATGGTTGAAACCCTAGGGGTAATTCGGCAGGTCCCAATTGAATATTCAGAAAATGAAATTAGAGCCAACCTACACTCTAACATACCATTCACCACTATTACTCGTTTAAAAAGGATAGACCCAGCAGACAAATCAAACCTTCTACCTACTTATTCTGTTCAAATAGGTTTCAAAGGAAATGAACTTCCTGAAACAGTAGATCTTTTTATCTTTCCACTCAAAGTTAGTCATTATATACCCAGAGTCAGATTATGTTTCAAATGTGGAAATTTGGGCCACACCAAAGCTGGCTGCAAAGCCACGCAAAACAGATGTATAATGTGCGGTAAAACTGAAGGTTGTGATAGTCTACTCACCAACAACACCAATAAAGTTAAATGTACCCAAATCAACAACTGCATCTTATGCGGTGAAAATGACCACAACGTACTAAATAAAAATAAATGCCAAAAATGGAAAAAAGAATATAAAATAAATGAAATCATGGCAATTAAAAAAGTGTCAAAACGAGAGGCTCATGAACTTTATAGATTAACCGGTGAGGAGGCTAGTGCAAATTATTACTCTATCCTAGATAACTATGAAGACAATTTCCCACCTTTGAGAGAAAAATCTGTCGCCACAATAGACAACAACAAAACCATCAACAATAGACTAACCACTAAAAAATACAGTCACATTACTAGACAAACAATAACAAAACCAACAAAACATGTACCAAACATCAAACCAAGATTGTCTCAACCTCGACCCCAGCCGGTATTTAATAATGCTAACTGGAGCAAGGTAACAGAACTTGAGAAACTATTCAATATGTTAATTCAGAAACTCGATATAAACCGAAACGATCCAATAATACAATTAATAGAAAACATTTTTAATATCAACAATATTGGCAATCATTCTTCACAACATGACCGTAATGATGAAATTGCGAATATTACAATATAATATACAAAGTTTAAAATCAAATAATGCATATATTAAATAGACTCATTACAGGTCACACGTACAACAAAACTTACCCTGCAAGATTTCACAACGACTTACACAATTTATGCAACAGATATAATGTCAAAGACACTCCATACCATTCTATTTTTGATTGCTCCACAAATGCAGCGGTGAGAGATGACTTTCCTCTATTTAAAAAATATTCAAATATATACGACCTATTCAAAACGAAAGACTACAAGTCCTATATAGAACTTGTCAGATTTCTTCAAAAAACAAAACTAGATCTCACACTTAAAAAAAAAAAAAAATCTATATTTCAAAAGAGTGCAAAAAAAAAAAAAAAAAACAAGAATAACAAAATCAAAATTATAATAATAACACATATTATTTACGAAAAAAGGAAAAAAAAAAAAAAAAGAAAAAAAAAAACCTTCAAATCACTAGGTTAAAAAAAAAAAAAAAAAGAAAAAATCTCAATTCTAACATCAATTTTATTAATTACCTAATAGCATCTCATAAAATGCTAATCATTTTACTTTTAATTATCATTAGAGTATTAAACATACCTAATAGCATCTCATAACATGCTAATCATTTTACTATTAATTATCATTAGAGTAATAAACATACCATATAACCTGGTATTCAATTTTATTTTATGACCTCACACCAATTTCATTGAATAATTATAAAATGAATTCACATCTAAATTTAATTTCACACGCATAGTGTATTCGATTTTACTTATCTTAACCCAAATTAACACATTATCAAGTTTAAAGAAAAATATATATATGTATATTAACTAAATTATAAATGAGACGTTTAAAACAAAAAAAAAAAAAAACAACAAGCGCTGTGATACCTTCCAAATACATGAAAATCAAACTATAACTTTTTGAATACTGATCAAAATCATTATAAATAACATATGTAATCTCACGATTCATACATCTTAAGTATTACCATATATTTATGTAAATTTCTTGTTTATGTAGTAACCATTAGTCATATATTCATATGTATATCTCCACCCTCACAAAACAAACATCAAAAATAATATAACAAGTAACACGTTTAAGCTACTCAGCTGTCAAAACAGCTGATATTGACAAGTCACAACCTGGCGGTATAAGGGTTCGTTAAAAACCTCGCCAATTTTCACACTATCCACGATAGTAATCAAAGCCGGAAAAAAAAAAAGAAGTATATTAAGTAGCTATACCATCTATATATATATAAAAATCAAGCCCATTTCTTTGTCGCCGGCTTTCGCCCAAACGCGTGGAGGGATTTTGACCAAATTTACGCACCAGCTTAGTACCTTGCCCTAGATGGTTTATATATATATTTTTTTCAAATCCAGAAGTCGGTTCCCGGGATATAGGTCAAAAGGTCAAAACGTGGATCCGGATTTCCCCTGAATATTTTTGGACGATATTGGTATCAAATGAAAGGTATTGATCAGAGAATTTACATAGAGTAGTACTCATTGTGATTCCTAGGTCAGGCCTCCAGATATGGGTCAAAACGTGGACCCGGATGACCCTCGAATGTTTCTGAGCGATATTGGTATCAAATGAAAAGTCTTGATGAGGACTTCAGCACAGAACTATTATAATTGTGATGTCTAGCCCGGGTCTCCAGATATAGGTTACAAAGTGGACCCGGATGACACTCGGATCTTTTTGAGCGATATTGGTATCAAATGAAAGGTGTTGAGCAGAGAATTTACACAGAATAGTACTCACTGTGATTCCTAGATCGGGTCTCCAGATATGGGTCAAGAAGTGGACCGGGTGACCCTCGAATATTTCTGAGCGATATTGGTATCAAATGAAAAGTCTTGATGAGGACTTCAGCACAGAACTATTATAATTGTGATGCCTAGCCCGGGTCTCCAGATATAGGTTACAAAGTGGACCCGGATGACACTCGGATCTTTTTGAGCGATATTGGTATCAAATGAAAGGTCTTGATGAGGACTTCAACATAGAACTATTTTATTTGTGATGCTTAGGACGGGTCCCCAAATATGGGTCAAAACGTGGACCCGGACGACCCCGGAAAATTTCTCAGTGATATTGTTATCAAATGAAGGGTTTTGAGCAGGGATTTTACATAGAAATGAACTCATTACGATCCCTAGGTCGGGTCCCAAGGTGTGGGTCAACACGCGGACCCGGACAACACTGGGATATTTCTCAGGGATATTCGTACCAAATGAAAAGTGCTGAGCAAGGCCTTTACACAGAGATGAATTGATTATGATTGCTAGGTCTGGTCCCTAAATGTGGGTCAAAACGTGGACCGGGATGGCCCCGGAAAATTTCTGAACGATATTGTTATTTAATCACGGCGCATGACAATTCCTAGGTAGGATCCCAAGGTATGGGTCAATATGTGGACCCGGATAAAATCGGGATATATCTTAGGGATATTGGTACCAAATGAAAGGTGTTGAGCGGACTCTCATGTAGGGCCGTACCAATTACGATTTCTTGGTCAAGTCTCCAGATACCGTACCCATTATGGTTCCTAGGTCAAGTTCCCAGATGTGGGTCAATAAGTGGACCCGGATGAGCCCGGAATGCTTCTGAGCAATACTGATATAAAATGAAAGTGTTGACCGGGTCTGCTATATAGAGCTATTTTCATAGTGATTCTTAGTCCCGATACCCAATTATGGGTAAAAGAGACGACTCGGACGCCACGGAATGTTTTTAAGCAATGATGGTATCAAATGAGAAGTGGAATGTTGGGTATGTTATGCTAAACCCAGTTCCCTAGGGAAAGGGGAAGAGTAATGAGACTGGGAAAGGCAAAGGCAAAGGGACGGAAAAGGAGAGGGAGAATATAATATAAATGGAATGAAGAGGATGGCGAAAGAGACAGTAAGACAGGGAATTAGAGAAGGAATAAGAGGGGGGAATAAAAAGAAGAAAGACAGATAAGGAGAGATAAGAGGGAGCGGTAGAGAAAGGGAAGCGGAAATGTGATGGGAAATGAAAAAGGAAATGAAAGGAAAGATAAATGGAAAGGGAAAGAGAGAAGTAGAGGGAGGGGCAGTTGGAGACTAATACGAAGAAAAATGGGATAAGAACATGAAGAGGGCCAATTTTTGAAAATATAAATTTTTTCCTTCACTTTTTTTAAACTTATCTGAATAGTGCTGAGCTCCGCAGCCCGAGGTAAATTCGGTTTCTAGATACTTCCAAAATATTTTAAAGTGTGCCGTTTTTCGCTTCAAGTACCTATAATAGGAAGTGGGCCAAAGCAAAGCTTGGCCGGGTACAGCTAGTTTTTTAATATAGATTTTCTCTATCTTAGGAACAACAAAAAAAAACTAACTCTTCTAGTAGAATTGATATCGGTTTTGAGCCAAAAAACCCCCACTGTGTGCCATTTACATAAAAATCGCAATGGACGAAACGAGTGATATGTTGAGCCTTATCCGTTTATTTGAATTAGTTCACTTTTTCATGGTTAATTTTCAGAGTAATATTGGCGATTTTAATGCCCATACTCACTTATAGATGTTGCTAATAGGAAGTAGAGCTCTATTTACTCGGGTATCGAGCAATTTTGAACAGATCATGTTTGTTGTTCAAATTCCCGTACTAACATTCGAGCATTCGAGCTTGCAAATAAAAAAATGTGTGTATCAGGAAAACAAATAAAAAAAAAAACAAATTCATATGAAGACAACAAAAACAAGTAAGGAAGCCTAAGTTCGAGTGGAATCGAACATTAGATACTCAGCTGTATGCTTTCATTGTTTGTTTTCGTCTGATAGAATCACGGTGTATTTTATATAAAGCGAGTGCTGCATAAAGTGGGCGTAACCACGCCTATTTTCAACATTTTTATCAGTCATCCCACTAAGCATATGAATATTATTCTTTGCTCAAAATTTCATTCCTTTATGACTTCTAGTTACAAAGATGTCACGTTACAAATTCCCAAAGGGTATTCCAGAAATATCTTTGTTAAAAAGTAGGCGTGGTCATAAACCGATTTGAATAAATTTTTTCATGTCTATTAACACAAGTTATAAAAGTGTATAAACCAAGTTTCGTTATAATGTCTCAATTATTTGTCGAGTTATAGGCTAAGAAATCTCGTATATTCCTTTGTCTAAGAAGAGGCGGTGCCACGCCCATTTTCCAAAATTTTTCTATTTTTTGTTTCCGGTCTATTGTAGAAATCATGCCACAAAATTTCAATGAATTATCTTATATTTGACAAAGATATCGCTTAAAATGTTTTTATTAGGCCACTTTATAATACCCATATATAAAAGTGGGCGTGGTCGTCAACCGATTTCGCTAAAATTTTCAACATTACCACAAGTAACAAAAGTGTACGCACCAAGTTTCGTCATTATATATCAATTATTCGTCGAGTAATGGGCTCAGAAATCTAGTATATTCCTGCTACTAAAAAGAGGCGGTGCCACGCCCATTTTCCAAAATTTTTGTGTTTTTCGTTTTATGTCCATAGTTGGACTCCTGCCATAAAAATTCAATGACATACCTTTATATTTGACAGAGATATCGCTTAAAATGTTTTTATTAGGCCACTTTATAATACACATATATAAAAGTGGGCGTGGTCGTCAACCGATTTTGGCAATTTTTAGTCCAAACATTTGACTAAGTAAGTAAATCACGCGTACCAAATTTGATCGATATATCTTCAACGGTTTCTGAGTTATGACTCATAAAACTTTAAATGTTTGGCCCTTAATAAGTGGGCGTGGCACCGCCCATTTTTCACAATTTTTGTGTTTTCTGTTTTACGTCCATAGTCGGACTCATTCGACAAAATTTCAATGACATATCTTTATATTTGACAGAGATATCGCTTAAAATGATTTTATTAGGTCACTTTATAATATCTATATTATTAATACGCTAACATAAATTTTGTTCCATCTTCTCCGTCGAAACTACTGAACCGATTTTAAAACTAAGCACACCATTAGAAAGGTATTGCTCTCAAATAGAACTGCGCCAATTTTCATGAAAATTGGTTGGAAAATGCGTCCCCAATCGTCGTTGGAAAATTGCCGTGTGGTTGTTGTTGCATGCTTTTGCACGCAACAGAGCTGTCTCAATGCGCAAGCATATGTAGCTGACTTTGTGCGTTTTCACCAAACTTAACATGCAATTCTGAACATGTTTGGCTGGATGTGGTGTGTAGTTTCAAAGAAGTAGAAACGTAAAAAGGTAGCAAAAGCACTACAACAAAAACATAAAGTCACGGAATAAGTAGGATAAGAAAGAATAAGTCGGAAAGAAATTGAGGAAAGAAAAGAGCAGAAATAGAAATAAAGAAGTAGGTAGCAGAATTTGGAACACCAACAACATAATAGTAGCAGTGACAGTAGCAACAAACAATTATACAAAAACTATAGTTGCACTTTAGTTATAAGGAAACATCTAGGAAAACTGTCGAGTTTCGACAGTAGGCAGCACTCTAGTACATATATAAAAGTGGGCGTGGCCGTCAACCGATTTTAACTATTTTCCGTCCAAATGTTTGCCTAAGTAAGTAAATCACGCGTACCAAATTTCATCGATATATCTTCAATGGTTTCTGAGTTATGACATATAAAACTTTCCATGTTTGACCCTTAATAAGTGGGCGTGGCACCGCCCATTTTCCAAAATTTTATCAAATTTCCTCCTAGGGGCCTGAGCTCAACACGTGGGTAGAATTTGATCGCTCCAGCTATATTAGTGACTGAGATACAAAATTTCCGATTTTTTCTATATAGGAAAAGTGGGCGTGGTCATGGTCCGATTTCGCCTATTTTCAATACCAACCGTCCCAGTCTCGATACCAACTTGCATTTCAAATTTCATCAAAATATCTCAATTTTTGCGCGAGTTAGAGTGTTTACAGACGGACGGACATGGCTCAATCGATTTCTCTTTTCACCCTGATCATTTTGATATATATAAGTCTATATCTATCTCGATTATTTCATTCTGTTACAATCCACCGTTATGTGATTAAAACTATAATACTCTGTGTACTAGTACAGCTGAGTATAAAAAAAACAATCTTCAAAATACCCGAATTTCTCGTATTGCTCGAATTGTCCGTACAAACATACATGCAATAAACAAACCAACTAGAGTTCGTGCATTTGTTCGTGCTACTCAAAAATGCAGTAATAAGAGCTGGGTAGCATGATTGGCGAGTCCATTGTGACAGACTCACTAATTCGTTACTTCTTCTCCCTTTTGGTGAGAGTCCCATTAACTGGCCCCGTTAATTATGCCACCACCTTGCGCGGGTCTATAAATAAGGCGGAAGGCGGGTAGTCGGCCTCTTTTGATCTTGAGATATCCATCAGCGACATCCAAAGTGAGTGCGAAAACCAGCAAGTTTATTCAAGTGATCGTATTGATATACATAGTCCGGTTCACTTGATTAGAGGCAAACATTTTAGTGGAAGAAAATGCTTATTAAAGCAACCGCTTTTGAACTTGTAAAAAATATTTTTGTCTCAAGCTGAGACTGTACTTTATTCAAAAATAGACATGTATTAAAAAATTATTCCAGCTAACGGTATTTCCTAACAGTAAAACTTCAGCGACTATGAATTTCGATCTCCATTATCCCCCGATCCAACACGCAGCATTACACATGAATATATGTTGCAATAAGGGGATACGATTATTTAATAGGTATCTATCCTTAAATTACTTAAACTCTCTTTCGATATGTGAAGTCCAGTTTTGGCTATTTCTAAGTTACCACTATTAAATGCCCTTAGGTATGTATTTGTATAAATTTTATTGCTGTTCTAGAGCAAATTATCTACATATATGTATTTTTTTAAATTTATTTGCACCTGAACACAAAAAAAAACAATACAATGCAGCTAATATAAAGTAACAAATTGCTTAAACAGCTCACCACAACAATTTATGCACTCATAACAATAAGGCATTGTTGCTACCAAAAGAGCCACCTACAATATCGTCGCCAAGCAAATTGGAGACAATGCATAAATGCATAATGAACAAAAAAAAACATAATTGTTTTCTAAATATGTCGGACTGCTGACCCAGAAAGGTATTGGTATGTAAGGGCGCCAATGGAAGTTGCAATTGCAAGAATTGCTTTGGTTTTGGTTGCAGCAAAAGATGCGCAGATGCGAATTTTTATTTTTCTATTTAAAAGAATTTAAAATACTCCCAGTTCAAACTTGGACTCAGGTTAAACTATTGAAGCGTTTCTCCGTGATTTTGAAATAGCATTTTAGTTTAAAACACAAACTGAAAACTGTGTCTTATTTGTACCATTTATCAAACATATTTTTTTTCCTCTTACCGCCAACAATATTTCTTTTAAATTTCATTTCTTTTACAGCTCGCCAGTTTTTCACATGACCAGTCAGCTCTTCACGTGCGAATGCAAGTGTTTACTAGATTATAAGAAACAATAAAAACATGGATGCATCAGCGGCTAGCTTTAGGGCCTTGTCGTGCTTAGAGGTGAGGTGAGCGAAATTCAAGTGCTGCAGCGTGCCACGAACGACTTGAAATCAAATTAGGAAGCGAAAGCTAATGAAGAATTTGCATTATTGAATTACTGTGTTGCACGTTCGTGTTGTGTTGTGTTGCAGTGCAGTGCCGAGAGCAGCGCAATGAAGGAATGAAGCGGCGTGCGGCATCTCCACTCTCATGAGGCATGATGCAGCACAGCGCAATTATATACACACTTTGATCTCGTTTGCCGCCGCCGCCACAAATATACTAGGAGCTCAGCGCAGCACAAGCAACCGACAGCGCGCATTCATGTAAGCTTGCAGCAGAGGCATTATGCATACCTAGCGTCTGCTGCTGCTGCTGCCATCGACGAACCGCTGAAATATGCAACCGCTGCGCTTCGACGGGTTCGTACGAGGATGAGTAAATTTTTCATTCGCCAGGTAATTGTTTTGGTTGCTTACTTGCTATTTTCTCTATTATAATTGCCATTGTTGCTAGAGCAAACTTGCTGTTATTGTTGTTTTGCAACGTTGTTGCAACGTTTTCTGGCATTTAAATTACCGGCGATGAAAATGCTTTTTTCTATACCGCCGACCACCGACTATCGGCGGCCGAAGTGTGCAAGTACCGAGTAAATGCTGGCCGACTGAATTGTAACTGCAGCAGGCACAGCAGTTGTAATGCAAAAGCAAAGGGAATTACATGAATAATGAAATATGTAGCATTGCATTTCAATATAGGGATGAAAATATGTTGAACCGACCGATAAAGAAATATAGAGTGAATGTGCATGAGAGAAGGAATGAAAGTATGCATGGAATCTGCTAAATCAAAATGCTCCCAATTTTATTGAAGCTGCGCAGAAGGCGCACAAGTTCAAAGCGCATTGGGCTAAGTGCAACTGTTGTGCCAATTCTCACGTGAATACGAGAAGTTTACGTTTGTGTATTGGCAACAGCAGCTGTAAACGGAAGCAGTAAAAAGTTTCTTTCCCTGCAAAAAATTTGCGATTAATCCCGAAAGAGATTTCTCCCGGATTGATCTCTTTCGAGAACAATCGGTCCAGAATTAGTCCCGCACGGGTATAAATGTAGACTAATTGTAGACCAATTGTTCCTGAACGGGTATAAATGTAGATTAATCGCTTTCATCCCGAGCGGGTGTAAATGTAGATTAACCGAATATGAATATTTTAAAGAGCTTTTAGGCCGATTAAATTAAGAGGCAAAATTTATTAATTTTCCTTCATCCTCCTACGCGTTTCGATTACTCGCCAAAAGTCGAACTTGTTATTTTTCGTCAGCCAAAAGTCTAGCTTTCGCCAGAAATTTTAAATATGTTAGTTTTCGTATGGTACGACGAAATGTAGAAATTTTGCAAAAATATGCAATGTATTTAAAAGATGTAGAACAACCGGTAAAACGAATTGAACACCATTTCTCTTAATAACAATGATGAATAATAATTTAAAAAAATGTTCCCTAAAATATCCTATGAAAAAATCCTTTACATTACGCTCATATAATGCATACTCGAAACTTACAATTTTTTTATTTATTTATTGAGATTTTTTTACAAAATTAAAACATTATATAATCTTTATTTAAATATGCATGCACATTTACAATTTTTTAAAGAGTCTAATAGTGTAATATAAAATAGCCTTGGCTAATAACTTGGAAAAATCTACATTTTTAACCGTTCGTAATGAAAGCGATTGATCTACATTTGTACACGTTCGGGATGTGAGCGATTGATCTACATTTGCACCCGTTGGAGATGAAAGCGATTAATTTACATTTGTATCCGTTCGGGTTGCAGGGTTAAAACAAAATTAATAATATTTTGTATGTATGTAATTGTTATATGTAACTTAAATCTTCATTGCATATGTTACAAGGGGCATAATCCAATACCTAGTCACTTATGAGAAGGGGAATTGTGGTCGCGCAACACTGTTTGCGCTTTTGACTCCCTTGGCGGTTTCACTTTGCAGTGTAATACGTATATATAAATTTATTATTCAATTTTGAACAGAAGCACAAACAAATTAGACTAATTTAGTTAGCTAGATATTGCAATCAAACTTTCCAACTGGACTGATATAATGAAAGCACTGGTTGCAATCTCACTCCATAAAGCAGATTAACATCAGGTGAGATTGTGGGATTTCCAGGAAAACTAAAACTAGACTGGATGAACGAAATGAATTATATATCTGACCCGCCTCTCAACTTGCACATTGGTGGCACAATAAAGGATGTGAATCTTCAAGCCATTGACTTTTGTCAGAAAGTCTCCTCGGCTGAAACCTCCAAGAGGTTTATGCCTGGGCAATGGACCTGCGTCTCTCCTCCCTGATTCCTGTACCTGGTGCTTGCGCCAGGACAGACTGCGCGGAGGGTGCGGAGATCGCGGAGGGCTAGCAAGGCTGTTGTCCGGTCGAGTAGGTCCCCTCAAAGCGTGAGCCAAGGCGGGAGGTACGAGACGGCTTCAGTCATGGTTCCAATTACCTAGCGGACGACATAAAACGTATTTATCTTGCCGTGATGGATGATAAACAGGATAAAGAATCACAACAACAATAACAACATATGGAAAAGGCCCTTCACTACATCGAGTGCGATAGGTGCCTTTCTTAATATTTCGGATGCCTTTAGCAATGCCTCTGCTGCGGCACTATTGGAGGGGCTCGAATGGATTGGAATACCCCCAGTCATTCGGCGCTGGATCGAAGTCTTTTGGACTTGTCGGACGGTGACGGGTGGGTGGGGCCTTTCAACGATGTCATGAAGGACACATAGGGGCACCCCATAAGGAGGAGTACTCTCACCCCTGTTGTGGAATCTAGTGGTGAACAAAATACTCTTCATAAATACACAAAATACTCAAAACTTTTGAAGTTTTGCATTCCAAGTTTAGTATAGCGCTGCACTGTATCCGGCCAACCTAACCTATTATATCCTCGTATATTATCTCTACCACTATCCGGTCTTGTCCACCGTCCAGGTATCACTGCCTTTGCAAACATTCCTACAAGTTCTTGACGTATCTATAACCCGGTAGAAATATAGAACAATCTGCCTTTGCTTAAAGATATAGGAAATCTAAGACACTTCTTTGCAATCATAATGGTCCAAAACTGTATAAGTGCACTTACAATTTGAACCACGAAGACAGCTTCAACTTAACCATGTAATGTGTTTTATTTTTTTCTATGAAACACATTCAAAACATTATTTGTTTCTTTGCTAAAAACGAGTGTTGGCAACTTCCCAGACTACTTATCAACAGAATCGCGAAATTAGTGATTAATTATGTCAACATGTTGCTTGAGAGCGATATGATCGTAGAAGACGTACATATTATGTATCTAAGATCTCTTGTCACTCTTTTCACAGCATTTACTTTTGTCATTGGTAATGTTGTTTGTGTGAAATTATTGTAGCAATTTTCCAGCCAGCAGTGTTGACAATTTCTATCAATATTATTAGTAACATTTCTTGCGACGAAAAATTGTAGCTAAACATTTCTTGATTGAAGGCGCTTCAACGGTCTAGCAACAATCAGTCACAGTCAACTGTAAGATGGGCGATTATCGCTGTGGTGTGATCAGCGCTTGCAAAGCATTCTGTGAATGGCGGCAGCAATAACGCCACACATGCAACAGATGTCAAATGTTGACAGAGAGCAATGTGGGCACAAGTTGCAAAAAAAAAATAAACAAAACGAAAAAGTAATGAAATAATAGAAAATGAAGCAGAGCAGCAATGCAGCAAATGTTAGTGGCGCGAATGTGAGTTAAAAAAAAAATTGCATCGATGTTAGAGAAAATTTCATGAATTTTCCAGCTATGCCACTCCAGCTAATGCGGTCACTTAGCAATCAAACGCATGCCCAGACGAGGGGAACCTCGTCATCGTCAGTCATTGTATTCCATTAAACTGGCAATAATTCATCAACGGCGCCATAAATGAAACTGACAAATGACATTAGTATTTGAAATATGAAAATGTTGCGCAACAATGTTGCTGAGTGCAAAGCGGGTGTGCGTGATGTTGTGCTGTTTTTTTTTTTTTTTTGTAAAATTTATTTCATTTTAAAACATATATGCATGCATTGGATAATTTTGCAATGGAATTAGCTTACTATTGAAACTAGTAGGTACTCTAATAAATTTGATGCATTAAATCATTTGACCTCGTTTTTTTGGTATATAATTTGCTGTACTAAAAGTGTCAACCATAATCGGTATTTCAGTTTTCTTACAAAATTACATTTATGTAGTTATGTATTTAGTTCTCTACAAGCTTCTATTTTCCTTTAAGCATTAAATGCAAAGAAAGCAGCGAAAATATGCAATTCCAACTTCACGCAAATTAACCTTGATGTTGACTGATTAGGATAGGTATTTTCTATATGTACTTGCAAAACTTATTCCTCATATCAATTTTAACTCAACTCAGCAGTAATGCAAATAGAAATTATCGTTGAGATACACTAGATTTTATGAGCTACATCAACACTAATGCGCCAACAAATCAGCACTGCTTTGCTACGCCAGCTACGCAAAAATTCCAGCTGAGCTTAGCACATTTGACTGACAGATTTCCAGCTAGATTAGTCAGATGGCTGCTGCTAAGTTAACTAAGAAAATTAATATGTTAAACTGGTTCAACTATTTTGTCCCATACAACCGTATGCAGACTCGTATGCGATGAGCTGAAATCCACATGTAAATGTAGATACAAGCAACCAACTGAAGCAACAGCGATAGCCATAAGTATGAAGGAATTAAATCACACGCATTCGGCAGAACTTATAAATTTAATTAAAATCATAACGCAAGGAATGCGTAGAAATAACAACAACAATGTAAGTTGATAATGATGCTTAAGAAGCAAAAAAAAACAACTAACATATAGACATAACAATTATAACAACTGCTGACAGTTACTGACAGCTAGCGAACAGTTGCCTAGACATTCAAATATAATTCTATCATCAAATAGAAGACAGAAGCTGAAATTTACGGTGATAATTGAAAACGCACCGGGGCAGCTTGCACAAAAAAAAAAAACAAAAAAATAATAGTGATATGTGGCATATCATTTTGGCTTTTGCAGCGGGCTTTCATTATCACATACTTGATAGTCGAAATGGCTGTGTGTAATAATAATAATACAATGGCGCTGTTATAACTCTGACGAGTTTTATGGCCGAGCTTCTCTCCCAATTCGAGGTGTGCTCCTTTTTGTTTTTCCTACTAATTGGGTGGACCTACAGTTTTATGCCGACTCCGAACGGCGAATGCATTTTTTGTGAGAAGCTTTTTCATGGCAGAAATACACTCGGAGGGTATGCCGCCCACTGCCGAGAGGTGACCGCTGCTCTTTAAAAACCCAATAATTGGATTTTACTAATTAGAAAAATTGTTTTGGTGTTTTGCCTCGGACCGTGGTTTGAACCCGAGACCTCTGGCATAGCAGGCGAGCACTCTACCCAATGCACCACAGCGGCTGTATGTACCTATGAATATATATTTTAGCACTGAATGGGAAAAAAAATCTAGTTTTTTCACTATCTACGTAGACACAATTCGTTCTACCAGTGGCGGCGCTAGCATAAATTGGCTGGGTAAGCCTTTGTATGAAGCATAGCCATGTATTGGAATAAATCAAGAAAGTGAAGATGATGAATTTTCAATTAAGTTTTGCTATACAATGGCTAATATGAAGATTTGTATATGATGCATATTGTTGTTTTGGCTGTGCCTATTTTGGGTCAGCACATCAGCAAGCATCTTACTTACTTACTTAATTGGCACGTAACCGTATAGGCGATTCTGGCCGAGTCTAATAAAGTGCGCCAGCTATTTCTGTTTCGTGCAGCATGCCGCCACTTGGGAATACCTGGGGAGTAAGCATCACTGTCCACCTGATCTTAAAATCTCAGTGGTGATCTCACTTTTCTTCTGGGTTCAGCGGGGTTCGATACTTTCTTGGCCGGAAAGTAAATTCAAGTTCTTTACCATCAGAACGTGAATTATCTACAAAAGTAGAGAAGAATTTATTATTAGAATCATTTGCGAAGAATTCGACTAAATTGTTTGATGGAGATAAACTTATACAGCCTTATCGTGAATTTCATGTGAACAAAATGTTTCCAAAAATTACAAAGCAAAACAAAAACAAAATGTGAAAAATTGTTATTGTTTTGCTTTATATTTTTCGAGGGAAATTTTTCATATAATGTTCATGATAGTGCTGATAGAGAAATCGTTAAATCCCACACGAAGGCGTAAAGGTATTTTTAGCTTCCTTATACCGACGGCAATTTCAGCAGTAGCAAATGGATTTGCATATTATGGCACTATAAGATAATATCTAAAAAATGGGTGCTTCAACTTAACTTTTAAATGATGATTGAAAAACTGAAGTGGAAGTAGCAAAATGAAATTAATGAAAATATTTAGGCAAGCCGGGCTTTTCCGCTTGTATGAAGCGTCCGCCACTGGTATCTATATACATGTAAGCAGTCAGATTAATATTAAAATGAAAACATCATCTAAGTTTATTTTTAGTAACATATTTTGATGCATTTCCCGATTAGCTTCAAGCTTTGAAATTTTTGTAAAATATAATGCACTGTTTTAAGTTTTAAGACCGAGGTTCTCTCTGAATTTTTGTATACATATACAATAGAGATCACCAATGACTCGATTGTGCATAATCACTTTCGCTAAAAATAAGACACGATGCAACTAGTTGCAGCTCTCTGGTGCCTGCGATAGCGCATTATTAGCGATAACTGTTCTTTATGTAACAAAAAAAGAAGAAATTAAGATTTTCTCACTCATAGAGACCATAAAACTGTACAAAATTTGCTTGTATACAGTAAAAACTAGTTTTAAATTGAACCCCCGCCTCCATTTCCCATGCTCCTTTTTCTCACTGTTCTATTCTCCTCACAAAGTACATGTTCGATTTCTTATGGCAAAACTTACTTCAACATAAAGCCATAACAAATTTGACTAATCCCCAACTTTAGACTACATTGCACAAACCAACGCTTAAAGTGTAACAAATTATGAGGCTTGGAAAACCAACGGAAGAGTTGGAATTGTGAAGGTTTAAGTGGTTGTGGTTTAGAGCACTATATTCAATCATTGTTTTGTAATGAATAGGTCTCACGCTCACGCACCTTGCCACATGTGGTATGCATACCAAAAACCCGTTAGCGGATTAGCGAAATCATAATAAGCATAGCACCACACTACACACATATGTATGTGTATTGTTTGGTTGGCGGTTTGCGAAGCTTATGCGCAAAAAAATTTAAATCACAGTCAATTCACCAGGTAATGACCTTCCAGCCGACAATGCAGCCCAGGCAAGTGCAAGAGTGCAAGTGGCTTTCGGACGTTGAGTTTTTCACCGACGCAACGCTGTCGCTGTTATGTTAACGTCTTAGCTGCGAAGCAATTCATTGAGTTGAATTCTGTGCACAGTTGACATTGATAAATGCCGCGTTGTACGTGCTTACGCATGCCACATAATGCCGCTGTCACGCAAGCTTTATGTTGTAAGTTGAATTGAAAGCTGCAAGCAAATCCGAATTCGCTGCAATGTTACATGCAGCTGGCGGTTGCTATTGTTTGTTATATATATTTTTGCTTAATCGCATACATTAATTTTCAACCATTTGTTAAAAAGTTACGATTTCGTACTTCGGAGACTCAGAGCTCGACTTTGGTGGCTAAATAGATAGATATATGCTAGGAGGATATATGTATAAAGCAGCACTACGTCAATTGTGCGCTCTACTTCATCACATCACCTACCCAAATCCGATCTCATGCAAGAACTTAAGAATTTAGCTCAGTTTTAGGTTTACTGTGTGATTGCTTTCCTGCTGATAACAGCCGATCATCCTATGCCTAGAGATCGGGTGCTCGTTGAAATGTCTAAGTCCCTTTCTCAGAGATGGCTCAAACCGTGGACCCGGGTGGTCCCTTAATGTTTCTGAGTGTAATTTATATCAAATGAAAAGCGGAAATTGAGGCTTAAATACAGAGCTCCCTTCGATGTAATGCCCAATCCGGCTCCCTCAGGTAAAGGAAGGAGAAGGGGGAATAGAGGGTAAGAGGAAAGGGAAATCAAATGGGATGGAAAAGGAAACGGAAAGGTAGTGGGAGAGGTAGTAAGAGTGGAAGCGGGAGTTGGAGGAAGAATAGGAGTAGTAAGAGAAAGAGTAGTAGCAAAAGAAATAGAGATGGATACGGAGAAGGATATGAAGATGGAGATGGAGATGGAGATGGAGATGGAGATGGAGATGGAGATAGAGATGGAGATGGAGATGGAGATGGAGATGGAGATGGAGATGGAGATGGAGATGGAGATGGAGATGGAGATGGAGATGGAGATGGAGATGGAGATGGGGATGGAGATGGAGATGGAGATGGAGATGGAGATGGAGATAGAGATGGAGATGGAGATGGAGATGGAGATGGAGATGGAGATAGAGGAAGAGATAGAGATGGAGATAGAGATAGAGATAGAGATAGAGATGGAGATAGAGATGGAGATGGAGATGGAGATGGTGATGGAGATGGAGATGGAGATGGAGATGGAGATGGAGACGGAGACGGAGATGGAGATAGAGATAGAGATAGAGATAGAGATAGAGATAGAGATAGGGATAGAGATAGGAATATAAACAGAAAAAGAAACAGAAATAAAGATAGACATATATAAGAAGAAAAAAATGAAAATAAAAACGAAGAAGAGAAAGATATGGAAATAGAAAAAGAAAAAGAAAAAGAAAAAGAAAAAGAAAAAGAAAGAAAGAAAAGTTAAAAGAAAGGTTGTTGTTGTTGTTGTGGTAGCGACCAAGACACTCCCTGAAGATTTTGGGTAATGTAGGTGAAGTAACAGTCCTTTGCCGGATAGATCCGGTACGCTCAGGTACTAGTCCATTCTGACACTAGCCCGATTGTCTGTTTTTGTAGCCCTTGTCATTCTTCTAGGCCGGTGGATTTTATTCCCCTTTTACAACAGGCATTCCTTACCACGCGCATATTCTAAGCCCCCTAGCCCGCTGAAGAGAAAGGTAGAGGTAAAGGCTCATTATGACGTTAAACTCATTTTCGTCACTGTGAAGCGGGATGGGTATTTTCTAGTTTTATACATACATATATACTCTATCGCTTGACTATCACTGATGATAATAAAAACGGGTTGCCGTTTCCTTTCCAACTCATAGCTCTCAAGCTTTACGCGCTCTCTTACACGAAATTTGCACTATGGGGAAGCATTTAACGTCAGTTCATTATTGCTGTCATAGTGTTTTGTTTATTGTTAACACATTAGCACCCTAACGGCAATACAAGATTCTGGTAGCAAGAAGTTGCTGAGGTTCATTATTATTATTATGCTATATACGGATTTGTTGCTATTTCTTCCATCTACTTCTATAGGTATATCGTTTATCAACACAAACACTCGAATGCACAACTAAAGCATTATTTTGTAAAGTATAAAAATTGGAAGATGTCAACAAATAAACAAAAAGGCGGTAACAGTAGCTGAGAATAGTGAAAGTAAAATATATTTGAACTACAATAATGAACTGATTTGTAAAGAAGAAATAGCTTTTTCCTTATTATTCCTTGTACAATAGATATCAACCCCGTATCTATTGTGTGTTCTGTGGCATGTCCTCTGTTATTACTTTGCCTAGGAAACTGTATTAAAAGTAGTGATACATACATATGCTGTTTTTGTTCTTTTCATGTTTATTTTGTTTTTGGTTGTTATTAAAACAAATTTACTGATTAATGATTTTTTTCAATTGAATATACAACCTACAAATGCACAAGTACATACATACCTACATACTACATATATACATATATTCTATTGCTATAAATACATAATAGCCGAAACACTCATAAATTATTGCACTGCATTAAGTGTTGTGACATTTGTTGAAACGGCAAACAATAAATATTGCGATCTTCACATTTTCACATTATATTTTGAAAGAAAAGTTGCATTTCGTTTCGCAGCATTCAATTCTTGTTTCATAGTTTGCCAGCTGGGCTAAGGGTTTTTCATTAAGTGCTGTAGGCAGCTGTAACGAATTTTATAGACAATATGTACTTCATTAAATTGGCATAAATTAAAAATTGCTTTTTTTTGCCGTTTTAAAAGTGTGAAGAGTTGAAATCACAATTAGCAAAGCTAAATTTGTTTCACTTCAGTGAATTTCATTAAAGCGCTAAGAATTGCAAATTAGTTAGTTATAAATGAATATAACCTCCAGGTGTGTGATGGTAATGCAGCTCGAGAATGAGGCAAAAAAGATTCTATTGCAATTCTAGTTATGTTTTTTTTCTGAGTTGCTGAGGTTCGTAGAAACAAAATTTGTATTCTATGTTTTTGGTCTAAGTTGATGAGGTTTCTAGAAGCAAAATGTTTATGGTTACATATTTATATTTGTATATTTTGTTATATAGTTCAAACAAACTTAAATTATAGAACAAATTATATTTAAATCCATCAAACACATGTGTATATACTATCTGCCTTTGTTTTGCTGTCATTCTCTGCCACATATTCGGCATACCAGCCACTATGGCATTTATAAATGTACGAAATTCCAAAAAAAAAAAACAAGTAAGGAAGCCTAAGTTCGAGTGGAATCGAACATTAGATACTCAGCTGCATGCTTTCATTGTTTGTTTGCGTTTGATGGAAACACGGTGCACTTTATATAAAGCGAGTGCTGCATATAGTGGGCGTAGCCACGCCCATTTTCAAAACCAGTCATCCAACTAAGCATATGAATATTATTTGTGCAAAATTTCATTCCTTTATGACATCTAGTTACAAAGATGTCACGTTACAAATTCCTAAAGGGTGTTCCAGAAATATCTTTGTTAAAAAGTAGGCGTGGTCATAACCGATTTCAATAAATTTTTGCGTGTCTATTAACACAAGTTATAAAAGTGTATAAACCAAGTTTCGTCACAATATCTCAATTATTTGTCGAGTTATAGGCTAAGAAATGTCGTATATCCCTTTGTCTAAAAAGAGGCGGTGCCACGCCCATTTTCCAAAATTTTTATATTTCTTGTTTCCGGTCTATTGTGGAACTCATGCCACAAAATTTCAATGAATTATCTTTATATTTGACAAAGATATCGCTTAAAATGTTTTTATTAGGCCCCTTTATAGTTTCCATATATAAAAGAGGGCGTGGTCGTCAACCGATTTCTCTAAAATTTTGAGTATGTATTACCAGACGTTACGAAAGTGTATGCACCAAGTTTCGTCATTATATATCAATTATTTGTCGAGTTATGGGCTCAGAAATCTCGTATATTCCTGCTTCTAAAAAGAGGCGGTGCCACGCCCATTTTCCAAAATTTTTGTGTTTTTCGTTTTATGTCCGCAGATGGACTCCTGCCATAAAATTTCAATGATATATCTTTATATTTGACAAAGATATCGCTTAAAATGTTTTTATTAGGTCACTTTATAATACACATATATAAAAGTGGGCGTGGTCGTCAACCGATTTTGGCAATTTTTCGTCCAAACATTTGCCTAAGTAAGTATATCACGCATACCAAATTTCATCGATATATCTTCAACGGTTCATGAGTTATGACTCATAAAACTTTCAATGTTTGCACCTTAATAAGTGGGCGTGGCTCCGCCCATTTTCCAAAATTTTTGTGGTTTTTCTTTTATGTCCATAGTTGGACTCATGCCACAAAATTTCAATGAATTATCTTTATATTTGACAGAGATATCGCTTCAAATGTTTTTATTAGGTCACTTTATAATACACATATATAAAAGTGGGCGTGTCCGTCAACCGATTTTGACAATTCTCCGTCTAAACATTTGCATAAGTAAGTATATCACGTGTACCAAATTTCATCGATATATCTTCAACGGTTTCGGAGTTATGACATATAAAACTTTCAATGTTTGACCCTTAATAAGTGGGCGTGGCACCGCCCATTTTCCAAAATTTCATCAAATTTCTTCTTAGGGGCCTGAGCTCAACACGTGGGTAAAATTTCATCACTCCAGCTCTATTAATGGCTGAGATACCAAATTTCCGATTTTTTCTATATAGGAAAAGTGGGCGTGGTCATGGTCCGATTTCGCCCATTTTCAATACCAACCGTCCCAGTCTCGATACCAACTTGCATTCCAAATTTCATCAAAATATCTCAATTTTTGCGCGAGTTAGAGTGTTTACAGACGGACGGACAGACGGACAGACGGACGGACGGACAGACGGACGGACGGACATGGCTCAATCGATTTATCTTTTCACCCTGATCATTTTGATATATATAAGTCTATATCTATCTCGATTATTTCATTCTGTTACAATCCACCGTTATGTGATTAAAACTATAATACTCTGTGTACTAGTACAGCTGAGTATAAAAAAATGATATACATATATGTATGTATGTATGACCATGCTGCAAAATTCCTTCAACCATCTTAGGCACTTATCAAACGCATTACGTTGACTGACCGTCGAGATTGCTCCACTGGTGGATGCGCAACAATTTGATGTTGTCCTGCTATCTGTCTGAAACTGCTTGAGATTGTGACTTTAACAGTGACAGCTTGTAGCGTGTGCGTGTGCGACATATCAACGTCGCTACACATCCGTCAAACGCCACACCAAAAATTAAAATGCAAGTGTATGTGATCAGGCGCACTGATCTGACATGCCAGCACATCGGCAAAGCAATAAAATGCTTCAAATGGTAACAAACAATTATTTATATAAATTCATGCGGACTACACTTAAAGTATTTTTTTTTAGCTTTTTATATTTTAATTTCTGCAGCAAAAAAAGATTGGTGATCAACCTTTCAACAATATTCAGCTAAAGAATATACATATCGCACGTTTTATGCAATATGGATTTAACTAAAAAAAATTTTTTTTTAGGAAAACGCAAATAAACTTTTATAATTTCAAATAGTTTCCTTCTACGGCTAACTACAAAATCAGTTTTATTTCCGCCATTTTTATCTTTTTGAGTATTTTATAAGACTAGACTCAAAGGCACGACCCAGTTATTGAACAATATGGCAAAATCCCAGAAATCGAAAATTTCGAGTTAAATCCCTATTCCATAAAACGGGCGATATGTATGTCTGCGCGCAAATTGGCAATAGTATTATTTTTGTTGCCTGCCTTGATCTTTTGCCATCCAATTTGGGCATTAATTGCCGGTGTGTGCGCGTGCTTAAAACTGAATTCTCGAAATAACCAAAAGGCATACTGCAACTCATAAATAACGAAAATCGAAAAAGACAGACACATGCGCAGCACAAAAACCTAACAAAAACATCAACAACTATGAAGTGAGCCAAATGCAAAATGTCGAATAGATGATATATAGAAGGCTGCACGAATGGATTCGAAACGGCCAACAAAATATTCGCGGCCGTCCAATTACAGTACCTACTTGTTTCTGTCGTTTTAGAATAAACGCAAGTAGAGCACAACCATAAACAGAACCAATACAATTACATATTCGTAGCGACAATTACATGACCATAAAAAGGTTCTGCAAATAGTGTACACTACTTGCGAATACTTCGAATATAATCAAAATTTATGTATGTACATATATATTTTCATAAACACACATCCAGACGTTGTGTTCAGCAAAATTACGATGCTAGTGTGAGTGTGTGTATGTGCATATGCATACACACTAGGGCGGGTCGATTGGTAGGTGCCAAAAAAAATTAACAGGGACACATCGCAATTATAAAAATTTGGGTAATTTCAAGCTTTTTTGTCCAAGAAACCATATGTCTAAAATAAATTTTGAACCAGAGCTTTTTACGATCTACATATTTCCAACTGTTCTATATATTTTAAAATAACTCGGTAACCAATATTTCGATTCTTTTGATTTTTTCGGCATTAGTTAGGAAACTTAATTGGCACATTAAGGTGGTTTTATGAAGGAAATAAAATTCTCCCGAAATTCGCGGAACAACCCGATTTGGAATATAATACGGAAATCTCTACCATAAATTTTTTCTTAATATATTAAAATTTAGAGGTCGTGCAAATGCCTCCAAATTTCTTTCTCCTTTTATATCAGTAATGATACATAATTTTTTTTAAAGTCCTTAATGAACAAGAAAAACATTTCTTATCATTAAAAAATGGAACATATGTTTGTTGGGCTTTTATTTTTTGGTCCACCTTAATGCCATATGCACATTAAATAAACAAACAAACCAAAGAAGCAACAAGGTTTTGTGATTACTTCATAACATGGTTATTATTATGTTCTATTCTATCGTGGCGAATAGTGTACACTAATCGCTCCAACAGAGCAAATAGAAATAGTATTTGTATTCCAAATGAAAAGTATGGGTTATATTCGTATCTGCATTGAAATCGTGCTGTGACTAATTGTACAATGCATAGAGTATTCGAAAATATAGCAGAGGCAAATGGTATTGTGCAGAGGTCTAATAGATGACCACAAGTAATGGGTGCGCATTGCAGCGCTGCGGCTGTTAAAGAGTTAATGTTGCTTCAGCCGTTTATGATATTTAATAAAATATATGTATGTATGTATGTACGTATACATATCAGCTGTCAGTCATCATGAATGGATTAGGAAAATTATTGATCGAACAACCAAAAGCAAAAAAGGATAATTGCGTGTGCTAAGTGCGCAAAAAATTTAAATCACAACGGTCCGAAAAATAAATCATATCAGCTGCATATGTCTCTCTGTGACATGTACATTCCATATACGTTTGTAACGAAATCAGAGCCGCTTAAGACATCAGCAATACTATCACTAAAGGAAGAGACGAAAAACGTTTAAACTGTTGGCATTGCCACATATGGTGCAAAACTATCATTTTAAACGCTGTTAAGTTGAACGAACAACGACGAATTGCGTCTATCGTTGATGTACGATCAGCAGCAAATGGATAAATGTTTTATATGGTTATAGTTGATCATTTTTTGTGTGCTGGAACCTACTGTATATGAACTCCTACATATATATAGGGAAGATTATACAAAATGAACGATGCGCAGTTTGTTGGTCATTTTAAGTACTTGATTATCAAAGTCAGTCGCGAAATTTTATTAGATTATTTTTGTTTGTTTTATTTTTGTGACATAAAAGTGCTCCAATTATATCAGGCAGTGCGACTTTTACTTAAGCCCATCGCTAAGCTTTATAAAAAATATCTTATATCTAAGGGCTGATGAAAGTGGAGCCAAGATGACGTCAGCTGATATGGTGATACGATGATATGATGACATCATAACTTGATAACGTGAAATATGCATGATTTGCGATCGCTATTAGCGCCAATTATCGATATCGCCAATGAATGAAAACGAATACGAATACGAATATGAATATGAATATGAATATGAATATGCATATGAATATGAATATGAATATGAATATGAATATGAATATGAATATGAATATGAATATGAATATGAATATGAATATGAATATGAATATGAATATGAATATGAATATGAATATGAATATGAATATGAATATGAATATGAATATGAATATGAATATGAATATGAATATGAATATGAATATGAATATGAATATGAATATGAATATGAATATGAATATGAATATGAATATGAATATGAATATGAATATGAATATGAATATGAATATGAATATGAATATGAATATGAATATGAATATGAATATGAATATGAATATGAATATGAATATGAATATGAATATGAATATGAATATGAATATGAATATGAATATGAATATGAATATGAATATGAATATGAATATGAATATGAATATGAATATGAATATGAATATGAATATGAATATGAATATGAATATGAATATGAATATGAATATGAATATGAATATGAATATGAATATGAATATGAATATGAATATGAATATGAATATGAATATGAATATGAATATGAATATGAATATGAATATGAATATGAATATGAATATGAATATGAATATGAATATGAATATGAATATGAATATGAATATGAATATGAATATGAATATGAATATGAATATGAATATGAATATGAATATGCATATGAATATGAATATGAATATGAATATGCATATGAATATGAATATGAATATGAATATGAATATGCATATGAATATGAATATGAATATGAATATGAATATGCATATGAATATGAATATGAATATGAATATGAATATGAATATGAATATGAATATGAATATGAATATGAATATGAATATGAATATGAATATGAATATGAATATGAATATGAATATGAATATGAATATGAATATGAATATGAATATGAATATGAATATGAATATGAATATGAATATGAATATGAATATGAATATGAATATGAATATGAATATGCATATGAATATGAATATGAATATGAATATGAATATGCATATGAATATGAATATGAATATGAATATGAATATGAATATGAATATGAATATGAATATGAATATGAATATGAATTTGAATATGAATATGAATATGAATATGAATATGAATATGAATATGAATATGAATATGAATATGAATATGAATATGAATATGAATATGAATATGAATATGAATATGAATATGAATATGAATATGAATATGAATATGAATATGAATATGAATATGCATATGAATATGAATATGAATATGAATATGAATATGAATATGAATATGAATATGAATATGAATATGAATATGAATATGAATATGAATATGAATATGAATATGAATATGAATATGAATATGAATATGAATATGAATATGAATATGAATATGAATATGAATATGCATATGAATATGAATATGAATATGAATATGAATATGAATATGAATATGAATATGAATATGAATATGAATATGAATATGAATATGCATATGAATATGAATATGAATATGAATATGAATATGCATATGAATATGAATATGAATATGAATATGAATATGAATATGAATATGAATATGAATATGAATATGAATATGAATATGAATATGAATATGAATATGAATATGAATATGAATATGAATATGAATATGAATATGAATATGAATATGAATATGAATATGAATATGAATATGAATATGAATATGAATATGAATATGAATATGAATATGAATATGAATATGAATATGAATATGAATATGAATATGAATATGAATATGAATATGAATATGAATATGAATATGAATATGAATATGAATATGAATATGAATATGAATATGAATATGAATATGAATATGAATATGAATATGAATATGAATATGAATATGAATAGGAATATGAATATGAATATGAATATGAATATGAATATGAATATGAATATGAATATGAATATGAATATGAATATGAATATGAATATGAATATGAATATGAATATGAATATGAATATGAATATGAATATGAATATGAATATGAATATGAATATGAATATGAATATGAATATGAATATGAATATGAATATGAATATGAATATGAATATGAATATGAATATGAATATGAATATGAATATGAATATGAATATGAATATGAATATGAATATGAATATGAATATGAATATGAATATGAATATGAATATGAATATGAATATGAATATGAATATGAATATGAATATGAATATGAATATGAATATGAATATGAATATGAATATGAATATGAATATGAATATGAATATGAATATGAATATGAATATGAATATGAATATGAATATGAATATGAATATGAATATGAATATGAATATGAATATGAATATGAATATGAATATGAATATGAATATGAATATGAATATGAATATGAATATGAATATGAATATGAATATGAATATGAATATGAATATGAATATGAATATGAATATGAATATGAATATGAATATGAATATGAATATGAATATGAATATGAATATGAATATGAATATGAATATGAATATGAATATGAATATGAATATGAATATGAATATGAATATGAATATGAATATGAATATGAATATGAATATGAATATGAATATGAATATGAATATGAATATGAATATGAATATGAATATGAATATGAATATGAATATGAATATGAATATGAATATGAATATGAATATGAATATGAATATGAATATGAATATGAATATGAATATGAATATGAATATGAATATGAATATGAATATGAATATGAATATGAATATGAATATGAATATGAATATGAATATGAATATGAATATGAATATGAATATGAATATGAATATGAATATGAATATGAATATGAATATGAATATGAATATGAATATGAATATGAATATGAATATGAATATGAATATGAATATGAATATGAATATGAATATGAATATGAATATGAATATGAATATGAATATGAATATGAATATGAATATGAATATGAATATGAATATGAATATGAATATGAATATGAATATGAATATGAATATGAATATGAATATGAATATGAATATGAATATGAATATGAATATGAATATGAATATGAATATGAATATGAATATGAATATGAATATGAATATGAATATGAATATGAATATGAATATGAATATGAATATGAATATGAATATGAATATGAATATGAATATGAATATGAATATGAATATGAATATGAATATGGATATGAATATGAATATGAATATGAATATGAATATGAATATGAATATGAATATGAATATGAATATGAATATGAATATGAATATGAATATGAATATGAATATGAATATGAATATGAATATGAATATGAATATGAATATGAATATGAATATGAATATGAATATGAATATGAATATGAATATGAATATGAATATGAATATGAATATGAATATGAATATGAATATGAATATGAATATGAATATGAATATGAATATGAATATGAATATGAATATGAATATGAATATGAATATGAATATGAATATGAATATGAATATGAATATGAATATGAATATGAATATGAATATGAATATGAATATGAATATGAATATGAATATGAATATGAATATGAATATGAATATGAATATGAATATGAATATGAATATGAATATGAATATGAATATGAATATGAATATGAATATGAATATGAATATGAATATGAATATGAATATGAATATGAATATGAATATGAATATGAATATGAATATGAATATGAATATGAATATGAATATGAATATGAATATGAATATGAATATGAATATGAATATGAATATGAATATGAATATGAATATGAATATGAATATGAATATGAATATGAATATGAATATGAATATGAATATGAATATGAATATGAATATGAATATGAATATGAATATGAATATGAATATGAATATGAATATGAATATGAATATGAATATGAATATGAATATGAATATGAATATGAATATGAATATGAATATGAATATGAATATGAATATGAATATGAATATGAATATGAATATGAATATGAATATGAATATGAATATGAATATGAATATGAATATGAATATGAATATGAATATGAATATGAATATGAATATGAATATGAATATGAACACGAATCCGAATACGAATACGAAAACAAATGCGAATACTTATACTGATACGAATACGAACACGAATACGAATACGATTGGGTTAAGGTCAATTTCATTCCTCATTATCCTAATTGTTTAATAAAATTGCTACACCTTCACCTTATTCTCCAAAAATTGAATTCGTTCAATTTCGTTGCATCAGAGAGCGTGATTTCTAATTTTACCGCTTAAAGAACAGATGATGCCAAAGATATGTAGCAAAGCGACGTAAGCACTTTGAAGTTCGCCGAGCATTTTGTTGGTCGGCAATGCCATTGTTCGAAGATTCACTTGGTGCTGTTGACTTCATATGTATCAGTCTGACAGGCCGCTGCTAGAATAATAGTTCGATTTCATAGTTTTTTTTTTTTATAAAAACTCACTATTATTCGAATCGGCTTGTATTGTCAACATGGAGCATGTCCAGTCGAGGCAGTAATCCAGTCACAAGAGGAGGTCATTGAGCTTGCAAAAGTAGCCTTAGCTTCGACTTCATTTGATATACTTATATTGCATGTGTGTAGATACCCTCACTCTCTACATCTTGGCATGTATTTTATTGTTACACTTTTGTTCGGTGATTTTGTTTATGTGTGCATTGTTGTTGTTTTACCCGCTGGCGCTAACTGCTTGAATTAATTGTTACAGCTGCGTGTACGGTCACCATGAAGCAAAAGACAAAAAAAAGAAAAAAAAAACACACAAAAAATGCTTGAAACAAAATCGACATAAACGCAGTTGACAGTATGAGAGATTCACAACATTTTGACACAATGAGCGACGTAAGCAAACAAAAAATACTGGTATGAGGAAAGCGTTTCATGTCAAATAAATGTAGTCTAGAATCAAAGAGGGCAGAGGAGAGCTGCTGCGATACTAACATTAAGTGATAGACAACAGCATTGCTACTAATTTTTGTAATCCTTTTTCGTTAGCCATCCTCCACATTGTTAAGTCAATTGTTGTGGTGTTTGTTTTTAAATGTTGTCGTTCCTGACAGCATATCTTGACATTGGTCGGCTGCGCTTTTAAGTGCTTGGGCGCGAATTCTATTGATAGACGACTAATTGTGCTTTCATGTTGCGATGCCTTTGTAAAATGTAAAAGAAAAAATAAAAATAAACAAGTAAGGAAGCCTAAGTTCGAGTGGAATCGAACATTAGATACTCAGCTGTATGCTTTCATTGTTTGTTTGCGTTTGATGGAAACACGGTGTAGGTACTTTATATAAAGCAAGTGCTGCATAAAGTGGGCGTAGCCGCGCCCATTTTCAAAATTTTTATCAGTCATCCAACTAAGCATATGAATATTATTCTTTGTGCAAAATTTCATTCCTTTATGACTGCTAGTTACAAAGATGTCACTTTACAAATTCCCAAAGGGTGTTCTGGAAATATCTTGGTTAAAAAGTAGGCGTGGTCATAAACCGATTTCAATAAATATTTGCGTGTCTATTAACACAAGTTATAAGAGTGTATAAACCAAGTTTCGTTATAATATCTCAATTATTTGTCGAGTTATGGGCTCAGAAATCTCGTATATTCCAGCTTCTAAAAAGAGGCGGTGCCACGCCCATTTTCCAAAATTTTTATGCTTTTCGTTTTATGTCCGCAGTTGGACTCCTGCCATAAAATTTCAATGATATATCTTTATATTTGACAAAGATATCGCTTAAAATGTTTTTATTAGGTCACTTTATAATACCCATATATAAAAGTGGGCGTGGCCGTCAACCGATTTCGCTAAAATTTTCAACATGTATTACCGCAAGTAATAAAAGTGTACACAGCAAGTTTCGTCATTATATATCAATTATTTGTCGAGTTATGGGCTCAGAAATCACGTATATTCCTGCTTCTAAAAGGAGGCGGTGCCACGCCCATTTTCCAAAATTTTTGTATTTTTTGTTTTATGTCCATAGTTGGACACCTTCCATAAAATTTCAATGATATATCTTTATATTTGACAGAGATATCGCTTAAAATGTTTTTATTAGGTCACTTTATAATACCCATATATAAAAGTGGGCGTGGCCGTCAACCGATTTTGACAATTTTTCGTCCAAATATTTGCCTAAGTAAGTATATCACGCGTACCAAATTTCATCGATATATCTTATACAGTTTCTGAGTTATGGCTCATAAAGCTTTCAATGTTTGCTCCTTAATAAGTGGGCGTGGCACCGCCCATTTTCCAAAATTCTATCAAATTTCTTCTTAGGGGCCTGAGCTTAACATGTGGGTAAAATTTCATCACTCTAGCTATATTAGTGGCTGAGATACCAAATTTCCGATTTTTTCTATATGGGAAAAGTGGGCGTGGTCATGGTCCGATTTCGCCCATTTTCAATACCAACCGTCCCAGTGTCGCTACCAACTTGCATTTCAAATTTCATCAAAATATCTCAATTTTTGCGCGAGTTAGAGTGTTTACAGACGGACGGACGGACAGACGGACAGACGGACGGACGGACGGACGGACGGACATGGCTCAATCGATTTCTCTTTTCACCCTGATCATTTTGATATATATAAGTCTATATCTATCTCGATTATTTCATTCTGTTACAATCCACCGTTATGTGATTAAAACTATAATACTCTGTGTACTAGTACAGCTGAGTATAAAAACGGAAAAGAAGTAACGACCTGGTTTTTTTTCAATAAAATGCTTACATCAAGGAAATTGGCAATCAGTTGGTCACAGTCGCTTAAACTTCATAATCGCCTAACCGATATTTCTGCCAAAAATGAGATTTCCTGACGCCCACCTCTTGGATTTCTAAGCTCAAAAATACATTGGAAGGAAATATAAAGCTTTTGAAGACAAATTCTTTCGTATGGATTGATAGATCTGAGCGTGTGAAATTCAATGTTGGCAAATCTAATTTATGGCATAGGTTTCGGTTGGGTGGACAAAGAGAAACACTCAAACGGATTTGCTTTATATCAGACCTGGGCATCCTGGTTTTAGTATGAAAGGCTAAAATGGTGTCCACCATCAGAAAGAGCATCTTCAAAGCATTTGGCTGAGTTTTAAGAAATTTCGGCTCTGACGGGTTTTAGTATAAAAAGACTTTCAAGAAATTTAGAGATCGACTAAAATGGTGTCCACCATCGGAAAGAGCATCTTCAAAATATTTGGTTGAGTTTTACGAAATTTCGGCTCTTTTTGGGCTGCAATGACGGGTTTGAGTATAAAAAGACTTTCAAGAAATTTAAAAATCGCCTAAAATGGTGTCCGCCATCAGAAAGAGCATCTTCAACTTTTAACCACATTTTTATGAAATCTCGGCTCTTTTTGGGATGCAAAAAGAAAAACAACAATAAAAATAGATTTCATACATATATATGTACATAAGTATGTATCTACGCAACTAAATTTTCTCAAACCCAAGAAAAATGTAATTGATGTGATTCCATTGCAATTACTTGTAATTGGATATTTTCAATTACATTTGCAGGTAATTGTAATTGAAATTTTTTGTTTTACATATAATTATAATTGAAGGTGTAATCAATTACAAAATGTAATATATGAATAGTGCGGTTTAAAAATGTTCAGTTCGCTGAAGATCATCTTCTGTATTTGTACCATTTCTATATCCTTTATGGGTTGTGCTTATTTGCACTTCCATGGTGATTAAATGGTGATAAATTTTGCACAATAAAAAAAGGAACGTTTGAAGATTGACAAAAAAAAAAAACCTACTAAATCCTAAATACGTGAACATAGTAATGACAATAACAATGACAACAAGGGAATTGGCGGCACAATCAATTTAGAATACTTACGCCTTTTGTTAGCACACGAACGCAAACGCTTCTAAAGTTCACCAACCACTTTTACAGTGCAAGCAATATATCGTTTAACGTCACCATACATGGCGCATGGCTGCCCACAGCACAGTCTCCAACTGCTACTCCAACGGCGAACGGCTGTTGCCGCTGCTGCATGCTAAAGTTAAAATTAATGGTTTACATGTTGGTAATTTGTCTTAATTTGTTTCTAATGTAGCAGCGGTGAGTAAACAACCTGCCAACGTTTACCGCCACTACAAGGCGACGATTTTGAAGTGGGTAGCGCAAAGCGCACTGTGTATGCTCGCTTGTTGTGGTCATTAAAACAAGTTTTTTTTTTCATTTTTTTAGCAGTAAATTCAATTCAAATATCTAGTGTGTAGCGTTTAATATGAAATTATAAGCCCAGGAAATCAAATCCCTTGAAAAGTAATGTCAGACAAGTAGGTAGTATTGTTAGACGAAGTGTTTTGTGTTAGCTATAAAGAGGCAAACCATTTTCTTTTGATTTTCGGTAAGCTAATTTAACACAGCGAAATTTATTACTTGCGAAGCACTGATTTTGATTGGAAAAAAGAAATATCTGCATAAGCTGTAAATCAAGTAAATTGCACTGTATGCATATAAGTAATTACTTTCTTGAATAAAATTTGGGAAAGCAATACTGATAGTAGCAGACTGACCGAAAGTCTGGTTGACATCAAGATCTAAAGGTTAAAGCATATCAATACTTATATACGTAAATAAGGCAAAAACTAAATAACTAGAACATTAAAAAGGAGGAGGAAAGAAGTAGACTCGTATCGACTGACGGCAGCCGTGGTGACACCGGAGGTAGTATGAAAGAGGACACAACTGATTTACGTGGCTTTTGTAGGTTTTCTCTACTGATCAGAGCTGATTAAGAGACTGATGAGATCAATGACCACTGCTACTGGTAAGACACTGCTACTTACATCATTGTTGATGGGATATGCGTAGCGTGGTAGTCACTTCAGCTTTAATTACAATGGTATTTGCAGTATTTCGGGCCGCAGATACAGCTATAAACAACAATATAGTATTTGGTGAATCTAAGAATATAAAAAAGATAAATAATTCAGTTTCCTTGACCAAACAGTATCAAATGGAGAAATTAAAGAGCGCTTACATGTGAATCAGTCAAGCAGCACTTTACCACTCCATTGTGTGCAGCAAACCATATAATCTACGATTACAATGGCAGCCAGCGCAACACTGTTAACAACAGTAGCAATTTAAGCCAATTAAGTTGGCATGCAGAGAATCAAATTTTTTGGTTTTGTAAGTTGGAAAATGTTACATTTTGATGATAATGATAATAGACAGATTAATAGAAAAATCACTAACACTATTTAGTCAGACTTTATGTTTGTAAAGATGTAAGTAATTTCCCATAATCTTGCTTAAAATTTAGATGATGATATAGTTTAAATTTTGGTTTAACATTATAAGTACACACCATTTGTTTAATATTGAAATAGAAAGAAAATTGTTATTAAGAAGAGAAACTGCATAAGTTCTACAAAGACAAAAACCACAAAAAAATCAACACTTGCAACTACATAGATTGAGTTATCAAGCGCAAGCATGCAATATACATACATACATATTTTTATACTCCCATGCATATAAGGATCTTAACAAATAAAATGAGTAGCGTGTAAAACACAAACATGCTAAGCGTAACAACTGACACTATAAGCAAGTAAATAATAAGAAAATCGAAAAGAAAATCTACACAATAACAAGTAAGGAAGCCTAAGTTCGAGTGCAATCGAACATTAGATACTCAGCTGTATGCTTTCATTGTTTGTTTGCGTTTGTTCGATATAGGGTGTATTTTATATGAAACGAGTGCTGCATAAACAGGGCGCAGCCACGCCCATTTTCAAAATTTATATCAATCATCCAAATAAGCATACAAATATTATTGTTAGTGCAAAATTTCATCCCTCTATGACTTTTAGTTACAAAGACTTCACGTTACAAATTCCAAAAGGGTGTTCCAGAAATATCTTTGTTAAAAAGTAGGCGTGGTCATAAACCGATTTCAATACATTTTTGCGTGTCTATTAACACATGTTATAAAAGTGTATAAACCAAGTTTCGTCATAATATCTCAATTATTTGTCGAGTTAAAGGCTAAGAAATCTCATATATCCCTTTGTCTAAAAAGAGGCGGTGCCACGCCCATTTTCCAAACTTTTTTATTTTTTGTTTCCGGTCTATTGTAAAACTCATGTCACAAAATTTCAATGAATTATCTTTATATTTCACATAGATATCGCTTAAAATGGTTTTATTAGGTCACTTTATAATACACATATATAAAAGTGGGCGCGGTCGTCAACCGATTTTGGTAATTTTTCGTCCACACATTTGGCTAAGTAAATATATCACGCGTACCAGATTTCATCGATATATCTTTAACGGTTTCTGAGTTATGGCTTATTAAACTTTCAATATTCGCTCCTTAATAAGTGGGCGTGGCACCGCCCATTTTCCAAAATTTTTGTAGTTTTTGTTTTATGTCCATAGTTGGACTCCTGCCACAAAATCTCAGTGATTGATCTTTATATTTGACAGAGATATCGCTTAAAATGTTTTTATTAGGCCCCCTTATATTTCCTATATATAAAAGTGGGCGTGGCCGTCAACCGATTTTGATAATTTTTCGCCAAAACATTTGACTAAGTAATTATATTACGCGTACCGAATTTCATCGATATATCTTCAACGGTTTCTGAGTTATGACTCATAAAACTTTCAATGTCTGCCCCTTAATAAGTGGGCGTGGCACCGCCCATATTCCAAAATTTTTGTGTTTTTTGTTTTATGTCCATAGTTGGACTCATGCGACAAAATTTCAATGATAGATCTTTATATTTGACAGAGATATCGCTTAAAATGGTTTTATTAGGTCACTTTATAATACACATATATAAAAGTGGGCGTGGCCGTAAACCGATTTTGATAATTTTTCGTCAAAACATTTGTCTATGTAAGCAAATTACGCGTACCAAATTTCATCGATATATCTTCAACGGTTTCTGAGTTATGACATATAAAACTTTCAATGTTTGACCCTTAATAAGTGGGCGTGGCACCGCCCATTTTCCAAAACTTCATCAAATTTCTTCATAAGGGCCCGAGCTCAATACGTGGGTAAAATTTTAAAACTCTAGCTATATTAGTGGCTGAGATACCAAATTTCCGATTTTTTCTATATAGGAAAAGTGGGCGTGGTCATGGTCCGATTTCGCCCATTTTCAATACCAACCGTCCCAGTCTCGATACCAACTTGCGTTCCAAATTTCATCAAAATATCTCAATTTTTGCGCGAGTTAGAGTGTTTACAGACGGACGGACGGACGGACGGACGGACAGACGGACGGACGGACGGACGGACGGACGGACGGACGGACATGGCTCAATCGATTTCTCTTTTCACCCTGATCATTTTGATATATATAAGTCTATATCTATCTCGATTATTTCATTCTGTTACAATCCACCGTTATGTGATTAAAACTATAATACTCTGTGTACTAGTACAGCTGAGTATAAAAAAGCTATACAAACCAAAGACTTAAGCTGCGAACTTGCTTGTACAGAATCACACTAAAAATGTACATACGTATGTACACACAGAAGTATATGTAAAGCAGCAAACGTTTAGCAAGTAACAGGTTAATAGCGGCAGTTGGGCGCACATTTTCCCACACTGCTTTTGTAACATATCGGGCATTGTTGCAACAAGTGTGCGCTTTTATTTGTAGACAAAGAGCTGTTACGGCAAGTGTTCGCAGAGCACACATTAGGAGTGTATCTACGTAAATAGCCGGCCGCTTGCTGAGACATTGAAACGATATGGCTTTGGTTAATAGTTTTTAAAGAGCATCGTTTACTTTCTTTTTCTTCTGATGAGGCTTTTTTGTTGTGGTGTTTTTTTCTTTCTTTTTTTGTGCTTTATGGTGAATTTGCTGTCTCAACCATTGCCACTGTCTGTCCGATGACAATCGCTTTTTGGTATTTTGTTTGCTGTTGCTGTCACAATGTCAGATTTTCAGGTTACTCGTATAAAGTATTTCTATAATTTTATTATGTTGTGTATTTATTTTTTTCACTTGATTGTTTGGCTAGTTTTTGCTTTATTTGACTTTTTTTAAATAATATATTTTTAGTGGCTTATACTTAAATTCATGTTTGCAGATAATAATCAATATTTTTAATTTATATATTTAAAAAAATTGAGAACTAAATTTTTATAAGAATGTTTGTTTTATTTTTTTTTTTTTGAAAAAAGCATACTCACCAACAACTATTGACCATTCACTCTAGCAACTTTTCATAATAAAGACATTAGATGCACAGCTGTGCAACTTTAGCCAACCTTTCAGCTGCACAAACACAAGCTTACACATAAAAAGCAAAACATTTTTTGCATTTAAATCAAGGCTAAAGAAGAGCTTGCAGAGCTTCCACTGTATACACAAACCCCAAACTTGGCTTGGTTTCACCGTATGCATGTCAACGTACGCTTTAAGCCGTTAAGTGTGACAAATTGACAGTTGTGCGCATGCACGTAAATTTTGTAAATGTTGCTGCAACAGTTTTTGTGTTTCTAATGTTTTTCTGTTTTTATTTTTTTGTTTTTTTTTGTTTTCCTTCAAATTTATTGAACTTTTGTATTTGCGTATATACGTATGCATTTGTCAACAATTTGTTTATTTTATTGCTGTCACCAAGCAAATGTCGCAACAACTCATTCGCTTAAAAACAGCTTGCCTGTGCTGCTATTGATGCTAATGAAGGCACAATGAAAATATATATTACAACTTTGCCAACAAATTTTAGCCAACATTTGGCGGCACAATGCACGAAATGAAACAAGTGCAGCGCATACAATCGAAAACGGCAAATAGTTTTGCCTACAACGCAAGCGTTAGCAAATAAAGTTAGGATTTTCTATGTGCATACACATATACATACATATACCTGTGCGCTATTTTAACCGAAATAGGCAGAGAGCTTTTTGCTTCCTTGAAAGGTCAAAGCGAATTTGAATGAAGAATTTGGATATTTCAGCATTGATATTGATCCTAGTGGTTGACATTAGTTATTTTTTTCTAGAAATATTATTGATAGTTATGTTTTTTGCGTAACAAATACTACTGTTGTTGGTATTTGAAATGTTATTTAAATTGTACCAAGCTAGTTTAACAGCGCATAAAATAATCAGTAGTTACTGTTCCTTGATTGCCATTAATATACTTTGAACTAAATAATCTACTACTGTTTGCTTAAGCTATTAGATAAAATAATGAATTATGATTTTTTCCACTGATACAAAATAAACTTGCACAGCTTTTCCCACGATAAGTGGGGCTAAAAATTAGAGCAACTAAGAAACCGGCCAAGGAACGAGAGACTTAAGGGACGAACAACTTTCTTTAGTAGTGTTTTCTGTTTTTCAATCAAGCTTATTAGACTTTTGCAATTAGATTTTATACCAGCATTTGGTATTTTAAATATATTAACATGAATGATAAAATAAAACTGAAAATGGAAATCTATTATATAAAAATAAGTCGCATTTTCCTCCCTGATGATTTAACTCCAGAACGGCTGGACTGAATTAAATGAAATTTTGCACGTAGTTTTTGATTGAGCCCGACTTGGCTTATGGCCAAAAAAAGTATACGAGTCCGGGAAGGTTTTGGAGATATTCCACAAAATGTGGACCAGGGTAACCCTATAACGGGTTCGTACGATATGGGTATCAAATGAAAGGTGTTAGCGAGTGCTCGAACAACGTGTAGTTATTGGTCCCATATAAGACCCCGTATTCGAGGTATTTCCTGAAATATGAACCAGGTGTGGCCCCAAACGAGTTTTCTACAAAATGGGTATCAAATAAAAGGTGTTGGTGAGTATTTAAAAAAGAGGTGATTTTCAAGACCCTATGCGACCCGTTTTCCGAGATATCGACCAAAATGTGGACCAGGGGTGACCCTAGAAAGTCTGGAAGGATAGAATAGGCATAGGGATGGGATAGAGATATGGATAGTGATAGGGATAGGGATAGGTATAAGGATAGGGATAGGGAGAGGAATAGGGATAGGGATAGGGATAGGGATAGGGATAGGGAGGATAGGGATAGGGATAGGGATAGGGATAGGGATTAGGGATTAAGAATTAGGGATTAGGGATTATGGATTAGGGATTAGGGATTAGGGATAGGGATAGGGATAGGGATAGGGATAGGGATAGGGATAGGGATACGGATAGGGATAGGGATAGGGATAGGGATAGGGATAGGGATAAGGATAGGGATAGGGATAGGGATAGGGATAGGGATAGGGAGGATAGGGATAGGGATAGGGATAGGGATAGGGATAGGGATAAGGATAGGGATAGGGATAGGGATAGGGATTAGGGTTTAGGGATTAAGAATTAGGGATTAGGGATTATGGATTAGGGATTAGGGATTAGGGATTAGGGATAGGGATAGGGATAGGGATAGGGATAGGGATAGGGATAGGGATAGGGATAGGGATAGCGATAGGGATAGGGATAAGGATAGGGATAAGGATAGGGATAGGGATAGGGATAGGGATAGGGATAGGGATAGGAATAGGGATAGGGATAGGGATAGGGATAGGGACAAGGATAGGGATAGGGATAGGGATAGGTATAGGGATAGGGATAGGGATAGGAATAGGGATAGGGATAGGGATAGGGATAGGGATAGGGATAGGGATAGGGATAGGGATAGGGATAGGGATAGGGATAGGGATAGTGATAGGGATAGGGATAGGGATAGGGATAGGGATAGGGATAGGGATAGGGATAGGGATAGGGATAGGGATAGGGATAGGGATAGGGATAAGGATAGGGATAGGGATAGGGATAGGGATAGGGATAGGGATAGGGATAGGGATAGGGATAGGGATAGGGATAGGGATAGGGATAGGGATAGGGATAGGGATAGGGATAGGGATAGGGATAGGGATAAGGATAGGGGTAGGGATATAATGGTGAGCAACACGGTAATCTAGGAATTTTCCTTTAGGCTTTATAGGAATAAATTTTAGGCAGAACAACGTCTGGCGGGTCAGCTAGTGAAATATAAATATGTTAGCAAATTGCAGTGCTTCGCCACCTGCGTCACTTATGTAGCCATGTGTATCAAATGTATCATATTATTACATACAAAACTCAAAATTAACACAAAAAGTGTATGTTAAATAATACTAATGAAATTATGTGAAGCATAGAAGAATATTTGCATGCAAGTACATTTGAGACGTGAAAAAATGTGTGTTGCGGCGGCACGTGCGAGACCCGCTGAGCTTTGTTGGGTTTGTTCTGAAATAAACTTTTCATTTCCGTTGCTGCTCTGTGATGTTGCCGCGCACAGCCTCAAATTAGATTAAAATGAATGAACAAGCGATTGCGCTTTAGCAATTCCAAGTAAAAAAATTGTGGTAATTGTAGATAAGTTTGTGAGTTAAAATTGCAAGTTTTCGTTTTTGGGTGTTGGAAGCAGATAAAAATTGTAAATAAGTTCCATCACCTGAAAATATTGCGTCCTTATTATTTAAGCAGCTTTTGCAACGCATCATAATTATGTTTTAATTACACATAATAAGTATGTATAGAACTTATAAATAAAAGCAAAAATACAAATACACAAACATTCTCTCACACCAATCACTAATCCTATGCCTATGTGACATATGAATGCGAAATGGCGCCATTGTCACTCAAACAAATCACTCATCGCACACTGCTGAGCACTATAAACTAACAAGTAGATAATTGCAATAAGCTAACAAAATAGGCGAAAGGGCGGTCGACAAGAATACGAAAAAGAGCCAAGAAGCTAGCAATGCATAAAATTTCCCACCATCGTTAATTGTCAACTGGCGTCAGCTGGCCGAGGCAGCGATTGACGACTTGTGTGGCGTGACGGAACAAGCAATGAATTAAGTTAATAAAAAAGACAATTTAAGAGGTTATTTAATTGATAGAAGATAATTTGTATTACAGTATTTGGCTGAAACTATCTATGTTACACGCTTTAAGTGAATGGTTTTAAAATAAAGAGGTTTGTGAATTTTATATGAGCTATTGGCCAGTTTATAATTAAGAAAAATTGAACAAAATTTTTGTGATTGATTGAAGTAGTCTGTAGCTATAACTAGTCACTAGAAAGTATTTTTAATATATATGTAATATATGTATGTATATATGTAATTATTGACGCTATATCTGAAAATTGACCAGGTTATTCCATTATCATTCTAAAATGGTTGAAAATTAGTTTTGAGATTTTGTGCAAAAGTTCTAAATGTATTACAAATAAAAATAGCCCCGAACTAATAGGGAAAATTTTAGAAATAGTTCTAAACTAGTTATGAAAAAGGACTCGAAAATTCTGCACTCATCCGTAACAAATTCATAAATTTTCTCCTTGTGATAAATACACGTGAGTTTATAACATTAACCCAGCTAAAAATTCTTAAAAAATTAATGTATTAACTAAATTTCTATTTTGTTGTTTGCTTTTCGGACAGGGTAAGATTGCGATATACTGTGGAACGAGTTTCTGCCATCCCTTTTCAACTTTGATTTGGTTAGAAACCGGTTTCGGTTATGTGCCATCATCAGTATCTTGTTTCGTTCTGAAGATGGCACATAGCCGAAACCAGTTTATAACCAAATGAAAGTTGACAACGGGTGACGGAAACTCGTTCCACAGTAGATAATTAACTAAATGCCCGCTCGTCAAAAATTATTACTTTCTCTGGTGTAGTTTACATAAAATATTAATTTACTTTTATCTTTTCATGATACTTCTCTGCAGAAGTGGCCGCTGTGGTGCAGAGGGTAGAATGCTCGCCTGCTATGCCAGAGGTGTCGGGTTCAAACCCAAGTCCGAGCAAACACCAAAAAAACTAATTATTGGGTTTTTTAAGAGCAGCGGCCACCTCTCGGCAGTGGGCGGTATACCCTCCGTGAGTATTTCTGCCATAAAAAAGCTTCTCACAAAAAATGCATTCGCCGTTCGAAGCCGGCATAAAACTGTGGGTCCACCCAATTGGTAGGAAACACAAAAGTTAAGGAGCACACGTCGAGTTGGGAGAGAAGCTCGGCCATAAAACTCGTCAGAGTTATAAAAAAGCGCCATTGTATATTCTCTGCAGAATGATTTCAGATTCAAGCAGCACTTTCTTCTGGGTAGACACAAAGAATCAACTACGAAATAACTTAACTTTTAAAGGAGATTAATCAAATAATTAATCATTACGATACTTGGTCGTTTATATTCATAAATATGACTTTTTAAGGAGCATGTGTTTTAGTTTTTAAGATGCTTCAAATTTACATATTCAAAATCAAAACACAATCTGGGATGTATTGAAGGATATTTGCGCATGCGCATACTTAAGCACTTCTTTGTTTGCCTTTTACTTCTGACTTTTGTCTTCCTATCTATCTCACCTTTTTACACAATGTATAAAATGATTTGTTATGCCCTTGTTTCTCTGTTTTCAAACACCCTTAATCTTTTTATTCAACTGACCCTTTTTTTAATATACTTTCAGTCATGTCCGGACTTCATCTATTTGCGTCTGTATCTAATACCTCTTATGACAATTTGAATGAGCGCATTGACGAAAAATATCCTAAACGTGACGAATTCGTGTCAAGAACTTGCTTATACGGCTTTAAAGCGTAACTGCAAAAGGGTATGTAAAAAAGAAAATTTACTTGAGATAACTAATTGTGAAATTATGCAAATATGCTGGGTTTTATAAATCGTCGTACCATACGAAAACTAGCATACGTTTTTTTGTGGCTGACGAAAAATAAAAAAGGTCGACTTTTGGCTGACGAAAACTATCAATTTTGTTTAAACAACAATAATTTTAATGTAAAAACAGTATATACTTACTGATACTTTTCGTCAGCCAAAAGTCGAACTTGTTACTTTTCGTCAGCCAAAAGTCGATTTTATTACTTTTCTTCGGCCAAAAGTCAAATGTACTACTTTTCGTACAGAATTTTTTTATTGATAACTTTGGCTAGAAATTTTAAATGTGCTAGTTTTTGTATGGTACGACGAAATGGTGATGAATATGGTTGGTATATCGCTGCTCTACTTGTGTGACTTGTGTGTGTGTGACTTGTGTAACCGACTGCAATCGGCACCAAATATTGTATGTGACATTTTCGACTGTAGTTTTATCGATAGATAGGGGTTGTGATTTAGGGAAAATGTGATGTAAAAATTGTCTGTCACTACACTAGCAGCATCTTGATATACATTCCTAAATTTAGGAATAAAGCCAAAGGAAAGCAGAAGTCTTTACCAAATTTCCTGGGACACACATACGCATTAAAAGTATTTTTAAATTCACCAAGGCGTATTTTTTTTTCCATTAATTTTGTGCACCTCCTTTCGCTTGCATAACGCAAGAGCAAATGCAAAAAAAAAATCGGACTACAGCTGAACGCACCAGCCATTGCGGCATATCTGTGATACAGAACAAAGCAATTGCATAAGCTCGTACACTTGCATATATTTATTTAGCATATCTGTAAGTTCATATAAACACAGAGTTTCATGGCGCTAAAATTACGGTGAAGTCAATACATGACAGTACCGTAACTAAGAGAAAACAATGACACGAATTACAAGCCAGCTTAAAACAAACCAATCAAGAAGAAACCAATTAGCCAATCAGAGTTGAGCCGAGAAACTGCCAAATACTCGACACAACAAATACAGCAAAGCCACAGCTTAGCAAATGAAGCGCGTATGATTTTTTGTTGTATATTGCCTGCAAAAGTTTTAATTTCTGTTAAAACCTCGGCTTTTTTCAGTTGGTTGATATTTTATTTTTTCTCACTTTTTCATCATAAAATTTTGATGCGTTGTTTTGGCCAAAACCCTGTGAATGAGAAACCGAATCATAAGCAAAAATTTTAGTTACAAAAAAAATTAGATAGGCAAATAATAGCGAAAGCAAACAAGTAAATAAGCTGCAGAAAAAAAATTAAATTTCATATTGCAGCACGTAACAAATTACGCTGATTTACTAATCTAAAATCAATCTAAGAAAATATTGAATTTCTAAAAAACAAAAAAAAAAAAAAATAGAAACCGAAGTAATGCAAATTGCAATTGAAGAAAAAAAATTTAGACAAGAAACACCTGCACAAAAAATTAGATTGGTAGGGATTTTCTTAATTAAAGCTTTTTCTCCAATTTTTGTTTCCTTTTGGCCTATCTCTTCTCTTGCTGTTGCCGCTATGTTCTAGTTGGTGCCATGAAGTTGAGGGTTCGTTGAAAGAAAAATGTATCTAAGTGAAATATATAATTAAAAAGTGACAGTCGAATATACACTACACTAAAGCGGTATCTTTCTTACTTAATTAGCACGTAATCGTCTAGACGACTCTGGAAGTGTCCAATAGAGCGCGCTTTCTGTTTCGTGCAGCATGGCGCCATATGGGAATTCCTAGGGAGTCAGTCACTGTCCGCCTGATTTTCCCAATGCGGTGGAGATCTCCCCTTTCTTCTACGTTCAGCGGGTTTCGATAGAAATATTTTCTTTCCCGTAGAACTTTCATCTATTCTCACGATAGGACCTGCCCACCGCAACCGCTGGATATTTATTTGCTGAACAATGTCGATGACTGTGTAAAGCTAGTACAGCTCATCGTTAAATCTCCGTTGATACTCACACTCGCCAACGCGCAAAGATCGATAAATCCTCCGAAGAAATTTCCTCTCGAATGCTCCAAGCGCCATCTCATCTAATTTTGACATTGTCCATGCTTCTGCGCCGTAGATGGGGACTGGAACGATCAGCGTCCTGTAGAGTGTGATCTTTACTCGTCGAGAGAGGACTTTACTTTTCAGTTGCGTACTTAGTCGCAAGTAGTATTTATTGGCAAGAGTCATTCTTCGTTAGATTTTCACGCTGACATTATTTTTGGTGTTGATGCTTGTTGCCAAATAGACGAAGTCCTTGACAGTTTCGAATTTGTAGCTGTCAACAGTGACGTGTCTGTCAAGGCGTGCTGTTTCTTCGTGTGATGACAGGAGGTAACTTCGTCTTGTCCTCGTTGACCGCCAAACCCATTTTCTTAACCTCTTTATCACACTTGGAGAAGCAAGAACATATGGTGCAACTGTTACTGCCAGTGAGGTCGGTATCATTGTCACACGCCAGCAGTTGAAGACTCTTGTGGTATAATATGCTTTCTGTACGGTGAAGTATTATCTTTTCCAGCATCTAATTGAAGAAGTCACACGAAAGGGAGTCACCTTGTCGCAAACCTCGTTTGGTCTCGAATGAGTCAGAGAGATCCTTCCCAATTCTGACGGAGCTGGTGGTGTTAGTCAAATTCATTTGGCATAGCTAAAAGCATCTGAAAAAAGAACAGCGCAATAAGAACTTCTGGCCTCAATAAAGCAAACAAAATTTGTAGTGCCTGCTGCGAAGGTCAGTGTTGCGTAGAGAGCAAATATTATTTATCCGACAAGGAAATTGAACATATGCATGTAGATGCTTTCCGCAAACTACATTACGCGCACTGACACTTATGCACATACTAAAATTCTGACAAGAACTTGTTGCTGTTACCTTTCTTGTAAATTTATGCTTCCATTGCTCCCACTGCACAGTTTCTCCAGGCTTTCAGATATTATGTAATGCTTTTGTCATGTTGTAGCTGACTTACGCTGCAGTAATTATAAAGAAATCTACAAAGTAATAGTGTTTGCTTGCTGTGAGCTTACATGCATGAACATGTATGTATGTACATCAGACGCGCTTGTAAATATGCCAATGTAGCATCTGGAAAAAATTTCAACTAAATTTTGTATTAGCGCCCTGGCGGAGTTCATGCATATTTTTTTTGTTATTTTTTGCATTTTGTTGTCGGGTGCTGTCTCTTGTTTACCAAACACAAATACACTTTTACTACTGTTTTATTTACGTCTGCGATTGTTGAATTTATGCTTACATTTTACGTTGTTCTTATTGGTGTCTTGCTAATACATGGCTAAGCACTTGTAAGTATTTCTTATAATTGTATTTCTGTTACTTCGCTGTTGCTGTTTGTTAATTTCTGATATATTTGGCATTGAGTGAAAAGACATGGTCTCGCAGAAAGTTTTCACTAAAATAAGAAATCGAGGATTGTCGTTCGAACTTCATACATGCCTTATCGATACGTGAACCAAAAATTAAATTAGCCCTACTAACTCCCCTCTATGACCTCAGAGCTCAAAAGTGCATTAGCAGGAAGTATAAAACTTCCCCAGATCAAACGTATGGAATGAATCGAAGAGTTGGTAGTCAGGAACTCAACTTTCATTTTTGGCACAAGTGGCTTAGTTTTAAGCTGGACTACCCAAGAAACACCCATTCTTTAGTAGCTGGATTTATCATAGACGTATTTTTGTTTAGTCTAAATTTAAGTAGATAGTTTTTTTTTGTGCATATGTATTTAATATTCGATTTTATTCCCATTTACTCTTTACTCTCCTTTCACGAGCTACTTACCTAACGATCATTAGTGCAACAGTTACTTGGTAAAAAATATGCTGGTAGCTTTTACCACTTTGAAGTAATGCATTGTAATCGCATACACAGTTTCGCACTGTCGCAAAATTGAAATTTTCTCTAATTCACGACCTGCATTGTCTTTCCGCGTACCATTTGCTAACTGTAATTGCCTTTAATATTTCTAAGAAAAAAACACATGTTGACCGATGTGGAATCAGTGAAAAGTGTGACATTGCATCATGAAATGCGGGTGCAAGCCATCAAACATTTAATGCTTTTTAACTTGCCACTGCAACTTTGAATGGGCACTTTGTACTGCATTATTTTGAAAACTCAGCTTGACTTCATGAAGTTAGCAAATTCTATCTGCAGAATGATGCGGGACAAATAACTGGGGCGTGCAATGTGGGTTAGTTATGTTGAAGGAAAAAAAAATAATAGAAAATAAATTATACAAAGGAATTAAGAGACAAAAGCAAGTTATAATAACAATAACATCAAATGTATGGGGGTATTAAAATAGAGTTGAGAGATGAATTTCCATCGTCTCTACACTCAGAAAAAAAAACAAGCTATATTTAAGTCTAACGGGATTGAAACCAGCCGAATACGTCAGGAAAGTTTGTTAACCTTGAAAATGCTAAAATCAAGAATGTATTCTTATTTTTAGAATGATATTTTTTATAAATATTATATTAAGAGTAGGCAGTTTTGGAAAAAGCGTGTGCAAACTTATTTTGAGCACAACCCATGACTGATTCAAGCCTGCCGAATTTTATTTTAAGAATCCTTATATTTATATTGAGAATTTCATTCTAAAATCAAGAATATTATACTTAAATCAAATTTTTTTCAGTTTTTTATCTTGTTTTAAGCTTGTGAAAGCTTAAATGTAATTTATTTTTCTTTAATTTCTGTAATTCTTCAATCAAGTACGACACAGCTTGAATTTAGTCCGCAATTTTTCTCTGAGTGTATCACATTGAGTCTTATTATTTTGTTACAAAAATTTAAAAAATTTTTGTATACTATGCACAAAAGACATACTAATTTTTGGTCCCCACGCTCTGAGTTCATCAATGAGGCGTTCTCGTAGACGCTGTCAATTTATATGTCCATGTGTACACAGATGGCTCTAAGATAACAAAAGGAATTGCAGCTGCTGTTTATTGCAGTGAACTGGATGCCAGCATTAGTACCAGGCTAACGGATCACTGTAGTGGCTTTCAGACAGAAGTATGTATTAGCTCTAAGGATGGCAGCAGAGACGTTAGTTAGTCTGTAATCCCTTACGAAGGGGATGTATTAATTTTTATATAAGTACATAGTCAGGCGGCTATAAAGTGGATGGTGTCGAACAGTACCGAATCCAAGTGTGTAGCGGTCTACAAGGAAGGAATAAGGGCAATATGCAGAGATTATAATGTCCATTTATATTGGATCCCAGGCCACAAGGAGATGGACGGTAATGAGAAAGCTGTTGAGCTGATAAAAGAGGGTGCAAGTCTCGGAACAGAACAGTCCTTGAGCGTTCCGTTGCTACTCAGTGAAATTAAGCATAGGTGCTATATATATATGATGAATAAGACTGATAAGGCGTGGAAGAAATCGCAGGCCGGTACGGTATTCAAAATTATCGGTAAACCGTACATGGTTGCTATGCCTGAATAGGGAGGAATGCAGACTTATAATCGGGATACTCACAGGTCACTGTTTTATAGCACCGCATTTTTTTCAAAATGGGACTAGTTGGTGAAAGTGAATGTAGGGAATGCGGAAGTGGAGATGCAGGAGGAGACTGAATAGCATGTTCTCTCCTCCTGTTCTGCGTTTTCCAGGTTAAGACTTCGGTTACTAGGTAAAGTTGTGTTCAGTGATTTCAAATCTGTATCCAAAATAGGGATAAGGAGACTCTTGGTATTTGCCAAAGGGACGGGGCTGTTCTTCAGTTTGAGTGCAGGCTTTAAAAGCCTAAATTCACGTTAAAAGCTTGGACTTAAACTGAAAAACAATCCCCTCCCTATGGTAAATACCAAGAGTTTCCTTATCCATATTTTTGGATACAGATATGAAGTCAATACACTTTCTGTTGAACTTCGGACTCAATCAGTCCGTGTGATGCCATTAATGGCAAGCCAGTCTAAACTAACCTAACGTAGCATTACCAATAAGCATGCATCATTAGCCATGCCTCTATTCCAAGCCTTTGAAGTAAAATGTTCTAGGAACGATTCCAGAGGTTGAAAAAAATTATATGATTGTTAGTTACGAAAAGAGCCGCTTTGAAACTCTGCAAATTATTTATTTCCCAGTCAATGAAAGTCAATATAACCAATATTTACAAAACACCTTTAAAACTCATAGATATTTGCAAGAAAGCTACAAAATTCTACAACCGGCAATGTAAAACTTATATTAAGAACTCAAGAGCAATTTATTTATATTTTCTATTAGTTACATCGCAATGTATGTATAAACTATGTACATTCGTTTCAGAATCTGCCAACCAGAAGCGCAACACGAAAAAAAAAATCAATGAAGCACAAAAGCAATTTACAAGTTAACGCCTCCACGGTAAATTGACTTTGTGGCATGTGCAACGCAATCGGAAGTGGCTGCTGGTTCAGACTGTAGTTCAGCAAACATACAACATTTGCCTTTTTGGCTCTGCTTTTCAAAGCAGTCTAGAGTTGATATGAGAAAAATCGCCATGCGCACTTTGAAATTATATACCATCGCGCAAGCAACACGATCTTAAGCTCGATAGTAAAAATTATTTGTCTCACACCACCTTTATTTTACCGACACGCTTAAAAACCAACACAAAAAAAACTGAAAATTATTTATAAAGCTTTCTGCACCACCTACAATGGCTGATGTTGTTGTATTTAGCGTCTACCTTCACTACATGCATTCTGATATACATACAAACGCACATACTTATCGGTATCTGCAACAAAGTGCTACATGTTGCTGCTACTGCTTTCAGCTCGTTGTCAGATTATTTATTGAGTTGTTGTTAGCGCTAACTGCCGTTCAATCAATTATGTATATATGTATGTATGAATGTATGTTGCTTACAACATAACTACAGCCACTATGCTACACCCAAGACTTGCGGTAATATTAGCCAACAATAACTTTCAGTGTAGACGGCACTCAATCATACACCGTTTAAAACTGCATATATATTTCGCTACGAAGACTCAATATGCATGAAGCAACAACAAGCAGAAAAACAGAAACAGCTACTATCTACATTTAAAACTCAAGGCTTCCTCCCAAACCTTTTTCTCTTCTTAATTCACAAGCTGAGACTGCAGGCACAGCTAAAAGGAAGATAGATATGTGCGCATAAAATGCGTTAACTTAAGCGCCTGCCTTCGCACGCTTTTCTTGCAACAAAATTGTAGTTGATACAGAAGATTTATAGGAACATGCAACATGTGGCAGGAAGTGCTGTGCGCACAATTGCTTACTAATAAACCGACACGCAAGCGATGTTGGTAATATGAGTAGCTGAAGTTGTTGTGTAGCTACTTTATTGACTGTTGCTTGTTTGAATTGGTATAGGTATATCTACTGTAGCGAGATCTGCTGAGGTTCCCACGGATTATTTGCAAGTTCGCTAAAGTTCATTAAAGTGTACTAAAATCACTAATGTTTCCTACATGTGTATGCGCGTTTGGGCGTACTTTGGTACATGTTTGATAACCGTGAAAATTCTAAAACAGAACAAACTGATGGCTTCATGAAGCTTAAAGTTAAGTTGTATGAGACGTTTATTGATATAATGAAGTATTTTTTGTTTCGCATTAAATTCAATGTGGCCGCTGTGGTGCAGTGGGTAGAGTGCTCGCCTGCTATGCCAGAGGTCTCGGGTTCAAACCACGGTCCGAGCCAAACAAATTTTTCTAATTAGTAAAAATCCAATTATTGGGTTTTTTAAGAGCAGCGGTCACCTCTCGGCAGTGGGCGGCATACCCTCCGAGAGTATTTCTGCCATGAAAAAGCTTCTCACAAAAAATGCATACGCCGTTCGGAGCCGGCATAAAACTGTAGGTCCACCCAATTAGTAGGAAAAACAAAAAGGAGCACACCTCGAATTGGGAGAGAAGCTCGGCCATAAAACTCGTCAGAGTTATAATAGCGCCATTGTATTATTATTATTATTAAATTCAATGTATCGAAGTTTCTAGAAGTGTCTGGAGAAAATTTGTCCCGTGGATTTAACGCTCACCCACGAATCTTCGGACCTTTAGGTTGGTTGGTTGGTTTGAGTGGTTAGTTCCACAAACTCCAATTAGCGCCGAATGCCGTTTTGATATAACAACTCGTGATTAAAGAACCAGAACCAGAACCAGGGGAATAGAGTAAAAGCGAATATCAATAAGGAAACCAGGGCCTCGGACCTGTCCTATATCCATCACGTTGAGTTTAGATAACTAAGAAGCCCTTCAGGCTTAACTACTTTAGTTCCGAGAGGTTATCGTAGAAAGGATTATCAAGGAATTTCATTCCGTCTTGACAGTGCGAAGGTTCCACCGTCTCCTCGGCTCGCGCAAGATTGCACCTACGAGACAGGATGTTATGCTCCAACCCTAATCGGGCCGCGTGGTTACCAATATCCCAATGTCCCGTGAATATCACAGTAAAGCGGTAAATGTCCTTCCTGTTTTAGACAATCTTCATATGGGCTGTTTTGGTCTGATGTGCGCCAGTGCGAAGGCAAAACACTTTCCGCTTCCACCTTATGCCCGACGTATCGGTAAACTTCTTACCATCTTCAGGGGCGTTTCTTTATTTCTATACAGCATAAAAAGATTTACTGTACAATTTTCTGTACATCTTTAGCAGGGCTGAGGAACGCATTTCAATGTACGAAGACCACAGACTTCTGCAGACGCTGCAGATTCACAACTGCCTCTATCTGGTTTTAGCCTCCTCGAACCAGTGCCCAGATGCGCAAGAACCTCCCGCGCCTTCGAGATATCAAGAGCCGAGTGGTGTCTGGCCAGCTCATCAGCCATTTCGTTCCCTTGATATCGCGGTGCCCCGGAAGCCTGATCAGAAAAATGTTATGATGACTTTCCACTCCCTACACCGCCCGACCATGGCTCATGATACCATTTCTGATCCCACAGCCTTCAGAGCCATCTGACAATCCGAGAAAATTCCTATCCTATTTCCGACACCGGCAATTTCCGCTGCAATTAAAGCTTTGCAGGCCTCCTGTGTGGCAAAAACTTCAGATAGAAAAAGGGTCGCCATTCCCGAGAGCCTTATTGATATGGATGAGTCCGGCTGAGTTGCGAGCTACCCGCTCCCACTCCGCATGTCATCTTGGACCAGTCTGCGAAAACTGAAACATCGAATTTCTGAGCGAATTTACCATCTCCGCATTCCTTCCTGGATGGAAAGACAATCTCATTATTCGTATGGAAGACTGTTATAGGTCAGATGTAGTCTGTTTTCGTGTTGATGTCGGTGTCGGTAACGTGAAGCAGAATACGTGCGTGCCCGTATGTACGCTCATTGCAGAGTCCCGACTACCGTAACCTTAAGGTACTCTGAGATGCCCTTTCCTTGACAAAAAGATCAATTGGCGGAATATTGCAGATCACATTCAGAGTCTCCTTGGGACATGATCTGCTCGCAATATAAGCAGCTCGTTGAACTTTCCTCAGCATATCACCCATATAGCCCACCTCGGTTGCTCTCCACCACACCAGTGATCCGCACCTTATTAAGGCCCTTTTACACTGCCAAGTCATTTCCAACCCCAGAATTAAAATCCGATAGTTATGGTATGGTTTCTTAAATTAAATTACTTTCATATGTAGATATGATGTAGCTGTTGAATAACTGTCACACATCTTCCCAAATCCAAGCTCAACTACATGCAGTATTGATCAATTCCTCTGCTTACTTATTTGAATTTACGCACCAACAAATTTTTATGGTCACAAAAAAGAGCCAAATAAAGCGACACAATTTAAAATCAACGTCCAAGTCAATCATAGTCTTGCAACGTTAGCGGACACCAACCGAAATGGTAGCAAATATCAATGGCAAAAAATATTCTCACGCTTTCAAATCGCGTGAATTAATATCACATATAGAGTGGCATGCAAAAAAGGGGATATCCAAACAAAGCTGGCGTTATGATTGTCTGCGCCAAACTATCGCATCTTTTTTTATAGTATTATGTTGTTGTTTTTGTTGTTGTTGCTGCTGCTGTTGCTACTATTTTTGCTGTTGCTGTTGGTGTTGCTATTGCTTCTGTTACTGCTACTGTTGTTACTGTTGTTGCCACTGCTGCTGCTTTTGCTACTGCTACTATTGTTGCTACTGCTACTATTCGTGTTAATGCCAATTAGACCTCTGCACAATACCATTTGCCTCTTCTATAGTTGCGAATACTCTATGCATTGTACAATTAGTCACAGCACAATTTCAATGCAGACACAAATAAAACCCATACTTTTCATTTGGAATACAAATACTATTTCTATTTGCTCTGTTGGAGCGATTAGTGTACACTATTCGCCACGATAGAATAGAACATAATAATAACCATGTTATGAAGTATTCGCAAAACCTTATTGTTTCTTTGGTTTGTTTGTTTACTTAATGTGCATATGGCATTAAGGTGGACCAAAAAATAAAAGTCCAACAAACATAATATCTTCCATTTTTTAATGATAAGAAATGTTTTTCTTGTTCATTAAGGACTTTGAAAAAAATTATCTATCATAACTGATATAAAAGGAGAAAGAAATTTGGAGGCATTTGCACGACCTCTAAATTTTAATATATTAAGGAAAAATTTTAGGTATAGATTTCCGTATTATATTCGCATGAAAATCGGGTTGTTCCGCGAATTTCGGGAGAACTTTATTTCCTTCATAAAACCACCTTAATATGATACACATGCGATGTGGCAAGCAAAAAAATGTCCTGTTTGCTTATTGAATGTGCATATGATATACATACATATGTATGTACATACATATGTACATATGTGCATGCAATGTAGCAACAAGTAAAGAAAATCAAGTTAAAAGGATTTAAATACAAACGGTTCCTTCTTTTGTTAAGTTTTAAGTAGACGCATATAATAAAAGGAAAACTACTGAGCTAAGTAGGTGTAAATAGATTGAAATTGTAAAACGAGGAGCATACCTACCAATCGACCCGCCCTAGTGTGTATGCATATGCACATACACACACTCACACTAGGAGCGTAATTTTGCTGAACACAACGTCTGGATGTGTGTTTATGAAAATATGTATGTACATACATATATTGCGATTATATTCGAAATATTCGCAAGTAGTGTACACTATTTGCAGAACCTTTTTAAGGTCATGTAATTGTCGCTACGAATAAGTAATTGTATTGGTTCTGTTTATGGTTGTGCTCTACTTGCGCTTATTCTAAAACGACAGAAACAAGTAGGTACTGTAATTGGACGGCCGCGAATATTTTGTTGGTCGTTTCGAATCCATTCGTGCAGCCCTTTAATGCCAATACGCTTCTGCTTCGATTTACTTCATTTCAATTTGACATTTGCTTGCTTCATTCGGCTGCTTTCCACAATCCATTAGATACGTGCGCGTGCATTGCCGCCACCACTGCATTTCTTTGTGTCGCGTAGGCCATATTTAAACTGCAAGTTATTTAATTTTGACACGTTGTTCATTACTGTCACGTCAAATGTCATTTTTGCGATGGCACCAAGTGCATTCTGCTTTGGTTTAATTATTGTTTGTGGTGTGTGCGCAATTATTGTTGCAATGTGTCTAATGTGTGGTTCGGTCAATCAGTTTTTTCCTGGAAATGACGTTCTATGTTTGTAGCATGCGACAGTTTAATTGTCGCGACAGACTGGCGATGTCGAAATATTTTAGTTTAAGATTGAGTTATGGAATTTATTTTTACCAATCTGGAATTTACTATGCTCAAATTATCACAGTGGAGTTGCTGGAAAATGGATTTGTTAGTAATACATGATCCGCCTTATGAATTAGCAGCAGAGCCTTTTATTCGAATGTGCGTCCCGTACTTACTTATCTTCGATTATCACAGGTCCCTTAACTATTTTGACTTAGAATATGCATCCGCATTTTGACTCATATGAGTTATTTCAACCCATGTAACGCAAATCGCTATGTGACCTTCATTACAAACACTCTAAAAATTTTGCCGGGGCCTATAGCCAAGTATCAAAAATTCGACAATTTTGCACACCAAGAGATGTTTGGATTTTTCTTCCCAGAAATACCTATATGTACATCGTAAGCTCTTATTTATTTGTTCATATTTCAGCTAAGAATGCAAAGCTATAAATTATATTTATATATGGACTAACGCAGACTTGTCAATTAATAAATTGTGTTGCCATATTTACAAAATTCAAGTCAATATTAGCCGTATTCGTTTCGGCAAGAGTTAGAGACTTGCGAAAAAAACAACCACTGGTATAAAAACAAGTGAAAATTACACGACCGTTCGTTAAAGTAAAGGAATTGGAAAAAGGTGTGTTTATTTGATGAAATTTCTAAAAAAATTTTATCGATAGATGTCTCCCCTATCTTCGAATCTAGCCAAGACTCAATGTAACACCGTTCGTTAAAGTACGGAGAAAGAACGTAGGTTGTACAATATACGTTCTTTGGTACGGAATTAGAGAAAATTTTCTAACGAACGGTATTGCGTTGAATTCGAAGATAGGGGAGACATCTATTGACAAAAATTTGAAACCATTTCACTTATTCACAATAGAAAAAAATGGCATAATCGGTAAAGATCAGTTTAATGAGTAGCTGGCATACTCTCTAAAGGTCTCTTAAAATCTCTACCATTTTGTATAGAAACTGTCAGCCAAGAGAGCAGAATCGAGTATAAGCGAGCAGAGAAGTGCCCAATAAAACACTCCTATTGTTAAATATACATACATACCTACACATATGTGTACCTGCACTAATGAGGAAAGCGTGAAATACAACACGGATAATGCTTGCGCACGCCTTAAGTCCATATGTTGCACGTCCATTCAAACGCCAACCCATAAATGTCACAATCGTAAATTACCACCTCAATGATTTACTTCGTTGCCAACACCAACACATGTCAATGCAAAATTGATCGATATTTGCTGCAACAAAACTCATATTGCACTTCAAGTGTTGCAGTGTTGCTTGTTGTTGCTGTAGTGCTTGGAGGTGCATGCCTCCAAATATACACAAACAGCAATATAATTGTATTTGTGTGTTGTTGTTGCTCTTGCCTCATTTTGGCAAGGGCTCTGCATTGGTAATGTCATTGCTGATGGATCACCAGTTCGCTTTAGATTGACTGTTGCATGTTGCACAGCTCACATTGTGAGAAAATGTATATTTGACTATTTTTGGGCAAATCTTTTGAGGCATATGCAACAAGTAAGTGCGACAGGTAAAGCATGGAAATTTTCACAAGTTTGGCATGTGTTGAGCGCCAACTGATTGCAGGTGCTAAGCAAGCAACAGTTTAAAACACCAAGTCTGCTGTATTATTGTGGCATGCAACATTAGCGGAGATGCTTACCTACATACTTACATGCATTTAAGTATGTATATATGTAGGTACACATCCCAAAAATGTACATATTTGTTGCTTGTTGTTTTATTGCCAATCATTTACTTCATTTAGTTTTGCAATTTATTTGCTTTATTTTAAATTCCAGTGCCAAGTTCAATACCTTTTACATGTGGCATTGTTGCCGTAATGTACATAGAAGGTGTGCAAAGTAATTAAGCCGGTAACTACACGCTGTGCGTTCACAGAGTACGCGCCACCTTCAAAAACAACAACAGCAGCTGCGAGCATAAAGTAAAAGAAAATTTTTTTTATTGCTAGTGATGTTGTGGTTGGTTATTCTTGGTGTTTTAGCTTGTGTAAAATGATAAATTGCTGCGCTGTTTCTTTCACTTTTACCATTTGGAGTAAAACAAATTGAGTGTTTCATTTAAGTGAGCAATGCAAGTTACTTTTTTGCTACTTTAATAGAAAAGTTGTATTTTTTGTTTTAATATGATGCATTCGAAGCTTTTATTTATTGAAGAGAATAATAATAACTAATTTATTGTCATCGTTTTTGGACTGTACTCGTAGCAGTATGGTATAGAATGGCATTGTGGTAGGCCGGCAAAAATTATGTCTTTCCCAAACACTGAGGCATATTTGGCCATTGTACTTAAGGCCATTGGAAGGGATCGGGTCGTAGGGGAAAGGTGGGATAGTGAAATCAAAACTGCTCTGTAAAGTTCCCAGATTCTTTTATAAAGCACATAGATTCAAGAGTAACGTTGTCAAATTTTAGCAATCAGAAAAAGCTCAAATTGTTAATTTCTTCCCTGCCTAAAGCCCTGATTCGACTTTTGTCACAAGATCATGAAGAGCGGATTCATAGCATTTTCAATTCTCGTATTCATGTTGGTGTATGCTCAGTGGCCTAGTTATTCAGCAGAACCTTTGCCTTGATGTACTTCTCGTTTGTACGTTGCAGGCCTTTCAACATGAAAGTTGTCAGATTGATTGACCTGAAGTTTTTTTTTTTGGTAAAGAGTGGTCTTCTCCTCGTGGTTTTGGAATAAATACTATTCTTAACTTTCTCAAAAGTGTGGGAATGTAGTTAAAATCCAGATATGCCCTGACGCCCTGAATCAGCGGTTTCCTAAGCTTTTCTCTCAAACACTTTAGCATTTTCGGTTACACACCATCCGGGCCAGGCGATTTAAAGGCGTCGAAAGAGGTTATAGAGAACCCCACCGACTCAGCAGACACCACTCATTATGCTATGTTTCAATCCACTCTGGTGATTCTCTTCGATATGCCGTACACTTCCATATCTCTCTCTGCGTCAGAAACTGTCATGCTACCGGATAATAGGTTTCAAAGAGAGTGTTGTGGGTTTCTAGCAGTGACGTGGTATATAATCCATCAGACATCTAGTCTGGCTATTTGGCTATCTGGTCACCTCTCGACAGTGGCCGGCATAACCTCCGAGAGTATTTCTACCATGAAAAAGTTTCTCACAGAAAATGCATTCGCCGTTCGGAGCCGGCATAAAACTGTACTTATAGGTCCACCCAATTAGTAGGAAAAAACAAAAAGGAGCTCACCTCAAATTGGAAGAGAAGCTCGGCCATAAAACTCTTCAGAGTTATAAAAAGGCGCCACTCGGTTGGGGTTGGTCCTTTTTAAGTACCTTGTTTAGCCTGCAAAGGTTTCTATAAAAGGTTAGTTTCGATAAATGAACTTTCCTCTTATACTCCTTTTGCATAATATGATATTCGGAGCAATATTTTTCTTCCTGGGGTTTTAACGCCCTGTTTAGAAATTTATTGGACCTTGTTCAAAGCTTGGTAAGCTCTGTGTTCCACCATGAAATACTTTCCCTTTCCAACAGTGGACTTACCTTTTCAAAGCAGGCAATTAAGGTACTCGTTACCACGTGGGTCTCCTCTTCAATTACCCTTGATTGATCTTTGAATTTAGGGAGGTCTGGAGTGATCCAAACTTTCCCCATTCCGCCTTGCTAGGATTCGACCTGCTTTAAAAATTATTTGATCTTTGGACGAGATCTTACACAAAAATTCTACAAAAATATAAAATTTTTCTTTCTTTCTTCCTTCCTTAATTGGCGCTTAAGCATTTAAAAGATTTTATCCGAGCTCAGTAAAGCGCGCTCGTCGTTTCTGAATGTGTAGCGTGCACGAGAAAACAGCGCGAGGCATAACAAACGATCCAGAATAACATACATATGTATATTAACGCTTAATCTATATACGACTATGTTGGCCACTAACACAAAAATCGACCAACTGATCGCGCATTTTGCATTCATCGATGAGCGCGGAAATGTTTACATGAGGACAACATTTAATTAATTTACTGAAGTTGTGCTGAAACGAGATACCACTAGTGAGCACAAGCGGTGTGTTCTTAAAGATTGTGTGCTGATATTAAGATGAGCGAATTTTTGGTGCAAGTTTCGCACATCCTCATTATAAGTGGAGCTGATTCTTTAGTAGACTGACTGCATGTTTACCCTTTCTTGGCTTCTTTCTCTTCTTATTTGTTTGAGTTTTTTTTTTTGCATGAATAACTTGGATACAGATTTGCTATCATTAATTAGTGTTAAACATGTCAGCTACCGTGTTTAAGTTATTCACAGTAATGTGTTACATAAGAGTAGTTTGCTGGCCGAAATATGTTTGTATATAGGTGTATTGATTTGTAAATCTGGGGTTCCCCTTTAATGTCTTAATTGTATTAGTTTAAATCTGATAGATATTGCCTTAATTTGTATAAGATTCTGAGAGGAGTATACGTAGTTTATTCGTTAAGGAAGAATCTGCTAGTCAACCTAGTCCTATTAAGCAGTTTATAAGCATAGCCACTACGTTATACGCTTGTGTATATTTTTATGTTATTTTCATCATAAACATTGAAATTTTCCCATTGAAAATTTTATTCCAATAAAAAATGTCAGAAAATACTATACTGTACTCTATTTAGTCCAGTCTATGTACATTTCCCAAAACATCTTTGAGAATGAAGAATCGATAATTAAGAATGATCTTTGCAAAATATACATGCGTATATATTTCCCATATATATAGCTTACGTGCGGCAAATTTATCAGCCAGCGTAAACACATATACTTACCACAGTATTACATGGAGTCCTGTATACTTACCACCTTACCGACCTTATCTTAGACACTTTGTGGCTGCGCCGCTGCCGCCTTGTGGAGGTTGTAATTTATCAACGACATGACATAATTACCTACCAATTGCGGAAAATAAAAAGAGAAAAAACTTGCATTCATACATACTTATATGCAAAAGCATGAGTTTTGGCCACCTTAAGGCAGCAATCACCTATATAATTATTAGGGAAGCTAAAAATATGCAAATGCATGTTGCATATGCAAATGCATATTTAGACCTAAAATGCATATTTACGGTCAAAATGCATTTCGTGCTTATTTTGGCATATTTTGGCACTTAATCGAGCAATATCGAAAAATATTAAGCTGGCAACATCTTATCTGTGGTTAATTTAGATAATTGCGTATGCATACAAACAAGGCTATTTAACTATTGATCTGGGCCCCGGAACGGAGCATTTTTCCTTATAAAAAATCACCACGACAAACACTAAGTTCTTGTATGCTGATCAGAGCCTCGAAGCAAACCCAGAGTAAAAAAAAACTTCTCTCCGATGCCCTGTTATTGATAGAAAACAGCTGTAGTGTGAAAATTTGAAGGGAACAATAATATGCAATATGTATCGACATACATAGGCATACGCTACACTGTCAATATGAATCGCGATGGTCTGATCAATCGCAGACTAGTTCTACACGTTCAATATGAATATTGCGATATTTTTCTCGATCTGAGGTTTAAAATATTTTACTTCCGTCCTTTTCACACTTTCACTTTCTATTCGTTTATTGCCAATATTTCGTTCCGGATCGCGGATTTCAAAATTTCTAAATATTTTGCGATCCAGAATCGCGATCCATCAATACTCGATGCTACACGGTCAATATTAATCGTTTTCCCATAAAAGAGCTTTTTCTCAGAAAACCGCCAAAAACTCACACTGGAAAATATAGTAAAACATACGATAGTTAGTATACAAATCTAAAATTAATTTAAAGTATTTTATAGTATTTAAAAACAAATTTTTTAAATGGGGAAAATGTGAATTGTACGTTTCAGTTCTTATATTATTATTATTTTGCAAAATTCTTTAAATAAAAATGTAAGCTTGAAATGAAATACATACATTTTTTGAGCATATTTCCGTTATTTTTTAGGTATATAGTATGCATATAATGAGATTTTTTCGTGCATATTTACGAGCATATTTCAGTTATTTTTCGGGCATACTAGCATGCATATTTTGAAATTTTTCGTGCATATTTTTAGCTTCCCTAATAATCATATATTTACACTTACATACGTACATACCTACTATGCGCTGTAAATTTGCAAACCAACGACCAATATGCAAAATCTCAGACACTTTGAAGGATTTATGTTCTGTTTCCCTTGCAGCAAACAGTGGCGGCATGTACAACAAAAACAACAACAACAATAAAAATAACAAAAAGCTAACGCCGCAACTGGAACCGCATTAAATGACAATATAAACTCAGTCAAGCACGAGTAGTTATAAAGGTTATTACAACATATTGGTTGAACCAACAATGGCCTGTAATGGCAACAATAATTATGTCGCCCGATAGTCTGCTGAAACTGTCGTCGTAGTTTGCGCTCAATTTAGTATTCGGTTTTCACCAAGTCCAGTGAGTATTAATTTTGACTCCTCCTTATAAGATTATTGTTTTTATATCTGCATATAGTCAGTATATAAATGCTCATAAAATTTCTTTATTTTCTATAGTTATAGTGCGTGAATTCGCGAAATATATAGCTACATTTTGGCTTATCATATTTTCGGAAAGAATTTTCTGTATATTATAGTTGTGTTGTAAAAAAAAACTTATTCTAATTTTCATATTTCTTTCAAACCACCTTGAAATAACAATTTCTAAACACGAGCTTCACCGTGAAATATATTTAGGCGTGCGTTGTACCTTTATTTATTTTAAACTTAATTTTAAACTTATATCCTTCGTTGAACTAGTAAATTTCGCAACTCAAATGAAGTATTTTCAATTTTTTTTACAACAATAACGCATATCCAACGAAAGACTTAAGCAACAAACTTGATATTAAAAACGTAATTCAAAGCTATCAAGCATTTGCTTGCACCTGTTCTAAACTTTTACGTTAATGTACAATTAATTGGCGCCTTTCAACTCTTTTGGAATCACAAAGCACACACTTTCATAGAAATATACTATGTATGCCTTCAAGTGCGCGATTCAAATGTTGCTGCTTGCGATTTCCATTTAACTAAATATTAATTGCAACGCAAGCATGATAAAAGTGTGCATTTCTAAGGAAAATGGAGCACTTAAAAATAAAATAGAAGAGAATAAAACAGATTTGTTTAAAAGTACTTGCGCTTGTTCCCGAAAATCACAAAATAATTGCTATATAATTATTCTGGTATACTAGAACAGTGCCGGTAAAGAGTATTAAGGCATGATCTGTAATGTTGAATTAATTGCATAGGTTTTCTGTATGAAAATGGACTTAGGCTAAAAGTACTGCCGCAAATCTTACATTAATGCACATCTAGTTTATTTCAGCTTGTAGATTCTATGTAATCAACATTAGATATGCATCGTGCGCCTTATTATGGACAACGCATTCACACCTGGACTACATAATTGAGATGCGTGTTTGCGTTTGTTCCGAGTCGGAGGTTATTTCAGTTTGGAATAAGCGTCTCCGAGATATTTTAGGGCTGCTTTGAAAGCGAGAGGAATAGTCGAGGCCAGTCGGGGAATAGTCGTCAAGCAATCGTTAAAATATCTCGCCCATCATAAACAAAAACCTTTTGCAAATACACAGCACAAAGGAAATAACGTGACATTTTTTGAGGAATATTTAACAAAGCATACTCAACTTTCTCCTTTAACATATTTTTTCACTTTCAAACATTGCCGTAGCAAGTCCTAAGAATAATCAGAAAACAACAGTCACAGTGTCAATAATAAAAATCCGTTGGATTTCGTCAATCCATGCTAGGTGCGGAAAAGTGTATAAGAAATTCGTCATACACATTTAGCGTAAACGATATCCACACGAGCATTCCAATTGAGTAGCAAACAAACAATAAAAACCACTCAGCGCCATAAAACGCGAGTGGATGCGATGCTCCCCTTCGCTACTCTGTCAGAGAACACTCTGCCATCAGCTCTGCAAACTATATGACAAGCTGTAACTGTTAACTGAATGCAACATGTTGAACGCAAAACAATAACATGTTGCAGGCATGTACTGTTGTCTGATGGAACACTTGAAATGAGTTCGATGCAAGTTTCATACCAGCCAATATATTTCTATCGGATATATAAAAAATTGTACTATTTTTTTGTTGTTTTTAACTACAGCCAATGCTGTTTGTTTGTGTTAGCGTTGTTGTGTGGTGGTGACTTTTGTTTATGTATATTTGCTTTTTGTAACCAGCACTGTTTTTGCTACTGGCTGTTGTTGTTGTTCTTTTACTTCAATGTACATATATGTATAACTTTTTGGTTGCTTGTTTTTCCGACAGGGTAGGAATATGATGTACAATACATCGTACATATATGTATTTGTTTTTATTTTCCCCTCATTTGCTTTTCTTGCTCGTTCATTTTCCGTTTGCTTCCATTTAATATGCGTAGCATTGTTTTTGTTATTTGCTGTTTTGTGTGCACTGCCGTGGTTGGCTAATTACCGGTTGCTCTTGCTTTGTTTGTTTTTATTGTTGTTGGTAAATTTTCTTTGTGCCTCTTTGATATTACTGCTGCTACGGTTTTTGTGATTTCTTTTTTGGCTAAAATATATTAAAAGGTAACCATTTTTTTCATCTCAACGTATTTCGATTTACATTTGTTTATATTAAATCATAATTAAATGTATACGATAATGTAATGTATCCGTGTCTGTTGTATGTTTATCAATAAAAATCACTTTTCGTTTCTTATATTTGCATGTATGTGCATATTTTTGCCATATTTAGAAACGAGTTCGTCGCTTAAGTCTTTTGTACATGGCTTATATTTTTACTCAATTTTTTTCATTACTTTTTTGGCTTCTTCAATTTCCTTTCTATCAGCCCACACCTAAAATAAACATAACTTATTTATACAATCTACCACATTGAATCTGATGACATCATTTTGATATTTCGTGTAAGAACTGATTAATTAGAATTATAAACCAACACCCTTTTCCGATTCAGTTCATTTTTTATTGCAATAAACGCCCTTTTTATTTTGTGAAAAACTAATCATCTACTTCAAACTGAAATATTTGAAACACAAAATAATTTCATTATTTATTTCATCTTTGTGCATCCGCCCACCAAATAACTTTGCTTAATAACATATTTGTTTTACTTGTTTACACACACATGCCCGTCGAAAAGCATAATTTGTATGGCGTTGTTGGTTCGTCGCTATGTTATGATTAATGATGTGTGTGATGTGAATAGTTAAACATGTTTAAAAAATACATATTTATTTGCAAGTTTCTAATATGTATATTAGATCGCCTCGCGAAAAAAAAGAGTCCGCCGCAATCCCACTCATATAATGTGTTCTTGGAAGACATTTCCGCAAAATATATTTTTGAACCACCTGTCGCCTAATTCGATTTTTATAATAAACATAATATAAATAGAATAATAATAACCAATGTCTTTATATTGGAATTTATAGTCTCATCTTAAACTTTGTTACATTAATATTTTTGTCTCAGGCAAGGAATCCTTAAGGAACTCATTAACTCTAAGTGCACATTTTCGATCAGTTGCTAGCCAGCAATTTGAAGGCCGTCAAGCAGCATTCACAAAAGAAGTATTTCGATTAATTTAGTATAAATCGGATAAAGATTTGATATCAGACATAAAATTTTGCTTTAGCTATGTTTTCGTATTTATTTACTCAATTTACTCAATTCCCCTCTTAATAGTCCAAAAATTATGCAGTCAATTCGAGAGCAATTCTTCTTTATATGCCACCAGGAGTCTTGTAAATTCTGCATCTTTCTCACTTCTCGCTAAGTCAACTCTTACTTATGTATGTATGTACCTATTCATCGAACGCAAAATGCTTAGAAGATCACATGTTGCATGCAGCAGACAGTTAGCTACATCGATTAGCTCCCCAACCGCAGAACAACAACAATTTGGATTACAAATATTTGGTATGTAACAAAAACAAAAGATTGCTAACATTTTCTGTGGTTATTTCAATTGTTGTTGTTGTTGCTGTTTGCCGTTGCATACAAAATTGAATTATTCATGCAATTGTATGACATTCAATTGAAATTGAAATAAATATGCTTGCAGCGATGATGCGATGAACGATGAACAATCACCGATCAATCTTTAGGCAAAGATCATTGATCGGCAATTGAATGTGCATTACAATTGATTCTTCTGTTTTTTGGTTTTTTGTTGTTGCGCATATTTTTTGTTGCTATTTTGCTGCCATTTAACCATTGACATGTACGCATTCAGAGACAGTAAAGTGTTTTTTGTTCTGTATTTTATACCCAGCTGTGTTTAACTCGAGGATATAAGTCGCCGCTGTGGTGCAGTGGGTAGAGTGCTCGCCTACTATGCCACAGGTCTCAGGTTCAAGCCCCAGTCCGAGCAAATACAAAAAAAAATTTCTAATTAGTAAAAAAATTCAATTATTGGATTTTTAAGAGCAGCAGTCACCTCTCGGCAGTGGGTGGCATACCCCCCGAGTGTATTTCTGCCATGAAAAAGCTTCTCACAAAAAATGCATTCGCTGTTCGGAGCCGGCATAAAACTGTAGGTCCACCCAATTAGTAGGAAACACAAAAGGAGCACACGTCGAATTGGGAGAGAAGCTCGGCCATAAAACTCGTCACAGTTATTATAGCGTCATTGTATTATTATTATTATATAAGTTATAATACTTTACATGATGATCATTATTGAAGTAAGATCATTATGTTGCCAAGTCAGATGGGTCTTATAAAGCCGAACATCGATGTGCTCGCCAAATAAATATTTCACAACAATTCCGCTGCTGTAAACGGTACTCCGAAATAAGTCCCAAATGAAATAAGTCCCAATGAAATAACTTCCAATGAAATAAGTCCCAATAAAAATGAAATAACTCCCAAATTTTAGAAATGATATAACTCCCAAAGAAGGAAATGAGATAAAGCCCAATATTTGGGACTTATTTCATAATGAAATAACTCCCAAATTAAATAAGTCCCAACAAAATATTATGAAATAAGTCCCAATGCATTGGGAGTTATTTCATTATGAAATAAGTTCCAATTTGTATGGAAAATATTTGGGAGTTATTTCATTTTTTTTGGGACTTATTTCATTTGGGACGTATTTCGGGGTACCGCTGTAAACATATAATGATTTAGAGCTCTAGATACCCGGGTATCGAACAAATCGAATTGATCGTTTTTGTTTGAAGCCCGTTTGTTGTTCAAATGCCAGTACAAATATTCGAGCATTCGAGCTTACAAACAAAAAAAATTTGTACCGAAAAAACAAAAATAAAAAAAAAAAAAAACTACATATGTATAAAGAAGAAAAAAAAATAATAATAAACAAAAGAAAAAAACAAACTTCAAAATGCCCGAATTGTTCAAATGCCCGTACAAACATACGGGTAATAAACAAACAAACGACTGTTCGAGCATTTGAACAACATTTGTTCGGGCTACTCGAAAATGTTCAAAAAAAATCTGGAGCTCTATTATGATTCACCGAAATTTCGTCACATCTCAAATTTCTTGGTTTTACGATGAAGATTCTTTTTGATAGCTACTGGCTTGTAATGAAAAGATTCGCGTGTATTTCTGAGATATAAATATATATGTACCTGTTGTGCCCTGGGGTGATTAGTCTTTGATTATCTAGAAAAAAAATTTCTAGCACAGTCTAGACCACAAAAAACACAACAGTATTGTTTAATTCAGAAGTCATAAAACATTGATGTTGATGAATGGCTAGTGCCAGATGGGACACACTATGGTGGGCAATCAACAGCTGACATACGACATTACAGCGCTGCAATAATGGAAACGATTATTCTATCGCTCTTGATGAAAATAGCACTGGCTAATGCATTTATTTATTATGCTGCAGCTTCAAATTATACAACAGCAACAGCAAAAACAAGAAAGAAATGCCAACAAATGGTCAGATCAACATCAGCAAGCACACATCCTCATACATAGCAAACATTGTTTAGCAACATTTTCATATTTGAAATACACTCGTGTCATTTGTCATTTGCTAGTTGTCAATCTGATCTGCGACATTGGCAAGAGAGTGGAGCAGCTGTTAGATTCATTATCATCAGTGAGTAGCTGCAGGGTGTTGCGCGATATTTATTGGTGTCGCCATGTAATCGTTTGATTGTCATGCATTTTTTTGTGCTCATATATCAATATAATTATACCTACTCTATTCTGCTGCAGTTTGTTGTTGCACATTGTTGACTGTCAAATTTGATGCTTGTTGCATGCATCAGCGATGCTATTGCTGTCACTGCTATTCCTGCTATTACTATTCACTCAGCAAACATGCTTGGCCACTCACATGGCGTAGTTGGCACCTCGATCGATTGTCTTTGGTTGGTAGCTAAATGTGTTTGTTTACTGAGTGATGTTCAGTCAGTTGTAGCGACTTAATGTCACAAATGTTAGCAATTTTTATAGAGCAAATTAGCTGACAATATTAATAATAATTGTTGCTGTTAATGTAAAATTGGTAGTGTAATAATTTCATCAAGACAGATCTACCAACAGCAGTAATAGGGTAACTAAGTTACACATATACTCGTATGTAGCATACGGTGGTACTTGTAATAAATCTCATTTTCTAGTGGTATGATTATCATATACTCGTATCCTCACTAAATTTTGGTTAATATTTTCTCAAAAGTCGCTATGTGAATTTTTTTTTGGATAATGAGATTTTTTGGATAATGAGTTTTTGATGGATTGTGTACCAGTATTTAAAGGTGTAGAATATCCATTAAAAATTTATTGGAAAATCCTTCCAAAAAAGCATTAAATAAAAAAATACTCCTTCAAAAGTCTCTACACACTCTCAAAAGTCTCTATGTTTTATTTATACTCCCTGCAGTAAATTCGTTTCACTGCTGAATGATCAGTGATGATTCTTTGTTGAATATTCATCACTGTCGTCATAACTCAGTATATTTTTATTTGTTTTTGTTTTTTTTTTCTGAGGAAATCAAACCATTTATATGAAAAATTCAGCAGTCTTTATATGAAAGTATTCACTGATGCCTCCTCGTCATAGGTGAATTGCATCAGTGATTCATTAAGGATTCATTACGGATTTTTACTGCAGGGCTGTGAAAAAATACTATTTCAAAACTTTTTATGTGAAAAATTACTGTCTCAAAACTCTCTATGGGAAAAATTATTGCCTCAAAACTGCCTATGTGAAAAAGTACTGTCTCGAAACTAGCTATGTGAAATATTAAACACTGAATTTGCAAAAATCTGTCATATTGTGGTTTAATTTGTTTATATCCCTAAATTCCTTATGGGCTAAGCTTTCAGGTAATAACAAAAAATATTTAAATAAAATAGAGCTTGAAGCCCTAGTGGGTTTTTCTAATTTGTGGCTTAACATGAAAAATTAACATAGGGAGAGTGGACTACTCATATGTAGATGTCTAAGACTCTAAGCTATACACTCTATTAGGTAATGTCTTTGTGACTTGCCGATCTAAGTTTCATGCGAATAGTTTGCTATTTTTCATAAGCAATATTTATCAAGGAAGTATTATCTATATATTAATAGGCTAACATTTTTTCCATACAAACAATTGCCAGGCTGTTTAGCACATTTAACATACTCATATCCACATAAAATTGATATGGATGTGTTCGTATGAGTCAGGAGCAGTGCATAGGCATATAATTTTTTTCATAAATTATTTAATTTCTTTATAATTAATAAATAAAGTTTTTAGTTAAGAGAAAGAGATATCGTAAAAATGTTTTCAAATATCGTAAACACAGTTGAAGAGTTGCTTTAATTTCAAAGCACTCTCTCTCTCTCTTCCTTCTTGATGTGAACATTGGCAGCGTTGCCACTTAAAAAATTTAAAATTTACCAAAATACAAAATTAAAGTAACCAAAACCAGAAACAGGTAACCAATATAAATTAGCGCTGCTGTGTCCGTGTGAATCGCTTGGCTTTGTCAGTGGTAGGTAGGTAGATAGACATGTACTTACAAATGCTTGCATGCATAGCCGTGCAAATGCAAATATCTTCACTTCGCTTCGTTGCTGTTGTTGTTGTTGTTGTTTTCTGCAACAATACGACAAATAGGCAAAATAAAAAGGACCAACCTGTTTGAACATGTATGCAAATGTATGGATATGCATACCTACATCTACCTATTTAATTTTCTGAGCAATATTGGTATCAAATGAGGCTCAAGGTTTTGAGCAGGACTTCGATATGAAGCTCTTTTAATTGTGACCTCTAGGCCAGGTTTCCAGATATAGGTCAAAACGAGGACCGGATAATCCTTGAATGTTTCTGAGCAAAATTGGTATCAAATGAAAGGTTTTGAGCAGGCCTTCTATAGGGAGCTCTACTCTTTATGATTCCTAGGTCGGGTCCCGAGATATGGGAAAAAAGAGGACCAGGATGATCCTTGAATGTTTCTGAGCAATATTGGTATCAAATGAAAGGTTTTGAGCAGGGTTTTCACATAGAGATCTATTCATTATGAGTCCTAGGTCGGGTCCCCAAATATGGGTCTAAATGTGACTCCGGATTAACCCGGAATGTTTCTGAGCAATATTGGTATCAAATGAAAGGTGTTGAGCAGGACTTCTGCACGGAGCTCTACTCTTTATGATTCCTAGGCCGGGTCTCCAGATATGGGTCAAACGTGGACTCGGATGATCTTGCATGTTTCTGAGCAATACAAAGCAAAACAAAATAAAAAATCAAAAGTCAAATACCAAAAACCAAAACAAACAAAAACAACAAAATAGTAGCAGTCACAAATGACAACAAAAAATTACAAAAACGATAGTCGCCTTTTAATCCATAGAAAACCAGGAAAAAAAGGAATAAGGAAAAGGGAATAAATATCCCATTCCGAAACTGTTTACACATCAATGTTCATGAATACCCGTTATTCACGCTTTAATTTTTTTATTTTCATTTATTTATTATTTTATTTCTTTTTATTTTTTATTTCCATTTATTTATTATATTATTTCTTTTTATTTAAATATTTTGTTCTTTTTATTTCAATTTTACTCAATTCGTCTTTGTTATACTTTATTACTTTATTTTTATTTGTACCATTTTTGATTTACTTCGTTTTTGCTTCGTTAGCAAATGTGTCCATTATCTATATATTAATAGGCTAACATTTTTTCCATACAAACAATTGCCAGGCTGTTTTGCACATTTAACATACTCATATCCACATAAAATTGATATGGATGTGTTCGTATGAGTGAGGAGCAGTGCATAGGCATATAATTTTTTCTATAAATTATTTAATTTCTTTATAATTAATAAATAAAGTTTTTAGTTTTGTACCATTTTTGATTTACTTCGTTTTTGCTTCGTTGGCAATGTGTCCATTATCTATATATTAATAGGCTAACATTTTTTCCATACAAACAATTGCCAGGCTGTTTTGCACATTTAACATACTCATATCCACATAAAATTGATATGGATGTGTTCGTATGAGTGAGGAGCAGTGCATAGGCATATAATTTTTTCTATAAATTATTTAATTTCTTTATAATTAATAAATAAAGTTTTTAGTTTTGTACCATTTTTGATTTACTTCGTTTTTGCTTCGTTGGCAATGTGTCCATTATCTATATATTAATAGGCTAACATTTTTCCCATACAAACAATTGCCAGGCTGTTTTGCACATTTAAGATACTCACATAAAATTGATATGGATGTGTTCGTATGAGTCAGGAGCAGTGCATAGGCATATAATTTTTTCTATAAATTATTTAATTTCTTTATAATTAATAAATCAAGTTTTTAGTTTTGTACCATTTTTGATTTACTTCGTTTTTGCTTCGTTGGCAATGTGCCCATTATCTATATATTAATAGGCTAACATTTTTTCCATACAAACAATTGCCAGGCTGTTTTGCACATTTAACATACTCATATCCACATAAAATTGATATGGATGTGTTCGTATGAGTCAGGAGCAGTGCATAGGCATATAATTTTTGCTATAAATTATTTAATTTCTTTATAATTAATAAATAAAATTTTTAGTTAAGATAAATAGATATCGTAAACGTGTTTACAAATATCGTAAACACAGTTGAAGAGTCGCTTTAATTTAAAATCGCTCACCACCGGGCCTACCTTCCTAGATCTGCCTTGATTTTGACCATGATTTCGCGTCGGACCGTGATCAAAAGGGCAAATCAGTGTTGCGGTACAACTGGAATTTGGAAAGTGTTGCTTATCTCCGCGAAAAGGAATAATTTTTGTACCAATACAAAGTTGAAAAAATAAATTGCATGGTCGAATTTCGACCACCGGCGATACTAGTATATAATTTATTATTAAATATCAAAATACTAAATTATACTTGGTGCATTCTAACTTTCGACTTCTTTCAGAAAAAATATATGTCGTTCTACTACCAACGTTCTCACGAATTAAATTGACTTGTTTAGCCTTATTTAGTTAACAATTGTAAATTATTGGCACAACAAATGCCACAAAAATGCATATACATGCCACAAAAACGCGCATTCATGCCACAGAAGCGCGCATACAGCGCATACATGCCACAATAAGTATGAAGACTCATTAGTGTTGCTTTTAACTCATTATTTATGACTTAAATAGGCTTTGAATGTTGCTTATATGATTCTTTCTCTTCTTTATTTGTTTACTTCCACTGACGATGACTGCCTCCGCGTGCTACTTCGATTTCCTTTTTGCATCAACCACCATTTTTGTCTTCGTTTACCAGCGCCGTAGTCCAATTTGCGGCAATATGGGCATCTGCTCTAATAAAGTGTCACGACACTAATAATAACCAACACAAATTGCATGCAAAGTGCAACATCCAGTGCAACAGCAAGCAACATACATACTCCTTCTGCTTCAGTTGAATGCAGTGCAACGACAAATTTTGCCATCGACAGTAGAGAACTTGGCTGTGGCAATAAAATAAATAGGTACATGTGTTCGCATGTCTATGTTCTTAAAAAGTTTGAAGGAAGCTGCAGCAATAAAACGGAATTACTGTTTGATGTTGTGCAACAGTTTGTGGCAAATATAGCAAATGCTGCACAGTTGAGCACTTCAACGCGAACTCAGACTCCTTTACACTAGTTAGCACCTTGCAATGGCAATAATAATAAATAGCTTACTTTGAGTGTCAATAAGAATAATAGCAACAAATATAATGGTGATAAAAATAATAGTAGATAACCTACATCATCGTTATAATGCCAAAGTAAACAAGAGTAAGAGTGAAGGCGTTCTTTTTAAATATACCCAATTGTCGATTTGCTTATGCAATATGCCCTCGTATAGTAAAAAGCGCACAATAGTTGCCTCATGACAATCTTTATGTAACATTGGTAGTATAAAATAGAATTGAGACATATACAAACGTAATGCAACGAAATAATTGAGTAGTGCAAATATATTCGTATGTGTAACACAATCACGGCACCCTTTTACACTCTAATATCATGTTCAGATATAAAAATTAATTAAGTCAATTGGGCTTGATTGAACATTTCTAGATTTGGTGTTCAGACATATTTAATTTACTGGGCCCATTTAACAGGTCGGCTCAAGATACATACACACATACACGCCGTGAGCTGAATATCAAACTCTCGTGACATAAGTGTCAAAACTGCAAGGAGGACGAAATAATTTGACATTCAGCTCACAACTTTTACCAATCGTAAACACGAATGCATGTATAGAATAAGCAGAAATAAAAACAAATTTGATAGGTGATGAAGAAGAACAAGAATTCAGCTGATCTGACGAACCAACCTGTTTAGTGGACCCTGACGCTAATGACATTTCTCTGATCATGACATTTCATTTTGCTTATGAAACAAGCTTTTTAACAGGGTTGCATGCAGAATTGTTCTTCATTAAGAACTCATTAATTTCTAATGAAGCATTAACTTAGTCAATTTTTGCATGGTAAATTGAGAATCATTAGGCTTGAAAATTGAATGAAGGCTCTTAATGTTCAATTAAGGTTGTGTCTGAACATAACATAACGCTATTGAGCATAATTTATGTGGCATGAAATCGAAATCAAGTTATTGCAAACATGCACTTAATAAACAGCAAAACGGCTGGTGTTGTTGCTCTTTTGCACACATGTTTATATGTAGTTAATAGTGTGGAAATAGAGGTGCAACGTAGTGTTGCAAGCGCGTGAACGTGATAAAACTGTCGCAAACGCATAATTTAGCATTTAATTGAGTGAGCTCAGAAGCAAAAGTAGCAGCAACGGAAGCAATAGCAAAAGAAGCAATAGCAAAAGAAACAAGCAAGGCCAAGGAGGTATCATGTGGCAGCGTAGTGGAATATGCAGCAGGCTGGCGATAGCTTTGTTGCAAAAAAGAAAATATCAAAACACTGGCAACGAACAAGCGAACTCAACTAACACACAACTTCACGCTCATTATACAGCTGCAGCGAGTGTTAAGTAAACGTTTAATTTATTTGATTATCGTGCAACATTAACAACATTATCATTATCATCAACGGCAACACTTTATGCAGCAGCAACCGCGGCCGCAGGAAACTTAAGTAGGCTGGAAAAATGCAAAATGTACAATTTTACGGCTGCGCATTTTTATGCTGGCGCTGATTATAGGTTTATTTATTATGCAGTTTGTCTTTTTTTCTTCTTGAACTTATCGTGCATTGCAAATTCTCTAGCGGTTTAAATAGATGCTTAAGCGTAAATGAGTTTACCTACTTGTGTGTATTTGTGTATGTTTGTGAAGCTGTTAATGTCTTCATTACATGTTTACAAGCAATTATGTACCTTCGCCGCCACAAAAAAAAAAAAAAATTGATATAGAGTTGCAATGAAGGTGAATTCGAGTAGTGGGAAGGTAAAACGGCCATGTAAAAACAAACGTAAATATGTAAATCGGAGAGCCTGCCGAAAAAAACAAAAATCTGAAACAATAACAAACATTGCCTGTACAAAAGCTTTGCTTGTTAATAGCTTTAGAACAGGGCTGCTCAACGCTCTCGTATTGAAAGTACAAAACTCAATACATCTACAAATTTAATATATGCACTAAAAAATTTTTTTGCTCATTTAAATTTTTGTATGAATTCCAATAAAATGTTATTTTAGAATTTATTTTCAAATTTCAATCACATACATACAGATTTTTTTTATTTTTTATATGAAAATTTTTTGAATACTAATTTTTTACAGTGCTTTCATTCTTTGAATTTTTTTTTTTTCATTACACATTTTGTTATTGTAAATTTCGATTTCTTACGGCAGTGCTCGAGCTCCTATACAAAGTACCTTTGCTCTGCACCCCTGCAGTAAATTCGTTTCACTGCTGAAGGATCAGTGATGATTCTTTGTTGACTATTCATTACTGTCGTCATAACTCAGTATATTTTTTGAGCACATAATGGGCTTTTTTGGTCAAGCAAGTTGCAAGTGCGAAGTCACATAAAAATGTAGTTACATCCACTGATTGCCCATAGTTTCGCCAAACACCTTGGCATCCTCAGGGGCGTAAACTTTATTGACAAACATAATAAAACAAACATTATATTATAAGTACACATTTTTCAATATACAGATACATATATACATTATAACATTTAAAACCATCACAGTAAAAAACAGAAATCACTTATTTTTCAATGGATAAAATAATAAATAATAGCTTAAAAAACTAAAAAACACGCTTTAATCTTAAAAATCGTACTAAAAATTGAGAAATAATTTAATTAGAAACAAAATGATGAAAGAAAATATAAGTATTTAAGGAAAAGCGTGGGGTGCTCAGTATGTCAAAAAATATTTAAAATCGGTGTTTTTTTACTAATAATTTTATTTTGACTTTTTTGAGATTTCATATATCGTACTCTTTAATTTCGCAACTAGGTATATTTTTGTACTAGTTGTACGAATCGAATATTTTCATGTTCAAATATTATTGAGCACCCCACGCTTTTCCTTAAATACTTATATTTTCGTTCATCATTTTGTTTCTAATTAAATTATTTCTCAATTTTTAGTAGGATTTTTAAGATTAAAGCGTGTTTTTTAGTTTTTTAAGCTATTATTTATTTTTAACTTTTTAGTGAAATTTTTCATTAAAGGATGTTTTATGCGGACGCAAGAATAAAAGTAACAAGTAAGGAAGCCTAAGTTCGAGTGGAATCGAACATTAGATACTCAGCTGTATGCTTTCATTGTTTGTTTGCGTTTGATGGAAACACGGTGTACTTTATATAAAGCGAGTGCTGCATAAAGTGGGCGTAGCCACGCCCATTTTCTAAATTTTTATCAGTCATCCAACTAAGCATATCAATATTATTCTTTGTGCAAAAATTAATTCCTTTATGACTTCTAGTTACAAAGATGTCACGTTACAAATTCCCAAAGGGTATTCTAGAAATATCTGTTAAAAAGTAGGCGTGGTCATAAACCGATTTCAATAAATTTTTGCGTGTCTATTAACACAAGTTATAAAAGTGTATAAACCAAGTTTCGTCATAATATCTCAATTATTCGTCGAGTTATGGGCTCCGAAATCTCGTTGATTCCTTTGTCTGAAAAGAGGCGGTGCCACGCCCATTTTCCGAAATTTTTCTATTTTTTTTTCCGGTCTATTGTGGAACTCTTGCCACAAAATTTCAATGAATTATCTTTATATTTGACAAAGATATCGCTTACAATGTTTTTATTAGGTCACTTTATAATACACATATATAAAAGTGGGCGTGGCCGTCAACCGATTTTGACAATTTTCCGTCAAAACATTTGCCTAAGTAAGTAAATCACGCGTACCAAATTTCATCGATATATCTTCAACGGTTTCTGAGTTATGACTCATAAAACTTTCAATGTTTGACCCTTAATAAGTGGGCGTGGCACCGCCCATTTTCCAAAATTTTATAAAATTTCTTCATAGGGGCCTGAGCTCAACATGTGGGTAAAATTTTATCGCTCCAGCTATATTAGGGACTGAGATACCAAATTTCCGATTTTTTCTATATAGGAAAAGTGGGCGTGGTCATGGTCCGATTTCGCCCATTTTCAATACCAACCGTCCCAGTCTCGATACCAACTTGCATTCCAAATTTCATCAAAATATCTCAATTTTTGCGCGAGTTAGAGTGTTTACAGACGGACGGACGGACATGGCTCAATCGATTTCTCTTTTCACCCTGATCATTTTGATATATATAAGTCTATATCTATCTCGATTATTTCATTCTGTTACAATCCACCGTTATGTGATTAAAACTATAATACTCTGTGTACTAGTACAGCTGAGTATAAAAAGAAGTCTGATGGGATGTGGTGTTCTCCGAAATAGATCTACATACATATGTATTTATAACTTCTACCAAAAATCCCAATATGCAGTGAAGTAAACTAGCTTATTATGCAATATTTTCCAAACCCTTTTATTCAAGGTTTTCCAAACTAGCTTCCCAAACGTTTTGTTATATTTTACAATCAGAAAGTGAAGAGAAGTTGAGGTGAAGCATTTGAAAAGAACAAAAAAAAAGAAACCTGATTGAATAAATTCGAATTTAGACAATAAAGCTCCGAATACGTTTGTAGCGTAATGGTGAGGTATGCTGCCTACGGACCAAGGAGCTCAGGTTCGAGTCCCGAGTGGCGCATTTTTTATTTTTTTTATACTCAGCTGTACTAGTACACAGAGTATTATAGTTTTAATCACATAACGGTGGATTGTAACAGAATGAAATAATCGAGATAGATATAGACTTATATATATCAAAATGATCAGTGTGAAAAGAGAAATCGATTGAGCCATGTCCGTCCGTCCGTCCGTCCGTCCGTCCGTCTGTCCGTCTGTCCGTCTGTCCGTCCGTCCGTCTGTAAACACTCTAACTCGCGCAAAAATTGAGATATTTTGATGAAATTTGAAATGCAAGTTGGTATCGACACTGGGACGGTTGGTATTGAAAATGGGCGAAATCGGACCATGACCACGCCCACTTTTCCTATATAGAAAAAATCGGAAATTTGGTATCTCAGCCACTAATATAGCTAGAGTGATGAAATTTTACCCACGTGTTGAGCTCAGGCCCCTAAGAAGAAATTTGATGGAATTTTGGAAATTGGGCGGTGCCACGCCCACTTATTAAGGAGCAAATATTGAAAGCTTTATGAGTCATAACTCAGAAACTGTTGAAGATATATCGATGAAATTTGGTACGCGTCATATACTTACTTAGGCAAATGTTTGGACGAAAAATTGTTAAAATCGGTTGACGGCCACGCCCACTTTTATATATGGGTATTATAAAGTGACCTAATAAAAACATTTTAAGCGATATCTCTGTCAAATATAAAGATATATCATTGCAATTTTATGCCAGGAGGCCACCTGCGGACATACAACGAAAAACACAAAAATTTTGGAAAATGGGCGTGGCACCGCCTCTTTTTAGAAGCTGGAATATACGAGATTTCTGAGCCCATAGCTCGACAAATAATTGATATATAATGACGAAACTTGGTGTGTACACTTTTATTACTTGTGGTAATACATGTTGAAAATTTTAGCGAAATCGGTTGACGACCACGCCCACTTTTATATATGGGTATTATAAAGTGGCCTAATAAAAACATTTTAAGCGATATCTTTGTCAAATATAAAGATAATTCATTGAAATTTTGTGGCAAGAGTTCCACAATAGACCGGAAACAAAAAATATACAAATTTTGGAAAATGGGCGTGGCACCGCCTCTTTTTAGACAAAGGAATATACGAGATTTCTTAGCCTATAACTCGACAAATAATTGAGATATTATGACGAAACTTGGTTTATACACTTTTATAACTTGTGTGTTAATAGACACGCAAAAATTTATTGAAATCGGTTTATGACCACGCCTACTTTTTAACAAAGATATTTCTGGAACACCCTTTGGGAATTTGTAACGTGACATCTTTGTAACTAGAAGTCATAAAGGAATGAAATTTTGCACAAAGAATAATATTCATATGCTTAGTTGGATGACTGATAAAAATTTTGAAAATGGGCGTGGCTACGCCCACTTTATGCAAAACTCGCTTTATATAAAATCTATCAAACGCAAACAAACAATGAAAACATACAGCTGAGTATCCAATGTTCGATTCCACTCGAACTTAGGCTTCCTTACTTGTTTTTTTATTTTTATTTTTTTTTTTTATTTTTAGAGAAATTTTTTTCACCTCACGTTTACAAAACATTGTATAAAAATGTAATTAGGGTTCCTTTTCGTTGATTCAGCACTTACTATTAAATGAATTACAAACAAAACCAGTTCTTGCTTTGCATACATATGTATGTACATGCGATTGTTTTTATTGCAAACACAACAACGACAAAACAAAACAGAAAGCTTGTTACACAAAACACAAAACCAGTTCTTGCTCTGCATACGTATGTATGTATGTACATTGTACATGCGGTTGATGTTATTGCAAATACAACAAACCCAAAACAAGAAAGCTTCAAGCTTTATTTTTGAGTGAATTTATGCATTGAGTTTATCGCCATCGCTATGAGCGATCGTTGGCTGTTGTGCGTTAGTTCGCTCGCTATTTGAGTGGTTATACGTTTTTCTTTGAACATTTGTTTGTGATTTGAGGAAAATGTATTTTTGAGCGTTCGTGAGTGAGTTTTTCCGTACCCTGCAAGCTTGTTACTTATTGGCTTGTATACGGGAGTGAATTGAAATTCATAGAGGCTATTTTGAAGAAAGGTAACATAAAAGCCGCAATGAAGCATAAAATATAATGTTGAATGTCCTACTATATGATGCCGTTGGGCTGTTTCGAATCCGGTGGAGAATAGAAATAATAGAGAAAACACAAAAAAGTGAATGTTTGAAAGATAGAATAATTTAGTTAAATGTTTGAACTTTTAGGATGGGATGAAGTTACATACATACATACATACATACATACATACATACATACATACATACAGGTGAAGCTAATAAAAGCGTGTTAAAAATTATTGCACTGAGTATACAAACATATACATAGATACCTTAATTAACAGGTACCTTTGTTAAACTAAAATATAAATAATTATAAATATTATGTTTGTCAATAAAGTTTACGCCCCTGAGGATGCCAAGGTGTTTGGCGAAAAGTTGGGCAATCAGTGGATGTAACTACATTTTTATGTGACTTCGCACTTGCAACTTGCTTGACCAAAAAAGCCCATTATATGCTCAAATTATATACAAGTTGGTCAGCTAAAAAAAATAATTATTAGAATTAAAACGGCCATGTAAAAACAAACGTAAAATGTCGCTAGTCTAGTCAGCGGCTGACCAACCAAAAAGCTAACTGACACGCCTATCTGGATATCACTGCAAATTCAAAACAAACACGCAGAAACTTCACAGCTCATAATGGTTCTGTCAATGGGCAGATGATAAGCTTTGTATATCATCTTCGAATTCAAACCCATCTCTAGAAAGAGATATGTGTATTGGAATTAGAATTAACGAGGGCATACGGTGTCTTCTACGCCTTCAAAAGAATGCTGGTTTAAAAGTGGGGTCTGAGGTCAGAAATCACGACATGAATATACAAGGCAGCTAATCGACCGATCCTAACTTACGGAACACTGGTGTGGTGGAGAGCAGCCAAGGTGGGCTATATGGCTGATATGCTGAGAAAAGTTCAACGAGCTGCTTGCGTTGCGATCACAGGGGCGATTAGACCATTCCCTATGGAGGCTTTGAATGTGATCTGTAATATTTCCCCCATTGATCTTTTTGTTAAGGAAAAGGCATCTAGAACCAGCATTAACACCAAAAATAATGTCTGCACTGAAATCCAACGAAGAATCACTCTTGCCAATAAATGCCACTTTGGACTAAGTAGGCAATTGAAAATTAAAGTCCTCTCTCGACGAACCAAAATCACACTCTACAGGACACTCATCGTTCCAGTCCACATGTACGGCGCAGAAGCATGGACTATATCAAAAGCAGATGAGATGGTGCTTGGAGTATTCGAGAGGAAAGTTCTTCGGAGGATTTATGGACCTTTGCGCGTTGGCGAGGGCGAGTATCGACGGAGATTTAACAATAAGCTGTACAAGCTGTACGCAGACATCGACATTGTTCAGTGAATAAAGATCCAGCAGGTCATGTCGTGAGAATGGACGAAGGTGCTCCGGCCAAGAAAGTTCTCTCGAAACCCGGTGAACGCAGAAGAAAGGGGAGACCTCCACTGCATTGGGAAGATCAGGTGGACAGTGATGCTGACTCCCTAGGTATTCCCAAATGGCGCCACGCTGCACGAAACAGAAATAGCCGGCGTACCATGTTGGACTCGGCCAAAGTCGTCTAGACGGTTACGTGCCAATTAAGTATGTAAGTAGGTAAGTAAAAGGCATATCGGAGTGCCTTACGGTTACGTAAGTTGGGACTCTGGAAGGAGCGTACATACGGGCACGGACGTATTCAGCTCCATCTTACCGACTCCGATATCAACACGGAAACAGACTACATCTGTCCTATAACAGTCTTCCATACAAACAATGAGATTTTCTTGCCATCTAGGATGGACTGGGGAGATGGTAAACTCGCGCAGGGATTCGATATTTAAGTTTTCACGGACGGGTCCAAGATGGCGGGCGGAGTGGGAGCAGGTATGTTCGCAACTCAGCTGAACACTTCCATATCAATCAGGCTCCCGGACAAGGCGACCAGTTTTCAATCTGAAGTTTTCGTCATACAAGAGGCATGCAAGGCTTGCAGCGGAAAGTGTCGAAAACAGAATAGGCCTTTTCTCGGACATTCAGGCGACTCTGAAGGTTCTGGGATCTGTAACGGTATCATCAAGCCTGGTGAGGCAGTATAGCGAGTGGGTAATGGGGCTTAGCAAGTCGACATACCGTATCTCTGATTTGTATGCTGAAGTACCGCGACATTAAGGAAAATCAAGTGGCTAATGGATTAGTTCTTCAAGGCTCGGATTTTCATGTCGCAGAGGCGGAGCAGCTTCTCGCGCTCCTGGGCTTGGTCGGCAATGGTTTGAGAAGGCTAAATCAAGGTAGAAACGGTTGCAGACCTGCAGCGTATGCAGAAGTATGTGCCCTTAATACAATGATATGCGCTCCTCAGCCATTCTAAGGATGTCAAGAGGAACATTTCCCGCTTAACTGAGGTATTCACAGGACGTTGGCAAGCCTTTTGTTCGACGACCTGTCAGAACTCAAGGGCGTTAGGCCTGAGGAGCTTCTCAGATACCTAAACTCAACAGGATGGATATAGGGAGTAGGACTTGCACTGCTTCCGAATTGATATTCTCTTTTAATCTATTCTTCTGGTTTTTTATTCACGAGCCGTGGAATCGAAACGGCTCTCCGGCGCTAAATGGAGTCACTGAGACTCGCCATTCTAACCAACCAACCAACCAACGTACCTTTTTAGATCATTTGTACGGACGGGCACGAATAAGAAACCAATGTTATCCATGTCCAACTTTGCTTACAAAAGTTATACAAAATTTTATAGAAAATTGCTTTAAACAAATGAAGATGAAAAGTGGTTATTGTCATTTATAAACCGATATAATAAACCTTTTTATCCTATATTTTATCCTCTATTCCAGCAGATTGTAATCCCTGAATTATTAGGTATCTTGGCTATTCGAAAATAGCATATCTATTTTAGTGAATGTTAAGTCTCATATTCACTGGAGGACGACGGAATGGATAAATATGTCTTATACCTATAAGTCAATTGCCGACTAAGAAGTTGATTTACTGATATACAAACGTACACTTTTTGTTGTTAATGCCAGCAAATTGAAATCTAATTCATTCCAAACATCAATATATAGCCATGACCATGGCATGCTGGGCACTTCATAGTCGTAATGCCTTTACAATTTACTTTTTGTAATCTAAGTTATTGATTACTGTGTTGGGAATCAGCGGTAGGCCTTCAAGCCATCAGAGTAATACCAGTAGCAAATCATGCGATTAACCACTCGACAGCTATTTATGTAGGTCTTCTTCTTTTTCTTACCATCTCAAGTGTTCTTGGTGTGCGTGCTGCCGTCGTGGCTGTCGTCGCACTCACTCGAAATTCAATCTGTTGCTAACTTTGTGTGCTTTAGAAGTTCTTCTTGACTGTTTTGGTTTTTTGCTGCCGGGCCATGGTCTCTAATGATTATTTAGAGCAGCCGCCTTCTTTTCTTTGTGTTATTTATTTACGTTTTTTTTGCTTTTAATTTTCTTTAAATTCTAATTTAATTTTCCAAATCAATAAAGCTGCTCCTACTGTTTAATGTTAGTCAAAGTGCTACTTTTTTCCCATGTTCAGAAATCATACAAATTAAACACACCGACAAAGCTGTTTTTATATGATTGGCTTCATGAAACGTAAAAAAAAATTAATGATTTGCCTGTTGCTGTCATCGCTTTTGTTCATTTATAAGTTGATATCGCACGCTAATGCGTCTGTTGTACGCAGGATAAGACATTTTTATGATCGTAGAATCAGAAAAAATCTCACGTAAACATATACCGGCTTACGTGTTATGTATGCTCAGCTATAGCTATATGTATATATGTACACACAAGCATGCATATGTTTATATGAGTCAGCATGCACTTAGTCTATTTAAGTTACGACTGCCGCGAAGTTAGCAACAACATGCATTACTTGCGCGTGTGAGAGACAAAAGTTTACAACCTTTTGCCTCACGGTTTTTTTTGCTGCCTTCCCCTGTACTCATAATTCTTTGCAATATGATCTGATTAGCAACATTGTCACTGCAATATTGCACATTATATTTGAACGCTATTAAAGTGGTAGGTGATCGCCTTGCATAGTCATAGTCAATATGGAGAATATGAGCAACGAAAAATAGCAGAAAAAACACAAAAAAAAAAAGTAAATGATCTTTATGAAATTGCACTAAAATCAGTCTGAGTATGGATTTATCAGCTGCACTAATAATTTGGAAACTTAAGTTATCAACAGTGGAACATAAAATGATTTTAATAGCGGCAAAGGCAGAAGCTTATGCGTTCGTGATTTGCTGGAGTTGGCGGTTTTTCGTTACAAAATCTAGCAATACTCGGACTGAGGAGTAATATTATTGTCGTCCTTGTATATTGAAGCGCACCTTACGCTGTGCAGCTGTGCCACTGCAGAATTTGTTCTGTAATAGACTAAGACCATATTGATAGCAGTTGATACTCTTTCCTGGAATAATTGCAAACAGGTCCGGAAATAGGCCATATACTCGTATGCGCCTTCAATTATAACGAAATTATCATGTTATAGATAAACTATAAAATTGTTTCTGCCTGTTGCTATTTATTTCTCAGTCAAGTGGCAACAGTTTCTTCTGCACATATTTCACGAACTACACAAACCTAATCTATTGTTACGTTTGTTTTTACATGGCCGTTTTAATTCTAATAATTATTTTATGTGAATTTTATATGAGCTATTGGCCAGTTTATAATTAAGAAAAATTGAAAAAAATTCTTTTTTTTTGGTAGAAGTTATGGATCCATTTCGGAGAATGTTGTTGTTACTGTTATCTAACATGTTGAGCTTGGTCAATTTGCCACAAGTTGTGACTGCGTGTTGTCAACAATTAATCATGACTAATCGCTTCAAGTTGGCGCTAAAATCGATTTCACGTTGGCGGTAAGCTAATGTAGATAGTTGCTCGTGGGTGAATTAGCATTGTTGTTGTAAATAAATTGATTTTGTTTTACTTTTGGTTTTTTGGTCGTTTTTATTTTGATAACTACTTTGTTATTGAGCTCTCAAGACCATTATTTTTTTTTTTTTTTTTTTTTTTTTTTTAAAGGAAAAATTGGTATGAAAGATTAATACTTGTTTGGTAGAAGTTATAGATCCATTTCGGAGACCACCACATCTCTTCATCAGACTTCTTTTTTTTAAAGTAGTTATCAAAATAAAAACGACCAAAAAACCAAAAGTAAAATTTAATCGGATGAGCCAGCCGACAAACAAACTCTACTAATTAGTGCAAAGCATTGCTTGTGCTTAAAATAGAATTTGTACAAACCAAACAAACACACAACCACACCAACATACAAGTGACAAATACCGATAACGTCGGCAAGGTCACTGTTGCTGGATAGTAGGTTGTAAAAAGGAAAAAATGAAAAGAAAAATTAATACAAGCAAAATGCAAGGCAGCGGTAGCCTAATGGTGATGCCATTAGACTTCCAACCGGAAAATCCGAGGTTCGATCTCGGCGGACGCCAATGAATAAAAAAATGTTAAAAAAAAATAAAAAAAAAAAATAAGTCTGATGAAGAGATGTGGTGGTCTCCGAAATGGATCTATAACTTCTACCAAACAAGTATTAATCTTTCATACCAATTTTTCCTTTAAAAAAAAAAAAAAAAAAAAAAAAAAAAAAAAAAAAATAATGGTCTTGAGAGCTCAATAACAAAGTAGTTAAATTGATTTTGGTTGCAGTTGTGGGTATTATTACAGCAAAGGTTCAAAACACTTAGTTCTTCTTTAGAGTTAATGAGTTAATTTAGCGCTATTTTAAGATTTTCTGTGCTTTAACTGGCTCGCAGTCTATGGGCAGAAAGTGAACGGGCTCAATTTCATTGTTTTGATAGTCATTTTTTTAAGTGAATGTACAAAGGAATGAAGCAGATAAGTGAACATTTATGAAATCAAACTAGAAGCAATGTATCAATCGCCTCATTTTATTTAAATTTTGTTTATAAAAAAACTTGAAATTTATGTCATTCGCCATTTTCTTACAAGTGCATAGCTATGTATGTATATTAGAGTAGGTCTTAAAATCAAATTAGCGATTTCATCCCCTACTTCGGTAACAGTACAGTCAAAGATATCACATGTAAATTTTGGTCCCAAGCGGAGATGGTTAAAGGGTGTCGCACAGAGTTAGTGGTGGGCGAGTCCGAGATGTTTAGGTAATCGAGAGAATCGCCATCGTTTCAAAATCACAATCGAGACAAAAGTTGACTCGCTCCTCGACTACACAATCGAGATGTTTTTGCGATTGTTCCGAGTCGCGAGTCGGAGGTTATTTCGATGATATGTTTTAGTTGATAAAATAAATTGAATGAGTGTGTTTGATGAAGAAAGTAAGATGTTTAATGGAAGTGAGGCAAATACATAAATAAAAGAACCAAATTGAAAAATATGCTATACACAGATGCTGCAGTTTTGCAATCACACCTAAAGAGTGTCATGAATAATAATAATAACACTGGATCACAAAATGAAATTTTTTGTCTGTACTTTGAACGTGACTATCCTATCTATATGTAAAATCGGTCTCTGATTCCGAAAATCGGGTTCATTTTTAATTCTATGGGAAGGTTTTTGAGATATCGGCAATTTACCGTTATTTGGCCAATGGGTCCACTTAATCCAGTATATCTCTTTAACACAGTGAGTTATCTTCCTTAGGGTGACACCAAACGAAAGAAAATTAAATTTCCTTTTTACGGTTCCTATAACATTTTTCTCTAACTTGTATAGTTTCTGAAATATTGACGATTAAATTTGAATTTTTTCGATTTTTTACGATTTTTTGAAGAAAAAATTGACTTTGTCAGACAATAGCTTTAAAACCAATGTCTTCACCTTCGGGTTTACTCTTTTACGTGAAGCTCCATTCTATTGGGAAAAATATAAGCTATCAACGAAGAAAATCCATGGTAAAATGGAAAAGTTATAGGCGATCAAGTAAATACAGGCACGTCGCGCAATGCCTCTGCACGGGTATATTCTATGCATGTTATACCCGTAAATGGGCTTGTATCTACTGCGCTGCCAACGTGCTGCTACTGCAGATGTGTAGGTATTGGTACAATATGCATAGAATGTACCCGTGCAGAGGCATTGCGCGACTTGGTTGTATTTACTTGATCGCCTATAACTTTTCCAGTTTACCATGGATTTTCTTCGTTGATAGCTTATTTTTTTGGAAATGGAATGGAGCTTCACGCAAAGGAGTAAAACCGAAGGTGAAATCATTGGTTTTAAAGATATTGCCTGACAAAGTAAATTTTTTCTTCAAAAAATCGTAAAAAATCGAAAAAATTCAAATTTAATCGTCAATATTTCAGAAACTATAAGAACTAGAGAAAAATGTTATAGGAGCCGTGAAAAGGAAATTTAATTTTCTTTCGTTTGGTGTGACCCTAAGGAAGATAACTCACTGTGTTAAAGATATATACAGGATTAAGTGGACTCATTGGCCAAATAACGGTAAATTGCCGATATTTCAAAAACCTTCCCATAGAATTAAAAATGAACCCGATTTTCGGAATCAGCGACCGATTTTACATATAGAAAGGATGGTCGCGTTCAGAGTATTTTTTGGCTGTAGAGCAGTGTAATTAATTATTTTAATATTAATAAATTTTCTGAAGTGAGTCCGAGATGTTGTGGGGTTGCTTTGAAAACGAGAGGAATCGTTTGTGAGTCCGAGGTGTTTTAACGATTGTTTCGACTGACGGCCATTTACGACTTGACTCGAATACGAATGAAAACCATCGAGAGCATTCGAGATGTGTCAACAATCGAGAGAATCGAATAAAACATCTCGGACTCGTCCATCACTACACAGAGTTCAAAGCTCATATAACCATATAAATGCCAATAAAATACATTACGTTTTTTATATCTAATGCACTGAATCGATATTCCTGTACTCTAGGATACCATATATACATTTTGGTCCCGTTCGGAGACGGTTAAGGGGTGTCGCACCGGGGTCATATATGTATGGTAATGTGAACATTGACCACTATTCGACACGCTTTAACAATCTCCGATCGGGAGAAAAACGTATATTTGGTATCCCTAAGGGCAGGTCTATCAACTTTGTTCATTAGATATACATATAATTATTTTTAATATTTTGAGGCTCCATAGAGTTTCTGAGCTTTGACCCCTGTGCGTGATCCCTTAATTATCTTCGATCGGGACTAAAATTTATATTTGTTATCCTTCAGTGCAGAGCTATCGATTTTGGTCATTAGATATACAAAACAACTTGTTTTAATTATTTGAGTCTCCAAAGATAGATAGTGTTTTCTGAATTTTTACCCCTATTCGACACTTCTTAACCGTCTCTGGCATCTTCGACTATGTTAGCATCGTTCTAGGGGGTAAGTTTGAAGAAATATGATATACGATTTTACTCCATACATTTGGGGGTACCCTAATGTACTTATATATGTATTTTTGAAATTTATTGTTGCTCAAAAAAAAAAAACATCGCACATCAGGTTTATCTTCATGTTGCACATTAAAATTAGATTTATTAAGTGATTAGAGATTGATATCTACATATCTACTAGATAGGCATCTATTCTGTATTGTGACATTGTCTTTAATATAATGGCTGTTTCAACTTAATGCTGAAACAGAATGATGCAGTCATGTAAACTTATCTGCATCTCCAACCACATTTATATTGCAGATTCAGTTAAAAATAAACCAGACAAATTTAATGTTCGTGTTTAATATTTTTTTTTTTGTTTTTTTTTTTTATCGCTAATACGAACATTGCATTTTCGTTAACCGCTCACGCTTCTTTTAAAATATCAACCAACATTTACTGTTATCACTACCACACTTTTCATCGTCATTAAATTGCAGTTTTCATTAATATTAATATTGTGAGCGATAGCAGATTATAGATATGAAATGATCATGTCAGTTTGCTATTATTATACCAAAAGCATTGACAGCCTGCTACTCGTATCATTCAATTAGATCATCAATCAAGGTATATGTGCACGAGGGAATGCTGGAGAAACAGGAGCAATGATTGCAACAAACTACTCTAGCACGCGAAAATGATCAAATACACATTGAAATGGAGCAGAGCGGAGTGAAGTGAAGAGAAGTGCAGTGGAATGGAGGCGACTTGTGTAATCAAACATTTATCATGATCGTTTTGCACATTGTGCGCATTGTCGTCGTCATCAATCATCTTTACGATCTACTGCGGATTAAAAAGGTAGAGAAGTAGTGAAACGGTTAAAAGGAAGAGTTAACAGTCAGTAAGGCACAGTCTAGAAATTTCGATGACCATATACATACGATTGCGCTGACCATAAAATGTTAAGCTTTCATACTTAGATTGTAGAGCAACAAACATGATGACGCAGTTTTTTTGGGCTTTTTGGCATCCTCTCAATGTTGCTGCTATTTTTGTTGTGATTAAATCTGATGTGCCTTGCTTGTATTTGTATTTTTTGTTGTAACTTATCTAGCACGTTGTTGTTGCTACGCTGTTTTTCTATCACATTTATATTCCAATATTACATGTCATAAACGGCGGTGCTGTCATCCTTTCGGTATACCAGTTTTTCTTTAATATTTTTCAGCTTCCTGTGCGTTTTATCGATATGTTGTTGTTGTTATAGTTATTGCGTTTGTTTTTTTTTTTTTTGTTTATCTGTTCTTTTATGTCTCCAGCATGTCTGCCGCTTTCAATTTATGTCATTTATAAGATTGAGTTATGCCTTTTAAGTATTTCGTGAATTTAATCGTGAGCAAGAGAGTATGTATGTGTCTCAAATGCCCAAATTAGGTGCATAATGATCATTGAGCAAATGAAATAAAAAGTTGTAACATATCTGTAGTTTAAATATTACAACTCTACTTGTTAGTTGTATAGTTTAGCTTCTGAATGATTTTAACTCAGGATGAAAGTGCTAAGCGCGTTTAGATAAAAATCCACTTCCTTTTGCAATCTCATGCCAAGGTTTTTATTGCACTCTGAAACTGTAAGCTGATTTAGATAAAAAATAGTAAAATTGTCAAAACTCAAATATGGCATAAACAGGACATGTACTGAACGTGGAATAACTTTATGAAATATCTTCATTCATTACCTAAGAGATATAGTGCACAAGCATTGCAATCTTACCTATCATCTGAATGAGCATGTTACTGTTTCCAGCCTTTAACACCAGGATTTTCAACGCTCTAACTCCATCAACAACTTTCTGCAATTCATTTATCTGCCAACTAGTACCTAGATTAACAAAAATTATTTACCGAAACACTGTTAGGGATTCCGTACATACGATTCGCGCTCCTCTACCCACTCGCATAAGCTGGTGTTTGCTGTTTGATTGCCCTTTTTATGATTTATTGCGCTTTGATGCATTACAATAAATATGTTTTATGACTAAAAGATATGCATTAAGATCTCAACTACATCAGCAAATGATTTATGCAGTGCGCCGCAGGTGCGAAAACTATTTCGTATCAAGATTTGATAAGCAAAGCAACTTATAACTGCCGAATAGCCGATTGGCACATAGGTATTTTAGAGATTGTGACAACAGACAGCCGTCGGGCTTTAATCTGTCGTGTATATCTGAACTAAGCAACTGTGTTAGTAGATATAGATGCATAAATATGTATTTATCTGACAATTAGAGCCACTAACAACAAGTATTGTTTAATTTTCATATATCAAACGCAGTTTAAAAATTTATTGCGTGCATGCGCTGCACAGCGGTAGTTCTGGGTTGAAATCTTTTTCCTTCTATGCTGAGGTTGAAGATAAGCGAGGTTTGTATATACATACGTACGAATTTCGCATATGATATTTTATATGTGCGTTTTTTTCAATTTTATATCATAGCAATTGTGTGGCCTTGTTCCGTTTGTAGCCTCGTTGCGCATGATCAAATCGTAATTAATTATTACACAAACTCTAGATGTTATGATAATGTCAGCAGTTTTTTCAAATGCTTGTGATCTTTTGTGATAATTGATGATAAATAAGTTACGTTGCTACGGTCAAGATAGTGATGGGATATACTGTGAAACGAATTTCCGTCATACTTGATGGGATTCTAAGTTAACATAATGGCAAAAAAATGATTTTTCATTACCAATAAATCACAAGATATATATAGTTAAAATCGGTTGACGGCCACGCCCACTTTCATATATGTATATTACAAAGTGACCTAATAAAAACATTTTAAGCCATATCTCTGTCAAATATAAAGATCTATCATTGAAATTTTGTCGCATGAGTCCAACTATGGATATAAAACAAAAAACACAAAAATTTTGGAAAATGGGCGGTGCCACGCCCACTTATTAAGGGGCAAACATTGAAAGTTTTATTAGTCATAACTCAGAAACCGTTGAAGATATATCGATGAAATTCCGTACACGTGATATACTTACTTAGGCAAATGTTTGGACGAAGAATTTCCAAAATCGGTTGACGGCCACGCCCACTTTTATATATGGGTCTTATAAAGTGACCTACACAGAGCCAAAAAGTTCACCTACAATTAAAGAGACTGCCACCTAAAAAAGCTATTTGGCCAAGGAGAGGGAGAGGGGACAAAATTGAAGAAATTTTTGCTAGAAATTCTTCTGGATTTTAGCTTGAATTTCTTCTTAAATTTATTTAAAAGGATATCGTCTGAAAACGAGGAGATAACTTCTTGTTTATTAATTTTTTATGTCATTTTGTAAAAAAAAATTAAATTGTTAGAAGAAATCTGCTTGTTTTTAGGAGAAAATTTTTATAAAGCAAATCAATAAGGACATCCTCTAATTTTTACTTGAACCTTTTTGAATTTATTAAAAAGGAAAACTTTTTATTTTTAAAAGAGCCCTTATTAATTCAAATTTTGCTTTAAACGTCTTAACATACGTACATACATACATATGTACATATATACTCGTAGTTATTGCATCAGCCACGTTTTATGCGTGCAATTACATGTTCAAGAAATTAAAAGGGAGAACTTTTTATTTTTAAAAGAGCTCTTATGTATTTCCTCCGTTCGTCAATTTCACTACGGCTTTGCACATTTCTACAATTCTCAAACGATTAATGAAGCACTTGGTATAAAGAGTTTATTATGTCCATCTACACTTATATGAAATGAAATGTTGCCCTTTGTCTGAATAAGTCCTAGGAAAATACTAGTTGACTAATTATGTTTTCCGATGAAAATCAAGATTCTCTTCTTAATAATATTAAACAGGGTTTCTTCTTAATTTTACAGGTTATCTGCTAAATTTATGTGAAAAGGTTTCCATATTTATTCTAGGAGTCATCTTCTAAATTTTATTTAATAGGTTTTCATCTTAGTTTTATAGGTTATCTCTTAAATTTTACTGAAAATGATTTCATCTAAAATCCACGGGTCATCTTCTTAATTATATTGAAAAGGTTTTCATATTAGTTTTACAGATTATCTACTTAGTTTTATTAAAATGAAATATCCAGTAATAATAAGACGGGCATCTTATTGGAGAGAAAGCATAGAGAAATCCGCTAAACTTTGTTCTAATTTATAGGGCATTTTATGTGGTATTTTGGCTCTGTGTAATAAAAACATTTTAAGCGATATCTCTGTCAAATATAAAGATATATCATTAAAATTTAATGGCAGGAGTCTAACTACGAACATAAAACGTAAAACACAAAAATTATGGAAATTGGGCGTGGCACCGCCTCTTTTTAGAAGCAGGAATATACGAGATTTCTGAGCCCATAACTCGACAAATAATTTATATATAATGACGAAACTTGGTGTGTACACTTTTATTACTTGTGGTAATACATGTTCAAAATTTTAGCGAAATCGGTTTGACGACCACACCCACTTTTATACATGGGAACTATAAAGTGGCCTAATAAAACATTTTATGCGATATCTTTGTCAAATATAGAGAATTCATAGAAATTTTGTGGCATGAGTTCCACAATAGACCGGAAACAAAAAATATAAAAATTTTGGAAGATGGGCGTGGCACCACCTCTTTTTAGACAACGGAATATACGAGATTTCTTAGCCTATAACTCGACAAATAATTGAGATATTATAACGAAACTTGGTTTATACACTTTTACAACTTGTGTTAATAGAAACGCAAAAATTTAGTGAAATCGGTTATGATCACGCCTACTTTTTAACAAAGATATTTCTGGAACACAGTTTGGGAATTTGTAACGTGACATCTTTGTAACTAGAAGTCATAAAGGAATGAAATTTTGCACAAAGAATAATATTCATATGCTTAGTTGGATGACTGATAAAAATGTTGAAAATGGGCGTGGCTACGCCCACTTTATGCTGCACTCGCTTTGTATAAAGTACACTGTGTTTCCATCAAACGCAAACAAACAATGAAAGCATACAGCTGATTATCTAATGTTCGATTCCACTCGAACTTAGGCTTCCTTACTTGTTTTCTTTAAAATACTTGCATTTCTTTGCTGTAATTTTTAACATGTTGCTGTTTCTTGACCATAATTGGTGGATCTGGTGACTGCAACAAAAAACGATGAAACCGGTGAACTATCGCAATTGGTTGTAGCGGTGAATTCAACAAAATCGATAAAACCGGTAAATTATCGCTATTGGTGGAATTGGTCATAATTGGTGGAACCGGTGACTGTTGCTATTGGTGGAAGTACTCATTATTGGTGAAACCGAAGAACGCAACAAAAGCGATGAACCCGTGAATTATCGCTATTGGTGGAAAAGATCATATTTGGCGGAACCGGTGAATGCAACAAAAATGATGAAACCGGTGAAATCGCAATTGGTGGAAGTACTCATAATTCGTGGAATCGGTAAATGCAACAAAATCGAAAACCATTAGATTATCGCAACCTGGTGGATGTATTCTAAAATGTTGGAGCCGGTGAGCACGACACAACCGTTGAATGCGGAGAAATAGTGCGGCTGTTGGATGTTTGGTATATTGGTGGAGCCGTAGTTTGACAAGGTAGAAGAAACAGCAACATGTTAAAAATGACAGCAAAGAAATGCAAGTATTTTAAAGAAAACAAGTAAGGAAGCCTAAGTTCGAGTGGAATCGAACATTAGATACTCAGCTGTATGCTTTCATTGTTTGTTTGCGTTTGATGGAAACACGGTGTAGGTACTTTCTATAAAGCAAGTGCTGCATAAAGTGGGCGTAGCCACGTCCATTTTCAACATTTTTATCAGTCATCCAACTAAGCATATGAATATTATTCTTTGTGCAAAATTTCACTCCTTTATGACTTCTAGTTACGAAGATGTCACGTTACAAATTTCCAAAGGGTGTTCCAGAAATATCTTTGTTAAAAAGTAGGCGTGGTCATAAACCGATTTCAATAAATTTTTGCGTGTCTATTAACACAAGATATAAAAGTGTATAAACCAAGTTTCGTCATAATATCTCAATTATTTGTCGAGTTATAGGCTAAGAAATCTCGTATATTCCTGTTTCTAAAAAGAGGCGGTGCCACGCCCATTTTCCAAAATTTTTGTGGTTTTCGTTTTATGTCCGCAGTTGGACTCCTGCTATAAAATTTCAATGATATATCTTTATATTTGACAGAGATATCGCTTAAAATGTTTTTATTAGGCCACTTTATAATACCCATATTTAAAAGTGGGCGTGGTCGTCAACCGATTTCGCTAAAATTTTTAACATGTATTACCACAAGTAATAAAAGTGTACACACCAAGTTTCGTCATTATATATCAATTATTTGTCGAGTTATGGGCTCAGAAATCTCGTATATTCCAGCTTCTAAAAAGAGGCGGTGCCACGCCCATTTTCCAAAATTTTTACGGTTTTTGTCTTATGTTCGTAGTTAGACTCCTTCCATAAAATTTTAATGATATATCTTTATATTTGACAGAGATATCGCTTAAAATGTTTTTATTAGGTCACTTTATAAGACCCATATATAAAAGTGGGCGTGGTCGTCAACCGATTTTGGAAATTTTTCGTCCAAATATTTGCTTAAGTACATATATCACGCGTACTAAATTTCATTTATATATCTTCAATGGTTTCTGAGTTATGACTCATAAAACTTTCAATATTTGCCCCTTAATAAGTGGGCGTGGCACCGCCCATTTTCCTAAGTTTTTGTGCTTTTTGTTTTATGTACATAGCTGGACTCATGCCACAAAATTTCAGTGATAGATCTTTATATTTGACAGAGATATCGCTTAAAATGTTTTTATTAGGCCCCTTTATAGTTCCCATATATAAAAGTGGGCGTGGCCGTCAACCGATTTTGGCAATTTTCCGTCAAAACATTTGTTTAAGTAAGTAAATCACGCATACCAAATTTCATCGATATATCTTCAACAGTTTTTGAGTTATGACTCATAAAGCTTTCAATGTTTGCTCCTTAATAAGTGGGCGTGGCACCGCCCATTTTCCAAAATTCCATCAAATTTCTTCTTAGGGGCCTGAGCTCAACACGTGGATAAAATTTCATCACTCTAGCTATATTAGTGGCTGAGATACCAGATTTCCGATTTTTTCTATATAGCAAAAGTGGGCGTTTTCATGGTCCGATTTCGCCCATTTTCAATACCAACCGTCCCAGTGTCGATACCAACTTGCATTTCAAATTTCATCAAAATATCTCAATTTTTGCGCGAGTTAGAGTGTTTACAGACGGACGGACGGACAGACGGACAGACGGACGGACGGACATGGCTCAATCGATTTCTCTTTTCACCCTGATCATTTTGATATATATAAGTCTATATCTATCTCGATTATTTCATTCTGTTACAATCCACCGTTATGTGATTAAAACTATAATACTCTGTGTACTAGTACAGCTGAGTATAAAAATACATTGTGTACGCACTGAAAAGTATGCAGATTTTAAAACAGCGATATCTCGGAGACCAAAAAAGACACGTTAACAAGGTTAACGGCATTTGAAAGTGCAAAGCCTATTTGTTAAGGTAATGGTCGTAGACTTTAAATGAAATCATAACTTTCGGCTGGCCCTAACTCCAAAATCTTAAGAAAATTGCACTTTTTGCACTTGCATTTTTAGGTCAAGATATCTCGAAAACTATTTCGAATTTGGTAATTTTGACTTCAGATTCGGATTCAGCACATCAAAGTCCTTCGGAAAAGTATATCCTGGCTTCTTGGTAAGAAGTTCGAATCATTTTTTTCTGCCTGCGAAATACAAAATTTTTTTTTACCTGTCAAAAAAACTTCGGCTTAAAACCCGCGGACTAAGAATTGGTTTAAGACCCATGGTTTCTTTGGCAAAGTTAGTTAGAATAGTCCTTAGAACATTATCCGCGTATGCGATTTTTCACTTTTTTCACTCCCATACAAATGGACCCGCTCTAATATATATACATAATTTACGAAAAATGAATTGGTTAGCGTATATCAGAAGGAAAAAAACTAATACAGCAATTGCTAAAAATTCTGATAATCATTCCAGCTAGATCTTGAAGTAGATTAAACCTCTGGCATATGGGCCCAGCCAGTTCCTTTTCATTTTCGTACTGTTTGTACTTTAAATTGGGCTAGAGACTTGAAATTCCATTCCATTCACATTTAATTGTCTACCGATCTGTAAAAAACATGTTGGTATCTTACACACTAAGCTAGTTATACGGTTTTTGAGCAGTATATCACATTCGTCACAAATTATATCAAAACGAAAGTGTGTGCTTATGACCTCCCAAAGTATCCAACCGATGAAATTTTCATAATAGGATCATGTTGTGGTCTCTTTGCACAAGATAGTGTTTAAAAAGTGTTCAAACCCTGAGTAGCAGCTTTCATTTTGTACAATTATTGCTGAAAAATGTTTCAGAGCCATTCGGTTCAAGATTTGGGCCGAAATTCCGGGAAGCATCCACTATTTGTAACCATATCTTATGCGGAGAGACCACATGAACCCACTGTGAAAGTTTCATAAAAAATGGTTTCATATTTTTGGAGCTTTTGATATAAATACATACTTATACGGAGTTATCCACTTAACTCTACTCTTAAATCTGAGTTAACCATATAAATTATTTTGATAAAATCGCATTCAACTGCAATTAACTCTACTCTAATTTGGAGTTTATTTTGAGTTAATGGAATGCAACCCTGTTTTTGGCCAAAATTTGTTAGCACTTTTGAAACATTGGCTTTAATTGAACAGTTAGGTGGTCGCAATAAACGGATGATTGGGATGCTTATGTCAATCTTCTATGAAGGTTACGTGTGATTTTGACATAAGATTCGCAGCAAACCTATGTATGCAGTATTGCGGCTACCTATCATATGTCAAATTAAACTCGGAGTTACATAAACTCCTCAACGTGAACACTTGACAGTTATCTATTAACTCCAAACCATTAACTCTAGTTAACTCTCCAACGTGAACATAGTATTAATTTGTATGTGGCTCCAGCCAGGCCCATGTGTTACGAATGTGACTATCGGAACATGTGTCAGGCGGAGAGTTAAGCGCGTAATGCCTGCACCCGCATTTTACGCCAAGTCATCTGGTTGTCGATGGGCAATGTTGATTGATCCCTTTTAATCCAATTCTTTTTTCTGTGAGTAAAATTTGCAAGAATATTGATAAATGTACAATTGAATACTCGCAGCAACGTAACAATGAAATGTTACGAGCTAATGGCCAGTTAATTTGTTCCAATATCCCCTCATTGCTTCTAGTAATAGGTATTTTATTTTAATGCAAAGAACTTGTATATAACATAGACAAAAAAGGCATCGAAAGTTCTGCGATATCAATTATAGTTCAACAAGGGTCTTTGCTGAATGCCCTTCTGTGGAATATACATACATACCACAATCGAGATCAGCATCTGTAAAACTTTCTGCTTAACTTTTCTTTCTGCTACGCTTTAACTCTGCTATCTTCGTCTGCTATCACTATACTCAACGCGCATTTAATTTACACCTAAGGTTAAATGCAATAAGACTTTATCTGATGCGCACGTTTATATACATACACTGAGAGAAAATTCAACCAAAAGTTGGTTAATAGTACTAATTTCACACTTGAAATGGAATCAATGTGAATTTTGTTTAATATTACCATTACCATGGTTGATATATTAGACAGTGTTTTTGGTTATATTAGCCATGATATTTGTTGATATAACAAAATGTTAGTTGAAATCTTCAACCAATTTTTTGTTACTATTAAACAATTTGTTGGTTATATTTTTATGCCAGTAGCAGCACTGCTATGTATGATCTATAAGAGAGTGTTAATATGTTAACTGAATAACAAATAAAATTCCAAATACTCACTTTCTCGCTTTCTGCAACTCGGGTCCAGCCATTCAACTTCGTCAAGCACAAACGGTGTTGAAGGCGATGGTAACAACAGAGCCGAAGCCATAAAGCTTCGTAAATATATTTACTTTTTTTTAGATATGAATTAACCAATATTTTCGTTAATATAACAAATATACACGTTGGGGAAGCCAACTTTCTGTTTGATATTGATTGTTACCAAAATATTGGTTAATGGTACAATGAAAATGAACATATTACATTTTTTCCTTTTGACATGAATAAATCAACCAATAAAACATTTACCAAGAAGTTGGTTGAAAAAACCATTGTACTTTTTTCTCTGTGTATATGCTTACATATACATGTAGTTACCTCTAAAAAACATGCTTCCCAGCTTTTGTGCGTGTGCTCATTTGTGCGCACCGCCGTGCCAATTAGGCAAATGCAAAATCCATGTTTAACACAAAAATTAAATGCGGATATTAAAGTACGCACAAATCTGCATACAAACATAAGTACTAGTTTCTATGTTGAAATGCACGCATTTTAATTCGTAATTAAAATGTGCAATATAAGGATAGCGCACAAGTAAGTAAGTGGCGTGCATTTTCATGCCGCTTTTGATTTTATTTATTTTTATTTGCTTTTTAAGTTACATAGTACTTTTGAATGTTCATCTACTTACATATGTATTATGCGCACAAATTAATTAAATTGAGAGAAAAATCAACCAAAAGTTGGTTAATAGTACTAATTTCACACTTGAAATGGAATCAATGTGAATTTTGTTTAATATTACCATTACCATGGTTGATATATTAGACAGTGTTTTTTTGGTTATATTAGCCATGATATTTGTTGATATAACAAAATGTTAGTTGAAATCTTCAACCAATTTTTTGTTACTATTAAACAATTTGTTGGTTATATTAAACATGGTATTGTTTGATTTTTTCGACCATGTTTTTGGTCATATTAACCATGATATTTGTTGATATAACAAAATGAATTGAAATCTTCAACCAATTTTTTGTTACATAAAATAAAAATATGTATGTGCATATATTGGATGAATATAAGCACATACATACCATAGTTATAACCCTTGTATTTATTCAGTTGGAGTATGAGTTGCTAATTCATGCTATATAGCTCGAACCATGCATGAGAGGGCTAAGAATTACAGAAGCTTTTCACATCCGCACGCGAATGCACCAACGAAAGCTATACAGCATAACTTGCGTAAACTGAAATCTTCAACCAATTTTTTTGTTATTATTAAACAATTTGTTGGTTATATTAAATATGGTATTGTTTGATTTTTTTGACCATGTTTTTTGTCATATTAACCATGATATTTGTTGATATAACAAAATGTTAGTTGAAATCTTCAACCAATTTTTTGTGACTATTAAACAATTTGTTGGTAAGATTAACCAACACCTTGTTCATTTTGTTTAAATAAAATAAAAATATGTACATATGTACAGTTTGAAAGGTTTGAAGCGCAATTTGCTTTTGTTCATAAACGTAAATTTTTCAAGCGTCGCTCATCACAACATCAAAAAACTCTCTCGCTCTCTGCAATTCGGGTCCAGCCATTCAACTTCGTCAAGCACAAATGGTGTTGAAGGCGATGGTAACAACAGAGCCGAAGCCATAAATGTTTTTACGTGTTTTTTTTGGATATGAATTATCCAATATTTTCGCTAATATAACAAATATATACGTTGGAGAAACCAACTTTTTGTTTGATATTGATTGTAACCAAAATATTGGTTAATGGTACAATGAAAATGTAAATATTACATTTTTTCCTTTTGAAATGAATAAATCAACCAATAAAACATTAACCAAGAAGTTGGTTGGAAAAACCATTGTACTTTTTTCTCTGTGTAGCACTTTAAGCTAAGTTCAATTGTTTAGCACTACTAGATAGTTTTAAGAGCAAGTAGTAAAGTATAGCTTTGGCATTGTCAAATTTTGCGCTAAAAATCTAGTTTATTTAATCTTTGATTTTTCAAAAAACTATCTTTAAACAATAATATATGTAGATATTTATTATTTCTTTCCGAAGTGACCCATCTGATTATATTAAACAAATGCAAAAATAGTTTCCCAAATTAAATTGAAATCCACCTAAAAACCATTAGAATCGCTTAGAGAAGTTGGAAACCATTTTTTCAGCACCTAAATATATCCAAATACACATATAATAAAATAATAGTTTTTCTTTCTGTGACACAATATAAATGTTACCTCCATAAATTGGTATATCGGTTGAGCGCCTAAGCTTTTTTTTTGTGCAACATCCACTGACATAATATTATACGATGACACTTTAGCACAAAAGTAGCGATACAAAAGAGCCGCCCGTTTCTATCTTAATCTTTAGCTGCCCATTGGCTTATAATTTCGCATTGTATCGTTGCAACATTTTTATGGATTATTTGGGACATTTCTGATATCTTTGTGGCGTGTGTGTATCATAACGTTCTTTCAACAACAGCAACACCAAACGCCAAATTTGTCAATACAGCTAAACGTTAGCCATAAACGTGTTTGGCTAACCGAAAACTAAAAACAAAGAATGCGTTTATATTTCGTGTATAACTATCTAGCCTTCTTTTTTCGTAGTTGTTGCACATTTACGTTGCCAATTTGGTGGCATGCAAGATTGTGCGACAATATCGTGATTGAGATTTTAAGTTCCGCATTGATGCGGTCAGAAATGTTTATAAAAGTAGCAAAGCATTAAACGAATTTATTTTGGATAGCTGCAGGTTAGAGCAAATATTTAAGTCGGAAATTGTAGTTGGGAATTTGTTTGATGTTGCAACATTGCAGTTTTCGTTTATGTGAATGCTTTTTTCTTTATAGCAAAGTTGCCTGTGGCTTTTCAAAGTGAAATAAATTTTAAGAATTAAATAGAGTTATTTTTATTTTAAACACATAAATACTAAAACAAACAATGCAAACATACAAACATATCGCACGTTTTATTCTATAGGGGTTTAACTCGAAATTTTCCATTTCTGGGATTTTGCCATATATTTTAATAACTGGAAAATGCCTCTGAGCTCAGTCTTATAAAATAGTAAAAAAAAAAATAAAAAAAATAAAAATGGCGAAAACAAAAGTGATCTTGTAGTTAGCCGTATAATTAAACTGTTTAAAATTATAAGTTTGTTTGCGTTTTTCCAAAAGAATTTTTTTTTTCAGTTAAATCTCTGTTGAATAAAATGTGCGATATGTTAGAATGACTGTATGTAAATATTGTCATACATGTGTAGGTACATAACCAGCGATAGTGTGATTATTTTGTTATTTTTATACTCAGCTGTACTAGTACACAGAGTATTATAATTTTGATTTCATAACGGTGGATTGTAACATAATGAAATAATCGAGATAGATATGGACTTATATATATCAAAATGATCAGGGTGAAAAGAGAAATCGATTGAGCCATGTCCGTCCGTCCGTCCGTCCGTCCGTACGCACGATAACTCGCGTAAAAATTGAGATATTTTGATGAAATTTGAAATGCAAGTTGGTATCGAGACTGGGACGGTTGGTATTGGAAATGGGCGAAATCGGACCATGACCACGCCCACTTTTCCTATATAGAAAAAATCGGAAATTTGGTATCTCAGCCACTAATATAGCTAGAGTGATAAAATTTTACCCACGTATTGAGCTCAGGCCCTTATGAAGAAATTTGATGAAGTTTTGGAAAATGGGCGGTGCCACGCCCACTTATTAAGGGTCAAACATTGAAAGTTTTATATGTCATAACTCAGAAACCGTTGAAGATATATCGATGAAATTTGGTACGCGTGCTATATTTACTTACCCAAATGTGTGAACGAAAAATTACCAAAATCGGTTGACGACCACGCCCACTTTTATATATGGGTATTATAAAGTGACCTAATAAAATCATTTTTAGCGATATCTCTGTGAAATATAAAGATAATTCATTGAAATTTTGTGACATGAGTTCTACAATAGACCGGAAACAAAAAATAAAAAAAGTTTATAAAATGGGCGTGGCACCGCCTCTTTTTAGACAAAGGAATATACGAGCCTATTACTCGACAAATAACTGAGATATTGTGACGAAACTTGGTTTATGCACTTTTATAACATGTGTTGATAGACACACAAAAATGTATTGAAATCGGTTTATGACCACGCCTACTTTTTAACAAAGATATTTCTGGAAAACCCTTTTGGAATTTGTAACGTGAAGTCTTTGTAACTAAAAGTCATAGAGGGATGCAATTTTGCACTAACAATAATATTTATATGCTTATTTGGATGATTGATACAAATTTTAAAAATGGGCGTGGCTGCGCCCTGTTTATGCAGCACTCGTTTCATATAAAATACACCCTATATCGAACAAACGCAAATAAACAATGAAAGCATACAGCTGAGTATCTAATGTTCGATTCCACTCGAACTTAGGCTTCCTTACTTGTTTGGAATTAACTTTACAATATTAATTTTGTCTAGTTTGAAGTTAATTTTTTTCTCGCCACTAGGCCAATAGCGGTAGTACATACTCGGCATGACGTTGCATACCACATGCCACACATTTTTTCTGACCTTTTTTGTCGTTTCCTTTTTTTTGTGTTTTTCATATAAAGCTGTTGCTTGCTTCAACAGAAATATGTGGTGTTTTTCGACAGTCAATTAATGTGGAATGTGCGGACACTATCTGCATTTCCCGCAAGCAATAAATGCAGAAATGCTGGCCTTTTTGTTTATTTATTTATTTATTAATTTTTTTTTTATTTTTTCAAGTGTATATTTTTTTAATAATTACATTTATTAAAAATTTTTCATGTTGTCCATGTACATAAATAAATCAAATTTTTTTTTCTTCGCCATTTTATTGCCAATTTGCTAGGTCTCAGTTCTGCCATATTTATAGTCTGCCTATTATAGCCAGCCTTTCAAATAATACTAACATTCCGTTTAGCAATTTTCTTTTTTAATCAATCTAAAAAACTTTTTTCCCCTTTGAAATACTCACACTCTCATGACTCCCGCATTAAAAATCGTCAAGCTCAATACGAACCATTAGCAATAGTTCGATGAAAATGTGACCGACCAACATTAATACCCTCGCAAATATCTCACGACAAATTCGAACTCTTCTTCTTGCTCTTCTTATTCTGTATCCTTTCATGTTTTGCAAAAAGTGACTCAACTTGTATAATGTTGTGTGTTTGATAAACGTTGCTTATCATCTTCTACTATCAACACCTAAGCATTAGGAAGCAGTTCATCGATCACTAGCCAGCGGCATCAAATTTTTCCGCCTCTCCGGCTAGCGTGCCAATCTTTGACTTAATCTCTCTTCCATTCCTTTCTGTTGTTTTTTAGTTTTTTTGTAATGCACTTGCAGCGTGGGAATCAGAACAAATCGTAGTCAGCTACTTGCACCACTTCAATCACCAAACATTTTTCATTTTCATTTGATTTTTGATGTCTGATTGTCCAACTGCTACAGAAATGTGAATACCAATTTATACACATAGCTGCTGGGCACTGTTTCATTATATCTAAACAAGAGCACAAGCGCGAAAAAATCAATTTCAATAAAGCTGGTTTGGTCTTAAATCGCTATTATGCCCGGCTCATAACTTACCGCCTTTTGTTTTCATCAACAAAAGTTTCCTATTCATAATCAATTTTTTATAATTTTCCCCACACTTAATACTCCGCTTATTGACAGAAAGAATGTTACAAAAATAAATGTTCAAAATGCTCAAAGGCCGCTAGCCTTCATTGCAATTTATGTCAACCACTTTTGTTGCCACAAAAAGTACCTACTACCTTCATTCCCTACCACTGAAACCACTTATAATCGCTTATTTTATGCCGAACGAAAACCTTATAAAATATTATGCAATAAACCTCCTCTAAGCAATTTTGTGTGCTTTTTTGTCTGTTCTCAGCTTATGTTCTCTCGGTGGCTATGAAAATATTCAAAAGCCCACTTGTAATCCTTAGCTATTTATTGTAATCGATCGAGCTATCACCACCACCAATCTTGTTATGCTTTGTTGAGTGTTGATGGCTGCTGGGCTGCGTCAATAACGCCTAAACTATTATTATCAATAGACACATCAACATCACATTTCACACTAAGTTGAGTAGTTGCATAGACAGCGTGATTGAATAGATATATACGAGTGCATTGAATTCTATATTGAAGTAAATTTGCCCATACCTAGAAATCCAACTCACCACACACAACTACTCCCAACATTTTTTTATCTCAACCAAATCTGTTCATGCGTGCTTATCTGCGCATGCGTGCTTATCTGCGCATGCGTATGCAATTACAGCTAAAACAAATACACCACACTTCGTCAGATATAACATTGCGCCTAAATGTATGCTATCCATAGTGAAGTGCACTTGACAGCAATTTAGCAAATTGTTGTTACGTATGTCTATTGCAGTGTGAAGTTGAATTGCTGTCTGCTACAAATTATTTTCAGAGCTACATATACCTACATACATATATGTAACCATTCAGTCAGCAGTTGACGAATATGAAATTTTTATACTGCTGGTTTGCTGTCAGTTTGTTATTGTTTCAGCTTGTTCCTGGTTAAATTGAGTTGATATTCTTCAATAAGAAGACTACACATTAATAGATTTTCTATGAATTTATTCATTTATCAATGAGAAGTGCATTTTTTCATAAGCAAAAGTCTTAGAAATATACATACATATGGTTAGATATTTCGTTTTTCAAGCATACATTATGCTTCTTGAATCATTGCTACCGATGACTATATTTAATGTCAACATCTTAGAGGTAAATAAATTATTTGCACTCCAAAGCCCTGAATAGATTTAAATTCTTGACAAATGTTCAGAAAATCATTTTACACAAAAATTGCCTTCAGTCCATTTTATACTCATACCGGTTTCTTGCACCACACAATGAGATGCTCCCAATTAAAAGAAAATTTTTTTTTATTCAGTTGTTTCATTTTATTTTATTTTTATTATTTTATTTTAACGCTTCACTTTCTATTTTTAAATCCTACTGCCAACAGCCGACAGCTTATCCACCTGCCAATGACACGTGTTATGTGTTCCGACATACCAGAAGAACAGCCGAGAAAAATAACAGAAATGCCTTTTAAGCCTTTTCATCACTCGCAGTTAATGCCGCCGGCTCTGCTCTTTGCTGTTTAGCTCCGTTGATTTGTAATTGCTACAATTGATGCTGACAGTTGTGCAAATTCCTTCCATGCCAAGTTGGTTGTAATTTTTACTGGTCCTTTGGGTTCACATTTATCTTACAAAAAAAAAAGTATGTAACTATTTTTTCTGCTCGAAATGTTGCTTTTGTTTGCCGACTCATATAATTTATTATTTTACATTCATATCTGTTTTCATATTGAACAGTTTGATGAATTTGCAGTTGATTCAGACCCATCCATTGTTCGAAGTTGGATCAGCTCAATTTTTAACACCATTAACACCACCATCTGGCTCCTGCCCTAAAAAGTACTGAAATGAGAAGAGAAAGAAAGAAAGAAAGAAAGAAAGAAAGAATGGAAACAAAGAACTTTAGTTATGTGAAATTTATGTAATTGGGAAGCAGATTTTAGCAATTCTTTCAAAGTGGAAGGGACTACAGATCTATGTTCTATATAAAATAGGGCACATCTTCCACCAATTACTATAATGACATACTCAACATTTTTGCCAAAATAGCTTAACATTCATGTTTTATTGTTCTATCACATATTTTGTCAAGAGATAGTTGTCTTCTTAGAATAGTAGCAACTCTATCAGTCCATACTGTGTTGCCTAACAAAAGACTTAAACAGAAAACCTGATACTTTTATATAACTCACAGATAATTTTATGGTAATGACGAATTAATTAACACCTTTCCTTGCTGCTTGACTAGAAAATTATAGAATTTCAATTATGTACATATGTATGTATCTACGTAGTAAACATGTAAAAGCATCTTTGCCTGAAGCCGCAAAGTGTTAATGCGCTTTCATTCAATTGTAGTAAAATTGTGAGTATGTTCCATGAAAATGGTGCTCCACTCCACTTTGCCAAGTGAAAGTGACTGGAGTCGCGAAATAAATATTAGTAATGTGTTAAAGTACTATTCAGCGTTGGGTTATCGGGGTCCTGCCTGTACTTAAGCCGGAATTACAATAGCGCTGTGGCAGTAGCAGCGATCGTTATTCGAAATCAGCTGATTTTTAGAAACTACGGTTTGCAATGAAGCGGCACATAATACAGCAGAGGCAGCTGGCAGCACCGCTCCGTTTAGCCCAAATTCTAAATTCGCTGCCGCTGCCTTGAATCGCAGCCAACTTCTAAGTGTTGATGTGAACTTATGTCTGTTTCCGTACTATCCAATGTAATATATTTTTACTAATTTTGTGTTTCCGTACTTTGATGCCAGCAAGCGGGAGAGAATTTAATTTTTACTTAATTGATTTCCACTAGCAAATATTGCTGGCGGAATGCAAAAGCAAAGAAGAAGAAAGAGCAGAGGAAAAAATGAAACAAGATTGATTATTTTAATTGAAAAGGTGGACATGAAAATGGTAAGTAAATTTATGTCACCACGTGTCCAAGGTAAAAGGAAACAGACCTAATATATAAAGAAGTCACTGCCAAATACTGCGAACGCCCTATTGTGTTTCGTCTGGCAGTCACTGCTCATATTTCGAAAACCGTCACTGCCCACTGTCACATCGCTAATGTAATTTGGGCTTTAGACTGTACTTTCCGATTAATTTCATATAGTTATAAATCCACATTCGTTAGTTGTAGATATGTATATAGACGATATCATCCATTACTTAAATAAGATTAAATTAAGTAGGATTGGGAATAATTTGCCCTCTTTAATTGTTAAATTGTATGTATATATTTATAATTTAATATACATTTATCTACATATATCCCTAGGTGTGCACCTCATAAAATGGCTCTACGCGGTCTAACCCTGACAATCAAACGTCAACTTTTAAAGCAGTTGGCCAAGAAGAATGCTCAAATGGGCAGCATTGCGTCCATTCATTCATTGGATAAAATTGGCAATCGTGAAATTGTCGGTTACGGCTGGAACGGCACCGCTTGCTTTGCCGATCGTACACTATCCAATGCCAGCTATACGTTTCCGTGAGCTAAACAATGAAATTAAGGCACTGCGTGAAAAGGAGAAGCAATTGGAAGAAATTGAGCAAGGAAGAGGTCAAAGCTTTGTATCGTGCTAGTTTTTGGTCAAACATTTGCTGAAGTTAAAGCGCCAACGGGTGAACGAATGTAAGAAGCTATAGGCTATGGATTCATCTTTTCAGCTTTGGCTATCTGGATTACGGTTTATATGAATTGCTTTGGTACGTTAATATACCAGGTGGATTGTAGAAAGCGTCAACTGGATTTTAGAAGGAGTCAATTGGATTTTGGAAAATTTGAATTGTATTTCTAATCTACTTTTCTAAAATCCAATTTTCACTTTCTAAAATCTAGTTGACGGTTTCTAGAATCCATCTGGAACTGGTGTAGTTCTATATTGCCTGTTTTACACCTAATTTTTTTTTTATCGTTTTTTCGTTACAGTTTACGATGTTCAATGATGAACACAAGAAGGCACAATTGCAACCTATGTTTGATTTGGAAATTAATCCAGTCACAGGTCTTACCTCCAAATGGGATTACGAGAACAACAAGTGCAAATAAGCTGTAGGAGTGAGCTAGTTGTCTTCGGTTCTGCACTGTGTGCGTGCGCCTATTTAATAAGTCTAAAGCAATTGAATTATAAAAAAAAATTAATATTCACATTGTCAATAAATATGAAATTATTGTAAGTTTGGTATTGAAAACGATAGAGAAAAAAAAATAATAATCCGTAAAGAATCTAAAAATACAACAAATTTGGTGTTTTACTAAATTTTTTTTCTGTTTCTAAACAGTACTTGGTTTGTCAACAACAGAGGAGTTGTTCTTTATTTGCTTTACTATTGGAAGTGTTCGTGCTAAGAGCTATTAATTGAAGAACAAATGGATGTAGTCATAGAATTGTTTCCAACTACTTCTTAGGATTCAGTGACATTTCTTTGCGGAATTCAATCCATGAAAAGCAGCCTATTTGTCATATTCATTACCAGGCGCTCATAACAGCTAAGTAAGCAACCTACCCATTTGGTTTGAAACTGTGCTAAACACTCAACTGTTATACACAATAAATAGAGCTCGGATAATAGGTGAAAATCAAACGCCTAAAATTATGCTACGTAATGTTAAGTAAGCAACCCACCCAGCTGGTTTGAAACCGTGCTAAAACTCAACTGTTATACACAATAAGACTAGCCACACAAAAATCCACGATTTCTTTGTTTTACCAGGCGCTCATAACAGCTCAGTAAGCAACTCACCCAGTTGGCACTGAGTTATCGGTCAAAATGCAATTGCCCAAAAACCTTAAAATTACCCTACAATATGGGCATCAAACGAAAGGGGATGACCCCAGGTTTCGGTTGGACTTCGATATATTTCGATAAATTTATCGATAACAGAGTTATCGGTGAAAATGTGATTGCCCAAAAACCTTAAAATTACCCTACAATATGGGTATCAAACGAAAGGGGATGACCCCAGGTTTCATTTGGACTTCGATATATTTCGATAAATTTATCGATAACTGAGTTATCGGTGAAAATGTTATTGCCCGAAAACCATAAACTTGCCCTACAATATAGGTATCAAACGAAAGGGGATGACCCCAGGTTTCATTTGGACTTCGATATATTTCGATAAATTTATCGATAACTGAGTTATCGGTGAAAATGTTATTGCTCAAAAACATAAAAATTACACTACAATATCGGCAGCAAACGAAAGGGAAAGGCCCCAGGTTTCATTTGGACTTCGATATATGTCGATAAATTTATCGATAACTTAGTTATCTATGAAAATGTTATTGCCAAAAAATATAAAAAATTACACTACAATATGGGTATCAAGGTGAGGGCCCCAGATTCAATTTGGACTTCGATATATTTCGATAAATTTATCGATAACTGAGTTATCGATGAAAATGTTATTGCCAAAAAATATAAAAATTACACTACAATATCGGCAGCAAACGAAAGGGGATGACCCCAGGTTTCATTTGGACTTCGATATATTTCGATAAATTTATCGATGACTGAGTTATCGGTGAAAATGTGATTGCCCAAAAACTTTAAAATTAACTAACAATGTGGGTATCAAACGAAAGGGGAGGGCCCCAGATTCAATTTGGACTTCAATATATTTCGATAAATTTATCGATAACTGAGTTATCGCTGAAAATGTTATTGCTCAAAAACCTTAAACTTGCCCTACAATATGGGTATCAAACGAAAGGGGATTGTCCCAGGTTTCATTTGGACTTCGATATATTTCGATAAATTTATCGATAACTGAGTTATCGCTGAAAATGTTATTGCTCAAAAACCTTAAAATTACCCTACAATATAGGTATCAAACGAAAGGGGATGACCCCAGGTTTCATTTGGACTTCGATATATTTCGATAAATTTATCGATAACTGAGTTATCGGTGAAAATGTTATTGCTCAAAAACATAAAAATTACACTACAATATCGGCAGCAAACGAAAGGGAAAGGCCCCAGGTTTCATTTGGACTTCGATATATGTCGATAAATTTATCGATAACTTAGTTATCTATGAAAATGTTATTGCCAAAAAATATAAAAAATTACACTACAATATGGGTATCAAGGTGAGGGCCCCAGATTCAATTTGGACTTCGATATATTTCGATAAATTTATCGATAACTGAGTTATCGATGAAAATGTTATTGCCAAAAAATATAAAAATTACACTACAATATCGGCAGCAAACGAAAGGGGATGACCCCAGGTTTCATTTGGACTTCGATATATTTCGATAAATTTATCGATGACTGAGTTATCGGTGAAAATGTGATTGCCCAAAAACTTTAAAATTAACTAACAATATGGGTATCAAACGAAAGGGGAGGGCCCCAGATTCAATTTGGATTTCGATATATTTCGATAAATTTATCGATAACTGAGTTATCGGTGAAAATGGTATTTCCCGAAAACCTTAAACTTGCCCTACAATATGGGTATCAACCGAAAGGGGATTGTCCCAGGTTTCATTTGGACTTCGATATATTTCGATAAATTTATCGATAACTGAGTTATCGCTGAAAATGTTATTTCGTTTGGACTTCGATATATTTCGATAAATTTATCGATAACTGAAATACCTCATAAAAAATTCACATAAAAATAATCATTAGTATTAAACGGCCATGTAAAAACAAACGTAAATATTCATGTTTTACTTTAACCATAAATAATTTAACATTGTATTATCATAAACTGAATAAAGTAATCAAGATTTAGATAAGGAAATATCGTTGCCAGTAACAGAACCGGGTTATTTGGACTCCAGTGTACAATTGATTGCGCTACTACGAGAAAAGCTTTACTCCAATGTTCGTATTTCACGAAACAAATGCGCCACAAGAAGATCCAGCCGCTGGTACGCTATATACTTTGCACAGCTGTTTCATCTGAAAGTGAAATAAGAATATCTATATTTGTTGAATATGTTTATGTAGAATAACCAGACCTAAATTATAAAAAAAAAAAATAATATACTTGTGTATGAGTAGAACAAGAAAAAAACTACAATATCGTGAAATTCGGGACCAGTTAAGGAACAAGAAAAATTGAAATATTTTACAAAATACCAAGACAAATTAAAATATTTTACAAAATACATTAATATTAAGAGAATGTAATTTTATTTTCATTTAAACACCGGTAAACGTATGTCCATCAGCAATAAAAATATTAATCAATTTCTTCTTCAATGGACATGCATACATACATATATACATACTTGCATACATATATAAATGTGAATTAAATATGAATTTATGTACAGCAAAGCTTACTTGCTCAAATAGATTAGATTTTGTTTGTGCCCATGGCGTTATTAGGCGCAGAAAGAGTGTGAGAAAATCCTACCACGGATTTAACTTGGTGTTTGTGCAGGCTTTATTATTCTTCACTTTCTTAAATATATGTAAGTACATACATATGTATGCAAATCTGCTGCTGTTGTTCATGTGTACACAAATAACTTATATTTTGATACACGTATCTTTTATCTAATAAATTGGATATTAGAAATGATTTGGTGTTGTCATGGCTGGAGAAAAAGTTGGTGCTAGAATTATATTTATTGAACAGAAAACTTGGCCGTTGTGGTTTAGTGGGTAGAGTTCTCGCCTGCCTTGACAGGATTCGCGGAATTAACACATGTATCTATATACTCGTAGCTGCACGGGCATCTAATCTTATCATACTTTTGAATCTAATTTTTCCGGAAAAGTTTTTTAAACAGGGATAAGGAAGCTATGTAGTAGAAATGAGAGAAACTGCGATTTTTCGATATCTGTGATTTCGGTGATTGCTATTTTTAAATCATTGCGAATTTAAACTGCTATTGCGATTGCATGGACTGCTATAAAATCATCAGTTACCGGTAGAGTTTAATTTTGCGATTTCTGAGCGATATAACCTGTCTTCATTTTATGTTAACAAAATGATAGCAATAACAACGTATTCCGCAGTAATTTCGCTGTTTGTAAACATTTTTCAAAGATAAATTGTAAATTCAATAATTTTTTTTTCTTATATTTCTATATACGTATGTGGTCTGCTCAAAAGTATAAACAAAAAGAAATTTATAATGCTTTTGCGATTGCGATTCACATAGGTGAACTGCTTACTTGGTACATCGATAGCAGTTCCCAATAAGTAGTGAACTGCTATTTTGGAAAAGTGATCGCAATTGCGATTTGCGATTTTTTATTCACAGTGAAAAAATCACCGTTTGCGATATATCGCTCATCACTAGAAGCTAGGGCTCCCGTGTGGTATCACAATGGGCCACCTCGGCCTAAGTGTGTCCCCGCTTTCATGAATTGCGGGACAGCCACCTCAACCTAACCTAACCTATATACTCGTACATACAATAATAACCTATCGATGTAAACTCTGAATTTATAGAGGCCTTTCTCTGACAATAATGACATAATTAGCTTTAAGATACGGTTTATCTTAGAAGTATTTTACATCGCGGTTCAATACTTTCGCTGCACGCTGTATAATGTAAAATTTTAAAAATTGAAAATAAATCAGAAAAACAAAATAAGCCAAACAAGCAACGCCTGCTCCGGCTCATAAAGTTCGGTTCTATTACATAGTAAGCATAGATGGCTGAGAAAACGGAAAAAGCTGCAACTAAAATGCCGAACAAGTGTTGAAAACTGCGAAAAGTGGAAGATATTACGGCCGCCACACAGCGAAACAGTGACAACAAAAGCAGCAACGGCATATACGCAGCAATGGCAGGCAGCTACTCAAGTCTGTGTAGCAGCAAGTGAAAAGACTTTCACAACTTTGCGTTTATTTATTAGCGACATATGCTGGAATGGAAACAACAAAAAACAATAACAATAGGGGTATTCGCTATCCATAGCATAACCCTAGCACGTAGCACGGATTGCACGGATTGCAAAGTTTTCCAACGCACAATAACAAAATACAGGCGCACAGAAATATGCTAGACCTCAAATATATGCTACACGAAAACCTATGTATATTTATTTGCTATGAAGTGTAGGAAATTAATTGCGACCCTGCGTCAGCTGACATTTGCCAATTGCTAATTTCAATTTCAATTTGAGCATTCGAATTTTGTTTGAAATGTTATTTTTTGTGTGTATTTATTAAATTTACTAAAATAAAATGACTTAATTATTAAAAAGTGAGTGATGAACGCGTCCCTTTAACTAAAAAGAAAAGCTGCTTTTTAAAATTTCCAACGACTGTGCAATGGGGTGCTCTCTATGTGTAGCATATTTTGGTCTAGGATATTTGCAACCCGTGCTATCTTGCTATCTTGCTAGGGATAGCGAATACCCCTAATATTAATCCTATCCAGCAGCGTCTTCGAGAACGAACGAAAAAAAGAAACTGAAGATGGCACATATTAGCCGAAACCGGTTTGTCTGCAAACCAAATTTGACAAGGAATGACGGAAAATCGTTCCACAATACATCATATTCCTACCCCGTCGGAAAAGCAAGCAACCAAAAGAGTAATACAAACATACATTTTTTATACATACATATATTTATTATTTGCTTTTACTCCGCCTTACACAGCCTACTTAATAACGCTTTGGAATACTCGTATTATTCTGAACGATCTCTCTGCTGCTGCTGCGGCACTACTTTTTCCAAACACATCTTACGAACAACAATTTTTCACATGACCTCACCGATAAAGAGAAAAAAACGAAAACCTAAAAATAACCAAGAATACAGGAGGCTATCAGCCAAGAAAGTGAGTCAGCCAACGAGCAGACCAACTTGACTTAAATGCTTTGCTGCATTGTCAGACAATGTGGCACGGCCACACCACAACAGCCAAAAAAAAAAAAAAGGCCTCCTGCATCCGTCATAGCGCGTGCTGTGGAGCTGCGGTCTCCGCAGACCACCAGATAACTAAAGCACGACCACTTCCAGTGGAACGCATAGGTACAGGAGCTCGGCCTCCTGCATCCGTTACGGATACGTACAGGAGCTAGGCCTCCTGCATCCGTCATAGCGTGTGGTGCGGATCATTGGCCTCCGCAGACCACCTAACAGTGATCGCCTCTAGGGGAACGGGTGAAGCCTCCTAAGGCAGACTGAGGGAAATAACGCGACCATTACGGACACTTCGAGCCTTGTGCTCAACCCACCACCCGACGGTAGCCTGACGGTAGTACCGGGGGTTCGGTACGATGACAGTAGGAGGTTTAGTGCTGGTTAGAGTCCCACACTGACGGGGTAAAGGCTTTCGATGCTTCCTCCTCGTAAAAAAAAAAAACAAAAAAAAAACCACAACAGCCAACGTTCATTGGCCAAAAACAATAACAAACAACAATAACAAAACAACTATAACAATAGCAACAAAGCGACGACAATATAAAAGCTCATCAAGTTGCTAGCTGAGTAATGCTGGTGCCATTGATTGCCCGTCCGGATTTGGTTACAAAGAATTTTCTGGTTGACGCGCGTTTGTCAGGCGCAGACACTTATCATTTCACACCTCAGGGGCCATTTTCAGTTTACATTCTATATTGTATGTATGTGTTGATCGGCGGTTGGGCTGCTGGAAGCGCTCTGAGCATTTGCGTTTCGATCATTGTGTAGCAGCGCTTTTGTTAACAGAAATCGATCAAACGTCAATCGATTTGGGTAGCCGTAGCTTAGAGAGGAGGAGGACGAGTGTCGTCAAGCCGTCACAAAATAAGCGTATTAAGAAAAACAAAGGACAGAAGGGAGATTGAATTCATTTATTTTCAATTTTTTCGTTGTTATTATTTTCAGTTGCATTGCTCGTGCTGATGATATTTATGCAAAATGCTGACCATTCAATTGTTTTTTGCTTACTGTTAGCTCGTCAGTGCTGTGCTGGAACGCTGTAATCATTCAGGCCATATTTCAAGCCAATTTGGGGTTACCTGGGGTTTTTCGCTTTTGTTGTTCTTGAGCCTCTCCGAAGTTTCAATTTTAGGCTGCTTAAAAATTTCAAATGTACCACATACAATCAACGATATTCGGTTGCTATACGATATTTGTACGATATACCAGATATTAGTATAGCCATAGAAAGCTTTGACAGAGTCAGTTTGTCTGTTAAGAACCTCACTACTACCAGCCCTAAACTAACAAACGCGTGTATCATTATTGCTGAGGAAATCAAAGAAAATAACCAGAAACAACAACAATAATAAAAGCAAAAGGAGGTATAATGTGCTAAAGAGTAGATACTTTTTTGCTTTTTTCCTTGTTGCCTGTTCATTCAGATTTTTTAGTTAGTTTTGTTTTTGTTTATATTTTTTTGTTTTTGTTTGTATTAATTTCATTATTCTGTGCATTTTGTGTGCCAAAAAATATCGAGTATTCAGTGGCCATCTTAGTAAAGTGAAATAAATGGGCAATGATTGCTATTAAAGCACCCAGCGAAAACACGAAATAACGAAAGACAAAACAAAAAAAAAAAAAAACAGCGCAAAAAATTTGGCGTAAACCAAAAAATAATACCAACAGCAGGTATTGACGGAAAAGTGGTTGAAAAAATGATCTACATCAGCTCGTGGTTGGTTTTATTCTTCCATTTAAGCTGCAGCAGAACAAAAAAATTTCGCTTCTCAGGTGACTGAAAACTGCCACCGCAACGTAGCACTGGGCATAAGCGTCACTGCACGGCTAGAAATATTTAACAGCAAAATCGTGAGATTTTTTTAATGGAATTGCTTCGTGAAGAAGTGTTGATGAGGTCGTTGATGTGAATGATGTGAATGATGTGAACGTTGATGGCTGATGATGATTGGAAATTGATGTCATTGCAGTTCCAGGTTTTTTCTTTCATTTTTGTTTTCTTGTGTAATGTGTGCGCCTTTTTCAGTTAGAATCAAAATTCTATAAATCTTTGTTTGTCGAGAACTTGAACACGAAGATTAATGTATAAGAACTTTTTTCAAATAAATTTAATTGGAGAGAGATTTCTCCCTTTTTATAGCCAAAATGTAAAAAAATAATTATAATTTCAGTAACACCTATAATTTGTATGGACTGATGATTCATTAGTTTAAAATTGGTTTCAAAGTTTTCTAGAACCTTTGGCTGAGCGTTAGAAATAATAACCACATACATATTTATGCAAATATAACCTTCAACTGGTTATAAAACAATCACTACTAAGCATTCGCTCGATTCATCGTCTTTACAGTAAATTGCAGGTTGTTACTTGCGTATGTGTTGTTGTTGTACTCAGATTTGTAATTAAAATTTATCTGGTATTGTGTTTGTCTTCTTGTTGTGAGTGTGGATTTGTTGCTAAAATTCGTATCACTACTGATTCGTTACAACCAGAGACCATAACAATTATAACAATTAAATATAAAAATCACTCATAACAATTATTGAGCAATGGACAAATTTTTCCATCATCAATAACAATTACTCAAAGATCGATATTTTTTCGATAAGATCATAATTGTTATGAGCAATTGACATTTTTTTTGTCATCTTCCATAACCATTACTGGATAATGGATATTTTTTAGATCAGCTCATAATTGTTACTAGCAATTGATATTATTTTCGATCTTCCATAACAATGACTGGATGATAGATATTTTAATTGAGACTCGACCAAATGATAGCTCTAGCCAAGCTCTTTCATTTGATACCCATTTTACGGTGTTCGGTATTCTATAATCGTATTCCATATTTACCCACTTTTCCAAATTATGAGCTGATCTAAAAAATCTCCACCGCCCAGTAATTGTTATTTAAGATCGAAAAAAATATCAATTGATCATAGCAATTATGGGATGATCTAAAAATATCCATCATCCAGTAATTGTTATGGAGGATCGAAAAAAATATAAATTACTCATAACATGTGTTGTATACATACATGACTGTATAAAGGTCTAGTACTGAGTTCACTGTCGTGAAATTTCGCCAGCAACATGCATTTATTTTGCCGTGAAATGTTTCAAGAAAATTTTTTTGTCAAATGAGAATAAATGCCAAAACAAAACATAGCAAATGTAAAAAGAAAAAATTTGGAGCATCGCCTCAGAACCAACTTTCAAATTTTGGCCAATAAAAAAAATAAAAAAAACGTTTTCACGGCAGGAACTCAGTACAACTTTGTCGTGAAATATCTGTGAAATTTCACACATGTTTCACAGCCAGTTTTTTTGACAGCAGTTTCACGTGAAACTCGAACTCAGTACTATGCTAAAGATACAAGTGTTTACATACATGTTTAGACACATTTGTAAATGCGCTGCATTAAAACCTTATAGTTCTTGTTTTGCATACTCTTTTCCCCCTTTTCTTGGAATTTACAAATATACATATATGCAAATATATTAATAAGCAAATCATGTCGGCCATAATTTTAGTTGGTGGTTGTTCTAACATGCATATGACTATACATATAGTACTGGGTAAATTATATGTATTTATGCATTTAAATATTTATAGTTTTTTTTTTATCGTAACTAAATAAAATTTTTATGGAATTGATATCTTTGACATAATACGACACAAGTTTATGTGCTGAAGTGACACTACCTTTGTTATGTCTGCACTTGTTATAGTCATTGTTGTTGTTGTGCTTGCTTTTGTTTACTGGGAAATTAATGTAAACACTTCATTGCCACAACATCAGCACGCAACATCAGCTATGAGAAATATGAAGGTAAATTGATTGCACGAGGGAGAGAGGGAAAGGAGTGAACAGTTAGCAGTCAATAGCAGCAGCAGAGCGGTAAGTAAACTAGGTGGAGAGGCGATTGCTTTTAGATCACGTTTGTATGAGTTGAGGTCCATATTGTTGTTGTGTTTGTTATTAGTAGAGATAAGTGAGTTGATTTCGGGGATGATATGATGACGACGGTTGCCCTATTGTAGCTTTGCTATTTCAAACGTAATTGTCGCCTTCATTGAATGCATGAATTTTCATCAACAAGTTCATACCAATATTTTCTGTGTTTGCTTTGGCAAAGAGACTATTTATGAATGAATAGGTGCATTAAAATGTATATATTGCTACCATGTCTTTTTTACTCCACTTAAAAATCGTTCCCGCAAAATAGACCCTCATTATATGAGTTTTTTTTTTAATAAGGCAGTGTTCTTTCCCAGTCTATAAATTTTGATTACCTTTTTTTTGTAAAAATTGTTTATTTCCTTTGTGGAAATTAATCTCACCACTTAATCATCACACTTGGTATCTGGTTTTTGCTGTTCTTAAGTATTATTTTTTTTAAGAGCGCACTGGGTTTTTTCTTAATCTGCTGCTTTTGTTTACAAAGTAATATCAACACTAACAACACAATAACAATAATAAAATAGCCGACGGCATTTGGTACCTTGTAATTCTGTTGCAAACGAAACAAATAAATTCGAACGATATTCAATGCCTAACTTTAGCGCGTAAAGCGCTTTACACTAGTACAAGCGCGAACAAGCTGTGAACGCGCCAAGCTGACTTCTTCGAAACGAACAGCCATTACGAGCTTATTTCTCCGTTTGCTGTTGTTACCAAGAAACAGTCGAGCAACCAACAAAGTGCTGCTGAATGTGATGGCGAGACATGCGCAGGCCCGGCACCAACTACAGCACATCAGCTGAGCTGAAAAGGCAGAATTGAAGAAATATCATGTTAAGCGGCAGCTGATGTAACAGAGCAGCAACAGTAACACTGTGCCCTACATGTTCAGCACTTTTGTTTGCAGCATATTATTAGCAACATGTTGCAAGACGGTTGCACGCTTAGCTAAGCGAACACAGCAACATGTTACACTCAAACTCAGCTGTTATATACATTGCAAAAATATTTAATGGAACTGCATATTTTTCTGTCGAATACGGAACACTGTTAAAATTGTTTTCTGGATGTTATTGTTGTTGTTATATTAAATGCTAATACTAATATCATTTTTGTCATGATCATAACAATTTTCACATCATAGCAATTATTGTTGTAATTATTATTATTTTCTATGGTTGTTATTGATTTTTAAATGGTGCTTTTCTTCTTATTTTATTCTTCTTTGTTTGTTATTTCTTTCTGTTAATCACAAACGCTGTACGTTGCGTTAACTATACTCCATTATTGCTGTCAATCGCGTTCTTTTTTTGGTTTTCTGCCAGCCTGTGCTTGGTATTACGGCATTTCGATTGGCTGAAATCAGTGGCGTAGCTAGAGAATTTTGGGGGGGGGGGGGGGTGGGGGGTCACAACCAATGTAAAAAATTTACCAAAATTAAAATTACCAAAAAAAACTACAATTTTTTTTACAAATGATAAAAATCGCTAGCTTAGAATGCAAATTGTGTAAGTCCTTTTTTAAAACTTTGTAGAAGAGACAAAAAATAAAAAAGAAAAAAAAAATTCGAAATGAAAAAAAATTTCTGTTCATATAAATATTTTGGACAACGAGTAGAAATATGAAAAGTATCTCAGACTTGTTTAGCGCGGTGCGTATTTGATTTTTCTAGCGTTCTACATAAAAATACACTTTTTCATAAAAGTGTACTTACACAGTTTGCACTCTAAGCTAGCGAAATGTAATTTTTTCAGACTATAATTTAACATTTTAGTACACAAATATCGCTTATAATACATATATCAAACTCTTAAGGCCCTTGGCCACTTAAAATCTGGAATGTTAGGAAATGTATACATATCAGATTGTCAGTTGCCAAGGGCCTTTAACTATACTTCAAAAGTAAGTCTCATATTCTCTTCTGGAAATCTACGCGCATAGGTAGATTTTCAAGTTTTATGCGCCCAAAATTGAATTTTGTAAAATTGTTACAATTACAGAAAAAAACATACCCACATATTGGAAATAGAATGGGGAAAAATAATTCATCGCTTTTTTCCCGACCCCATACTCTGCACTTGCCCCAGATGGTCGTAAATTAGCATATCTGAAGTTAATTTTTTTGTTTTTTTTTTACATATTTTTAAGTGCTAGTTTCAACTTGAATATTTATTATTTAAAGCATTTCATTTAAGTAATCGTGATGAATCGTAAAGGTTCAAGTAATTATTAACACTTTTCAATAATATCCTTGGTTTCCAATAATTCTAAGTTTATAGTTTTAAGCTTTTAAAGTTGGGATATTTAAAAAAAAATTATCACTCTTTTTCATGTTAAAAATTGGTTTTGTTATGTTGCTCTGTCAGACTCAGTCAAATTAACCCTCGGACATGATATCTAGTACAATTAGTAGTTAGCCGACAAAAAATTACGTCGCAAAAAGCCGCACTTCACTACTAGATACAGGGTTTTTTTTATGTACCTACAATAATTTTCTTTTTGTGCTTTATATTTAATTTTAATGTTTATATTTCTAACGCATATCTTGGTTAATGTAGGTGATGCTCGAAAGTAACCCAGATATTTAGCAGCGATTATTGTTAACTTTTTAGGCAGTATTTTTAGTATTTCCAATTTTTCAAAGTTAAGGAAGTACTTATCATAAAAAGGGGCTAAGAATTATAAAGCTACATTTTTTAGAAGATTTTTGAGTATGCAATTATGCAGCTCATTCAATTGTAATATAATAATATGCAACATTCAACTTTTTGAAAATTTCATTGGCTTTTCGGTCTCACGTACATATAACGCAAACACCCTACAGAAAAAAATTACTAAAATCGACGGAAATTTTTACAGCATTCAGAATAGCACTTTTTACACTAAAATTGGTTGGCTACATAACAGTACACTTAGAAATCTCCTCAAAATCTTCTATAAATTCTGGCCGCGCTTTGACCTCCCCCCCCGTTACTACGCCACTGGCTGAAATACAGTTGGCAACGCTTGTCTTTTTTCCTTCCATTTATTGCATTTTTATTGTTTTGCCGTTTACACACGGATGTTCAAAGTAGGTATATGTACATATTTGGAATTTTTTTTGCCTATTTGAATCCGCTATACACATTTGATCATTATATTTCACTTTCTATTTTCATTTTTAATTTTCTAATTTCATCGTTATTTTTTCGTATTCCAAAGCGAGTTTGTTGCTGAAGTCTTTAGTTCACAGGTGCGAAAGCAGCAAGTATTTTTAATTGATCAATGGGATTCTCTTTGGAAACACAGCAATGTGTAATTGGTATTCGGTGTTCAGTATTCATTATTCAGTGTTTGGCCTACCGAAGGACCACGATACATTACGTTAATAACATATTTACATAAAAATTTTTTCTCATCTTAAAATGTGAGTTAAATTTAGATTCAAACGAAATAGTTTCGTATATTTTTACATAAAAAAATGTAATTTAAAATTAATATAAACTGAATTCGTTACTTTTTAATTATTTTTTAAATAGCAATTAATAAAATTACATTATGTATCAACGCACATTTTTTCTTTTATTAATTTTCGTGCTAAGCAACGCCCACCGGTGACTCGTGCAATAAATTATTGCAAGACAAGATACATTGAAATTTAAAATCAATCACCTGTCGAAATTGATGTGCATCTGCCCATTTACATAAATAAGTGCTTTTGTTTGCTGTATTTTTTATAATTTTATTTTTTACTAAATCTTTTTGCCCACATGTTTAGGTGTGTATGCAATAGACCTCTGCACAATACCATTTGCCTCTTCTATATTTTCGAATACTCTATGCATTGTACAATTAGTCACAGCACAATTTCAATGCAGATACGAATATAACCCATACTTTTCATTTGGAATACAAATACTATTTCTATTTGCTCTGTTGGAGCGATTAGTGTACTCTATTCGCCACGATAGAATAGAACATAATAATAACCATGTTATGAAGTATTCGCAAAACCTTGTTGCTTCTTTGGTTTGTTTGTTTATTTAATGTGTATATGACATTAAGGTGGACCAAAAAATAAAAGCCCAACAAACATATGTTCCATTTTTTAATGATAAGGAATATTTTTCTTGTTCATTAAGGACTTTGAAAAAAATTATGTATCATCACTGATATAAAAGGAGAAAGAAATTTGGAGGCATTTGCACGACCTCTAAATTTTAATATATTAAAGAAAAATTTTAGGTATAGATTTCCGTATTATATTCGCATGAAAATCGGGTTGTTCCGCGAATTCCGGGAGAACTTTATTTCCTTCATAAAACCACCTTAATATGCCAAATAAGTTTCCTAACTAATGCCGAAAAAATTAAAAGAATCGAAGTATTGGTTACCGAGTTATTTTAAAATATATAGAGTAGTTGGAAATATGTAGATCGTAAAAAGCTCTGGTTCGAAATTTATTTTAGACATATGGTTTCTTGGGCAAAAAAGCTTGAAATTACCCAAATTTTTATAATTGCGATGTGTCCCTGTTAATTTTTTTTTGGCCCCTACCAATCGACCCGCCCTAGTGTGTATGCATATGCACATACACACACTCACACTAGCAGCGTAATTTTGCTGAACACAACGTCTGGATGTGTGTTTATGAAAACATGTATGTACGTACATATATTTCGATTATATTCGAAGTATTCGCAAGTAATGTACACTATTTGCAGAACCTTTTTAAGGTCATGTAATTGTCGCTACGAATAAGTAATTGTATTGGTTCTGTTTATGGTTGTGCTCTACTTGCGTTTATTCTAAAACGACAGAAACAAGTAGGTACTGTAATTGGACGGCCGCGAATATTTTGTTGGCCGTTTCGAATCCATTCGTGCAGCCTTCTAGTATGCAAGTGTGTAGGTACATATGTACATCATTCAAAGTGGTTAAACTCGTTGGTGAATAGTCTATTTGTTATGATTAATGACTATTTGTATGAGCGTACATGTATGCTATTATATATGTTCAGATTTGTGTGTATTATTCGCATCTACAGCGCTAAGATAAATTGGTAAACTAGGATATCTAAGTACATAAAATTTCAGTTCAAAATGAAGCTTGTTCGAAATTCGATACACATTATTTGATACTTGTTTGCCAATTTGATATGAGCCACATTAATTTAAGTTAAATATTTGATTTTTAATGACTTATCACATTAATGATTTCATCTTATTTTAGTAACGTGATAATACTTTCAGTTTGTTTTAATAGATCAATGACTTTAAAGTTTTCTTCATATGTATAATGCATATTTATTTACTCTCAATTCGTTTGGAGAAAAAAAATTTAAAAGTTCGGAAAAGGAAGAATTATAAACACTATAAACAAGTTATTAAATCTTCAATTCAAGTATCTTATTTCCGCAACGCTCTCATCATTTTACTCATTAAGCTAAGCACTCGTAGCAAAAGTAAATACATAAAAAACGTTGACACCCATCATCATTAATTAAACCCAGCATATTTGCATAATTCCGCAATTATCTCAAGTACATGTGTTCGTATGTCATATGAGGCAACACTTGAAAGCCGTAAAAACAAGTACTTGACAATAATTCGTCATGTTTGAGAATTTTTGTTAAATCAAGCAGCACTGATAGTGTAATAAATGTGCTAAAAATATAACAAGTACGTACATAAGCTATCCCAAGATAGATCAGATATGTCAACATTTACTGAAAGGACGAAGGAAAAATAATAATAAGAAGATAAAGCAGAATAAACTAGTTTTTAAAAGGATGCTGAGGTGTTGAACGTGTAATGGCATAACAAATTGTTTTGTCACTTATTCTAAAGTGCCATAAAAAAGATACAGAACAAGTAAAGTACAAAAACTGAAGTCAGCACACAAACGATCTGTAGCAGCAAATAAAAGTAAGGCAAGAAAATGGGGTTGCATGAGAATCCGTTTGCGCAAATATTTTTGTGCATAATCGTGGAGTTTTTTTAAATCTAGTATGTGCTTATATGTCTATGATAAATGAGTCAATCATCCAGAAACAAACAAAAAAAAAACATTAACAATTGAACCCATTTCGCATGCGCACCACCTCGATCCTGTCTATCAAATTTTAGTACCCTCTTTGTCGTTCGCTTACAATTGGTTGTACATACTATGTGCGCATGTGCAGAAAAATATATGCAAAATTAAATTATAAAAGTGATTGATGATTTGATGGCGATGAAAGTGATAAGTTTATGCAAATTTTATCTCTTATTCAAATCAACTACTTCAAGTTGATTGTTTAAATATTTAAATTGCCTTTTGCCGATATTTACGTGACATGAGCATTTTGTAACTTCATTATTATATTTTGTTGTTCATGAACAAATGCAGAAATCGTCGCTATAGAAGAAAGACTCTTTATTTTTCTTTTATTTTTTTGATAACGAAAAAAGACGCTTTATTTTTTTTTAATATAAAGAAAGACGCATTAAAATATTTTTTTTAGGAAAGAAAGATTTTTTATTCGATTTTTTATTTTTCTTTGTCAATATTAATACTAATGCCTCTTTCTTCGCAGTTAATAATGCTAATGCGTCTTTCTTCGTCGAAATATTTTATAATGCGTCTCTGTTCGTGGAAATATTTTTTAATGCGTCTATCTTCGTTGATATGTTTTGTAAAGCGTCTTTTTTCCCCGACATATTTTTAATGCGCCTTTTTTCGTCGACAAATTACTGACATGCGTCTTTCTTCTTCCGGAGCGACAAAATGTATTGTTGATGTATTTTTTTTTTTTTTGTTATAAAACCAATAAAAATTTCCAAGTACTTGTACTCAAATAAATTTCAGAAATTTTTATCTGAGAGTAAAAATGTTTACTTTTTTTTAGAATGATTCTGCCAGCACGCATTCCCTCTAGCGTCGTTCAGTTCTTGGTGTCTTCATGCGTTGCGTCATCAGTTGATATTATCATTTCTACAAATATAAAAGCTATTGCCTAAAACTTTCAAAAATTTCTGGTTTTATAATATTGCAAAAGATCCATTAATCTTATCCGCTTGCTGATAGATATTTGTAAGTGCCTGATCAGAGTTCCATCCCGACCAGTGGCGGATCCACGGGGGGGGTTTTGGGGGTTCAAACCCCCCCCCTTGTGGTTTATCATAGATCCCAAATTAATGCCTTTATAGATTCTGCGCCCAAATTTCCCAAACTGATCAAGGAAAACTCTATCATTCCAAAGGCAATGGTTGGATGGGTTTAGCTGTCCAAAGGCAAAACACGACATTTATTTTCATTTATTTTCAGATTATATTTTATATGCACATATCCACAAGGTGAAACAGGTACAATTGAATCAGTTCATGAAAATAGTTGTCCTTGTAGGCAATAATAACATACAATTACAACTTATAGTTAAATAGAAAATGCCCGAAATTTAAAGGAATTAAATCTAATACAATAAGCGCGTACTACACCTTTTCCAGTTTAAGTTCAGAAAGTTACAATTGAAGTTCAGAAAATTACAATTTAAGTTCAGAATTTCCAATTGAAGTTCAGAAAGTTACAATTGAATTTCAGAAAATTACAATTGAAGTTCAGAATTTCCATTGTATTTTTCTGAACTTCAATTGTAACTTTCTGAACTTCAATTGTAATTTTCTGAACTTCAATTGTAATTTTCTGAACTTCAATTGTAACTTTCTGAACTTAAACTGGAAAAGGTGTATATTGTCGATTCTGTCAAACTTTCAATCATGTTTCAATTTTCGAGGCTTTTTGAAAAATTCTTGAAGGACTTCATCTTCAGTTAAATATATACTTCTGTGAATGTTCAAGGAAGCAATACCATTGAGACGCAAATGGCCGACAAATTTTCTTTGTTATTTGCATTTTTGCACTTTGATTTTAATCACCATTACCACTAATATTATTTACATATTTATTCATTTTAACAATAAAATCACACTTTTTTAATAAAAACTCCAATTCCAACCATTCGCGTTCGGAATAAGAATGGAATCGAGACACATAAAGGAATAGAATTGTGAATTTGTCGCGAATATGGGTTCAAAACAACTCCTGGTTTGCGCGTCACGACAACGAGAAGGCCCATTCGGTATACTTTTCAAGTAGCGAATTTTCCCTTCTTATACATTTACGTTCTTTGATAAAAGTCAAACTGTAAAAATTTGTTGTTTGTCAACATGAAGGCGACAGTTGCACGTTGCGCGACCTCGCGCTTCAAATTATATCATATAATAACTGCTACTTCACTAGGTGTCGCGCAGTGGTCAAGTTTATAATAAAGTATGTAACTTCAGAGCCATCTGAAGACGTAACACCCGCATATGCCTGCTTTTTTAATTTATGAATTTATTAAATACATGTACGTTATACATGTTATTTAGAACTTCAATTGAAATCTCCTGCACATTATGTGATGACTAGGGAAGCTAAAAATATGCAAATGCATATTTAGACCTAAAATGCATATTTACGGTCAAAATGCATTTCGTGCTTATTTTGGCATATTTTGACACTTAATCGAGCAATATCGAAAAATATTAAGCTGGCAACATCTTATCTGTGGTTAATTTAGATAGTTGCGTATGCATACAAACAAGGCTATTTAACTATTGATCTGGGCCCCGGAGCGGAGCATTTTTCCTTATAAAAATTCACCACGATAAACACTAAGGGCCGGTTTCACCATCTCCGGTTAAGTGCTTAACCGGAGGATTTCTCCCGGTTAAGCAATTTATTTGACAGCTCGCCATACAATTTACGTCAAAATAACCACCGGTTAACCACCTTGTATGCTGATCAATCGCAGACTAGTGCTACACGTTCAATATGAATATTGCGATATTTTTCTCTATCTGAGGTTTAAAATATTTTACTTCCGTCCTTTTCACACTTTCAATTCGTTTATTGCCAATATTTCGTTCCGGATCGCGGATTTCAAAATTTCTAAATATTTTGCGATCCAGAATCGCGATCCATCAATACTCGATGCTACACGGTCAATATTAATCGTTTTCCCATACAAGAGCTTTTTCTCGGAAAACCGCCAAAAACTCTTACTGGAAAATATAGTAAAACATACGATAGTTCAATGCAACCCTGCGCAATATTAATAGAATAGTTTCGTTTGCTTTGTAAAAAGATCTCATGTATACAAATCTAAAATTAATTTAAAGTATTTTATAGTATTTAAAAACAAATTTTTTAAATGGGGAAAATGTGAATTGTACGTTTCAGTTCTTATATTATTATTATTTTGCAAAATTCTTTAAATAAAAATGTAAGCTTGAAATGAAATACATACATTTTTTGAGCATATTTCCGGTATTTTTTAGGTATATATGCATATAATGAGATTTTTTCGTGCATATTATACGAGCATATTTCAGTTATTTTTCGGGCATACTAGCATGCATATTTTAAAATTTATCGTGCATATTCTTAGCTTCCCTAGTGATGACATACATATTGTTAATTTGGAGCGTTTTGAGTTTGGTGTTTTTAAGGTGCGGGAAATGGCGCAACTAGTATATAGAATAATAATAGTAGGTGTTATTAGTCCATATTTTCACCAGCGTATGCCCTTAAAAAACATCTTCCAAAAAAATAAATTTTCAAAACCCCCCCCTTGCCGAAATCCTGGATCCGCGCCTGATCCCGACTATTCACTATCCACTGGCAGTGCAATTTGCTATCTGCATTGCAAGGAAACAGTAAGAGATGTATAAAAGTGCAATAAATTCAATAGTTTTTGAAGGTTTTCTCCATTGCTATTGTATATGCAACAAAAATCGTTAGATAAATCAAATTAAAAATAATATCTATAAAAACGAGAATACTTAATTCTCAAAAACTTGTTTTCCATCTATATGAAATATGAAATTATATTACGCTTGAAATTGTTTCGCATTCCTAGCGTGCATAAAGTAAATTAAGAATTCATACAAACGTATGCAGAAAATTTCAACGCTTGAAGCTAATCGGGAAATGCATCAAAATATGCAACTAAAAATAAACTTAGAGATGATGATTTCATTTTAATAATACTGTGAATGCATACGTGAATGTATGTATAGAAGTGCACATGTATGAAGAGGTGAAAAACTTACATTCAGTACTGTAATACTTATATGTAGATAATACACACACTTCGTGTCTCGAAAGCAAGCAACAGTGAAACTCTCCGAAAATTCAAAATAATTTGCCACATATCACTGCCTTCTGCAAGCTGCCTCCGGTGCGTTTTCAATTATCGCCACAAATCTCAGCTTCTGTCTTCTATTTGTTGAGATAGATAATTATATCTGAATGTCTAGGCAACTGTTCTTTAGCTGTCAGTATATGTCAGAAGTTGTTATAATTGTAATACATATACCTTTCATGAACGTTGCCAAGTACGATTTTTGAAAGTGCTGGAAATAGGCGTGATAGACCAACTAAAATATATACGAATATTATCAGAATCATGAGCTGAGTCGATTAAGCCATGTCCGCCTTTGTGTCTGCATGTCTCAGTTGTAGATAAAGCTGATTAAAGTTCGTTATGCGCATGTGTTCTTATGTACAATGTCACTTGTCGTAATCGCTCAATTTGAACCCATTTATGAAAGGTATAAGATCTACGGCACTGCCAAAGACAGCCGTGCACTTACTTGTTGTTGCTTTCTTTTTTTGCTTCTAAAGCTTCAGTTTTACTTAAATTGTTGTTGGTATCTCTTCGCATTCCTTGCGTTATGATTTTAATTAAATTTATAAGTGCTGCCATATCCGTGTGATTTAATTCCTTCATATTTATGCATATGAATGTTTGCTGCTGCAGTTGTTTGCATGTATGTGAACATCAATTCATCGCATACTTGTATACGTATGTATGGACGAAAATAGTTGAACCAGTTTAACATATTAATTTTCTTAGCTAACTTAGCAGCAGCCAACTAGCACGGCCAACTGACTAATCTAGCTGGAAATCTGTCAGTCAAATGTGCTAAGCTCAGCTGTTGTTGGCGCATTAGTGTTGATGGAGTTAATAAAATCAAGCGTATCTCAACGATAATTTCTATTTGCATTACTATTGAGTTCAGTTGGAGTTGGTATGAACAATAAGGTTTGTAAGTATGTGTATTTATAACTATATATATATATATATGTTTCAATGTAACGATGCATTAAAAAATTTCTTGGAAAATACATATATATATAGGGTAATCAGTCCAATCAAGCTTAATTTGCATGAAGTTGGAAGTGCATATTTTCGCTGCTTTCTTTGCATTTGACTTGTGGAAGCAAAAATATATGTACATACTTACACAAAAATAATTTTTGTAGGAGAACCGAATTCTAGATTATGGCTGGCACTTTTAGCACAACCCATTTTATTATTTCTTCAAGAAAAAAGGAAGAAAAATCAATATATATAAAACAAATTAATCGAAGCAAAAAATTTCAAAGAAAAGCGCCGAAATCGCAAAGTAAATTATTTTACGAGTATTCGCTCTTTCTAAAATAATAAATAATACATTTATTACAAAAAAAAAAGAAAAAATAAAAATAAAAATCAATATAACTGCATAAATAAACAAATAGCAAGTGCAACATCAACACACATCACTTTATGCTTAGCAACATTGTTGCGCAGCCTTTTCATATTTCAAATACTAATGTCATTTATCATTTGTGGCGCCATTGATGAATGACTGACTGACAATGAGCAATCTGCGCATGCTTTTTACGATTCTCTGGATTGGTAAGTAAACGCATTAGATACAGTGGCGAATGGCATAGCAGGAAAATTCCTGAAATACTATCTAAAACGAGCGCGTCTGGTAGCACCTAAGCTTGGTGGTAACGCCATAATTTCACCTCTCATGTTCCTCTTAAATCTTTTGTATTAATGCTTCATATTCTATCATTTTATTACTCTTTATTCTTTGAGCACAAATGACATTACGCTCTGTGAACATTTCACATTTGTTGCATGAATGTTGCATGTGTGGCGTTATTACTGCCGCTATTGGAAGGATGCTTTGCAAGCGCTGATCGCACCACAGTGATAATCGTCCATCTGTTAGTTGACTGTGACTGATTGTTGCTAGACTATTGAAGCGTCTTCATTCGAAAAATTTAATGCTACAATTTGTCTCAAGAAATGTCGCTAATGATATTGATAGAAATTGTCATCATTGCTGGTTGGAAAATTGCTACAATAATTTCACTCAAACAACATAACCAGTGGCAAAAGTAAATGCTATGAAAGGAGTGACAAGAGATCTAAGATACATATGTATGTACATAAATTCTCTACGATCACTGCTCTTCAGCAACATGTTGACATAATTAATCAATAATTTCGTTATTCTATTGATAAATAGTTTGGGAAGTGGCAAACACTCATAGAAGTAATATTTTGATAATATTTTGATAATATTTTGAACATGTTTGAAAGAAAGAAATAATGCAATTTGCTATGTGGGATTAAAGCTGCCCTACAATTCAAAACATAGGCAATTTTGGCCAATTATGACACCACAGCCGAGCCCCAGATTTCTTAGATCTTAAATTATTTACAAGAGTAGACACCTATAAAACTATACCAGCGCATTTGATTTAATAAACTCAGAATTCGAGGTATATTTTCGAATAAAACCTTGTCCAGGCACTTATAGGTATGTGTGCGAACTCAGGGATACTTGGATATTGAAGGGTTGAGAAAGTGGTATCGATAATATTTGACAGTTTCTATTTCTTCCTCTCACTTACATGAAGTTGCGATAAAAGTAATTTTTATCAATTGTACATATGTACATATGTGTATACGAAAATATCATTAATTTTTTTTAAGAAATAATTTTATTGTTTCCATTTACAGGTACTGTTGCTAAGGCATACCAATAACTATGGAATCTACGCGAGAATTAGCACAACAGTTGCACTTGACCAATTGCGCTTTGAACATGTGCGCCGCACTCCTTTTTAAGCTCCACTAAAATTGGTTGCGTTTTGATTTTACAGATTCCATGCATATTTTTTAACCCATGCACATTCTCTATAGTTCTCTGTCGGTTGGCTCAACATACTTTCGTCCCTATACTGAAATGCAATGCTACATATTTTATTATTCACTTATTTTGCTCCGCTTACTTGTATGCATGTATGTATTACTACATTCAGCTGCTACATTTCAGCCTGTCGGTCAGTGCACGCCAACTTCGGCGGTATAGAAAAAAGCATTTTCTTCGCCGGTAATTTAAATGCCAAAAAACGTTGCAGCAAAGACAAAAATAACAAAAAAATCAACCACTGTAGCAACAATGGCAAAAATAGTAAAAATAGTAAGTAAGCAAACAAAAAAAAAAAAAACAATTGCCACGCCGATGAAAAATATACTCATCCTCGAATGAAGCCGTTGAAGCGCAGCGGTTGCACATTTGAACGCTCCGTCGATGGCAGCAGCAGTAACAGCAACAGCAGTAGTTGTAATGCCCTTGTAAGCTTACTTTAATGCGTGCTTGCTTGTGTGCTGCGCTGAGCACTTGCAATCGAGCTTCTACTTAGTATTTTTGTGGCGGCGGCAAACGAGATCAAAGCCATGCAAAAATTTGTGTATATATGTATATAATTGCTGTGCAGCATGAGACTTGAGACGCAGCACCGCACACGACATTCATGCCTTCATTACGTTTACTGAGCTCTAAACTTAGACACCACACGAACGTGCAACACAATAATTCAATAATGCAAATTCTTCATTAGCTTTCGTTTCCTAATTTGTTTTTAAGCCGTTCGTGGCTGCCGCGCTTGAATTTCGCTTAGTTCACCTTTAAGCACGACAAAGCCTTAAAGCTAAGTAGCTGCTGATGCGTCTATATTCTTACGGTTTCTTACATAAACTTCTAAATACTGATGTATATAAGAATATGAAGGACTAGTCATGTGAAAAACCAGCGAACTGTAAAAGATATAAAACTGGATTAATAACTTATAGTTTTCCGCTTTTTATTTGAACTAAAATGTGACTTTCAAACTCATTGAGAAGCGTTTCAACCAGGGACCAATTTTAATCGTTATTTTCATTTCTTCGGATGAAAAAATCATTATGAAAACTTCGTTAACAATAAAATGCAAGTATGCCGATACAATGACTTTAGCACATTCTATCCAAATATGAGCTCATCTTTATTCTAAAGATTTTTTTTTAAAAAAAATTTTAAATAACCATTATTTACGATTTTTATTTTTTCGATCAAAAATAATTTTTATTATTGGATTTAAATTTTTCTGATGAAACTTGATCGATATTTTATGATTTTTATTTTTTCGATCAAAAATAATTGTTATAATTGGATTTAAATTTTACCGATCAACTTTAATCAACGTTAGTGAATCCTATATTTGATGGCTTGAAGTTGACGATTGTGCCAACATTGGCGCAGTTCTATTTGAGAAAAAAATTTGCAAAAAAAAAAACAAGTTTTTAGAGTTCATTATGATCGGAAAAATTTAAATCCAATAATAAAAATTATTTTTGATCGATCAAGTTTCATCGGTAAAATTTAAATCCAGTAATAACAATTATTTTTGATCGAAAAAATAAAAATCATAAAATATCGATCACATTTCATCGAAAAAATAAAAATCAAATTATAACGATTAAAAATGATTTTTTTTATAAAAATGATAATCGTTACGGTCCCTGGTTTCAACAGTTTAATTTGAATCCGAGTTTGAAATTGATTTTTGTAAGAGTATTTTAAATTGAATAAGGGAAGTAGGTACCTTTCTGAAAATTGCTCCTTACTTAAAAGAAATTATATTTTTATTACATATTTATTTTTTTAAAAGAAACAAAAATAAAAATTTGAATTTTTCACTTTCTGAAAGAACCTTCTTGCCTCGTGTGGCTGTACCCTAAGTCCAGATATTTGTGACAAAATCTATTCCAGTATCTAGCATCCAATAATTGTCTGAGCATATTTTCTTACAAAGAAAGCCAAACAAATTCTTCCAGTTCTAGCTTTCACTGGCGCCCTTACAGACCAAAATTTCGCTGAAGCAGCAGTCCGACATATTTAGAATAAATTTTTTTCTTTTTCCTTATGCTTCTGCATTGTCGCCAATTTGTTTGGCGGCGATGTTCTAGGTGGCTGATTTGGTAGCAACAACGCCATATTGTTATGGGTAAATAAATTGTTGTGGTGAGCTGTTTGAGCAATTTGTTTCTTTAGATTAGCTGTATTGTATTCTTTTTATGTTCGAGTCCAAGGGAGGCTAATGGATTTAAAAAAAGAAGATAGGTTGAACACTACTAATATTTATGCCTCATACAAATATGTATATCACATGGCGTCTAATAGTATTTACTAAGAATTACCTTAAATTGCACAACAAGTAGGTATCGACAGTTTGATGGTTCGAAAGCTTTTTGCACTTTGACACCGGTTTTTGTCCATCTAATATTGCCATTGCCATTCTCTAAGCAGCCACCCAAGCATAGAGTTTACTACAGATGCCAACGACGCTAACTTGCATCCCAGATCCAGATTAAGAAGCAAATAATATATGCACGTAAGTTTTGTGCCCATTTAACCATTTAACATAACGCCGTTACATCGATCTACGGTAGTTGAAATCATAATTTCATTGTTGGCACTAGAAAAACTCTTATTCACAATCTTTTATCTCTGCTGAGCAGGGAGAGAATTTAGTAAAACAATGTAAGGACAACAATGCTTGTGATACATTCTGCCAAACTTATAGAGAGAGATAAAAGCAAAACAAAAATACATCTAGGTTTTGGCAGCCAAGTTTATATGCTATTGCGATTTTGTAATTTTAAGGGGTGCTACTTTCTAAAAAAGTTGAATGACACAGTGTGGAAAATGAAAGCGAATAGGTTTAATGAAACCTAGCCCTTCTGTTAACATGTATTGTATGATGCGGAGAATTTTTTGATATAAAAGGATAATGCTCAACATACATATAACTTATTTCATCTATTCAAATTTATATGTATGCTGTATGCCAGATCGCAGCTGGTTATATAATAAAGAGAACATTTTTTATTAACAAAAGTGGATAGTAAAACAGTAGCAGCAGAAGCCGTAGCCAGCAAATATGCTATTGGCATGCGTACCAGCAGCAACAAATACAAATTAAAACAGCAACAGCAATTTCAAAACCAAATCAATTGCTGCTTACAACGCTGCGCACTTAATATATACATATGTACATATACACACTGTACAATCGCTCCATGCGCACATTTATTTCAATCTCAATTGATTGTCAATACCATCGCATGAATAATTCAATTTTGTACGCAGTTGAAATAGCAGTAACAGCAACAAAAGTAACTACATACATACATACATATGTAGAAAAAAGAAAAAAAAAACAATGTCGAGTGCGTCTTTTGCTTTATACAAGCCAGCAATTTGTAAATCGAATGGCACAAGTGCGCTCAGCGCGCAGTGTCAGCGAGCAGCAATGGGTACAATGCGATGCGCTATTACGGATATTTGTTTGCTTTGTTTCATTTTTATTTTTATTTTATTTTTTTAGTCTTCTTGTATCACATATTATTTTTGCGCTATTTTCCATTCGGCTTATATATAAAAAAGGAAAATGTAAAATTTATATGAATATGCTGGTGGCTTGAAAAGAAAAATTGCTCTTGAATTGACTGCATAATTTTGAGGTTTTTCAGGAAGTTAAGCAAATGAATGCGAATGTTGAATATTTTTATGATAATTTTATATATGTTGTAATGCTATTTGAATATATTTTTACATATGTTGTAAGAGAATGGAATATGTAATATATTTGTATAAGAATACTAATAATTTTGGCAGTGTAAATGAAAATAATGTTTGATTTATTTGATATTTAGGGGATTCACAACTTGTCATATTGCGTCATATCGCCATAAGTCATAACATTTTGTTTGTATTTATATGGCCGTTTTTAATTCTAATAATTATTTTATGTGAATTTAAATGAGCTATTGGCCATTTTTTAATGAAGAAAAATTGAAAAAAATTTTTGGTAGAAGTTATGGATCCATTTCGGAGATCACCACATCCCCTCATCAGACTTCTTCAAGCGGCCTCAACCGAGAATCGAACTTAAGTCGTTCGATTGGTAGTCCATTGTCTATACCATTGAGCTACCACCGCCGTCAGCTTTGTTTCGCTTAAATTTCAATTTTCCTTCCATTACAATCCACATACCAACAACAGTAGCTTAATGACACTCTGCCTTTGCTACCTAGTATGTTGGTGCGATTGTGCGTTTGGTTTGTACAAAGTTCTAAAGCTATTAACAAGCAAAGCTTTTGTACAGGCAATGCTTGTTATTGTTTTCAGACTTTTTTGTTTTTCGGCAGGCTCTCCGATATACATATTTATGTTTGTATTTATATGGCCGTTTTTAATTCTAATAATTATTTTATGTGAATTTAAATGAGCTATTTATTGGCCATTTTTTAATGAAGAAAAATTGAAAAAAATTTTTGGTAGAAGTTATGGATCCATTTCGGAGATCACCACATCCCCTCATCAGACTTCTTCAAGCGGCCTCAACCGAGAATCGAACTTAAGTCGTTCGATTGGTAGTCCATTGTCTATACCATTGAGCTACCACCGCCGTCAGCTTTGTTTCGCTTAAATTTCAATTTTCCTTCCATTACAATCCACATACCAACAACAGTAGCTTAATGACACTGTGCCTTTGCTACCTAGTATGTTGGTGCGATTGTGCGTTTGGTTTGTACAAAGTTCTAAAGCTATTAACAAGCAAAGCTTTTGTACAGGCAATGCTTGTTATTGTTTTCAGACTTTTTTGTTTTTCGGCAGGCTCTCCGATATACATATTTATGTTTGTATTTATATGGCCGTTTTTAATTCTAATAATTATTTTATGTGAATTTAAATGAGCTATTGGCCATTTTTTAATGAAGAAAAATTGAAAAAAATTTTTGGTAGAAGTTATGGATCCATTTCGGAGATCACCACATCCCCTCATCAGACTTCTTCAAGCGGCCTCAACCGAGAATCGAACTTAAGTCGTTCGATTGGTAGTCCATTGTCTATACCATTGAGCTACCACCGCCGTCAGCTTTGTTTCGCTTAAATTTCAATTTTCCTTCCATTACAATCCACATACCAACAACAGTAGCTTAATGACACTCTGCCTTTGCTACCTAGTATGTTGGTGCGATTGTGCGTTTGGTTTGTACAAAGTTCTAAAGCTATTAACAAGCAAAGCTTTTGTACAGGCAATGCTTGTTATTGTTTTCAGACTTTTTTGTTTTTCGGCAGGCTCTCCGATATACATATTTATGTTTGTATTTATATGGCCGTTTTTAATTCTAATAATTATTTTATGTGAATTTAAATGAGCTATTGGCCATTTTTTAATGAAGAAAAATTGAAAAAAATTTTTGGTAGAAGTTATGGATCCATTTCGGAGATCACCACATCCCCTCATCAGACTTCTTCAAGCGGCCTCAACCGAGAATCGAACTTAAGTCGTTCGATTGGTAGTCCATTGTCTATACCATTGAGCTACCACCGCCGTCAGCTTTGTTTCGCTTAAATTTCAATTTTCCTTCCATTACAATCCACATACCAACAACAGTAGCTTAATGACACTCTGCCTTTGCTACCTAGTATGTTGGTGCGATTGTGCGTTTGGTTTGTACAAAGTTCTAAAGCTATTAACAAGCAAAGCTTTTGTACAGGCAATGCTTGTTATTGTTTTCAGACTTTTTTGTTTTTCGGCAGGCTCTCCGATATACATATTTATGTTTGTATTTATATGGCCGTTTTTAATTCTAATAATTATTTTATGTGAATTTAAATGAGCTATTGGCCATTTTTTAATGAAGAAAAATTGAAAAAAATCTTTTTTGGTAGAAGTTATGGATCCATTTCGGAGATCACCACATCCCCTCATCAGACTTCTTCAAGCGGCCTCAACCGAGAATCGAACTTAAGTCGTTCGATTGGTAGTCCATTGTCTATACCATTGAGCTACCACCGCCGTCAGCTTTGTTTCGCTTAAATTTCAATTTTCCTTCCATTACAATCCACATACCAATATATCTCCGAAATGGATCCATAACTTCTACCAAAAATTTTTTTCAATTTTTCTTCATTAAAAAATGGCCAATAGCTCATTTAAATTCACATAAAATAATTATTAGAATTAAAAACGGCCATATAAATACAAACATAAATATGTATATCGGAGAGCCTGCCGAAAAACAAAAAAGTCTGAAAACAATAACAAGCATTGCCTGTACAAAAGCTTTGCTTGTTAATAGCTTTAGAACTTTGTACAAACCAAACGCACAATCGCACCAACATACTAGGTAGCAAAGGCAGAGTGTCATTAAGCTACTGTTGTTGGTATGTGGATTGTAATGGAAGGAAAATTGAAATTTAAGCGAAACAAAGCTGACGGCGGTGGTAGCTCAATGGTATAGACAATGGACTACCAATCGAACGACTTAAGTTCGATTCTCGGTTGAGGCCGCTTGAAGAAGTCTGATGAGGGGATGTGGTGATCTCCGAAATGGATCCATAACTTCTACCAAAAATTTTTTTCAATTTTTCTTCATTAAAAAATGGCCAATAGCTCATTTAAATTCACATAAAATAATTATTAGAATTAAAAACGGCCATATAAATACAAACATAAATATGTATATCGGAGAGCCTGCCGAAAAACAAAAAAGTCTGAAAACAATAACAAGCATTGCCTGTACAAAAGCTTTGCTTGTTAATAGCTTTAGAACTTTGTACAAACCAAACGCACAATCGCACCAACATACTAGGTAGCAAAGGCAGAGTGTCATTAAGCTACTGTTGTTGGTATGTGGATTGTAATGGAAGGAAAATTGAAATTTAAGCGAAACAAAGCTGACGGCGGTGGTAGCTCAATGGTATAGACAATGGACTACCAATCGAACGACTTAAGTTCGATTCTCGGTTGAGGCCGCTTGAAGAAGTCTGATGAGGGGATGTGGTGATCTCCGAAATGGATCCATAACTTCTACCAAAAATTTTTTTCAATTTTTCTTCATTAAAAAAAAATGGCCAATAGCTCATTTAAATTCACATAAAATAATTATTAGAATTAAAAACGGCCATATAAATACAAACATAAATATGTATATCGGAGAGCCTGCCGAAAAACAAAAAAGTCTGAAAACAATAACAAGCATTGCCTGTACAAAAGCTTTGCTTGTTAATAGCTTTAGAACTTTGTACAAACCAAACGCACAATCGCACCAACATACTAGGTAGCAAAGGCAGAGTGTCATTAAGCTACTGTTGTTGGTATGTGGATTGTAATGGAAGGAAAATTGAAATTTAAGCGAAACAAAGCTGACGGCGGTGGTAGCTCAATGGTATAGACAATGGACTACCAATCGAACGACTTAAGTTCGATTCTCGGTTGAGGCCGCTTGAAGAAGTCTGATGAGGGGATGTGGTGATCTCCGAAATGGATCCATAACTTCTACCAAAAATTTTTTTCAATTTTTCTTCATTAAAAAATGGCCAATAGCTCATTTAAATTCACATAAAATAATTATTAGAATTAAAAACGGCCATATAAATACAAACATAAATATGTATATCGGAGAGCCTGCCGAAAAACAAAAAAGTCTGAAAACAATAACAAGCATTGCCTGTACAAAAGCTTTGCTTGTTAATAGCTTTAGAACTTTGTACAAACCAAACGCACAATCGCACCAACATACTAGGTAGCAAAGGCAGAGTGTCATTAAGCTACTGTTGTTGGTATGTGGATTGTAATGGAAGGAAAATTGAAATTTAAGCGAAACAAAGCTGACGGCGGTGGTAGCTCAATGGTATAGACAATGGACTACCAATCGAACGACTTAAGTTCGATTCTCGGTTGAGGCCGCTTGAAGAAGTCTGATGAGGGGATGTGGTGATCTCCGAAATGGATCCATAACTTCTACCAAAAATTTTTTTCAATTTTTCTTCATTAAAAAATGGCCAATAGCTCATTTAAATTCACATAACATTTTGTTGTTGCATTCTAGGCTATATGTGTACTAAATAAATACAACTCTGCACGATATGTTTTTGGGTCGTCTTATTTGATCAGCTGTTTTGTTTACTTCTTCACAGGGCTTCGGAAAAGTATTTTATAACTACTTTCGTACAATATTTTAATATGACATATGACTTTATGACACTTTGTGAATCACCTAATTAACTTTTTTATTTTATATTACCTTAATTTATTTTATGACATTCCACCAAAAATTTAGCAAAATACCTTTCAAAAAAGAACATCGGTTAATTAATCATTATGTAAGCAAAAATTTGCCACGCCATATTCATATTTATAATTGCACCAATTTGTCTTTCGGAACCATTGTTGTTGCTGGGCTGGGTAAGTTTATGCATATGTATGCTAAGTGAATTCCTTTGTATTCAATTTAATTTAATTTTACCGACGCATGGTTGAGCGGCAAACATCACAAAAAGAGAACTCTAAGTGAAATTGAAATTAATTTGCAGAGCCGAGCTCAGTTCAACAAGTCTTCTACATGCCGCCAAAAAATACCTTTTACTCATAACGTACATTAGGTATTTTTAGCGCTCCACCGCACTGTCTATACAGGTGGAGAATGCAACACACTATATACGTATACGATATACATATACCATATACATATATATATATATATATATATAGGTATAACATATAATTCAAGGAATCCAACGGCACATACACGTGCTTGAGAGTTTGCCAATGGAACGAAGGCAAATGGGTTTGGTTAGGCCACCAAAGTTTAAAGCATCCCAAAGCAACACAACCTACAAATTGCAAAGCAAAGAAGAGCAGAAATTCCAAGGCATGGCTAAGTATAAGTATGTTGTGAAACAGCGGCACGCATGCACGCATGTGCCAGAAGTGACACGTATGTATATGTGAGATAACTCATAGGGACCGAAACTAATTATGATGCTCACGCTGGTGAAAAACCTGAAAATTGAGCTAATTTATTTTTAAATGAAGAAAATTTGCGAATTCGCGCAACATTTTTAATGTCTAAAACTATTTTAATTAATGCTTTTGCGTTCCATTTTTGTTTTTTTTTTTTATGTTTAAGGCATCTCACATCGTGAATCTTATAATTATAACTACATATTTTGTGGTAAACTAGTTTTAGCTTCTATTGTCTTCTTAAAAAGTTTCTATGTTCCAGTACTATGTTTCTAAAACAAAGTGTATGCGCAAAAGAAAAAACACATGACATGCAGATACTTTATGGTTGATATACATTTTGTAGCTTGCTTGCCATATAAGGTAACACAAAGCTTTTACGCTTGAGTAGTGCACGGTCTATTGTTTGTGTAGATGTGTAAGAGATTGGCTGTGGTCTCTATAGCACAAGATACGTTTTTTTTTATTGTTGCAAGTACAAAATTCGAAAATTTATTATTTACATATTATGTAAAAAAAAACGTTGTTTAATATGAAAGTGATTTTGGAATGTTTCATTTAAACCAAAGTAGCTTGGATAAAAAAAGCTCGATTTCGATCAAATAAACTTTTCTGAAAACTGCATTAATTTGCGCAGATTCCTGTATATTTTGGTTAAAAAGAAATGTAAGGTGTCTTGAAAATCCCTGGGTCCAAACTTGAAAATCCGTGACTAAAAAAAATTAAATTCCAATTTAGGTGATTTTGGTACCTTCTCTATGGCTCGCACTAAAAAACTAAGTACACCATTCGATTAAGCCGTTAATTTTGCATGAGAATATATATCTTTTGTTTTTTTATTTTTAATTCTGTGTTTTTTTTTTATATATGAGTCTAAGCCTACCATGGAATTTTTAAAAATATCGCTGTTTTTGGAGTAGCCCACTCAGTATTTTTTTCTACAAAAAAAAAAAAATAAAAATCAGCTTAGTTATGCTACAACATCCTATTTTCATATTCTGTGGTCGGAGGGGTATGTTAGATCAAAAAAAACGCATCTAATATGCACGCAAGCAAGTCTACGTATAGATAGCGCATTTTTTCACTGGCTTTGGTCAACATGGTTTTCACCATTTGCTGTGTTTTTTTAGAGCATTATATTGCCAAATGTTGGACAAATTTGTTACAAATTTGCAAAACAAACAAAGTGAGCTTGTGTCAACATCAGGAAGCAAGTATGTTGCTAAAAGATTTTTTTGCAACATTTGCTTGCAGACATCAATAAGATAAATGACATTGAAAACCCCAAAAAAATCTTAGAAAATGCGCAGGAAAAGTTGTTGCTGGCTTCAACAAAACCTTGACAAATGTGCGAATGATTGGCATACTCTACATACAAACATATATATTTAAGATATGTAACTTCTACCACGAAGAGCGCGACTGGCGCTACATTGCTTAAAATGTATGCGATATTTCTCATTTACTCCTATGACTCAAAATGCCGATTCCTGCATTAAGCAATATGTTTGGTGTAGAAAATGAGCGTCATTCAGGTGAATTCGTTCAACCAATTTTGCGGTTTTAATCTTTGGTTTGTCAAGGCATTAATCTGCTTAGAATTTTACATTTTTTTCACGCTACTCATATTTTTTACAACCTCTTTGTATATACACAAATAGATACATATATTCATATGCATATACATATTTCGCGATTGCACCTGATTACTATATTGTAAGCCGGTGTTTTGCTATTTCTAAAAAGGTTTAGTAAATATAAGAGTATGCTGGAGCTGCGCTGCTTAGCAGTTGTTTCAAATAACCAATTGCTGGTACGTGCTTGGCATACGCAATGCCATTTCAGTTTCAGCAAAAAAAACTTTGACAGTGGTGAAATGATTTAAGCCATGGGTGATAATACAGATGCATACACATACACATACATTCTACATACGCATGTACAGATTAAGCGCACTACCCTCCCCGCCTAATTCTGAGTGTGTGAGTGACTTTTATATCAATCTGTCCATCATCATTAACATCAAACGCAAAATGTAACATTGCCAAGTTGTAGGAATAAACACGAGATTTACTGGATGCCAAGTTGATTGGCTTATGTTGCTACCGTTGGCTGTGTTCTGCTCTGTTCTGATGCTGTTGCGCGTATAATTGTTGATTTTGTTTTAAAAAAGTTGCGAATACAGTTTGATGCTGTCGGTATCACCTGTCACTCCATTTTGTATACTACACGCTTCCAGCTTAAGTCCAAGTATGTAGAATGAACTTCTAAGCAACAGAAAACAGGGTTCCGCGTTAAGTTCTAGGAGTACACCAATCAAATAAAATAAAATAAAATAAAATAAAAAAAAATAAAATAAAATAAAAAAAAAATAAAATAAAATAAAAAACCATAATAAAAAAAATGAATAAAATAAAATGAAATAAAAAACAATAATAAAAAAAATTAAAAAATTAAATAAAAGTAAAAGAAAATAATGTATTGTGGAACGATCCTCCGTCATCCCTTGTCAAGTTTGGTTTGGAGACAAACCGGTTTCGGCTAATATGCGCCATCTTCAGTGTCTTTTTTCCAACCAAAAAGTAAAATAAAATAAAGTAAAATAAAATAAAATAAAATAAAATATACTAAAATAAAATATAAAATCAAATAAAAAAACTAAAAAAAAAATAAATAGTAAATAAAAAGAAATAAAATAAAAAATATAAAGCAAAACAAAATTAAATAAAAAAATTAAAATAAAAAAAAATAAAAAAATAAAATAAAGTGAATAAAGTAAAATAAAAAACAAAATCATAAAAAAATTAAAATAATAAAATAAAGTGAATAAAACAAAACAAAATAAAATAGAAAAATAAAAATAAAAAAAAGTAAAAAAAATAAAATAAAGTGAATATAGTAAAATAAAATAAAATAAAATAAAATAAAATAAAATAAAATAAAATAAAATAAAGTAAAATAAAATAAAATAAAATAAAATAAAATAAAATATAAAATCAGATTAAAAAAACTAAAAAAAATAAAAAATAAAAACTAAATAAAAAGAAATAAAATAAAAAAATATAAAACAAAACAAAATAAAAAATTTAACTAAAATAAAATAAAATTTAACTAAAATAAAATGCAATAAAATAAAATAAAATAAAATAAAATAAAATAAAATAAAATAAAATAAAATAAAATACAATAAAATACAATAAAATACAATAAAATAAAATAAAATAAAATAAAATAAAATAAAATAAAATAAAATAAAATAAAAAAATAAAAAAAACGAAATAAAATAAAACAAAATAAAAGAAAGTAAAAGAAAGTAAAAAAAAAATAAAATAAAATATAGAAAAACAAAAAAATGTGAATAATAAATAATGTTTATAAATTATATTGAATACTAATTTCTTTTAATGAAAATCTTAATACCTTAAATCTTAATACCTATATTAATAATTTTTCTTTTTATCTACGCAATACCTGCTGCGGCTGCCTGTATCAGTGACTTTGATTGTGGCATGCCATGCACGCCATTCTGCAAATGCCGTTTCAATTACTTTGTAATTTAAGTTATTGCTTACCACACTCGATTCCAACAACAGTAACCAGTAGCAGCAGTTGCTACTACAAACCTTCCCTCTGGCAAACCTTCCCTCGCGGCTAACCAATCGCCTTGTGAGCACGTCGGCTCGCCGCTGTGGCTGCTCAGGATGCGGACAAGAAATGAAACTGCCTTATTGCTTTCTAAGTTTGTAAGTATGACAAGTCTACCCGCTGTTTCTGTTGTTGTTGTTGTTGTGTAAGGTCTAATCTCGGCTGTCGTCACTCAACGCTAATCTGTTAATTTTTTTTTGTTGCGCTCTACAATCATTACTTGCTCACGTTCATTCGGCCGTCCAGTAGCTCTTCTATCAATCTGTTCATGAAGGATAGTAGCTGAGTGGAAATTCGAAGTGTGTGTTTGCAATGCCTACGCTTGCCTCACGTCTTTACGAAATTAGTCCTATCACTTTGTGTCTTTATATGTATTTTTGCTTAGATATATTCACATTGCTATCAGCTTTAATATTTGATTCTCTGCAAAATTGACTACTACTGATCCTTGTAATTTTTTATATATATTTTTTTTTTTGCTTAATTTCCATTAAACTTCCCAAATTAGATTTTGCTACTATGTAATGTTTATATATATATCTCAACTCATTTTTTTGCAAATGATCTTCTTTAGTTCTATATTTACCTGGATGAGTTTTATTTTTATGGTAGAAGAAGATACAAAACTTCAAATCATTTAAAGTGTCAGCAGCTGAATTGAATACATTTCAATTAGTACGCAAATGTCCGATCTTAGCTGCAACTAGAAGGGACCCAAGAAAGTAGTTCCATCTCGACTTATATATATTTGAAAAAAAAAAAAAAAAAAATTAAAGGAGAAACATAAGTGCGTCAAATCTTGCTAAAGCAATAAAAATATTGACCGCGTTAGTTTCAATAAAATACTTTTTTTATAGCTTTTACCGATTTGACAAATCGTTTATTTTTTACATGCTATCTCCTAAAGGCTAATGCTCCTTTTGAAGAAAGAACCATAAACTGGCAACCAAAAAACCAACCAACCACTGCCGCTTAAACAACTTCACATGCGCATACACACACACACATGTTTTTTTTTTTTTTTTTACGAGGAGGAAGCATCGAAAGCCTTTAGCCCGTCAGTGTGGGACTCTAACCCGACTAAACCTCCTACTGTCATCGTACCGAACCCCCCCCCTACTACCGTCAAGCTACCGTCGGGAGGTGGGTTGAGCACTAGGCTCGCAGTCCGTAATGGTCGCGTTATTGCCCTCAGTCTGCCTTAGAAGGCTTCACCCATATGTTTTTTTTTTCCTTTTTTTTTTATAAAAGTGGTCAGTGTTAGGTGGTCTGCGGAGGCCAAAGCTCCGCACCACGCGCGTTGACGGATGCAGGAGGCCTAGCTCCTGTACTTATCCGTAACGGATGCAAGAGGCCGAGCTCCGTAGGTATATGTATATGCATGTGTATTGTGAATGCTTTAATTTCGTGAGAAACGAATGCTTATAAACTTTTGTCACAGAAAGAGTGTCTTATCTGCGCTCATAATTCTTGATGATGATCTGATTAGTTATATTGTTGCTAGATATTTATAGCTATGCTTTGCGGTAGATGCTGGAAGTTAATCATCTGCAACTAAATTGGTAGTGTATTTGAAAGAGAATGTAAACCATGAAAAAAGCTAAAAAGTAGACAGTAGACAGCAGACAAGGTAGCCTTATTTTCAAAATAAGTAATACGATTTAAGTTGGTGAATAATACTGTAAATATATAACTATAGATATATGCATAAATACATAAATACATATATACCAATATGGCTGAAAGCAATGCCAAGCATCCAAGGACATGCAGGAGTTATAGATAAAGATAGCTTTGCTTTTGATGAGCGTGTGCATCTCTCATAAGCATATTAAAAGGTTGGCATATAATTCAAAAGCATTATTTTCATCGAAAATAATTTTTCCTACGCACTGTTGTTTGACAACAATACAACCCAGTGAATTATGCTTAAACTTTGCTATATAAAAATTATGTTAGTTTTATGTTGAGCAGATGTCTCAAAGCACCAACAATAAGAACTTGATATCCATCAACTTTGTTAAATATATTACTGAAAATTTAAATCACAAACTCGTTTAAAAATGTAATGCTAAATATCCAAAGCCTTGCTCTTCTTTTTGAGCATAAACTCTCTTGAAAAGTTATAAGATTACACACAATGTCTTGAGTCTTCTATTGGTTTTGTTTGTCACTGCCATTAAGACAATGACTGCCGTCATTATTCTCGCTTAATTATCATTTATGCGTTGACAATTTGTAGAAATTTGCGCTTAACATATGATAATAAAATTTAAGTTTCTTTTATTAATGAGCTAACACAGAGTTAATAGAAAAATCCTTTCAATGGCAAGCTTGTTGGTTGTTTTTATTTTATTGTCACATTGCGAACACATCATTTAGCTGAATGTTAAATGCAAGTCATATTACATTGATGGCACTAATTAACAGCTTAGCGATGAAATATTTACATATAGAAAGAAATAATTAGCTACTGTCTGCATTAGTTTTGTATTGAGAGTTTGTGGCATAGATTTTTTTCACTTGCGCCCAATGGCATACTTGCTTGAAATTTCTAGTTCTTGTTTTTATTTTACAGTAAGTTATTCAGAGCAGATATTTAAGCCTTTAGATACTTATGGCATCCCCTGCGAACATTTCTATCATATATTGAGTTTCTTTACTCATGCTTTTGCTATCTATGCATGACTTTTGCAGAAACCAATGAATACTACTACAAGTTCGTTGCTTAAGTCTTTTGCTTGCTTATTCACACTAATCCACATTGTGTGGTTGACGACAAAGCAAATGCTCAACAGTACCCATATACCTATGAATACCATCACAAAATATGATTTCGAAGAAAATATAGAAAATGTAGCGTTTTGCTTGCTAACTAAAAATTATTGATTTTTGCTAAAATTTATGCAACGCAAATTCTTTGAAAATCACAAACCAGCAAGTAACGGAAGAAATTGTAAGAAAACATGTGAAAAGCTTTGCTCAAGGTGCTGACGTTGACCACAAAAGCCTTCGTTGCCATTGTGGTTACCGTAGCTGTAGTCGTGTTTAACCACACATTTTCTAGGTTGAAAAATTCACAGCGCGCGCATAAATTCAACACGTCAAACATTAGTGTAACAATATTTTGATAAATATGCAAAAAAAAAATAAAAATAATGTGCTCAAACAATGACACCACATGCATGCGGGCAACCAAAACAATGCAGCAATGTAGTGCAGTTCTTGCCGTCGATTGTGGCGGTAAAAATAAAAGCGTAAGGAAATGTAGAGCTACGAAAAATTGGCAACAGGTTTTCCTCTTTGTTATTGCTATGCTTTGTTGTAAACTTGGCAAGGTAGAAATGTAGTGGCACTATAGCGAACCATATAATATATTATTCTTCTTGCTTAGGATCATGTTGAAATCTGATTGGGTAGAAATAATAAATTTCGCTTATAAATGCAACAATTTGTAAGCAAAATGAACATTGTATAATTTCATTCAACGTCGATTTGCTAAAGCAGATAATGTGTTTTGGCAATGGTTAAGTTTTAGTAATACTATATGGTTTTGCTTAACTCATAGATAGCTTTATTTTCGATAAGACCAGAAATGTGAGACCAATGAACTTAGCGTAAATATAGATGTATGCTTTTGCAGTTGCAACACAGGCAGAAACACATATAAACGATAAAAAAAAAAATCGTCCTGATAAACGATATAAATAAAATGCTACCATAATGCATATAAACTTCTGTTAATATAAAAATCACTTTGCCTCCATCCATTAGATTTATTTATCAGCAATTTCAGTTCAAACAAAGTTATCATGTCATAATTATACCTAAACGGATGACAGTGTTATCATAGCATTCGATCATCAATCGAAATATGCCGCTAGGATATGCATTGGAATTTGAAGTGAATACACACAACATTGGAGTTGTGCAGATCGGCTTGAGTATTATGTATAACCGGAAGCAATGTGATCGCTGCTATTGTATCATTGCACTTCAACTACTGCTATCTCGATAATGTGCCACAGAACGTGTTAATCAAGAATTTATCATAATAACATCATTTATTTTCTTGCATAGATCATTGCGGTGTGTGTAGACTAAAGAAAGAGCCAGAAAAGGAAGACATGTATGGCACGAAACAACAACATACAACATGATGGCCATATATAAGTTATAACATACCATATAATGGTGAGTTGCTGCTGATGAACGAAGATTGATTTCATAATCAATGTAGCGGCAATAGTAGTGGAATACCAACAGCTTTGTTTTATATGTGCCAACAACAAAAAACGTTTAAATGTTTGTGTGAGCTGTGATTGTTAGCAATTGTGAGGGGAAATGAGTGCTTATCTGGTAACTGATTTAATTTACTCTACTTATCAATAATAGGAATTACGATTTTTGCAATTTTGGCGCTTTTCTGTTATAGACAAGCACTAGTTTCTATTGTTTTTATAATTTCAGTTTATATACTTTATGTCCAATTGACTTTTTTAACGCATGCGCAGCCAATGCTATAATTGGGATAATTTCCCTAGGAGATTCATTATAAAGATACTAGATTTTAGCTCAATTTATTATATCAAATACATGTTAGAAATGGCGACAGAAGCCCATTTTCGATCACATAGATTATTATTATAATTATTATTGTTAGTGTATTGTGATAGACATGCGTTTCTCACGTTTTATTCAAAAACTAAACAAATTTTTTTGGGAAAACGCAAACAAACTTTTATAATTTCAAATAGTTTCCTTCTACGACTAACTACAAAATCACTTTTATTTCCGCCATTTTTATCTTTTTGGGTATTTTATAAGACTAGACTCAAAGGCACGACCCAGTTATTTAAATATATTGCAAAATCCCAGAAATCGAAAATTTCGAGTTAAATCCCTATTGCATAAAACGTGCGGTTTTTTATTTTATTTCATCAATTTTTGTTATTTATGAGCTTCAGTTATGCCTTTTGGTTATTCTGAGAATTTACTTGTGACTGATCATACACCAAGCAGTAGCAATTAATGTCCAAATTAGGTGACAAACGATCAGGGCAGAAAATTCGATCTGAACTGAATGCAACAAGAGTGACAGTGATTATAATCTAATACATATTAAATGCGAATATATATCGTCCGTAAAACTTCATAATCACTTGAGTGAAACTTTCACAACCGCCCGATAGATATTTCTGCCAAAAATTATAACTAAATTCTTGATGTCCAACTCTAAGACTTCAGAGCTGAAAAGGACATTTGAAGGAAATATAGAGCTTTTCGAGCTTTCCAAATGCCAAGTATATGATTTGGGTCGATGGAGCTGAGCGCCGGAAGTAAAAATTTAGCAAATCTCGATTTTTGCATATATTATATACTGCTATGACACTTTCACTTAGGCGGTTATGAAGTTTAAATAAATAAAAATATATGTAAGTTCTTTTCAGTATACTTTATAATTTTGGTTTAATTTTTCTTCTAGGATTACAGATTTTCTGGCATTATTCCTTTTCTTGCCTCTAGTTGTTGTCTCAATTGTATTTTACCACTTTAAACTTACATATATACCAGTACCGTCTCTCTTTCTGCAAGCGGATCGGTATATAAATATGTGGCAATTAGAAACTCCCACAGAGAGGGTTGTGCGTCGGACTTGGGACCCACCATATAAAAACCTATCCAATGAAAACTTATATAAAGCCTCGGATGAGACCCTCCTTTTTTTCGAGGCAGCAGAAAAGGGAGACCTTCACTGTGTTGGGTTGATCAGATGAAGACCGGCGCGCTTTATTGAACTCAGTCAAAATTGTCTAGATGGTTTCAGGCCATTTAACACGAAGGAGAAGATGTCGGAAAATCTTCAAAGTGTCTTCAAACTTGTACAATAAACAGCTTAATTTTTTTAACTTTTGATTCAACTACATGAAATAAAAATCTTATTCTGCACTTATACACATATGGCTCGTTAAATACAAGCCGACTTATGAGGCATTAGCGATGAAGACGAGTCACGGCTAAAGTTGGTGATGGAAATACAATTTTATTTTGCTGTAGCCATGCTGTCTGCCTGCATTGATGGTAATCTCGATACACATCAGTCACTTGCATGGATATCAAGTGTTGCAATGCACCACAAACATCAACAACAAAATGGTGGAATACATTGGCCTAGAGCGCATATTGTTCATATCTATTACTTAATCATAATGCAATATCTACTTATCAAAAATGTTGACGTGTAATAATCTAAGAGTGCCCTGCTAACATGGACATTCCCGCAGTGCGTTGCTATAATGAGCAGCAGATAGTTTTATGAATGTTTTGGCGTTAGAGCTATTAACTTATAAGCCATATTTGTTGATCGTTTACCATTTCTAGATCAACAATGCATGATAGCGATCATTTGGCTAAAAATATATTAGGATGTGCATAATTTTTTGACATGAAAATGTTTAAAGAAGTAGTATGAAGAAGAAGTATGTTGAATATTACAAAGAGGAATGGCTAAATGAACTAGAAGTACGAGATAAGATTATTGCCACTAATAATGCAATCTTAGATCTTAGTACATTACACTAGCTGTGACTTTTAATTGTATACTGCTCCGAAGTTTGGACAAAGCGCTAAGTTTATGGGTATTGTTTTGGTTGTTGGCTAAAACACCTCCATTTCCAAAACGAAGAATACTTAAGCGTTGTAATACTAAGTTTTTCTACTACACAGTGGCGAGACACCCTAATACTACATATGAATATATATGCATCATATATCACATATACATATGAATATACAAACATGCTGATTTAACCATTGAACAGCAGCGGTCAAAGCTTCGATCTGCTGTTAGATTTATGTGCGAGTTATTAACAATAAATCATAAGGTTATATGGGCGAACAAGAAATCGCCCGCTGAACGTGTGCAACATGGCTTGAAGCGTAAGCGTTGCTTGCTGTTGCCTAGCAATGAAGACGTAGATATGCGTAGCAATGTAGTATGGCTTATCAGCGGCAATTTTTATGAAAACAAATCACGTATTTGCGTTATCGTATGGAAGTTTTTTCTCACCTCCTTTACGATTGTGTTGTGCGAAGCCTATTAGCCATCTAATCAGGCAAACTAATAGATATGGCACCGCTAAAGCTAAATAAAGCATAATAACTAATGTCAGATATCATCTCACATACATAAGTGTTGTGCGGAATCACAGGAGTTAGATGATGCCTGATAGCTGAAATAGTCATGCACTATGTTTTGAGTTAGATAAGCAGTTTTATTAGTAGAGTGTACATTTTAACGTTATTTGAACATGTGCCCTAGTGATGGTGGTTTTGTTATTTATCTTCACACTAAACGCAATAGATCTGAGATAGCAACGGCTTATCATTAATGGCGATCCATTAAAATATCAATTTGCAGTTGTCTATGAAATAAAGCAGACCAAACAACATCACCGCTGCCGCTAATAGAGAGTGGGCTGATGTGATTTGATATATTGCACCCTAAATCATAAAGTGACACAACTCAAAATTTTTGGAAATCGAGTTTTTTCAGGAACTGGTAAACAGAACATATCTCTAGCGATTGCTAAAAGAACCTTTCAATAAGTGTATGTTTTGACCGAAAAATAGCCATTATACGTGGCCTTTTTCCATACGATTGTTTGTAAAGAAAAAAAGTTTTTTGGCTCTCCTGAAAATTTTTGAATTTTGAGTTGTGTCACTTTATGATTTAGGGTGCGATATGATAATAACAATTTTTTTTTTTGAGTAGCTTTTGCAGTTTTTTCTTTCAAACATTCTTATTGAAAAACTCATTAAAGTTTTGTTAGAACAATATTGGCGAACGGAAGCCTAATTTTTTTAATATTTTATGCCACAAAACTGGAATGAGCTTGCATGTTGACCGTATATCGTCCCCTCAATATAACAATAGCGTATAATTTTTTTTGGGTTTTGAGAAAATCGAGTTTAAAGTTTTTGTCAAATCAGATGTCTATTAAATTTCTGAACAAGAAATTATACACCATTTTTTCCAATGACATTTTGACCCACTTTGTGGAAGTAGAATTTGACCAGAATCAATGATGGAGATTCTAAATAGGCAATAAAAAAATAATGAGCGCATACGCTATTGTTATATTGAGGAGACGATATGATCTTATTCAAACTGGGTGGGGGATCCACTTTTGAAAAAATTTACAGTCTTTCTTTCTTTCACTTTGAATATTTCTCTTTTCTATTTTAATTCTTAAGCAAGCTTTTAAACTGTACTGAACATATCGATAAATCCAATGTACAGTGGCGAGCATTAATGGATGAATCTTTCCCACTTCTGTGCTTATGTGTTCATAAAACCTAATCCAAGCGCCTAATTTCAACCAAATTTTTTTTTATTAATTAGCATATATATTATTTTAATAGAAAACATACAAAGAAATTTAATTCCATCTTGATTACCACGTTTTTCAGGGCGAAAAACTCAAACATCCACATTTATCCAATTTTGCTCGTGAGGAAAAAAATTATTTGGTATGGAGTAATATTATTTCCTCCGTAGCCCCTTATATTTTGGGGCTGTTTTAATGTGCGTTGGCATGCTTTCCTTTAGTTCTGCTATGGTTACCCTTGGGTTCTTGGCCCATTCGTCCTCAACTCGCGGCCAAAGTTGATTAAAATTTTTGGGAACTTTTTCGTACACAGCCATCCTCTTTTTTAAAAATCCCATAGATTTTCGATGGGATTAGGATCTGGGCTTTGGGCAGCCCACTTTATCACACGAAATCATTGGCTAGATAACCAGTTTCGCGTGATTTTCGCCTATTTTTTGGGTTACCGCCTTGCTAAAATAGCACCTCGTCTTCGGAATATGCGCTTATTCCGGCGAACTCAGGCAAATCTATTCTTAAAATATGAAGATAATCTTCCTTTTTCATAGCTCCACTTATTTTTATTAATGGATCGAGTTTCCATGAGGTTAAACAGCCCCAAACCATAAAATTGCCCTCTCCATGCTTTACAGTTTTCTTTAATTGGTTTTTTGGAGTGTTTCATGTTGCCAGTGCCAAAAGTATTGTTTGCTATCAGACTGGAGAAGAGTTATATGGTCAGACGAAACAAAAATAAATTGCTTCCAGTCGGATGGAAAACAATACTTTTGGCACTGGCCACATGAAACACTCCAAAGGCACCAAGCGAAGAAAACTGTGGAGGAAATTATAGGGGTTGGGGCGGTTTCACCTGATGGAAACTTGATCCGTTAATAAAAATAGGTGGAGAAAAAGGAAGATCATCTCCATATTTTAAGAATAGATTTGCCTGAGTTCGCCGGAATAAGCGCATATTCCGAAGACGAGGTGCTGTTTTAGCAAGGCGGTAACCCAAAAAATTGGCGAAAATCATGCGAAACTGGTTATCTAGCCAATGATTTCGTGTGATAAAGTGGGCTGCCCAAAGCCCAGATCCTAATCCCATCGAAAATCTATGGGATTTTTAAAAAAGGGGATGGCTGTGTACGAAAAAGTTCCCAAAAATTTTAATCAACTTTGGCCGCGAGTTGAGGACGAATGGGCCAAGAACCCAAGGGTAACCATAGCAGAACTAAAGGAAAGCATGCCAACGCACATTAAAACAGCCCCAAAATATAAGGGGCTACGGAGGAAATAATATTACTCCATACCAAATAATTTTTTTCCTCACGAGCAAAATTGGATAAATGTGGATGTTTGAGTTTTTCGCCCTGAAAAACGTGGTAATCAAGATGGAATTAAATTTCTTTGTATGTTTTCTATTAAAATAGTATATATGCTAATTAATAAAAAAAATTTGGTTGAAATTAGGCGCTTGGATTAGGTTTTATGAACACATAAGCACAGAAGTGGGAAACATTCATCCATTAATGCTCGCCACTGTACGTTTTCTTGTGACTAACGATTTGCAATAAATTTGACTAATACGTCTCTTATGTATGTGTTCCACATTAAAATAGCAAAGCACGATTCGAAGCTTGTACCATGCAAACCTTTCCACAACAAAATCTATTTACGCGTGCTTCTACTGAGTGGCACAAACAATGGAAAGCGCTGGTAGGAAAATACATACAATGCTTCTAAATTCATTCAAGCCGGATTTCATTCATATTTGTATGCAAAAGTATTTCACTTACAAAAATAAAAGTAAAAATCAAAGTCAAAAACCATATAATTTAACCTTTCGTTCAACCACTAGCTTGAGCAGTTCATGGGAACAAATGTTAATCAGATGATAATTCGGCATGCAGACGAACAGCATGTGCAACATTGCACTGCCACTTCCTCTTATTTCTCCTACTCTTCATACTACCATGTTGTTTTTCACAGCTGACATTGATAAATACCGTGTTGTGCGTGCTTACGCATGCCCGCAACCTTGCAAATATTCACGTGCGCGTTTTTTGCCGTTTAAGTTTCAGTCACATTTGCAAAGTTCAACTCTACATTTGCGTTTGTTTGTACTACGAAAGTTTGCCTACTATGGAAGCAGTGAAATATAAGCCGCATTCGTTTGGGCAAACAACAACCACTGCTATAAAACAAGTGAAAATTATACGACCGTTCGTTCAAGTAAAGGAATTGGAAAAAAGGTGTGTTTATTTGATGATATGGCTTCAAATTTTTGTCGGTAGATGTCTCCCCGATTTCGATAGTTTTCGATCGAATCTAGCCAGACTCAACCCGCCACCGTTCGTTAAAGTACGGAATTGGAAAATATTTTCTAACGTACGGTAATCGAAGATAGTTTCGAAATCGCGGGGACATCTATCGACAAAAAATTTAAACCATTTCAGTTATTCACAATAGAAAAAATTGGCATAATCAGTAAGGATCAGTTTAATGAGTAGCTGGCATACTCTCTAAAAGTCTCTTAAAGTCTCTAATATTTTGAATGGAAACTGTCAGCCAAAAGAGCAGAATCCAGTATAAGCGAGCAGCGAAGTGACCAAAAAACACTCCTATACATAGGATGCTATTATTACTACGTACTTTTATGACAGAGATTGAGGAGAACAGCAAGATTCAAATGAGGCCTATTTTGGCCCTATATTACTTAGTACACCCTATATTATTTTAGGGGAAGCTTTAGACTGCGGTATACTAGTCAATTGCGGCTCGTCTTTTCTTCAAACAAAAGGAAAACATATACCTACATATCGCCCGTTTTATGCAATAGGGATTTAACTCGAAATTTTCGATTTCTGGGATTTTGCCATATATTTCAACAACTGGTTAGTGCCTTTGAGTCTAGTCTTACAAAATACTCAAAAAGATAAAAATGGCGGAAATAGAAGTGATTTTGTAGTTAGCCGTAGAAGGAAACTATTTGAAATTATAAAACTTTATTTGCGTTTTCCCAAACAAAATTTTTTTTGAGTTAAATCCCTATTGCATAAAACGTGCGATATGTCGATCAATGTTGCCGTTCGCAGTTTTAGTGTCGTTGTTCAAATAAGAACCGCCTCTATTTTTATTTAATAGCGTAGTGTAACAATTTTTTTATATTAATAGCCTTAATTTGAACCTGTCAGTTAATAAATTTGTATGCCATATTTACTCAACATTTGGCTTGACTGTTGGGAAAGCGTGAAATGCACGTCGCATTTTGCTATAGCACTGTCATGTCCAAATGAATGTACATACATTTATGGTTCGCCCGTAAATTGCTACCACAAAAATTTATTTATTTTCTAACCTCATAACATGTCAATGAAAATCAATCAGTGTTGCAGCAGCAAACCATAATGTACAACAGTTGCAGTTGCGGCAGCTAATGGCATTATGAGAAAACACACATATTTTTAAGCAAAGGTTTTTTATGCTACATACATATATTTTATTATTAATACGCTAACATAAATTTCGTTCCATCTTCTCCGTCGAAACGACTGAACCGATTTTAAAACTAAGAACAGCATTGGAAAGATATTGCTCTCAAATAGAACTGCACCAATTTTCATTAAAATTGGTTGTAAAATGCGTCCACAATCGTTGTTGGAAAATTGCCGTGTGTTTGTTGTTGCATGCTTTTGAATACAACAGACCTATGTCATGCGCATGCATAGGTGAGTTTATGCGTGCTCACCAAATTTGCCATGCAATTGTGGACATGTTTGGCTTAAAGTGGTGTGTAGATTTAAAGAAGTAGAAACTTAAAAAAGTAGCAAAATCGCTACAACAAAAACACAAAGTCAAGTAATTAGGAGGATAAGAAAGAATTGAAAGGAAAGAAATTGAGGAAAGAAAAGAGCAGAAATAGAAAGAAAGAAGTAGGTAGGAGAATTGTGATGACGAGTAACGATAACAACAACAACAACAAAATAGTAGCAATGACAATAACAACAAACAATTATACAAAAATTATAGTTGCACCTTAGTCATAAGAAAACACCTAGAAAAACTGTTGAGTTCCGACAGTAGGCAGCTGCGTCAAAAAGCAGCATAAATGCAGCATGGCAATTTTAGTTTGCAGTGCATTGTAAGCGCAGTTGCCAGTCAAGCAATAGTTCAGGTAATGTCTGCAACATTGCCACAGTCACTTATAAACATCAACGCCACTATTTTTTTATAACTCAACTTTTACTCATTTGTTTTTAACTTCGTTTTTTTTTTTTATTCAGCGTCAAGTTCAATAACATCTGCAGTTTTTTTTTTTTGCAGAAACAAATCATGTCCTGCACTCGCTACTGCACGTATGTACATATGTTGCACATAGAAGGGTTGGACAACAATTAAAGCGACAGCAACTACACGCTGAGCGGGTGAGGGGGCTTAGAATATACCTGTGGTAAGGAATGCCTGTCGTAAGAGGCGACTAAAATCCACCGGCCTAGAAAGTTGATTATGGCCAAAAAAAATCGTACGCACGACATTCGGCCTAGTGTCAGAAGGGACTAGTACCCGAGCGTACCGGATTTATCCGGCAAAGGACTGTCACAACCCCTACACTCCCCAAAATCTTCGAGGAGTGTCTTGGTGGCTACAACAAAAACAACAATACGCTGAGCGGTCACACAAGTAGGTACATACATATATAAGCCAGAACGGCACCTTTCTAGTCCAAATATAAGCCTGTAAAATTTTATTGACCTACTCGCATGCTTAGAGGTGCCCCCAGCCCCACAAAGTTGAAAAAAATATAAAATTTTCCAGTGGGTTCCATAATACCCCCCTGCGGGGGTCAAACCCCCTTTTACCACCCTTACTTTTCACATATAAAATATATATGGAATTAAAGGGAATCAATATACCTATCGAATGGTATAAAAATATTCGAAATCGGTTCAGTAGTTTTTAAGTAATTGCAATTTAAAAAATGCATAATATAAACATTGACCTTTAATAACTTTTGTTGTTGTTGTTTCCAAAAAACAAAATTCATTTTAATACTCAGCTTAGCGACGTTTATCAATCCTCATACTTCGTTTTTTGATTTTATAATTTTCCAAATTTCATATTTCTACCAGATCGTGCTTATTGCTTTCAACTTTGCGGGGCTGGGGGCAGTTCAAAACTTCATCCTATCGCCACAGAATTTTGTGGGGTTCATTAACTCGTATAAAGGCAAATTTTCATTGCTGGTACGTTCAAAAAAAAAAAAAAAAAAAACAAACAAAAAATGTCCATATGTTTTCACTCCACCTTATTACATACATATGTAAGCATGTGTTTGCTTTTTCATTATTGCAATGGATATTATTTATGGAAATTAGTTGAATAGAACTAGTTAACAAGAATGAATGGGTAATAAAAGATACAAATCTAAGACAATAATGTGCAAAACAAACAACAGCAATACGGTTAGTGAAACTTCAAGCGAATTTCAATATTAGCAGATAACTGTGAAGCAACATAAATGTTGCAAGAATAGAGTAGCAAATAATGCTCGCCTGTAGATACACTAGACGTTGGAGGATAGGCAGCTTTAAGAGGAAAGAAATTTGGGGATAGAATGGTTGGAAAAGGATTCTTTCGACAAATCAGAGATAAATTATTTCATTGTCACCAGTAGCAACAGGACAAGAAGTAAAAAAAAAAAAAAAATAAAGCAATTTTAACTAGAATATGAAAAACAATAATGCAAATGAACGATCTTATGCAAACAAGTAAAGTTAAAATTGACAATAACACTAAGTTAAATGATGCAAGAAGCCTAGCCGCTAGTAGATTCTGAGATTCTATTGCTGCTGTACGTTTTGGCAAATCGATTTAACACGACAAGAATGTTTGCGACATCAAAAGGTTGCATGTGGTGTTATCGCAAATTGGCATCTCGCTATGCGCATATTTACTATGACCGAAGTTATAAAATCGCAATTGATAAGAATCGCCGCTGGCTAATGACGCTGATGGTTATGGCGATGGTGATGGTGATGGTCGGTGGCGATTGCAGCAGATATTGTGGTTTACTGCAGCAACGGCAGTGGCATGCAACATAGTTTACAATGCCAGCGCATGATATGACTTTACTATCTGTGATCATTCTGCTTTTCTATGCGCTCTTTCCTCTTAATGTTCCATTTCTTTTCTATTTTTGTTTGCTCTAAAGTTCTAAGCATTTGTTTCTACTTCAATAAATGTCGGTAAAATGTAAAAAGCTATCATCACCGAAAAGCACTCAAAGCAGATGGCAACAAAAGCAGCAAACACAACATAACTAAATAGTTCTGCTCGATCGAAAAAAACCAAGTTACACAACACACTAGTGACAGTTTTGTCAGCACCATCAAGCATTGCCAAATTCCAAGTGCTTCCTTCATCTCACACTACATTTTTTGTATCATGCCAATCGTTTTTGAATGAGTTATTGCGCATGCGTTACATTGAAAATTTCCAAAAGTCAGCAATGCAAAGTCGACTTTACCCACTCTGCCTATTAGGGAATGGACGCTTTTGGCGTTGTAACGCCATTCTTTGGCATTGCATTAGCTCTTTTTTGCTTTGCGTATAGATTGTCCATTGGCTTTTACTACTTTTGGTTCATATCAGATTTTTTAGGCTTTGTTTTCTGCAGTCACAGCCGTGAGCCATAAAATTGATGGCAAATTAAACTGTCGAAACGATTTCACGTATCTTTTTTGGAATGATTTACCAAATAATTTGTGACAATTGAATAGCCCGATAGTTGAGCGCCTTTCAGTTTAGGCTTACGTATTTGTGTTTGTATGTTGTTGTAAAAGAAAGACAAAAAGGTCGATAGAAGGAGAAAGAGTTATCCAAGTACAATCACAGTTCTGAGTTGGCGCTTAATAGTCCAAATGAATTAGTCCGAGTAAACATTCTGTCATCTAAAAATATAAATCATTATCCGTCTTATGATTAAACATAATCGTATAACTTATCCCTCTGATATATTCGTTGACTCTAGAGACTTGACTTCATACCCAGTCGTATATCGAAAAAAGACACTGAAGATGGCCTAAACCGGTTTGTCTCTAAACCAAACTTGACAAGGGATAGCGGAAAACCACCACAATACCCATATTCCTACCCTGTCGGAAAAGCAAGCAGCCAAAAAGTAATTCTTGAAGCATAACGTGGCCCACATAGCCTCTCCATATTGTTCTTTCCATCCAATTATTCGCCCTTTATATCAGCGTGCCTGACCTACCGATTGCTTACGCATTAACTAAAGAAACAACTAAAACATAAAGAAAATACATGCATACATTCACGATAAATACTGCTTATTGGTTATTAGTTTGCATGTAAAATAAATTCATGCTCATACAAACATAACATGTCCAAGTTTTATTAGATAAAAAAGTGGTGATGCCCTGCACAACATCTTATTCAATCAGAGCGTGAGATTCTTGCAGAATGACTAGAGCATAAAAGCAACTTGCAGTGAAGGCTTGTAAAATGCTGGAGGCACAGAAATTCTTTTGGTTGTGCTTTTGTCGGTAAGACATTTCTTGAATTTACATATAGATATACTTATGTACGCATACCGCGTAAGAATCGCTGTAAACTCAGGCGAACACAAAATAAACTGACATTGAGCTCTTAATAGAAAACTATCGACTTTTTTAGCGTTTGTGGTTGTTGTAATTTTTAAATATGTGTTATTGATACCTACAATATGTTGCAGAAAAGTTGGCAACACACTTTATATGAACAAAAGCGCATTGCTTATAATTCCTTACATATTTGTTTTGCATTACTTGCTACTACAAATATACTCGTGTTGTTCTGCTGTTATGCCACTACACTTTTGCTGCTCTGCAGCATATTCCTTTCTTGCAATGCTTTAGCTTTCTTGTTCTTGTTTCTTGTTTCTTGTTTTCATTTATTTCTTTTTTCCGCACACAGCTAAATGTAAATCAATAGGCGTTATCTGTTTGCCTAAATATTGATATTAGTTTAGAGCTGCATAGCCAACGCATCAATGGGAATCTAGCTTCGCATACGCATATAAAGCTTAACATGGGAAATGTTTCGAAACCACGCACTGTTTTTGTAAGAAACTTGTGTACGAATAACATGTAACTTTTATACGTTTCATCTATTTGCTACACATCTTTTCATAGGCGTATCACCCGGCTCTGCTACGAACCATAGGTGTTACTATTTAATAACTGGTAACGCCCCATTTGTTTGTATTACGTTGCAGCATTGCCTCCTGATATGGGGTATGATATGATATTCAGCTCTCAATAAATTTTCAATATTTTTGCTATGTTCACATGTTAGTTATTATTATTTCTATTGAATTTAAGTGGGTTGAAAATGATTGAAAATAAATAATTAAAATGTGTATCCACTAAAGTGGCTTGGAAGTTATCATTTTGTGGACGTAAACTAAAAATAAAAAGGTGATTTAATAGCGCTCATCATTACGCAAATAGTTTCTGTTTGACATCACAATAGAGTCGGAGTGTCGATGAAAAATGTGTTCGATATTTGAGACTCATTAAATTCTCTGTAGTCAACAGGCCTGAACCTATACCTTGACGTAGTAAACCGGCATAAACAGCGTAGAACGGAGAACACGTGAAAAAGGTGTTCTTTCTAATAGCACCCACAACTATGGTAAGAAAAAAAAATAATATTTTTTTTCAGCCCTTAACCACCAAATGAACAATTTCACATGAAAATAATCTGGTATGGTAAATATAGTTATTTGTGGCCGCAACTCTACATTCTGTAGTTATGCTAAAAACCTAAATGTGCAATTTATTTAACCATTTACACTCTATTTCGCAATTTAAGTGTGTAAGAAAATAGAAACCAATTTAAAAAGCCACACTTTTCCAATAAATTCAATCAACCAATAAAGAATCACTTCATTACAGAAACTCTAACCGCAAAAAATGCCAATAGTATTCACACGTAAGAATGTGCGACTACGTGTAAATTGGAAACATTTGTGATGTGTAAACATCTTTGCTGTAGCTAAGTACGAGTAATTTCGAAAAACGCGTAAATCGTAAACGACTTGTGTTAGTGCGCTGCTGTGTACGTGTGAATCGCTTGGCATTGTCAATGGTAGGTACACATGTACTTACAAATGCTTGCATAGCCGTGCAAATGAAAATATCAACGAAAATATAACAAAACAACATGCTATGCCATGTTATGCCATGTTTTTATCATGTTTTTGTCAGATTATGCCATGTTATGTCATGTTATGTCATGCTTTTGTCATTTTATGCCATGTTTAATCTTGTTTTTGTAAGGTTATGCCCTGCTATGTCATGTTTTTGCCATATATTTGTCAGGTTATGCCATGTTATGTCATGTTTTTGTCAGATTATGCCATGTTATGTCATGTTATGTCATGTTATGCCATGTATTTATCATGTTTTTGTCATGTTATGCCATTTTATGCCATGTTATGTCATGTTATGCCATATTATGACATGTTATGCCATGTTATCTCATGTTATGTCATGTTATGCCATGCTATGTCATGTTTTTGTCATGTTTTTGTCAGATTATGCCATGTGATGTCATGTTGTGCCATGTTATGTCATGTTTGTGGAATGTTTTTGGCTTATAAAACGATAGTCGCATTTTAATCCGTAGAAAACCAGGGAAAAAATAATATGGAAAAGGGAATAAAAATCCGATTTCGAAACTCTTTACACATCATAATAATAATAATAATACAATGGCGCTATTATAACTTTTTTCCTGGCAGAAATATTCTCGGAGGGTATGCCGCCCGCTGCCGAGGGGTGACCGCTGCTCTTAAAAAAACCCAATAATTGGATTTTTACTAATTAGAAAAATTTGTTTAGCTCGGACCGTGGTTTGAACCCGAGACCTCTGGCATAGCAGGCGAGCACTCTACCCACTGCACCACATCAATGTTCATGAATACTCGTTACTCGCGCTTTAATTTTTGCTACACACTGTTGCTACACATTGTTGCTACACATTCCGCGTTAATGGACTGCTAGCAAATACCGTAGCAACTCATTATTGCTTAAACAAAAGTCAATAAGCTTATAAACATAGGCAAATGTGCAAAAAGAATTGCATGCTTTTCCATGTTTGAACAATAGAATGTATGGCATTTTGCACATTGCTTTGTTAGATATGTAGATATGTATGTACAAATACATATATACATTCATGGGTACATATGTTTACACACCCTCTTGCGACTAATAGAATAAAATAGAACTATTTAGTTGTCGAAAGTTGTGAAAGTGTAGATTTCTTGCTGTAATGTAAAAAAAAAATTGCTAGCAAGTACAAAATATATAGCGAATATAACTCTAAAGAAATTTAGGTCGAGCTTCTTGCGATTTCTGTGCAATTTCCATTCTTTAAAATTTTCGTTTTCCTCCCATAGTCTCCCTTAAAATTCATTCCCCAGAAACACATATTCCAAAAGTCAGAGTAGAGGAAATGAAACATTTCAGCACAAATACTAGCATATTGAAAGCCAAATGCTGCTCTTGTGTATGATTACCGCGTCGTTCCTTTTCCATTTACCGCTTCTTGAAAATTTTCTTCTGATTTCTTACTTATGTACTTCGTCATACTCTTCGCTTCATTACTTGCGGATCGCAGCTGTCAATTTTCAATGTCTCTCATTCCATTCAGGTGTGAGAAATAGAAAAATATCGCCAAAACTCTCACTTAACCACCTCAACCACATTTTTCATTTTCTTTGAATTTCATTTTGATTTTGGACTTGCTGCTTTTTCGTTGTGTGGCTTTTTTTATAGATGCTTATCTATTTAAGTAATCATACCATTTTCCGCTTGTTTGATTGAGCATAATAATCACAGCAGTTAGTAGCCAATGAACAGTTTTACAAGTGTCTAACTGCTGTTCTAATTTGAATGTAGTTTTATGTACTGGCGCTCTATAAAAAGCGCACTAATAATGAAGCTCTGCAGATATGAGGAAGAGAGATAAGACAAAGCACGTCCAAGCACAGTTTGTGGCTAATTAAATAAAATGAATTTTATAATCTTAGCAATCGTCCAATACAAACTTATTTTAACAAATTACAACAGAATTATAACAAAAAGCTCGAATAAAAATATAAGAAGTATAACATACTGACATGACTGAAAATATAATAACCCTAGGGCCGTTAAGTTACAACAAAGATTGGAAAAGTATTACGAAATTATTAGAGCTCTCAGCACACTACGTTTTTAGTCAACTATATATGGATTTTCTTCATGAGATTATGGGGTTTATTTTAATAAAATTTATAGATAAAAAAAAACTCAGGTTTGAGTTGTCTTTTGTTCACGCTATGACTATATTATCACCCGCCTTATTTATTGCCATTATTTCCTTAAAAAATGTGCTATCAAAGCTCACCTCAGAACTGCTAAAATGGCAACACTAAGCAGGAGATCTACATGAAGACAAAGTTTAGTTCCCACTGCTTCTATGTTTGCTCGATTTTGGCTGACTAAATTATCGTTTGCAACCAACTTTTGCACAACGCTAAGCATTAATTAGACTTTATTGAATTAGTGACTCATTTCAACGCAGTAACCATATTAGAAATTAATAGCACTACGCACAAACTGCCAGTGTAAGCTATTAATGCTGATGTCCTTTACATGCAATTTGTGTAGGTTATTAGTGTCGTTATAATTTATTGGAAGCCGCATTTCTTGACGTAAATTGAATTTGAGAGTAGAGCACAAGCGAAAAATGTTTAACAAGCAATCTAAAGCTGCATTTATTAAATAAAAGAACTCACGCGCTGTCACTAATGTGACAATCACTTTTATTCGTACCATTTATTAAAAAAGAAATTAAAAGTCATACTAGTGAGCCTTCTACGTATTGTGGTCAATGCCTCAATGGAAGTTGATGTTTTTGTGGTCATAATTCACAATTATTTTGGCTTAATATGGCTCACTGAAGTTTGTGGGAAAGTCACTCAATGAAAGGGAAATATTTTCAAAAGGAAGAGTCATCAATAAAATGTTATATTGAAATTCAATCTATTATATAAAAATGAATGTGTGTGTGTGTGTGTATGTGTGTGTGTGTGTGTGTTATTTATGGACTCCCAAAGTAATCAACCGATCTTTATGAAATTTTCACAGTAAATTCATATGGTATATGCGCTGGTGATACGGTATACAGACTTTCGGAAAAGTGAGAACTTCCCGGATTATAGGCCCAAATGTGGACCCAGAGTGACCCTACAAGTCTTTGAGCAATATTGGTATCAAATGAAAGGTGCTGAGCAGGCCTTCAACATAGAGTTATTTTCATTGCGATGTCTAGGCCGGGTCCCGAGATATGGATCAAAACGTGGACCCGGATGACCCCTGAATATATCCGAGCGATATTGGTAGCAAATGAAAGGTGTTGAGCAGGGCTTCAACATACAGTTATTTTCGTTGTGATTTCTAAAGCTGTTTCCAAGATATGGCTCAAGTAGTGGGCCCGGATGGTGATGGACGGTCCCGGTAAGGTAAAGGTAAAGGTAAAGGTAAAGGTAAAGGTAAAGGTAAAGGTAAAGGTAAAGGTAAAGGTAAAGGTAAAGGTAAAGGTAAAGGTAAAGGTAAAGGTAAAGGTAAAGGTAAAGGTAAAGGTAAAGGTAAAGGTAAAGGTAAAGGTAAAGGTAAAGGTAAAGGTAAAGGTAAAGGTAAAGGTAAAGGTAAAGGTAAAGGCAAAGGTAAAGGTAAAGGTAAAGGTAAAGGTAAAGGTAAAGGTAAAGGTAAAGGTAAAGGTAAAGGTAAAGGTAAAGGTAAAGGTAAAGGTAAAGGTAAAGGTAAAGGTAAAGGTAAAGGTAAAGGGAAAGACCCATTATAACATAAAAGCTTTTGTTCGTCGCTGCGAAGCGGGACGGGTATTTGCTAGTAAAATATAAATGTAGATGAACATCGTGATGCATGGCGTGTTTCTGAGTCCTACAAAGCAATTAGAACATCGAAAAGGTTGTTAAGAGGAGCAATCTCTAATTGCGATCGTTAATGAAGAAGAGAAAAAAAAACTCGAAAAAAAACTTTCAAACAAACGCAAAAGCAAAAAAAAACAAAGAAAACAATCTGTGTGCAATACACGGCCGAAAAAATTAAAGACTTAAGCTGCGAACTTGCTTGTACAAAATCACACTAAAACTGTACGTATGTATGTACATACGTGTGTGTAATAAGTACGTGTGTGTAATAGAATGAAAAGCAACAATTTATAGCGGCTATTAGGCGCACATTTTCCCACACTCTGTTTTCAACATATCAGTCGGTGTTGCGACAAGTGTGCGCTTTTATTTGTACCAGCAGCTGATGCGACAAGTTTTCGCAGAACATGTTAATAGTATCTACGTAAATAGACGGCCACTTGCTGAGACGTTGAAATGATATGGCTTTGGTTACCAATTTTTAAAGTACGCCATTTACTTTGAGAAGAAAGACTTTGTTTGTTGTTGTTGTTTTTCTTGTGCTTTATGGCTCACTTGCTTTCTCTACCATTGACACTGTCTGTGCGATGAAAACCACTGGCTGCTGCTTTGTATGTAGCGTGCTGTTACAACGTCAGATGTGCAGGTTATTCATTTAAAGTGTTTTTTTTTTTTTGTTAATTATGTTCGGTATTTATTCCTTATCTTAAAAGTTTGGCTATTTTTTTTTTTCTTTCTTTGATTTTTTACTGCACCTTTATAATATTCTTTCAGTGGCTTGCCAGTGGGTGCAGATAAATTCAGTATACTTAATTTATACCTACATATATTTAAAAAAAATTTATATTTTTTATAAAAATATAAAAAAAACAAATAATTAAAATATTAATTTGTTCCACAAAAAATGCTACATTAATTGACACCTGCTTAGTTTAGTCCAATACTTTTTTGTAGCTAAAAATGCATTGGTGTTATTGAAGTAGTTCTTCTTCCTTCCTTCCTTACAAGCTTTGCACTATAACCATTATTTCAGATGCACATACATCAACGTACACTTATAAGTGCATTTCTGCATTTTAATCAAGGCTGAAGTAGGGCTTGAGTAGGTGCTGCTGAACTTGCTAGCCCCAAAATTGGCTAGATTTCCTATGCATATCAACGAACGCTCTAAGCCGTTAAGTGTGACAAATTGACAGTTGTGCGCATCCATGTAAATTTTGGGTATGCAGATATGCTGCTGAAAAATTTTTTGTGTTGCCAAGGTTTTTGTTTTCATTTTATTGCTGTCGCTTAGCAAATGTCGCAACAACTCATTCGCTTATAAACAGCTTGCATGTGCTGCTGATGCTGCAAGGCACAAAGAAAGTAGTATATTTTACGAATTTGTAACAAATATGTCTAACATTTGGCGGCACAATCAACGCACTGAAACAATTGCAGCGCAGAAATACGAAAAAGCTGAAAAGGACAAATTCTTTGCTTGCAAAGGCAAGCGTGGCAAATAAAACTTGGATGCCTTGAATGGAACAGACGGCTACTATTTTAATGCAGGATTTGCATATTTGTTTTATTATTTCAGTATTTGCTAGGGAATTATTAGTAGGAAAAACAAAAGGAGCACACCTCGAATTGGGAGAGAAGCTCGGCCATAAAAGTCGTCAGAGTTATAATAGCGCCATTGTATTACTATTATATTATATTTGCTATGGAATGGCTTAGCGAATTCCGTTGAATTGAGTTTTACTCTAAAATTTAATTTTCATTTCCATTACTACTCTATGATGTTTGCCGCTCAGTCTCAAATTCATTTGCGAATGAATAAACAAGCGATTGCGTTTAGCAAAAAAAAAAAAATACCACACCCAGTCGCAGCGTTTCCAAGTGACAAATTAGAGTAATTACGCAAATGTGTATATGAGGTAGAACAAGTAAAACCTTCGTGATTACGAGATGAATGCATATACAAATTGTAGATATATTACACCACTTGAAAATATTTTGGCTTATATAACACATGTTTAAATACACATATATAAATTATATACAATTATAGAAATTCATAAAATATAAATTCCCTGAGACCAAACTAATCACTGAAAAATCGTCCGGTATAATTTATGTACATATAAAAAATTTTGACATGAACTTGTTGCTGCTAAATTTCGTGTAAAATTTATGCTTCCATTCCTCCCTCTCAGCACTTTTGCCAAGTTTTGTAAGCAAAACTTCCCACCGTTGACTTTATACATTTTGTTATGTTTATGTCAAGTTGTAGTAAACTTTTACATCAGTAATTCAAAAGAAATATTCAAACTAGTAGCTTCCTTTGCTTGTTGCTAGCTTAAATACATGGACACACAAATGCCATAGCAGAATCAGCGCCAAAGTAGCATCTGGAAATAATTCCTACTAAATTTTATATTATCCATGACAGAGTTCATGTTTGTTTGCTTGTTATTTGCATTTTTTTTTGCCGACTTCTGTGCGTTGTTTACCAAACACAAATAACATTCATTTTTTTACTACTGTTTACGTATGGGGTTGTTTTATGCTCATATTTTGTGTTGTTCTTATAATAGTTTTTTGTTACTGTTACTGTTGTTGTTGATGAATGGTGGTAGTGGCTTGTGTATTGTTAAAAGAAAGCGTTCCCAGAAACTTTGTTTTAATATAAGAAAACAAAGTCTGGTTAAGGGAAAAAAGCGTTCTAGACATAAGTTTGAGCGAAGCATTAGTGACTAGACTATTAAGAGAAAAGACTCCTTGATTTTGAATTTCTCTTGCTGGTAACCTACAATTCTAATGTTAACCTGTCTTTCTTCAGAAAGTCATGTCATTAGTTATCTACGAAATCTTCAAAGTCAAGAATATCTGGAATCTGCCCTGATTTCAATTTATGATAAAATACATCCATAAAATATCTACGCATCATATATTCGTATCTTCTTTGCTGGTGCATTTATTTCAGGCACATCTAATCGAGTACTCACAAAAAAAAAATTAAAGCGTGAATACCGAGTATTCATGAACATTGATGTGTAAACAGTTTCGAAATCGGATATTTATTCCCTTATTCCTTTTTTCCTGGTTTTCTATGGATTAAAATGCGACTATCGTTTTTGTAATTTTTGTTGTCATTGTGACTGCTACTATTTTGTTGTTTTTGTTTGTTTTGGTTTTTGGTTTTTGGTTTTTAAATTTTTATTTTTTATTTTCTTTTCTTTTGTATTACTCAGAAACATGCAAGATCATCAGAGTCCACGTTTGAACCATATCTGGAGACCCGGCCTAGGAATCATAAAGAGTAGAGCTCCGTGTAGAAGTCCTGCTCAACACTTTTCATTTGATACCAATATTGCTCAGAAACATTCCAGGATCATCCGGGTCCTCATTTTGATCCATATCTGGAGACCCGGCCTAGGGGTCACAATTAAAGAGATTCATATCGAAGTCCTGCTCAAAACCTTTCATTTGATACCAATATTGCTCAGAAACATTCCAGGATCATCCGGGTCCTCATTTTGATCCATATCTGGAGACCCGGCCTAGGGGTCACAATTAAAGAGATTCATATCGAAGTCCTGCTCAAAACCTTTCATTTGATACCAATGTTGCTCAGAAACATTCAGGGATCATCCGGGTGCTCCTTTTGACCCATATCTGGAGACCCGGCCTAGTGGTCACAATGAAAAGAGCTTCATATCGAAGTCCTCCTCAAAACCTTTCATTTGATACCAATATTGCTCAGAAATATTCAAGGATCATCCGGGTGCTCCTTTTGACCCATATCTGGAGACCCGGCCTGGGGGTCACAATTAAAGAGATTCATATCGAAGTCCTGCTCAAAACCTTTCATTTGATACCAATATTGCTCAGAAACATTCAAGGATCATCCGGGTCCTCATTTTGATCCATATCTGGAGACCCGGCCTAGGGGTCACAATTAAAGAGATTCATATCGAAGTCCTGCTCAAAACCTTTCATTTGATACCAATATTGCTCAGAAACATTCCAGGATCATCCGGGTCCTCATTTTGATCCATATCTGGAGACCCGGCCTAGGGGTCACAATTAAAGAGATTCATATCGAAGTCCTGCTCAAAACCTTTCATTTGATACCAATATTGCTCAGAAACATTCCAGGATCATCCGGGTCCTCATTTTGATCCATATCTGGAGACCCGGCCTAGGGGTCACAATTAAAGAGATTCATATCGAAGTCCTGCTCAAAACCTTTCATTTGATACCAATGTTGCTCAGAAATATTCAAGGATCATCCGGGTGCTCCTTTTGGCCCATATCTAGAGACCCGGCCTAGGGGTCACAATGAAAAGAGCTTCATATCGAAGTCCTGCTCAAAACCTTTCATTTGATACCAATATTGCTCAGAAATATTCAAGGATCATCCGGGTGCTCCTTTTGACCCATATCTGGAGACCCGGCCTGGGGGTCACAATTAAAGAGATTCATATCGAAGTCCTGCTCAAAACCTTTCATTTGATACCAATATTGCTCAGAAACATTCAAGGATCATCCGGGTGCTCCTTTTGACCCATATCTGGAGACCCGGCCTAGGGGTCACAATGAAAAGAAAGTTTATTTTTACTCTACAGTTTGTTTGCTTTTTAAATTTAAAGTGTCATTTGAAATGGCTTTGCCGGGCATATGAAAAGGCAAGGCCTGAAAATGAGTAATTTATTACGATTTTTACAAAATGGGATGCCACCTGTTTAAAAATTCATTTTTACGCCACAGTTTGTCCGATTTTTAAATTTTAGATGTCATGAAAGGTCCTACCCTGTAGATGGGTAATAAAAAGAAAGGGAAGGAGAAAATGAAAGGGACGGAAATGGCGAAGGAAAGGAAGCGAAAGAGGAAAGAGTACGGAAAATAAAATGGATAAAGGGAAAAGGAAGCGCAAATAAAAAGGAAAGGGGAAAAGGAAGCGAAAGGGGAGTACGACAAAAGACATTTTGGAGGTTAAAATATTGTAGAAAATTATTCGCATTAAAACTTCACTATGGGACTCCTCGGACAAAATCTTTGTATACAAGATCTAGGTCCACAGAAAATAAAAATAACCAGTAGTTATGTATATGCTTCATTTTATATTTTATTAGTAATAATCGATTGCCTTAAGGCCGATATACATTTGTATATTCTGCTATTTTTAAGGGGAAGTCAAATTTAAAATGACAATCAAAAAAATTGTCAAATGTGGCAATAAGTTGTCTTCCACCCTCAAATTGTCGCACAGTGTAATTGAAAGCCACAGCATCGCGTGGCTGGGTTTACTAGTATTATTTAATAGCGGTCGCATTTGCCGTTGATATTCTATAACAATAATTCTTTTGAAGAACCTTGCTTTGCTAAGTAAGATTAGTGTAGATGGTGCTCTTATCGACGTGGTATCACAATAGAACCTTCGTGGTGTGGATGAACTAATGTAAACTAGCAGCTACTGCAGCCTAAGAACACTTCACTTTAGCTTATATAGGTACAACAGTTTTTTAGATTATCAAATTAGTGTTGTATATTTCCGGCTGATATTTACGCTGCTTCTAAATCGATGGAATTACGCGTCTAAATTACGCTTCTAACTCCCCTCTGAACAACTTAATCGAAAGTTAAGCTGCAATTGAAATATCCGCGGCTACTATCTCTCTCTATAAATGAAGGAAATTAAGAGAACGGGAATGACGCAAATAACTGGAGGTTCTGGCCGAGTCCAGTAAAGAGCGCCAGTTGTTTCTGTAACGTGCTGCATGATGCCAATTTGAAATAACAAAGGGGGCAGTGTCGTTGTCCACCTGATCTTTCCATCGCAGTGGATGTCTCCAATTTCTTCTGCCTTTAGCGGGTTTCGATAGAAATACTTTCTGGGCTATAGCACGTTCATGCATTCTCACAACATCACCTGCCCAACGCAGCCGCTGGATCTTTATTCGCTCAATGTTCAAATGCCTTTAAAGTGCTCTGTGCGAAAATGTGCATCACTATCAACTTGGTACCCGGATACCAGTTAATCGAGGAAAATGAGCGGTCGGACGTGTTTGCTAAAGCATCACCAGTGCATGTGAATGTGGAAAACATTTTCTCCTATCTAAATTACAATAAAGCTGAAATAGATCAGATACTGATACACAAAGGCGATTCCTAGTGGAAGACCGACCCTGTCATCCTGCAAGATCTCCAAATCATGCTTCGTTCATATAATGCGAAAACCACAAACGACCGCAGATTGAAGACACTTCCTAAAGCAGATTGAAGACTGGCGGTCGGCATACCAACAGCACACTCTCTCACACCAAAGTCAGGCTTGCGCGGCATGCAATGAACCCGATGCACTCTGGTACATAATATTCTCTGTCAATCTCCAGCTCATCCCCCTAGATGACATTTCGGATCAGGAAATACACAAAATATTACAACTTGTGAAGTTCTGTATTACAAGACTAATTTGACGCCTCCAATACACTGTTGGTTACACTAAGTAGCACGTATATGTGGTTTATCCTAGAGATTGCTGGATCTTAGCCAACGTAACCTAACCTAGCCGTAGTATAGCAGATCGAGTTAAAAAAAAAGTGATCGAATATATCGTTGTACTATAAGAAAACTAGCACTTTTTAAGAATTTATTCCGTCTATATATACTTGGTCGCTGCCATTACCTTAAATCGGAAAAATGTTCTTCTACACCCATACAACGCAGTCTGTAGTCAGTCACTGACCCAGCTATGCGCTCATTTTTAATTTTAATGGAACTTTAATTTTGGTCATTTCCTGTTGCTTACATGTGCATAATAAGTATTCAGAATTCAGAAAATAAACAAACACACAAACAAAGGGCACTACCAAATAATTTTCGTTGCACTGTAACTGCAATTGAATAATAATTTTTCGTGAATATACGTACTTGCACTTAAAATTGAAATTAAAATTAATAAACAAAAAAAAAATACTAAAAAAGTAATAAAAAAAGGTAAGCAGCATTTTAACGAATCAAGAATTTATTAAATAAATGTTTTATATGCTTTTAAATTAAATGAAAAACAAATAAATAAAAATTACACATGCACGTATAGCAACAAACACACACCTGCACACGTGTACTCAAGAAACTCCTCACTGTTTTGTCGGTAACTGTAAAAGTTTATATCAAATCAATCGAAACAAATAGTTGTAATGTAATAAGCTCAACAGCCACACACACACAAAAGCTATGCAATGCAGGCACTTTTGTACATTTTCGGTGTCTTGCGTGCCCTCCAACTTAACCCTTTTGACAGTTTTACAAAGAAAACAAGTAAGGAAGCCTAAGTTCGAGTGGAATCGAACATTAGATACTCAGCTGTAGGTATGCTTTCATTGTTTGTTTGCGTTTGATGGAAACACGGCGTATTTTACATAAAGCGAGTGCCGCATAAAGTGGGCGTAGCCACGCCCATTTTCAACATTTTTATCAGTCATCCAACTAAGCATATGAATATTATTCTTTGTGCAAAATTTCATTCCTTTATGACTTCTAGTTACAAAGATGTCACGTTACAAATTCCCAAAGGGTGTTCCAGAAATATCTTTGTTAAAAAGTAGGCGTGGTCATAAACCGATTTCAATAAATTTTTGCGTGTCTATTAACACAAGTTGTAAAAGTGTATAAACCAAGTTTCGTTATAATATCTCAATTATTTGTCGAGTTATAGGCTCAGAAATCTCGTATATTCCTGTTTCTAAAAAGAGGCGGTGCCACGCCCATTTTCCAAAATTTTTGTGTTTTTCGTTTTATGTCCGCAGTTGGACTACTGCTATAAAATTTCAATGATATATCTTTATATTTGACAGAGATATCGCTTAAAATGTTTTTATTAGGCCACTTTATAATACACATATATGAAAGTGGGCGTGGCCGTCAACCGATTTTAACTATTTTCCGTCCAAACGTTTGCCTAAGTAAGCAAATCACGCGTACCAAATTTCATCGATTTATCTTCAACGGTTTCTGAGTTATGACATATAAAACTTTCAAGGTTTGGCCCTTAATAAGTGGGCGTGGCAACGCCCATTTTCCAAAATTTTTGTGTTTTTTATTTTATGTCCATAGTTGGACTCATGCGACAAAATTTCAATGATAGATCTTTATATTTGACAGAGATATCGCTTAAAATGTTTTTATTAGGTCACTTTATAATACACATATATAAAAGTGGGCGTGGCCGTCAACCGATTTTAACTATTTTCCGTCCAAACGTTTGCCTAAGTAAGCAAATCACGCGTACCAAATTTCATCGATATATCTTCAATGGTTTCTGAGTTATGACATATAAAACTTTCAAGGTTTGGCCCTTAATAAGTGGACGTGGCACCGCCCATTTTCCAAAATTTCATCAAATTTCTTCCTAGGGGCCTGAGCTCAACACGTGGGTAAAATTTCATCGCTCCAGCTATATTAGTGACTGAGATACCAAATTTCCGATTTTTTCTATATAGGAAAAGTGGGCGTGGTCATGGTCCGATTTCGCCCATTTTCAATACCAACCGTCCCAGTCTCGATACCAACTTGCATTTCAAATTTCATCAAAATATCTCCATCTTTGCGCGAGTTAGAGTATTTACAGACGGACAGACGGACGGACAGACGGACGGACAGACGGACGGACTTTTCACCCTGATCATTTTGATATATATAAGTCTATATCTATCTCGATTATTTCATTCTGTTACAATCCACCGTTATGTGATTAAAACTATAATACTCTGTGTACTAGTACAGCTGAGTATAAAAAAAATTACAAAAACACCAGCCAACGAGCGGTCAATATCAAAGCGCGAGTGCGCGAATTGAAGCTTTTTCATATGTAACTGGTAGTTATACCCTTAATGTTTAGATATGAGAGGGTATTAAAATTTTGGCTTAAAAAGTCAAGTGCCAAAAATGGATTAGAGTACGATAATCTCAATTGAAGCGTAACCCAGATGATGAAAATAAGAAGCTGTGCACGTCATGGCATAAAGTTGAGTATTTTTTGTGTTACCTATAGAAAGTTGAATGTAAGCTAAAGCAGTAACGGCATGAAAACAGTGACAGCCTTACTATTTTCAAAAAATAAAAAAAAAAATAAACAAAAAATAAACAAAAAACAAAAAAAAAAAACCAAAAAACCAAAAGCCTTTTACACCTGACAATTTTAAATTGATTTTTATGCGCGCTTGCCTTCCAATTGAATTCTTTTATTCACTTATTTTTGATAAATGTGCTAAACAAGTTTTGCATAAAATTTACCAAATTCAATTGATTGTTCAATGTAAAACGACGCATTAATTTCTTGAGAATCGTTCTTTGATGGAATGCTTAATTTCTTGCCTTGTCCATCCACCACTCATTGGTGAATGAATGAAACGCGCGCGCATGGCAACGCGGCAAAGGCAAAAAGTTGCCGCCCGCAAGTTAAACCTTTCAAGTTAAACGGGGCATGCTTTGGGTTTGGTTTGGTCAATTTGTAAGCGAAGAAAAACAAAAATGCAGTTCAACAACGGTTGGTCAGTAAAGTGTTTTTTTTTTTGGTTTGTTGATGCTTTATTTGGTTGTTGTTTTTTTTTTCTTTTTTAATTATTGTTATTGTAATCACTTTCTGCATTTGATGAGCTTTTAAAATTTGCGCCATTTAAGCCAATTTCATGCATTTAAATATCACGGCCATGATATGGATAATGGCGAGGAAAGAGTGTTGTTGAATATGATATATCAGCAAAATCATTTTTTTGTTTGTTTGTTAAACAAGCCTATGGTTTTTGTAAAGAAATTAAGCAGGTACTTCCATACGAACTTTCATCCGCCAATGTATCTCCATACTTGTGTATATTCCTTCATCTACTCGACGGTTGCGGCTTTCCTTTTACTGCGTACATTCCTGCAATACCAATATGTATGGTGCCTGTTCTGCCACTCAACCGCACTTTATTCGGCTGTTAGCTGCTTATTGACAGCTTGTAGTAACATGAATGTTATTGAGTGGTAATGAGGCTATTAGTTTTGGGCCTACGAGCGAGTTATGAGGCACGATCGCTCGGTTCAAAGCAGTACAGGCGCACAAAATACAGCGGAATACAATTTACATACACGACACATATTTATATTAATAGCGAATACCGAATGTAAAAACTGAATAGCGAATATTATTGCTGAATATTGAATATCAATACCGAAAGGCGAATATTAATACCGAATACCCAATATCAATACTGAAAACTGAATGCTAACACCGAATGCTGAACATCAATACCGAAACCCGAATATTAATAAAGAATACGTAATATTAATATTTATTTTCAATATAGAATATCAATACCGAATACCGATTATTATTAGCGAATATCGAATACGGAAACCCGAATATTGATACCCATTACCAAATACTAAAAGCGAATATCGAATGATAATACGAATATCGAATACGAAGCTAATTCATCCACTACAACAAAAAAACGATAACAAATTCAATGAACTCGCAATCGGTGGAACCGGCGAATATAACAAAATCGATAAAACCGCTGGATTATTGCAATCGGTTGAAGTGCTCATAATTCATGGAACCGGTGAGCATGACACAACTGTTGAATGCAGTGAACGAGTGCGGCCGTTGGACGTTCTGTTTATTAGTGGAGCCGCAGTTCGACAAGGTAGATGAATAGGGCTCGTGGAGTGCCCTAAAATGGTGCGACCATGATCGCCGATAAACTTAAATAAATTCCTCGGCATATTAAAACTGTGTTTTATTTCGAATTGTACTGAAGTGATCGAAATATTTCTTTCGCAAGGATATACATAAATTTTATGTAGAATGACTCAATTTATGTACATAAATTTTTTATTCCCCAGTTGATAATTTTTTTCTAAGTATTAACTTTTTATCATTTGCTTTAGAACACACGCACGGCGTTCAATAATTTCAGATAGATAGGGAATTTTCCATGACGCAAATACGCAAAACAGTTTAACAATTAAAAGAAAACATAGAAAGTTCAAGCAGGTTCGTTGAGTTTAGCAGAAACTTAGGGTCTTTTCTAGTTGGGTAAACACTTTTATTAACCGACCACCTGAATAAAGTCATTCCATTTCTACTGATATATCTGTGGTAATTTGTAATAATCGCTTAAGTCGAAAAATATGATTTCGAGATAAAGTGATTTTTATATTCGAAGGCGTTTCATAACAAATCATAAAAGTCGATTAAAAACTATGGACGCAAAATCAGTGAGCCATCCACAATGTTACGATCAAATTTTGTAAATAAAACAAAATGTCATGAAGAAATTTGATTAAGTATATACGCCTACTTTGGTTGTTATAGCAAGTTTAATATACCTCTATTGCAGTTACGCCTAAATGTTCTTATTTATATCTTTTTATTGAATTAAGTTATAAGCATGTGGGTTTTACAGAAATATAGAGTTTTACAAGGAGAATAACTTGGTATATATAACTCGAAATTTTCCTAAGTGGACTTAAGCGATTATTGCTTGTGACCACAGATATTTTTGTATACCTTTCACGAATATGAAATTGTACAACCTTGGTCCAAAGAACGTTTGCTGAAAGTGTTAGAAGAAAGGCAGAAATACATACCAACAATAACACTGGATCACCAAACGAAATTTGTTTTCTGTATTTTGGACACCACTATCCTATCTATATGTAAAATCGGTCGCTGATTCCGAAAATCGAGTTCGTTTTTTAATTCTGGTGAAGCCAAATTCTATTTGAAAAAATATAAGCTGTCAACGAAGAAAATCCATGGTAAAATAGAAAAGTTATAGGCGATCATGTAAATACAGCCAAGTCGCGCAATGCCACTACACGGGTACAATGAAGATAGCTCAATGCGTTTAAGATATATACAGGATTAAGTGGAGTCATTGGCCAAATAACGGTAAATTGCCGTGATCTTAAAAACCTTCCAATAGGATTAAAAATGAACCCGATTTTTGGAATCAGCGACCGATTTTAGATATAGATTGGATTGTGGCGTTTAGAGCATTTTTTTTGGCTGTAGAGCAGTGTAATCAGATTCATGGGCCGAGTAGACGAGGACGCGTTGCCCGAATTTAAAATTATTGTATGATTGGATGGAGACGGAGGCCGGAGGAATATGCATTTGGGGAAATCTAATTTTTGACAAAAATTTCACTTACGCAGTATTACACTTCGTCGATATGCGGTTTTGCACTTCTCCAATGTGGAGAAAAGCTCAGCTTTAAAGCTCTTTAGAGTTATATTAGCGCCAGTATATTATTTTCATAATGATTCAATCATGCTAGACTAAAATGTGGCTTGTTTTTGCAATTTAAACAATGATATGTACATACATACATAGCTGTATTGACACGAAATTTCTTCAAAACATTTACTGGAATTTAAAGACATGTTTGTTTGTTTGTTTTCGTGTTTGCTCAATTTTCTCTAAATACGTCAGCTCTGACGCATTTGCTACAAAATTTTTAATGGAATTCAGTATATATAGGCGTAAATTTCGTACTTATACTTCATAAGTGTTGAAGAATATAACAAAATGAACACCCGCATTGCTTTGTCGCTGCTATCGGTCTTTTTGTTGGCTATTACTTGTAGTATTGGAGATACTCACGCTGAAAGTGCGCCATATTTGGTGGCAATATTTAACGGAGACTGGTATCACTCGGCTGGTGCATTAATTACTGCCACACATGTGATTTCTAAGGATGATTTTGGCGATTCAAATTGTTTCCACGTAGTAGCCGGTGTTAATGACTTTAGTGGGCTTTGCAAAATGAATTCAGAAAGTTACACAGTTACACATGTAGCCAGTATTCTTTTTGATGGTGTTGATCATATTGCCGTGATTACACTAAACAAACCTTTTGAATTTAGCGCAACAATAAACAAGATATCCCTCTTCGTTGGTACTCTGCCTGATGACGCCAAAATGAATGTGATAAGCTGGACTGAGAGAAAAAGATCTCATCGACATGAATTATTGATTACTAAGCAAATTGATGCGAAATGGCACACACATAACAAAGAAATATTTTTGGATGCAAAAAACTTGCAGCTGAACTCTAAGGTAGCACTCGCTGTTGTGGAAGACAAGCTCTATGGACTGCTCATATCCCACTATTCTGGAAAGTATAAATTTGCCGATTTGAGTGATTGCGAACTTCAATTTGCCATTGATGCTAATTTAAATTTTATAAATGTATAATTCAATAATATGCATTTTTTAGAACACGAATGTGTACAATAAATATTTCATTAATAAAAAAAAATAGTTATGGGAATTAAAAATAAAGCAGTGTTGGAACCGAAAAGTGGTTTACCTCTAAAAAAAAAAACACCCTTTATAAGCGACTCGGAGCTTACACACCTATGCTGCGCAGGTATTAACTTTACGTTCGTAAGTATATCAGCACACTCAAAAAAAACTTCTCCCGATTAAAGACATATTTTTCCTTATTTTGAATACGCGCTCCAGTACAAAATTTTTTTTGCTTTGAGTCAAAAATATGGAAAACATATCCAAAGGCATTCAAAAAAATTCGTTGCCATAATCATTTGCTTCAGAATTCAACTTACCAAAATTAAAGAAATCAAATCTGCAAACTAGGGACAATTTCGAATATTGTAATAAGTATTAATAAGTTCATATATTAATATTGTTCAAAGTTTAGACTCAAAATATGCTAAATTTTGTCAAGTGATGACGAAAATTCTTTCCACATTACTTCGCATTCCTACCCTGTCGGAAAAACAAACAACAGGAACGAAATTTTTCTATACCTAATTTTTTATATATGTATACTATGTATTATTATCTTATTTATTTTGCGAAAAAAAATTTTAAATTGATTTCCTGTATACAAAAGTGAATTCCCATACTGATTTTTTTTTTATTAATGAAATATTTATTGTACACATTCGTGTTCTAAAAAATGCATGTTATTGAATTATACGTTTATAAAATTTAAATTAGAATCAATGGCATATTGAAGGCCCCAATCACTCAAATTGGCAAATTTATACGTTCCATAATAGTGGGATATGAGCAGTCCATAGAGCTTGTCTTCCACAACAGCGAGTGCTACCTCAGAGTTCAGCTGTAAGCTTTGTGCACCCAAAAATATTTCTCTGTTATGTGTGTGCCATTTCGCATCGATTTGCTTAGTAATCAATAATTTAAGTCGAAGAGAGTTTTTCTCCTCTTTCCAGCTTATCACATTCATTTTGGCGTCATCAGGCAGAGTACCAACGAAGAAGGATATCTTGTTTATTGTTGCGCTAAATTCAAAAGGTTTGTTTAGTGTAAGCACGGCAATATGATCAACACCATCAAAAAGAATACTAGCTACATGTGTAACTTTGTAACTTTCTGCATTCATTTTGCAAAGCCCATTAAAGTCATTAACACCGGCTACTACTTGGTAACATTTTGAGTCGCCAAAATCATCCTTAGAAATCACATGTGTGGCAGTAATTAATGCTCCAGCTGAGTGATACCAGTCTCCGTTAAATATTGCCACCAAATATGGCGCACTTTCAGCGTGAGTATCTCCAATACTACAAGTAATAGCCAACAAAAAGACCGATAGCAGCGACAAAGCAATGCGGGTGTTCATTTTGTTATATTCTTCAACACTTATGAAGTATTAGTACGAAAGTTGCGCCTTTATATACGGAATTCCATCAAAAATTTTGAAGCAAATGCGTCAAAATTAACGCATTTAGAGACAATTGAGCAAACAAGCAAACAAACAAAAAGCAAACCAACGTGTCTTTAGATTCCATCAAACGTTTTGAAGAAATTTTGTGTTAATAAAGCTATGTACATAACGTCTTTTTAATTGCAAAAGAAGCAAAATTTTAGTCTAGCATGATTGGATCATTATGAAAATAATACACTGGCGCTGATATAACTCTAACGAGCTTTAAAGCTGAGCTTTTCTCCACATTGGAGGCGTGCTTCTCAATTTTGGGTTTTGCTACTTAATTGTGAGGACCTAAAGTTCTATTCCGCCGAATGCATTTTTTAAGGGCTTTTTCGTCGAAGAAACAAAATCGGAGGGTATGCCGACCACTGCCGAGGAGTGACCGCTATTTTTAAAAACCTTGTTTTAATAAATGAGGAAATTAATTGAATGTAATTTTTTTCTTTTTGGAGTTTGTGCTGGGGTTTGAACCCGACACCTCTGGTATGGCAGGCGGGCACTACGCCACAGCGGCGAGGTATAGCTGAGTTTAAAAAAGGTTTCGTGTTCTTAGCTTTTTAAATGGAGAAGTTATACCACAATATTTATATATCTGAACGATCGTAATATATCTGACTGAATCAACTCGTCGACTCGGCCCATGAATCTGATTATTATACCTTTCATGAGAATGAAATGGTATTATAACTTTGTGCCGAAAATCAAATCTTGAAAGTACCAGAAGGAGGCGTGACAGACCCATCAATATATATACCGATATAATCAGAATCATGAGCTGAGTCGTTTAAGCCATGTCCGTCTGTCCGTCCTTCCGTCCGTCCGTCCGTCCGTCTGTGTGAACGCAAACTAGTCCCTCAGTTTTTGAGATATTTCATTGAAATTTGGAACACGGGTGAGTTTTGATGCTCAATCGATCATTTGTCGGAATTGGCCGAATCGGACCACTACAACATATAGCTCCCATACAACCGATTGTTCAGATATACAAATTTTGGGGTATAACTTCTCCCCTTTTACAGCTAAGGACACGAAACTTTGGGGTATTTGTACCCATATTGACCCAAAGAAGGTTACCGAAAATTATCAAGATCGGACCACTATAACATATAGCTGCCATACAACTGATTGTTCAGATATACACATTTTGGTGTATAACTTCCCCATTTAAACAGCTAAGGACATGAAATTTTGAAATATTTGTACACATGTTGGCCTAAACAAGGCTACCGAAAATTGTCCAGATCGAAGCACTATAACATATATCTCCCATACAACCGATTGTTCAGATATGTACATTTTGGGATATAACTTCTCCATTTTAACAGATAATGACATTAAACTTTAAAGTACTTGTACCCATATCGGCCCAAATAGAGTTACCGAAAATTGTCAAGATCGGACCACTATAACATATAGCTGCCATACAACCGATTGTTCAGATATACACATTTTGGTATATAACTTCCCCATTTAAACAGCTAAGGACATGAAATTTTGAAGTATTTGTGCACATGTTGGCCTAAACAAGGTTACCGAAAATTGTCAAGATCGGACCACTATAACATATAGCTCCCATACAACCGATTGTTCAGATATACACAGTTTGTAGTATAACTCCTCCATTTAAATAGCCCAGACACCATTTTTTCTAATAAATCGTTCCATAAATAACCCACAAAATTGAAATTATAAATTATATTAAATCAGGCTATGTACAACATACATAGGTAGCTTTTCATTTCCCACTCATGAAAGGTATGAAGTCTTCGGTACGGCCGAAGACAACCGCGCTCTTACTTGTTTTTTGTATGTATTTCTGCCTGCCTTCTGACACTTTCAGTAAACGTTCTTTGGACCAAGGTTATAATACACGTACAATTTCATATTCTTGAAAGATATACAAGAATATATAAACAGAAATTAAATGAGTTTATTCACGAGGTCGGGTAATAAAAGTGTTTGCCCAACTAAAAAAGACCCTAAGTTTCTGCTAAACTCAAACGCACCTGCTTAAACTTTCTATGTTTGCTTTTAATTAGTGAAATGTTTTGTGTATTTGCGTCATGGAAAATCCCCTATCTGTCTGAAATTAGTCAACGCGTGTTCTAACGCAAACGATAAAAACTTAATACTTAAAAAAAACTGTTAACTGGGGAATACAAATTATATTTAAGGACTGTTCCGAAAAGAAATTGCACACATTGTTTCCTCTGTAACTTCGACATTTTTGTAGATATTTGGCTTAAAATTTTTTTTATAGTAAAGATATATATATTTAAATTACTTTTTTGCTAAAAACGCGAAGAAAAAATTATGTCCGTACTTTTTATCGAATTTTATATTTAACAACCTTCATAAAATTCTGCGCAAATTCTTTTGTCACGGCTAGAGGTGTTTTTCGCCATTTTTTTTTAATTCTTCAACGTTGTAGGCTTCTCCATCATACCTCGTCCTATTGCGTTTCACAATATCCCAATATATTTAAATTGTACGTAGTTAGGCGAGTTTCTAGGGATCTCCTCCTTTTTAACATAATTCATATTGTTTTCTTCCAGCAACGTTCTAGCTGAATCCGCGTAATGTACAGTAGCCAAATCAGGCCAAAATAGTGCTGACAGTTGTGATTATTATAAAATGGTATTAATCGACTTTTTAAACATTTCTTTCCATATATTTTACCGGATATTATGTCCGTTTTAAAAAATGAATCGGTCCCAAGACCACTGCGCAAATAGTCTGCTAGATGAGGGCTTTCGCGCCAAATTTTTTAAGTTCTATTGACGATGCTTACTGGTCAACAGTACCAGATTTCTGTTTTGTGTGGGTACGGGGGGCCTGGCAATGTTTTGGAATACATTTTGACGTACGCTTCGGCGTCATTATAACGCACTTAACATTATTTGTTTAGCAAGCGCTCGACAATCTTTCTAGTCTATGTGGCCGCTGTGGTGCAGTGGGTAGAGTGCTCGCCTGCTATGCCAGAGGTCTCGGGTTCAAATCTCAGTCCGAGCAAAACACCAAAAAAAAATTTTCTAATTAGTAAAACTCCAATTATTGGGTTTTTTAAGAGCAGCGGTCACCTCTCGGCAGTGGACGGCATACCATCCGAGTGTATTTCTGTTATAATAGCGCCATTGTATTATTATTTTATTATTATTCGGTATTGACATTCGTATTCGCTACTAATATAAATATTCGGCAGGGTTGTTAGATAATGCAATCAATCGCAATTAAAACCCGTTGAAGTAATATTCGTGAAAAGAAAAATTTGATTGCAGTCTTTCAATCATATTTGTGACTAATAAATGCAGAATTGTAGTCAGCAGTCATAACTAACCAGTCAATCTGCAGTCATTGATGACTGCAAGGGTATTTGGAAGCAGTCATTTTCTGAATAAGCACAAATTATATTATTCAATCATGAATAAAGAAAAGGGAATGGATAAGTGTAAGGCGAATTAAAACAATAAAGGGAAAAAGGAAACGCAAACAAAAGGGAAAGAGAAAGGGAAAGGGAAAGAAAAACGAAACTAGAAAGGGAAAGAGGATTCCGAAAAATGGTATTTGGGAGGTCGCTACAGGGTTAAAATATTATAGGAAATTTTTTGACATAAAATTTCACTATGGATCTGCGCGGACAAAATAACCAGTAACTATATGCTTTATTTTATATTTTATTTTAAGAAACCATGGTTTAAAGACAATTTATATTCTGAAATTTTTAAGGGGAAGTAATAAAATAGTTTCTATTAGATTAGCAAATTAAAACGAATCGAACTTCTTACGCGGAAGCTGGAGTAAACTTTCTCCAAATTTTTCAAATTAAAAAGGCAAACGAAAAAACATCAAAAGTGGGAAAGGGTTTTGAGGTTTTACTATAGAGTAGTGGTCCTTCCGCTCTCAAATTGTCGCCACGCACGATTCTAGTTCCATTTTATTGAGCAGCGACACTGCTGGGTATTTTCAAGGTCGATGGTAGAGGTTATTTTGTAGGAGTAAATTTCATTTGTTCAAGTTTTTTTCACTTAATGAAAATAAAATACTGCAAAGGTTTTTTAAGTATCTAATCAAAACTACAATACTCTGTGTAGGTACTACCAACAGCTGAGTACACAATTAAAAAGTGCGTTAGACAAACAACACTTTCCCTGTCTGGCTATAATATACTTGAGTAATTATCGGGAGCAAATAATTTTTTCGGTTTTGCATAATATGGCAAAAATGTATGATTTTGAGTAACATTTGCCAGAGAATGATTTAGCAGGGCCACGTCATTTCCATTAGACATTATACATTAACTGCCGCGAATTTGACTTTAACGTAATTTAGGCCGAATTTATTCCCCAGTTTTCAGTGTGTTGTTTAAACTTTTATGCAACGAATGTCAGATGAAAATTTTATGGGAAACTTTTTTCCATGGCAGAAATGTCTATACTCGTACATATTGTCGGTCTCCTGCCAGAAACACGAATGTGAAAGTTTTTTTAAGTGCAATGTCTGCTCTTTATCGGGTATATATTGATGTAATAACAGTCAATGTTTGTATAAAAGCTTGTGTAAACATGCATACATAATATGTACTTGTATGTACATAAGCATATATACAAATATTAATTGTTACTAGTATCGCGGGTGCTCGAAATTCGACCATACAATTTATTTTTTCAACTTTGTATTGGTACAAAAATTATTTCTTTTCGCGGAGATAAGCAACACTTTCCAAATTCCAGTTGTACCGCAACACTGATTTGCCCTATTGATCACGGTCCGACGCGAAATCATGGTCAAAATTAAGGCAGATCTAGGAAGGTAGGCCCGGTGGCCAATTCAGAAATTTCCCATGTATTTTGTTATTGTAATTGGTAGAGTGTAATGTCAAAATGATATTTCGCCGTGGTTAAAATCTGAATTCGCTTGGGGCTCGTCCATTCCTATTGGCCATGATGTGAATTCGCTTTGATTTTGACATTACACTCTACCTTTGTAAATAAAAAAAGGAGGTTTTCAATTCGCCGCCGAGCTTACCTGTTAGATATGCCTTGGTCAAAATTAAAATTACTCAGTGCTCTCCCGCCCTCTCTCTCATTTTTCGCTTTAATGGAAAAGCAATAGGAGATATTTGGCCGCGTTGATTTTGATTAGAGCGTAAACTGCGCCAATGCATATAAAATAGAGAGAGCGCTTTTAAATTAAAGCGACTCTTCAACAGGGATGTGATAAGTGGGCTTTTCCTACCAAAACTGGTCGGTTTTTTTCCTGTTGGTCGGATGGTCGCACGATTTGAATTTTGGTAGGTTTTTACCTTCCTTCAAGTAACATCACTGATTTGCTAGATTTTGCCACTGTTGAAAGAACGTTTGAAAGTTCATGTATTCATGTCTCTTTCTCACAGCAACAGTTTGCTTGAATAGTTTTTGTGTTTCTCTTCGGCAGAGTTTTGTGTAAAGTGGATAAAAGAAGGTGAACGCATACGCATGAAAACCCTTTCTTCAATTTTTAGTTTGATGAAAAATGCGCTTAATGATAATTGCTTTGGCGGGCTCACAGAATTTATTTTTAATTTGCTTACGCTTCCACACAGCTCTGCTGCAGCGTAGCGCAAATTTTCTACACTTTCTTTAATAAACCCAAACTCAGAAACAAATTAGAAATAAGCACTATGCACTAAAAAAGATCTTAGATTCAATTTTGATATTTAATTAAAGTTCTGATCTCATTTGTATACCTACTTGGAGACTTGTTAAACCATAGTCGTAACTATTTTAAAATGTTAACATAAATTACATACACAAATTAATGTACATACGTATGTACAAACGCATTCGTACCTTATTATTTTAAGCTAAAACATGTGAAAATACTTGAAGAGTGATATGTATGTATAAGTTCCTATATATGTACCAGTTAAATGAATAAATAAAAATATATAAATTTTCAAAAACCAGCTTAAATGACGAATTTTGTGAAAAAAAATTTTGGTCGGCTGAAAGCTATTTTGGTAGGTTTTTGAGACGAATTTGGTCGGAAAAAAAATTTCAAAGTGGCAACCCTGCTCTTCAAATGTGTTTACGATATTTGTAAACACGTTTACGATATCTATTTCTCTTAACTAAAAATTGTATTTATTAATTATAAAAAAATTAAATAATTTATAGAAAAAAGTATATGCCTATGCACTGCTCCTGACTCATACGAACACATCCATATCAATTTTATGCGGATATGAGTATGTTAAATGTGCTAAACAGCCTGGCAATTGTTTGTATGGGAAAAATGTTAGCCTATTAATATATAGATAATATATAGATTATATCAATATATACCCGATAAAGAGCAGACATTGCACTTAAAAAAATTTTCACATTCGTGTTTCTGGCAGGAGACCGATGATATGTATGTGCATAAGTTAGAAACGAATTATAGTAGGAAAGAAACTAGCAACAAATTTCTATCAGATGTCGAAGGCAGGCAATGGCTCAGCGGTTAGAGCTGTAGTTATTGTACTGCAAAGGGCGCAAGTTCGATTCTTGGCAGAAGCAAAAGTAACCTGATGAGTCTTAGAGGGATCTAAGGTGAAACAGCTGTAGTTATGTATATCTATGCTTAACATTTTTTTCTAGTTTCTAAAAAATAGAAAAAAAATTAAAGCGTGAATAACGAGTATTCATGAACATTGATGTGTAAACAGTTTCGAAATCGGATATTTATTCCCTTTTCCTTATTCCTTTTTTTTTCCCGGTTTTCTATGGATTAAAATGCGACTATCGTTTTTGTAATTTTTTGTTGTCATTGTGACTGCTACTATTTTGTAGTTTTTGTTTGTTTTGGTTTTTGGTTTTTAAATTTTGATTTTTTATTTTCTTTTGTTTTGTATTAGAAACATGCAAGATCATCAGAGTCCACGTTTGACCCATATATGGAGACCCGGCCTAGGAATCATAAAGAGTAGAGCTCCGTGTAGAAGTCCTGCTCAACACTTTTCATTTGATACCAATATTGCTCAGAAACATTCCGGGTTAATCCGGGGTCACATTTTGACCCATATTTGGGGACCCGACCTAGGACTTATAAAATGAATAGAGCTCTATGTGAAAGCCCTGCTCAACACCTTTTATTTGATACCAATATTGCTCAGAAACATTCAAGCATCATCCGGTCCTCATTCTGGCCCATATCTCGGGACCGACCTAGACATCATAAAGAATAGACATCCATGTAGAATCCCTGCTCAACACCTTTCATTTGATACCAATACTGCTCAGAAACATTCAAGGATCATCCAGGTCCTCGTATTTCCCCATATCTCGGGACCCGACATAGGAATCATAAAGAGTAGAGCTCCGTGTAGAAGATCTGCTCAAAACCTTTCATTTGATACCAATGTTGCTCAGAAACATTCCAGGATCATCAGGATCATCGTTTCGACCCATATCTCGGGACCCGACTTAGGAATCATAAAGAGTAGAGCTCCGTATAGAATCCCTGCTCAGAACCTTTCATTTCATACCAATTTTGCTCAGAAAGAATCAAGGATCATCCGGGTCCTCGTTTTGACCTATATCTGGAGAACCGGCCTAGGAGTCACAATGAAAAGAGCTTCATATCGAAGTCCTGCTCAAAACCTTTCATTTGATACCAATATTGCTCAGAAAATTAGATAGGTAGATGTAGGTATGCATATCCATACATTTGCATACATGTTCAAACAGGTTGGCCCTTTTTATTTTGCCTATTTGTCGCATTGTTGCAGAAAACAACAACAACAACAACTTCGCTTCCATTCGTTGCTGTTGTTGCTGATATTTGCATTTACACGACTATGCATGCAAGCATTTGTAAGTACATGCCTAGCTACCTATCTACCACTGACAATGCCAAGGTCATTTACGGTTTACGCATTTACATGTTTACTCGTTTACGCATTTACATGTTTACGCGTAAACCTTACCTGTTTTTCGAAATTAGGGTGCGTTTATGTCGGAGCAATAGAAGAAAGAAAGATAGCTGTGCGTGATATACGCTTATCGCAATAGCGCTATTGAGTGTTTATGTCGGAGCAGTGATAAGAGCAATAGTAGCGAAGAGGTCAATAAGCGGAGGTAATAGCGCTGTTCGACCAAAGCATATAGCGCTATTGAGTGTTTATGTCGGAGCTAAGCTAGCAAAGAGTGGAATAGCGCTGTTATCTGCGTATATTGAAGCTATGGTACTAGATTTGTCTTTAGTGTATTGTGGTACTTAAATAAAAATTTTAGAGTAACCGAAAAGGAGAAGAGACGTTGTTATTTTACACATAATAAATATTTACATATATTTCTGCTCCACACATACTTATCTATATATTTAATTTTTTTTAATTTGAAAGGTTATATAAAAATTATGTATAAAAAGTAATAAAACACATAAACAATGTCCCTCTTATTCATAAAAAATAAAATAGATTTATAAAATTTTCGAAATCGAAAAATTTTATGAAAATGCCACTTAAAAATTTTTAAAACCTATTTTATTTTTTATGCATGAAGTCGTATATATTTACTTACGTGTGGACTTCATTTCACATGCTACGGCCGTCCACAGTTTATCCAAGACAAGCCTATTGGGATGATTTGGATTTCTTTGATCCCACAAAGGTTGCCTTTTAAAAATTGCACTGATGAAAGTTTCTGTGTCCATAATGAATAGCGCTAATCGACTAAAGAAAATCAATGAATTAATTTTCTTCGCTCTTATACTTTGATACGCGCATATAGCGCGGCTCCGACATAAACAGAAGTACAGAACTCCCATTTAAAATTTTCGTCGCTCTATTGCACTCTTTCTTCTATTGCTCCGACATAAACACTACACGCGTTTCCCATAAGGTATTTTCTCTGCTATGATAATAGCGCTAATGTGGTGAATTTCTTTAGTCACCCACTGCTCCGACATAAACAGAAGTACAGAACTCCCATTTACAATTTTCGTTGCTAGTATCACTCTTTCTTCTATTGCTCCGACATAAACACTATACGTGATTTCCGTAAGGTATTTTCTTTGCTATTATCTGTGGTGAGCTTAGCGCTTATCGCAGCTCCGACATAAACAGAAGTACAGAATTCCCGTTTACAATTTTCTTCGCTATCTTTCTTTCTTTCTTCTATTGCTCCGACATAAACGCACCCTTACTCGTAGCTATAGCAAAGATGTTTACACATCAAAAACTTGTTAATTTCAGTCGTCACTGCACCACTGACTTATATAATCACTAGTAAACCCTTCCACGCGATGCTGTGGCTTTCGACTACACTGTAAGACAATTTGAGGTTGGAAGACCACATATTGACTCATTTTACAATTTTTATACTCAGCTGTACTAGTACACAGAGTATTATAGTTTTAATCACATAACGGTGGATTGTAACAGAATGAAATAATCGAGATAGATATAGACTTATATATATCAAAATGATCAGGGTGAAAAGAGAAATCGATTGAGCCATGTCCGTCCGTCCGTCCGTCCGTCCGTCCGTCCGTCCGTCCGTCCGTCTGTCCGTCTGTCCGTCCGTCCGTCCGTCTGTAAACACTCTAACTCGCGCAAAAATTGAGATATTTTGATGAAATTTGAAATGCAAGTTGGTATCGACACTGGGACGGTTGGTATTGAAAATGGGCGAAATCGGACCATGACCACGCCCACTTTTCCTATATAGAAAAAATCGGAAATCTGGTATCTCAGCCACTAATATAGCTAGAGTGATGAAATTTTACCCACGTGTTGAGCTCAGGCCCCTAAGAAGAAATTTGATGGAATTTTGGAAAATGGGCGGTGCCACGCCCACTTATTAAGGAGCAAACATTGAAAGCTTTATGAGTCATAACTCAAAAACTGTTGAAGATATATCGATGAAATTTGGTATGCGTGATTTACTTACTTAAACAAATGTTTTGACGGAAAATTGCCAAAATCGGTTGACGGCCACGCCCACTTTTATATATGGGAACTATAAAGGGGCCTAATAAAAACATTTTAAGCAATATCTCTGTCAAATATAAAGATCTATCACTGAAATTTTGTGGCATGAGTCCAGCTATGTACATAAAACAAAAAGCACAAAAATTTAGGAAAATGGGCGGTGCCACGCCCACTTATTAAGGGGCAAATATTGAAAGTTTTATGAGTCATAACTCAGAAACCATTGAAGATATATCAATGAAATTTAGTACGCGTGATATATGTACTTAGGCAAATGTTTGGACGAAAAATTTCCAAAATCGGTTGACGACCACGCCCACTTTTATATATGGGTCTTATAAAGTGACCTAATAAAAACATTTTAAGCGATATCTCTGTCAAATATAAAGATATATCATTAAAATTTTATGGCAGGAGTCTAACTACGAACATAAGACAAAAACCGTAAAAATTTTGGAAAATGGGCGTGGCACCGCCTCTTTTTAGAAGCTGGAATATACGAGATTTCTGAGCCCATAACTCGACAAATAATTGATATATAATGACGAAACTTGGTGTGTACACTTTTATTACTTGTGGTAATCATGTTAAAAATTTTAGCGAAATCGGTTGACGACCACGCCCACTTTTAAATATGGGTATTATAAAGTGGCCTAATAAAAACATTTTAAGCGATATCTCTGTCAAATATAAAGATATATTATTGAAATTTTATAGCAGGAGTCCAACTGCGGACATAAAACGAAAACCACAAAAATTTTGGAAAATGGGCGTGGCACCGCCTCTTTTTAGAAACAGGAATATACGAGATTTCTTAGCCTATAACTCGACAAATAATTGAGATATTATGACGAAACTTGGTTTATACACTTTTATATCTTGTGTTAATAGACACGAAAAAATTTATTGAAATCGGTTTATGACCACGCCTACTTTTTAACAAAGATATTTCTGGAACATCCTTTGGGAATTTGTAACGTGACATCTTTGTAACTAGAGTCATAAAGGAGTGAAATTTTGCACAAAGAATAATATTCATATGCTTAGTTGGATGACTGATAAAAATGTTGAAAATGGACGTGGCTACGCCCACTTTATGCAGCACTTGCTTTATAGAAAGTACCTACACCGTGTTTCCATCAAACGTAAACAAACAATGAAAGCATACAGCTGAGTATCTAATGTTCGATTCCACTCGAACTTAGGCTTCCTTACTTGTTTTGATTGTCATTTTAAATTTGGCAGCATATGAATGGGCTGTAAGCCCATAGAATCTTATTAATAAAATATAAAATGAAGCATATACCTAGATAGTTACTGGTTATTCTTATTTTCTGTGGACCTAGATTTTTTACACAAAGATTTTGTGCGAGGAGCCCCATAGTGAAGTTTTATGCCGAATAATTTTCTAGAATATGTTAACATTAAAGCTACCTCCAAAAGGCCATTTGTCGCAGTCCTCTTTCTCTTTCTAGTTTTCTTCCATATGACACTTCAAATTTAAAAATCAAACAAACTATAGCGTAAAACTGAATTTTTGAACAGGTGGCAACCCTTTTTGTAAAAATTGTAATAAATTACTCATTTTCAACTCAAGCCCTTTCATATGATGCCTGAAATTTAAAAATCAATCAAACTATACAGGAGAATTAAATTTTTAAACAGGTGGCAACGCTTTTATGAAATATAAAACCTTCCTGCACATCTACAGGTCAAGCCCCTTCATGTGACACCCCATTTTCGCAAATCGGTGTAAAAGTTATGGTGCGTAAGCTAATGGCGTTTTCTTTTCTGACAAAAAATGTTGCCCTTTAATATCTCAATTATCGAATTACGTAACATGACTTTCTATAAAATGGCTGAATTTGTAGTTAATGATGCCCTCTTACTTAGTCAGAGGACAACATTCGTTGAAATCACCACACAAGCTTACAAAATGGCTAAGAAAATCAAACAGGGCAACATTTTTTCGAGAAAAGAAAACGGCATAAGTGTTTTTGTGGCTGTTTAATATACGTTTGTATTCGCACGTACACTTCGTTTGCTCTGCACGAGCCATTTATCCAAGCTGCTTGGCAAAAATCATGGTGGCAGCTTTTACTACTTTGAAGTAATGCACTGTACTCGCATACATAGTTTTGCACCGTCTCAAAATTGAAATTTTCTCTAATTCACGACCTGCATTGTCTTTCCGCATACCACTTGCTAACTGTAATTGCTTTTTGATGCAAAAATATTTCTAATAAAAAACACATGCTGACCGATTTGGAATCAGTGAATACTGTGACGTTGCGTCAAGAAATGCGGGTGCAACCATCAGCAATTTAATGCTTTTCAAGTTGCCACTGCAATTTTGAATGTTTATTTGGTGCCGCAGTATGAGTATTATGAACACTTAGCTTGACTTCATGAAGTTAGGAAAGTTAGTCTGTGGAACGATGGCGGACAAGTAACTGGGGCGTGCAATGTGTGTATAAAGTGTTTTGAAAACAAAAATTAAATTGTAGTAAAAGAAATTAAGCGACCGGAAGTTTTTTGCAATAGCAAAATAATCAAGTTTGTAGCTGTACAAAAGTAGTTGAGTCTGCACTGTCTTTATTACTTTTTTATTCTAAGCTAAGCATATAATACGTACTTATTTTTTTATTCCCACACTCTCGAGTTCAACTCGTAGGCGTTCTCGTATCAATTTAACTAGCTTTAATAAACATACATTTTAATCGAAAATTAATTTAAATGTTATAAATTAATTTCAAACCATTTACAACTTCTCTGTAGGTACAAGAAAAACCAGTAAATAAAAACATAGGAATTTAGCGTCAACATGAAAAGCGAAAAAAAATCTAACTAAATTTTGGAAGTGCATCTTTGTAATGCAATCAAAATTGTAGGCGTTACCAATAAACACACCTCATTAGCCACACCTTTTCTTATAGTGTTTGAAAGCCTATAAGTATGTTCTGGGTACATTGCTGGAGATTGTGAAAAAATATATATAAAAATCAGGGACCGAAAATAACTTTTATTTTTTCTAGTGTGGTGAAAAGGTTACGCAAAAATAACCTTTATCTTCTTTTGGGAATTTTTAACCATTATCATGAGAAAACATTTTTTTTGTCATTAATAACCGTTATGGCAACCAAAAAAATGTTTTAGGCCTGAATAACCGTTATTCAGATTTTTATTTTTTTTGGTCAGCTATAAAAATCAAGCCTATTTATTTATCAATATTTCTGGACAATATTGGTATCAAATGAAAAGAGGTAATCAGAGCTACAATCCCTGCTCAACACCTTTCATTTGATACCAATATCTTCCAGAAATATTGACAAATAAATAGGCTTAATTTTTATAGCTGACCAAAAAAAAAATAAAAATCTGAATAACGGTTATTCAGGCCCAAAGCAGTTTTTTGGTTGCCATAATGGTTATTCAGGCCCAAAACGGTTTTTTGGTTTTTATAATGGTTATTAAGGACCAAAAAAAATTTTTTTTCTCATGATAATGGTTAAATATGACTTTTACCCCATTTCTCTTATAACCGTTACGTCCCTGATAAAAATCAATCGATAACACTTACTGATCTAGAGCAAGTCAGCGCGCGGCTGCTGCGGCCGTGCAAAAGACTCATGAATGGGAAAAAGAAACGATCCAAATAATTATCGGCCTATACGGGCACCATCACTGCAAAGTTTCATGTCCTTAGCTGTTTAATTGGAGAGTTTATACCATAAAACGTCTACTATATCTGAACAATTAGTTGTTTGATATACATATGTTATTGTGGTCTGATTCATTACCATTTCATTTTCATTAAAGGTATAAAAATTAGCTCCCATATATGTATGCATATTACGATAATTTTTTTTTTCAATCACTTACATCGATCTCTTATCGATAAATGTTGCACATGTTCTTTGTATTAAAATCTGCCTACCACAAGCGCTTAGCGAAAAATAATTCAATTTAGCAAAGTAGCAATTTACAAGTTAACGCCTCTATGGCAAGCTGGTCTTGTGGCATGTGCAATACATTGGTAAGACCATGGACAAAAGATATTGAACACTGGTATGTTGTTTGCATTGAAAATATAAATATGTTGCGCAATAAGAAGTGACTGCCAGTTGCACTATAGAGCTGGCAGCGGACAAAAATTGATTTTTCTGGTTCGGTCTGGACTTGATCTTGCGCAGTTTGAAATTATTTTCCACAAACATTTTTTTTTTTTTTGAGTCGCATAGAATTGTTCTACCGCTTGACGCCGAAACAAATAACAAAACAAAAACGAAAAAATATTAAAAAAAAAAATGGTTGATGGATGTTGGCTTTTTCACTACGTTTACACTAAAGTATATACATTTACATACATACATACTTGTAAGTATCTGCAACAAAGTGTTGCATGTTCCTGCTACTGCTTTCAGCTCGTTTTCAGATTATTTATTGGGTGGTTATTCGCGTTAACAGCCTTCGAATCAATTACTGATGTATGCCTGCATGAACGTGTGAGTAGGTGCATGGGCAAATGACATATATGCTTGCAACATTACGATCTATTGCCACTTCGCTACCGAGTACATAGACAGCCTTGCGGTAATATTAGCCAATAATAACTTGCAGTGAAGAAGGCGCTCAATCATAATCTAATATATATTTAAAACTAAATTTTTCATTACGCAGCCTTAATATTAATGAAGCAACAACAACAAAAACAACAACAACAACAACAAAAACAACAAAAACAACAAAACCAAAAATATTGTTGTATGGCCACTACACAATCCTATTTCTCTTACTTCGCTTTATTCACTCAAGGGTTTCATTAACTGACTGCAGGCGCAGCTCAAAAGAGGATATGTGTGAACAAAAAAATGCGTTAACTTAAGCGCCTGCCAACGCACGCTTTACTTACAACATAATTGTAGTTGATATAGGAGATTTATAGCAGCATGCATGCACAATTGCTTACTCATAAATCGACACGCAAGCATTGTTGGTAATATGAGTAGCTCTAAAGTTGTTGTGTAGCTACTTTATTGACTTTTGCTTGTTTGAAATGCAGTACATCTCTATCTACTGAAGCAACGTTTGCTGGCTTTCCCACGGATTATACGAAAGCTAATGCTTATTCAGATTTTTCGTGCAATAAAATAAATAATGTTTTCTTTTTTACATGCACAAGTATGTACATAAGTGCATAACTTGTATGTTCACACATATGTAAGTAATTTGATGAAAGTTCTAAAGCGTTGAATATCTTGTAAACATACTTTGAATGATTTCATTGTTAAATGTTTATGATTCGAAAAAAAAATCCAAATAAAGCGATTATATTTCAAATCGCTATCACTATGTGCTTCAAATATTAGCGTACACTGACCGAAATGGTAGCAAATATCAATGGTAAATTTTTTTTCACACGCTTTCGAATCGCATGAAATCTAAAGAAGAGGATAGCCATAATAAACTGGTGCTATGATTGCCTGCGCAAATGACAGTAATTGTTGCTATCGATCTCAGCTTTGTTACAGTGTTATATTGTTGTTGCTGCCAATACTGTTTTGCTTCAACTATTTTCAGGCCAATTTGATATTTGCTTGCTTTACTCCGCCACTTTCCACAATCTACCGCGTAGTTTATACTTAAACTGAAAGTTATTCAATTTTGACACTTTGTTCATTACTGTCACGTCAAATGTCATTTATACAATGGCATCATGTACATTCTACTTTGCTTTTGTTTTTTGTGGTGTGTGCGCAATAATTGTGGCAATGTGTCTAATGTATGATTCGGTCATTCAGTTATTCTCGGAAGTATTGTATGTTGGTGCAGCATGCGACAGTTTAATTTTCGCGACAGACTGGCAATGTCGAAATGCATATTTTTGACTAGATTGAGTAATTAAGCGCAAATATCTCTGCGATCCGTATTAAACTCTCTCTCACAATTTTTCCGACCCATGTCTTAGAATCGGCAATTTTGCACGCTGAGAGTTGTTCAGGGTTTTCCTTTACCAGAAATGTAAATTTTAAGCTTCCATTTGTGTTTTTTTCTTGTTTAAATCAAGAATGCAATGTAATAAATTGTTTTTCCATATATCTGTGGTCAAAAGCCATAACCGCCTAAGTCGACTTAAGACAAAATTGAGTTATATATACCACGTTATTATACATTAAAAACTCTATATTTCTGTAAAACCCCCATACCTATAACTTATTCCAATCAAAAGATATTAATAAAAACATTTTGGCTTAACTCACAATAGAGGTATATTAAATTTGCTATAACAGCCAAAATTTATATATCGTCGGTCTTCTGCCAGAAACACGAATGTGAATTTTTTTCTAAGTACGATGTCTGCTCTTTATCGGGTATATATTGATGTAATAACAATTAATATTGGTATAAATTCATGTGTAAACATACATACATAATATATAATTGTATGTACATAAGCATATATACAAATATTAATTGTTATTATATCAATATATACCTGATAAAGAGCAGACATCGCACTTAGAAAAAAATTTCACATTCGTGTTTCTGGCAGGAGACCGACGATATATACTTAATGAAAATTCTTCATAAAATTTTGTTTTATTTATATACAAAAATTTAATCGTAGTATCGTGGATGGTTCATCGATTTGGCATTCATAGTTTTTAATCAACTTTTATGATTTTTCAAAAAACGCATTCGAATATAAAAAGCAATTTATCTCGCAATCATATTTTACAACTTAGGCGATTATGGCTTGTGGCCACAGATATATGGAGCATACTGTTAAATATGAACACATATCTGTGCCCGCAAATTAAAGTAGCCTAACTCGTGATAACGCGAAATTGAGTTATTGTAATAGAGTTAATCTTTGGAGGAAACCCCACCGATCTGTCTTATCCTCATTTAAATCGGAGTAATAATTAAAATGTTGTTAAGATATAAAAATTATCCTAACTCAAATAGAAACATTTTGCATCAGTTAAAACAACTTATCTTCAATTAAGTCTAGTATTGTATGAAAATCATTTTATTAAAACATCCTAACTAGAATTATGTGAGAACATTTATTTGGAAAGAATTCAATTCAATAAAAAAAACTTAACTAGAGTTAATTTTTCTTTTCGTAAAAATTTTATTCAATAAAAGCAAGTTATAAAAGTTAATTTTTTCGCTATTAACTTTGCTTTAAGATTTCTGGTTCACAACTATTCCTTCTCTAACACTGCAAATCTATTATTTTCTCTTTTAAAAATCGCAATTGGTCCAATAGTTAAAATTTTGACAAAAAAACGATTTTTCACCGTTCACCATATTTTGAGTTAAGCTACTTTAATTTAACGGCACAGATATGTAAACTCTTGTATACCTGTGCTAATGAGAAAATCATGAAATGCAACACGGATAATGCCTACGCACGCCTTAAGCCCATATGTTGCACGTCCAAACATCATCCCAACCCATAAATGTCACAATCGTAAATTACCACCTCAATGGTTTACTTCTTTTGCAACAAGACTCATATTGCCCGTCAAGTTTTGGAGCGCTTTTACTTACTGCCTGTGGTGTTGCTTGCCACCAGAGTATACATACTGTAATGCAATCTTATATGTGGGTGTTTGTGCGATATTGTTCCTTTCTCATTTTGACAAGCGTTAAAATAGCAATACCTTTCAATGGATATTAGATTAAATTAACTTTTTTATCTGATGTGATTGGAAAGGTGTCGAAATGTCGACACAGATGTTTCCACAACATTTTTTCGCAATATTAATATACTAGCAATGGTTTCAATATGCATTTGATCCCATTTCGATGTCTGAAATTGTAAGTGCAATATTGCTACAAAATAAAGCACTAAACAGGGTTATAAAGTGGAACTACATAATTTCATTTCCATATTAAAACAGCTTAAATTGACATATTTATTTTCATTTAAGCTTCATAACTTCCTAAGCGACACTTGCGAAAAAAATGAGATTTTGTTAATAATTAAATTCTTTCCTAGATGCATTACACTTATAAAAAGATGGACTGACTGTTATGTAATACGCGCTTAAATTTCAATGTATGATATATCTTGGCACAATAAGGAACGGTATGGGCACGTTGAAGCACTTATGAATTTTAAAATGCCGCAAAATATTCACATATACCCTCACATAAATATAAGCATCTGTGTCAGTATATTTTTGCAATGTTAGTCATACGATAGTTCAACATGATGCCAACAGTGCTGCAAATACATTACTTTCGCTTTGGCATTGCAGACAGAGTGGCTGCAACATAAAATGGAAAATGCATTTCTTTGGAACAAGTAGCTAACATTACAAAAGAAAATACACATATATGTATGTACGCCATCGATTTGACATTAACGAGTAATATGAGAATATAATAGATCCATACGTTATTTGCAGTAAATCATCTAGCGGGCTTACAATAGAAATATAAGCAATAAAACTAAAAGAAATATTCATCAGAAATGTTTAGTAATGCTATGAGGGGATTATAAATTTAAATTTGCAAGTAAATTGTGCCTACGCATCTCATTTGGCGTTGAAACATAGTCTCTGTACCATTCAGAATAGTGTCGGTGCCATAAAATGAACTAATTAAAGGTTAGATATGGTAATTCTTACATACACGACAGATTTAAATTGTAGAGATACACACTCACAATAACAACCAAATAAAACATTGAATAAGCATGTTCAGATGTTGGTCAACGTACACGTGGGCACAATCCGCGGCATATCAAAAGCCTCAGAATAACATATTATATTAGCGTCGTTTAAACTACATACAACTAAGATTGTACCCAAATAAGACAAACACTGATCAACCGATCGCGCAATGCGCATTTATCGATGGACGTTGTTTACCTATGGACAACATATTAATTTGCTAAAGTTGAGCATGTCGAGCGATGCGAGCAGCATATTCTTGCAGATTGTGTGTTGATATTAAAATGAGCGTACTTTGGCGTGAATTTCACGCATCCTCATTATAAGTGGAGCCCATTCTTTAGTTTGGCAGCTGCATGCCGAATGCTTGGGCCATAGACTGACTGCATGTTTGGCCTTTCTTGCTTTCTTTCGCTTCTTGTTTGTTTGCGTTTTTAATTAGCATGAACAACTTATGTTGATACAGATTTGCTATCATTAATTAGTGTTAAACATGTCAGCTACCGTGTTTAAGTTATTTGAAACATGAGAGTAGTTTGTTTGTCGCAATATATTTGTAATATACCTATGCATATATACATCCAGTTTTGCTCAAATTTAATGCCTTGCTTATATTACTTTACATTATTGCCTTAGTTTTTATGAGATAATCGGAGAGTGAGTATGCTTTTAAATATAGATTGCACCTCTTTTTAATGATATTAATTAAACCCGCGGCATAGCATCTTCAATTATTTTTTATGCCATGGAAATTTGTAGTATTTGCGCTCATACTGACCTTATGCCTTCAAAACCTTATTTGAACAATGTAATTTTAAATAATAGATCCTTTAGGAAACTAAAAATTACTAAACTAGATAACAACTTCATTAAGCGGACACTCCGCTTGGGTGGACAAAGGTTACCCGATGTTCAGTGTTCGCCCAAGAATGGTTTCATTGTACATATATGCTTCGTAAGTCAACACATCAAGTGACGCAACTCCAGCATAATATGTAGCATCGCCTACATACATAAAAACATACATAATAATAATAATACACTGGCGCTATTATATATCTGAGGAGTTTTATGGCCGAGCTTCTCTCCCAATTCGATTTGTGCTCCTTTTTGCTTTTCCCACTAATTGGGTGGACCTACAGTTTCACGTCGGCTCCGAACGTGAAATACATTTTTTGTGAGAAGCTTTTTCAATACGCTCGGTGGGTATGCCGCCCACTGCCGAGAGGTGAACACTATTTCTAAAAACTCAATATGTAATTGCATTTTAATTAATAGAAAAATTGGTTTGGTGTTTGTTCGGACTGGGGTTAGAACCCGAGGCCTCTGGTATAGCAGGCGAGCACTCCACCCACTACACCACAGCGACCACCATATATACATACATACATAAGAATATACTTCTATTAGTTCAACCAGTCTGGCTACAATAAAATGTATTTTACGAATGACTTAAGCAACAAACTTGATATTAATTACATACATAGGTACCCGTAAGTATGTAGATATGTATAGGTACATATCTATAGGATATTAAGGAAAATTCGAAATTATCAAGAGCTTGCTTGCACCTGTTATAAGCTTTTACAATAATGTATAATTAATTGGCGCCTTTCGCCTCTTTTTGACTCCCATATTACATACTTTAATAAAAACATGCACACAAACATATTTATGCCCTGAATTTTTCGCTTGCTTCATGTGTTGCTGTGCACTCTTTACCTTTTATTACATATTAATTGCAATGCATGCAGTAGAATGAGAGTGATTTAGGGTAAAAGTACAAAAATTGCAAAATAATTGCTATACTTATGTAAGTACCTACATAACCAACAAACACTGTGGTTAGATATCGATATGAGAATGACTCGAGAACTAGCTCTTTTTCGAAATCTCTTACGTTAAAGAACGACTCGATAAACTGTCGAGAATCATAGCGATCTCAAAAAAGCTGGTACATAATTCTCAAGTCGAGAAAATTATAATATTACTTTTTGGTTGCTAGCTTTTCCGACAGAGTAGGAATATAGGATACATCAAAATTATAATTCTCGCTTTGAAATCTAATGTAGTTCTCTAATGAGAGTCCACTGAGAATTTGCAAATATGTACTTATTTTTCTAATGTTTTCAACTGAATTCTAGTATAGTTTTCTACATTCGCTTTCGATTAGAGCATAGTTTGTGAATTACACTAGTTAAATATCTAATATAGTCACCATAAATTCTCTAACTATAGATATTGTGTTTGCTGGGTATACTCGTATACAATAAAATAATTTTATGGTTCACTAGAACGGTTAAAAGTATTACCTATTGTTTGGGCGGTTGTATTGAGCCCATCCATTCTCTGTGTGTACATAAGTACATATAATCGTACGTATCTACTCAATTTGCCCCTTAATGCACAGAAATTCCATTTCAGCTCCTCTTTCTTTTACTTTCGACTATTATCGTAGCAAATTCCAAGTATACGTTTTATAATTGTAATTCAAAGGGAAAAATCACAGCCCAATCACTGATTCTCCGATGAGTTTTTGCAATTTTTTCCATGCTAGGGTACGGAAAAGTCGATATGCAATAAAATTCCACCTGTAAGCTTAGTGAGCATGCGAATTGAGAAGCAAATAAACATTGAAGATATTTAAGCGTCATAAGCTTCATAAAAATTACAATGGACGTGATGTACTCCTCTGCTACTGCCAACTAACGAAGTGCACTTTATTGGATACATAAGAGAGAACGTTAATTCAGTCTATATATGGCGTAAGCCATCCGGCATCAAAACACTAGTTAAAAGATGTTAACTGTTTGCAACATGTTGTCTATTTTATGCGAAATTTTCTTTGAGCAACATGTTGTAACACTAAACTGTTATTTGATCAAACTCTGTAACACAAGTTCGAGTCCTAATTCATTTTAAGCGTTGTATACTGTTTGTTCATAATAGAGCTGGTTTGTTGGTGTGACTTGGATTGTGTTTGCATTAATGTTGTTGCTATTAACTGTTTTTATTGCTTCTTTGTGCAATATACATATATAGATATATGTGTGAATTTGCTTTTATTTTCCCCTTGTTTGCTGTTCTCTGTGGTTAATTTTTCTTCGATTTAGCATGTTTCATGGTTTTTGCTGTTTGTTTTTCTTGTGTGCTGTGCTCTGGTTGGCTATTTTCCGACTGCTCTTGTTATTTTCATTGCTATTGCAATTTCCTTTGTAGCTATAAATTAACTGTTGTATGTGATTGTATAGATAATCGTGATAATGTATTATATCAGAAGAGTAATTGTAATCCATTGGTGGTTGCAAAGCCAAGTTTTTTTTTCACGGTCGTCAGAGAAGAATCTGTCAGCTCTCTATATATCTATTATTTTGGTACCTATTACCATATAATTCTTTCTAATTTATTTCTTTCTAATATATTTCCTTCTCTCTTTCTTTTGTTTTTCTTTTTCAAGCTTTTTACCTTCTACGTTATGGGTTTAGATGACTGGATATGTTCTATTACGTAAATCCATGTACATAATTTAATTGCTTATAACTTAGGTGTGACGTGTCTGTAAAAGATTTTCTCAGAAAAATAATTGACATAATTCCTTTATTTTTCAATTTGTAGTACTTCCTCTGCATTCAACCGTCTGAGGACTCGCTTGACGAATCGTGTTTTCTTAACTTCGCCAACTAAGCTCATTTAACGCAACTAGTTGGTACGCGAAAGCAAGTTAGCTGGTCTATCTGCAAATCTGTCACTCTGGTATGCTAAGCCCGCCTGGAATTTTAACGGTTTTATTTATTAAGCAGTGATGAGCTGACGCATTAGTGTTTATGGTGCCGGTTATATCAGCCGCTCAACACCAAGAATTTTTCTTTGTACTAACCCTGCAAAAAATGCGATTAATCCGGGACGTGTCCGGGATCAATCGCAAGGGAGCATGCGACTAATACAATTTTACATCCCTTTATATGGAGTGAATTGATCGCATTTGTTCGAGCATGTCCTATGAAGAGACTAATTGTTCAACTTGTATACCCGAACGGGTACCAATGTAGATTAATCACTAACATACCGAACGGGTACAAATGTAGATCAATCGCTTTCATCCCGAACGGGTACGAATGTAGATCAATCGCTTTCATACCGAACGGGTACGAATGTAGATTAATCGCTTTCAGCACGAACGGGTACAAATGTAGATTTTTCCTTAAAAAATTTTAAATGTTCATGCATATTTAAATAAAGATTATATAATGTTTTACTTTTGTAAAAAAATCTCAATACATAAATTTAAAAAATTATAAGTTCTGAGTATGCATTATATGAGCAACATTTTGATAAAATTGTTATTAAAAAAGGGTGTTCAATTCCTTTTACCGGTTGTTCTACAATTTATTAAATACTCTGAAAAAAATACCCGTAGTTAACTCAACAACTTTCCGCTGTTGAATCTCCGTCTTTGATTCAACAGCAAAAGTATTTGTTTTAACGGCAAAGTTTTTGATTCAACAACTTTCCATAGTTAATTCAAAGACGGGCGCTTTTGATTCAAAAACTCCCTTGCTGTTGAAAAATTTTGAAGTAAATAAAAAATAGAAAATTGTTTTTTTCAAACTCGTTCAATTAATTTAAATTTTCGGGAAAAATATTTATATGTACATATGTACATATATGTGTGGCCGCTGTGGTGCAGTGGGTAGAGTGCTCGCCTGCTATGCCAGAGGTCTCGGGTTCAAACCACGGTCCGAGCCAAACAAATTTTTCTAATTAGTAAAAATCCAATTATTGGGTTTTTTAAGAGCAGCGGTCACCTCTCGGCAGTGGGCGGCATACCCTCCGAGAGTATTTCTGCCATGAAAAAAGCTTCTCACAAAAAAATGCATTCGCCGTTCGGAGCCGGCATAAAACTGTAGGTCCACCCAATTAGTAGGAAAAACAAAAAGGAGCACACCTCGAATTGGGAGAGAAGCTCGGCCATAAAACTCGTCAGAGTTATAATAGCGCCATTGTATTATTATTATTATGTACATATATGCAATATATAATTACAAATAAAGGTAAGTCACAATAATGATATTATTTATATTTTATTATAATATATTAAAATTATATGTACATATGTACATATATACGTTGAAAAATTTATTTTTCAGATTAATTATGTTTGATTATCCCGTTTTTCCGATAGCGAGCAATCGAACGAGCCAAATCTGCAGGTAAAACTTGTCGGTGATGAGAAAATAATCAAGTTATTCTTGTCGTGGGAGTTATGTACAGGTGCATTGATGCAGTTCAATGAATGCGGTATCAAAAATATTGAACTGCTTGCAATGATGCACTCCCACGACATCGACGAAATATTAAATAAAAAAGAACTCATCGCCGACAGGATAAAATTCCGCAAACCTACAAATGTGGCGGTCGGAAAACAATAAGGAATGTGTTATGAAATAATAAAAAAAAAAAAAAAATAAGTTGGGTTTATGTGTTTGTGTTTGTGTAAAAAGCCCTGCAGACAGTGATAGTCATTTGATATATCATTTGAGGCGCACGATTGATGGATAATTCTGTCACACACTGCCTACAAGTTTCCATAATTTTTATATGGACGGTGTGAAAAATGTGATGAGAACCTTTGTGTCCGTGTCTCTTTTCATCAATCGCCTTGTTCAAATGATGTATCAAATGAGCATCACTTGTTTGGTGAAACCGGGCCTTAGTATTAATATTACATACTATGTAAACATATATATTATATAAAAAAATAAAATAAAATAAAATAATATCTATTATATTAAAAAAAATTACTATTGTTTACAATTTTTTTGATGTTAACTTAAAAGCGTAAGTATTTGCTTCAATGGTGCCCGTTTTTGGACCAAAAACTTTTGCTGTTAGTTCAAAAGCAAAAATTGTTAGCTCAAATACGAAAAGTATTTAAATCAACGGTGCTCGCTTTTGGACTAAAAAGTTTTGCTGTTAATTCAAAAGCAAACACTGTTAACTTAAATGTAAAAGTATTTCATTCAACAGTTTCCGTTGTTAACTTAAATACGAAAAGTATTTGAATCAAAAACGCTCGAATCTTTGAAACAACAACGGAGCGTTGTTGGGCACATTTCAACTGCGGAAAGTTGTTAATTTAACTGCAAAAGTCTTTGTATTTACAACGTTTTTTTTTCAGAGTACATTGCATATTTTTATAAAATGTCTACATTTAAGGAATCTAGATTTGTACCCGTTCGGAATGAAAGCGATTAATCTACATTTATACCCGTTCGGGATGAAGGCGATTAATCTACATTTATACCCGTTAGGGAACAATTGGTCTACAATTAGTCTACATTTATACCCGTACGGGAACAATTGGCCTACAATTAGTCTACATTTATACCCGTATGAGAACAATTGGGGATTAATTGTGGACCGATTGTTCTCGAAAGAGATCAATCGAGGACAAATCTCTTTCGGGATCGATCGCACATATTTTTGCAGGGAATTTTATTTAAATGAACTATAAAAAATATGTATTTGTGTGTACGATTATACATATGAAACATTTCTTCTTAAGAGTAGGAATATTTAAAACTTTGTATTTGAAAATCTACTTGTGTGCTGCATATAAATAAAAGTGTACATAAGGCAGTGGACCTAGCATAAATTGCCTGGGCAAGCCTATGTGTGAAGCAGAACCATTAGCCATTTATGTAATTTCCTTTGTTGTATTATTATTAAAAGTCTGATTGCGTTCCGTCATTGACTTTGATTTAGAGTTCTCGATTTCTTTTTAACATTTTCGAGTGGCCCGAATAAATGCTTTTCAATGCTGGAACGCACGTTTGTTTGTTTATTACGCGTATGTTTCTACGGGCATTTGAACAATTCGGGTATTTGAAGATCGTTTTTTCTCGTTTATTTTTTTTTTTGTTTTTTTTTATATGTATTTTTTTATTTTTGTTTTCCTGATACACATTTTTTTGTTTGTATACTCAGAGAAAAGGAATCAAAAATAAAATTTTTATTTTTATAATGCAAGTTTTAAACCAAGTCATTTTTATTTTATAAATGAAAATTTTTAAATTAAAAATTAAATTTTTTAAATTAAAATGTATTTAGGATTTAAAAAGAAACATGTTTAAATTAAAAATTAAAATTAATGGAATAAAAACGAGTTTTTCCTTCAAAATCTCATAGTGCTTAAAATAAAATAAACATTTTTAAATTAAAATTGTTTTTTCTTGAACTTTACTCTGAACATTTTTAAGATAAAAAATTTCGTATTTACATAATTCTTAAATATAAAAACGTGCGCTAGGGAAATCTTACACGAAAGCGCAGAGGTATTTTTAGTTTCCTTATACCGACGGAAATTTCAGCAGTAGCAAGTGTATTTGCTTATTGCCTAAAAAATGGGTGCTTTAGTATTTGAAAAACTGAGGTCCAATTTGATTTCCACCGCGTTTTAAAATTATCTTGATATTGTGCCAATAGTCGCCATAAATCACAATCAACCCTTTTGTAATCTGGTATTTGATATTTATGTTTGTATGCACACGCAGATGTAAGAAATTATGTGCATAAGTATGTACCTACATGCAAACGAAAATCACATCAAATATGCATATGGCTGTGAATACTGAACTTTTGAATGCCGAAGCCAGCTTCATATTCGCATACAAATTTAATGTGAAAAATAAAAAGTGCTTTGCTAGTTTTTTTTTTCAATTTAAATCTGAAAATAAGCAATTGGTTTCTCCTTAGCGAAAGCGAGAAAACAAGCTATGTTATTCTGTTTTGAAAGCCACGTAAAAGCTAATGTGTGGAAACGTTGAAGCATGCTCACTGTGCTGTGATTGGCTGTACAAACCAAATACACATTGTGAGGTGGATTGGTGGTGTATTTGCGCTATTTTCTTAGCAGGCTTTTAGGGGCATTTTACAGTGGGGGCTATATTATTGAGAACTTGAATAGTAAACACATTTAAAACGTAAAATAACCAGATTTTAAAGAATTTCGTATGAAATGAACGAAAATGTGTACGCAAGCCGGGCTTCTCGGCTTGTATGAAGCGACCGCCTCTGACATAAGGTTATATATACATATCGTCGTACCATACGAAAACTAGCATACGTTTTTTTTTTTGTGACTGACGAAAAGTAACAAGTTCGACTTTGGCTGACGAAAACTATCAATTTCGTTTAAACAACAACAATTTTAATGTTAGAACAGTATATAATTACTGATACTTTTCGTCAGCCAAAAGTCGATTTTGTTATTTTTCGTCGGCCAAAAGACGAACTTGTTATTTTTCGTCAACCAAAAGTCGAACTTGTCACTTTTCGTACATCATTTTTTTATTGATAGCTTTCGCCAGAAATTTTAAATATGCTAGTTTTCGTATGGTACTCGTACGATGATATGTACAAAGAAGTAATAAGAATCAAATCAATATCATAAAATAATAAATATGTACATATTATATATATATAAGAATGTGGTTTGAGAAATCTTTACAATTGCAAAGCATTCGCATTTATTTACTCAGTGCTCCGCTTAATAGCCCAAAAATTATGCAGTCAATATGAGAGCAATTTTTCTTTTCATGCCACCAGGACAGCCTCATAAATTTTATTTCTTCTTCTTACTTATCGAACGGAAAATGCCTAGAAAATCAAATGTTGCATAAAACAAACAATCAGCTATGTAGTACACCCCAACCACCAACGAGCAGTGACATTTCGGAATACAAATCTTTTGCTTGTAAACAGCAAAATACGCTATAGATGTACTGCTAGCGCTGCTGTTGTATGCATGTTGTTGTTGTTGTAAGTATTTGTTGTTGTTGTTGTTGGCCTTTGCGTATGAAATTGAATTATTCATGCGATTGTATGACAATCAATTGATGTTGAAATAAATGCGCGCACAGCGATGACGCGATCAAGGATCGACGATCAGCGATCACCGATCAGCGTTTAAGCAACGACGATTGATCGGCAATTGAATGTGCATTACAATTGAATTTGCTGTTTTTGTTGTTGTGCACATGCCAATTTTTGTTGTTGTTTGTATGCCAATTTTTGTTGTTGTCACCGTTTGTTATCGTTTAGCCATTGACATGTACGCACGCAGTGAGAGTAAAATGTTTTCTGTGCGGTATTTTATACCAAGTTGCGCATAGTTCATGGTTTATAATTTTACTGGGTTATATACAAATGCATACATAAGATCTAGTATCTAGTCTACATATATATACATATATTAAATCGAAAATTATGTGATTTAGGTCAATATGCGCTATTTTCCAGAGCTATATACATACATATCTCAAATGGATCGATATTTACATACATACATATATGTATATATATTGAGATGCACTCACCAAATATCTTGCGAAATTAAATTCTTCAAACTCGAATTTAGATATAAATATGTATATTGTTCCCATTCTAGCATCATGTTATCACTTGCCATTATTGGTTTATAATAGTCGAAATTTCATGCTCCAATGCTAGGTCTATCGCCGGGCTCGTGAGTGCTCTATGCAAAAGTGTACAATTGAAGTAAATGCAGTTTAGTAAGAAGAAGAAAAAGGGGAACCAAAAAAAAAGAAGAAAAAGGAGAAGTATAAGAAACAAATAACCACGTAACCGCGATAAAATTGTGATACAAAGCAAGGTTGACCAGATAAATTCAATAACGGAGAATAATAGCGGCGAGACAGCGCACGATTTGTTTGTTGGTGGGAGTCATAAAGAGCCAAAAGAGTCACTAGCTGGCCATGCTGGATTTAAAGTATTGACAGCTTCACATTTATATTGCTGGCAATTTCCCCTTTTGGGCTTGCTCTTACTTGTTCTAGCGATGCGACAATAGCAAAATGTCAATGGCAAAGCTCGGATTTTACGTAAAATTTGGTAGATATGTCCAAGTATTTGCAATACGTACTGGGACAGCTAAATTGCATTGACAAAAATAATAGAGAAAAAAATTTTTACAAATCTTTTCCTTGTAGTGGACAATTTGCATTAGGTGCATTTATTTGCCGTTTTTTTTGTACATTACAATATGTCACACAAAATGTCAATGCTTTGAAGGTGAGTGATTCTACAGAAATGCGACAGACGTATACGTGAATCCTTGCTTTGTAATAAATACATGTGTCTATGCTTTGATGGGAGAGGAGAAGGCGAGTTGCTACAGAAGCGCTCGGAGTGCTTCGTATCTTCTAGGAAGTGCATCCACTTTTCCGATTGGGATGTGCATATATTGGATGTATGTATATATACACATATATACATTATTTGTGAATCTTGTATTTATTGCGTCTCCAAGATTGGGCGTGAATGTCAAGCTCATTTCTATTATGAAAACTTTTCATTGAAAAGCCCCGAGTATGAGTTGCTCACTCATGCTATATAGCTCGAAAAATGCGCGAGCCGGCTGGGAATTACAGAAAATTTTCACAGCCGTATATAACTGCACGAACGAAAGCTATATAGCATAAGTTGCGTAAAAAAACAAGAAATACGACTAACCTCTGGCTATCCAGACGTTAACTGTGCTTGCAAGAATCAATGAAAAAAATTATGTAACTCAAAAATGCTTGAGATTAATTTACTCTTATTAATTTATGAATTAATTAAGCTCCATATAATCCAACAAATAAATACAAATTTATGCCAAACAATTCACTTGTTCGCAGTCAATCGCCATATAGTGCGGCTTGTTTTATTTGGAAGGCATACAAAATTTATGCTGATGAATAGTTAGTGCCAGATGTCGTTTATAATTATGCGCCATCAACGGCAGGACTTTCGCAGCTATTGTTCTAATGTTTCTGCGGATTTTATGAAATAACTAAAAATAAAAAAAACGACTAGCACCTCAAAATAAGAATGTCTAATGTATCTAGTTATTTGTTATTTTCGAATTATACAACAACAGCGAAAACAAGAAAGTAGCGCCAACAAATGACTGGCGCAACATCAGCAAGCGCACAGCCTCATACATAGCAACATTGTTTAGCAACATTTTCATATTTGAAATACACTGCTGTCATTTGTCATTTGTTATTTGCCGCCATCTGTTTGTACGCAGACAAGCCGTTGATGAATGGCTGAGTGTATGACTGACTGATGGAGTAAAAAAGACGAATTCCGCTTGTCGGTTGGTTTATATGCTTGATAAGTGGTTCCGCGGCATTGGCAATCACTTGACTAGCTGGAAAATTCATTATCATCTAAGTGTTGCTGCTGGCTGTTGCTCGATATTTATTTGCTGCCGCCATGTAATTGCTTGATTGTCTTGCATTTTTTTGTATTCATACATCAAACAAATTATACTTTATGCTGCTGCAAATTATTGTTGCACATAGCTTGCTGTCAAGTCTGACATTTGTTGCATGCAACAGCGGCGCTATTGCTGTCAGGCAGCGAGCTTGTTTGAGCACTCACAACGCTTACGCATATGTTGTCTAATCGATTGTATTTTTCTGTTGTATATGTTATTGTTGTTTGTGTTTACTGAATGCTGCTCAGCTGGAGTGATTTAATGTCAAAAATGTTGGCATTTTTTATAGAGTAAATCATCTGACAGTATCAATGGTAATTATCGCTGTTGGTGTACAATTTGTGGTGTATAGACAGTGCAAAAAAAAAACTTTCACTAGTCAGCGCCTTAAACATTCTACAATAAGATTGTTTCACGCAAAAAGATTAGCCAACAGCGAAGGCAGTGAATGCACCTGAGATATTTAGTTTACCAAAGCATCTGTAAGAAATCATATCTCGCTCCTACTTAGCTATGTATTGAATTGATGAGTTTAGTGGCGTTAGCGCTGCGAGAACATGAGCATAAGAAAATTAGAAAATTGGCATAAAACCAGACATTGAAAATAATTGTTAACAATTTTAAAGGTTTTGAAAATAACAAAAAAAACTTAGACAAAACCTCTAACAATCTTTGAAAAACAAAAATCCAAAGACAAAAAAATAATTATTTTTGTCTGAGAGAAATCCTTATTTCTTGAATTTTTCTGTTAGTCACTGATATTTATTTTCAACAGAAAAAATTTGAGCAAGAAATAAAAAAATATATACATATTAATACATACATTCAATGAAGATTTTTCAAATACCCAATAAACACAGACGCGAGGATGATATCGCGGCGAATTCGAGAAAGCATATTTTCGCGAACGTAATTTCTCGGACTCGCCTCGAGTGCGCGACAAGTTCGAGAAAATGGATTTTCGCGATATCATTTTTTCTATTTTTTTAAGTTGTTTTGCACTAAAAAATCATTATAGTTCTGAAATTTTACACTTATACCTGAACTCGGATTTAACCCATTGCCAGCAAACCAAACTCTGAACTTTTAATTTTTTGAAACGTCATTTATAAAAAATCTCGAATCGCCAACGATCAGAGCAATTAAAAATTCTCGAATCGCTAATGATAAAAAATTCGAATCGCCAGCGATCCGAGAATGATTAAATTCTCGAATCGCTGGTAATAGGTCACATGCCTACGAATTCGGATTCGCCGATCTATCGCCGCGAACTATTGCCGCGATAATATAATCAGAGTAAGCGAATCCGACGCGAATTCGAGGCGAATCCGTTGTGTTTATTGGGTAAGTATTTTTATATTTCTCAACATGTGAGATTTATTTTGAAAAATAAAATATTTTTGTTACTGAAAGACCAAAAAATCTGAATTTAAATTTTTTTTGTTGAGACCGAAATTTTTATTTTTGTTTTTTTGTTTTTTGTCTGTGAAAAACAAAAATATTTTAAATGTTAACAGTTAAATTCAATCTCTGCATAAAACCTACCATTATTATTTTTCTTTTTTTTATCAAGCTTCCATATTGCCTCCTTTCAAGTGCAAGTTTTCCATTCCTTTTTTGCGGCAATTCAGAATTGAAATGCAATTTTCTATACTCTTAATTTGGCATTGTGTCTTATTTGGCTGGCGCTTGCTTGGTGGGTGGCGGACAATCACAAAAGCAAACTCTTTCATTGTTGTGGTTAAATAAATTGTTTCATCGAACTTTTGCAATTTGTTAGCTGAATGCTACTAGAAGTTATTGTATATTTTAATGTGAAAAACAGTATCAAGTTTTCAGTGCATCGAAAGAGAAAAGGGCAAAAAGCAAAATGCATTAATCTAAATATTTCCCAATAAGAACATAATAAGAACATAATAAGACTAAAAAAATGGAAGTATAAACTTAGCGTTTCAGAAAAAAAAAATTTAATATGGGAGGCAGTATATACCACATACATACTATATAATACATGTGTGCATATATAAAATAAATAAAGTATTCATACTGTAATATCAAAATACTATATTACGTTTATTTCAAGTGCATGCTACCTTTCGACTTCTTTCATCAAATAAGTATATGCCATTGAACTTGCAAACGTTTCCACAAATCAAATTGACTTTTTATCCATATTTGGGTAAGCATTGGAAATTATTGGCACAAGAAATGCCACAATAAACATGAAGACTCATTAATATTACTTTTAACTCATTATTTATGACTTAAGTAAGTAGGCTTGTGGTTAAATAAATTGTTTCATCGAACTTTTGCAATTTGTTAGCTGAATGCTACTAGAAGTTATTGTATATTTTAATGTGAAAAACAGTATCAAGTTTTCAGTGCATCGAAAGAGAAAAGGGCAAAAAGCAAAATGCATTAATCTAAATATTTCCCAATAAGAACATAATAAGAACATAATAAGACTAAAAAAATGGAAGTATAAACTTAGCGTTTCAGAAAAAAAAAATTTAATATGGGAGGCAGTATATACCACATACATACTATATAATACATGTGTGCATATATAAAATAAATAAAGTATTCATACTGCAATATCAAAATACTATATTACGTTTATTTCAAGTGCATGCTACCTTTCGACTTCTTTCATCAAATAAGTATATGCCATTGAACTTGCAAACGTTTCCACAAATCAAATTGACTTTTTATCCATATTTGGGTAAGCATTGGAAATTATTGGCACAAGAAATGCCACAATAAACATGAAGACTCATTAATATTACTTTTAACTCATTATTTATGACTTAAGTAAGTAGGCTTTGTGTAGTTTTTTCGATATTCGTTTCATTTCCACTGAATATGACTGCATTTTTTTACCATTTATAGTTGCGTTTAAATGCTGCGCCGCAGATCAATTTGAGGCAATATGTGTATCAACTGTAATATGGTGTCACGACGCTAATAACCTACACAAATTACATGCAAAGTGCAACAAGAAGCAACAGTCTCATTTTACTTCAGTCGGATGCAGTGCAACTACAAATTTTGCCATCGACAGCAGAGAACTTGTCTTTGGTAATAAAATAAATACATATGTTCATATGTGTGCTCTATTAAAAAGGTTGGAGGAAGCTGGAGCAATGAAACAGAATTAATGTTTGATATTGGGCAACATTTTTGTGCAAATATAGGAATTAGTTGAGCACTTCAGCACGAACTCAGACCCCCTTACAATAGTTATCACTTTGCAATGGTATTAATATCTACACAGTAAAAAATTTAGTTTAATTTTAATTCCATTTTGGTATTTATATATGTATAACAATACCAAAAAGAATATAACCTATTCTGGTTTAAAAAAAAAGAGAATATTGAGAGACAGAAATTATTTTTGGTGTCAAATAATACTTCGTTTGGAATTATGTAAGTCAAAACCAAAACTGAATTAATTTTAGAATATTTCTGGTATTTAAAGTGCATGAAATAGGATAGGATCTATAATAAAATTGTATAAAATTGATAATTTCTTGGGATTAAATCAAACCCAAATGTTGATTATTTTTATAATATTTTTGGTAATAAAAATAGTTCAAATAGTATAAGATCTATCTGAAAAGTGGATTAAATTGGAAATAAACCATCATTTTTAACTGTGTAATAATTAGTTAACTTCGAGTGTCAATAAAGACAATAACAGCAACAATATTGACAAACATATTAGTGATAATAATAATAGAAACCTACATCATCGTTATAATGCCAAAGGAGAGAGGTAAAATAGTGCAAGCGTTCTTTTTAAATATACCCATATATGAAATATAACCTTACATATAAGAAACACTCAATAGTTTCCGCATGGAAATGTGCAGGTACCAACAGAAACACATAATTGAATTGAGGCATCCGTATAAATACAAACCTAATGCCATGACATAATTGAGAGCCACAAGTACGTACAGATATGCAACACGACTACAGCACGGGATAATATCTCTAAACCTTTAGCCAGCCCTTGAGCATAATTTATGTGTCATGAAACGAAATCAAGTAACTAAAAACATACCTACGCCTAATAAAAAACAAAAAAAAATCTGTATGTAGGTATGTATTTATGTTTTTTGTGTTGTGGTGCAACGTGATGTTGCAAGCACGTGAACGTGATAAAAATGTCGCAAACGCATAATTTAGCATTTAATTGAGTGAGTAAAAGTAGCGGCGGCAGCAACAACAGCTACAGAAAGCAACAGAAACAAGGTTGAGCAATGGGCTATAACAGGGCAATACGATGTCACTAGCTAGTTGCCAAAAAAAATAAAATCTTGCGCCACGAACAAGATCACACAACTTAACAACGTACAATAGCTCATTATACAGCAGCAGACAGTTTTAAGTAAGCATTTAATTTATTTGATTAGTCGCGCAACATTAACAACTTTATCATCACTATCATCAACGGCAACACTTTAAAAAGCAGCAGCGAGCAACAGCCAGCAGCCAGCAGGGAAGGTAGGAAACTTAAATCGAGCAGAAAAATGCGAACTGTGCAATTTAACTGTGCATACTTGCCACATTTTTTGCTGTTGCTGATTATAGGTTTATTTATTATTATTCATTTTGTTCTTGTTCTTGTTTGTATTGCTGCTGAAATTGACGTTATTTAAAATTCTGGAGCAGCATAAATATCTGCTTAGGTTGGATTAGGTTAGGTTGGTCGGAGACAGTGATCCGTCACATAGGCCACACATAGTCCTTAGTGTTACCAGCATCGCATTTGAGGCGTTATGCTAAACTTGGAGTGCAAAAGTTTGCAAGTTTTAGTATTTTGTATATATTCCGAAGAGTATTTTGTGTATTTATGAAGAGTATTTGTTGACCGCTAGATTCCATAAAAGAGGTGAGAGTACTCCCCCTTATGGGGTGCCCCTACACTCAAAAAAAAATTACTCAGATTATGGAAAAATGGGAATGATTCGGCGCTAAAGACATATTTCCATATTTTGATGTACAATTTTCTTTAAAACGTGGTTTTTATTCCTTGATTTGAAGAAAATCGTACATCAAAATATGGAAATATGTCTTTAGCGCCGAATCATTCCCACTTTTCCATAATCTGAGTAAGTTGTTTCTTCAGTGTATATCGCCACCTTGGTATCGTCGAAATGCCCCACCCACCTGTCACCGTCCGACAACTCCAAAGATCCTAGATCCGGCGCCGAATGATTGGGGGTATTCCGATCCATTCGTGCCCCTCCAATAGCGCCGCAGCACAGAGTTGCTAAAGGCACTCGAAATATCAAGAAAGACACCTATCGTACTCCCTGTAGTAAAGGGCCTTTTTAATATGTTGTTGTTCTTGTGATTCTTTATCCTGTTTATTTTCCATCACGACAAGAGAAATTGTTATTATAAACCAATGAAAATATAAAATTGCATATCCCCTTTGTTCATGAAAGCTATGAAGTCTACCGAAGCCAGCCACGTTCTTACTTGAACTCTTAATTTAACTTATCCATTACCGCATTGGGAATCATAGCAGCAGGCAGCAGCCATTGGGTATTACCAGTAGCAAATCACGCTAAGTATCATACAACCAACAGCCAATTATTCTTTTGCCTTGCGTGTGTTTCTATACCACAAGTATTCTTGGAGTGTGTGTGCTGCCATCGTAGTAGTCGTCTCAATCATTCCGAATTAAATCTGTTGCTAAATTTGTGTGATGTGCAAGTATGTATGTATTTCTTTCCTAATGATTTTTCAGTTAATTATTTATGCATCTGTAAAGCTATATACCTATATGCTCGGCTGGCCCATTGCATCTCATCTCTATTTAGCCAGCGTTTTTTTATTTTCTCTACAATTTTTTCAATTTCAATTTAATGTTTCAAACCAATAAAGCTGCTGCTGCTATTTAGTGTTGATTAAAGTTGCTTTACGCGATGGTGAGAAGTCATACGAAATCATATATGTATTTTCATATCATCGGCTTCATGTAACTTAAAAAAAATTCATTGATTTTCTTCTTCTTCTTGTCATCGCTTTTGTTCATTTATAAGCTGATATCGCACGCTAATGCGTCTTTTGTAAACAGATAAGACATATTTTATGATGGAAGTTTTATATGCGCAGTTAAATATATCTACACATACATATACATGTTTATGAATGCTTTAGCATGCGCTTAGTCTGCTAAAGTCGCAACAGCCTCAAAGATAACGAATGCAGCGTACATTACTTGCGCATGTGAGAAGCAAAAGTTTACAGCCTTTTGTCATACAGTTTTTTGTTGCGGTGTGTTGTCTGCACTCATAATTCGTTGCAATATGATCTGATTAGCAATATTGTTGCTGCAACATTGCACATGATACTTGAGCGCTATTAAAGTGGTGGTGGTAGATTGTCTTGTATAGTCGGTTGGTGGAAGTGAAAACAAAAACGCAGAAAGAAATAAATACACTTTATGAAATTGCACTAAAATCAGTCTGAGTATGGATTTATCAGCTGCACCAATAACTTGTAAATTTAAGTTATCAGCAGTGAGAAATAAAATAGAATTTAATAGCGGTAAATGCAGCGGCTTACATATGTATGTAATACATAGTTGGTTGTTTTGAGTAGTCCACGCTCAAAAGTCCCTATGTGAATTTTGCATATTAAGCCACATAGTAAAAAAAAAAACAAAAATAGAATTTTGAATGTGTACATATATGTAAAATCTATAAAGACTTTTGAAAGTGTAATCATATTTAATACGAAGAACAAAAAGGAGCACACCTCGAATTGGGAGAGAAGCTCGGCCATAAAATCGTCAGAGTTATAATAGCGCCATTGTATTATATATTATTAATCGTATTTAATGCTATTTTTTCAGAATACGGAAGCATTTTGCAATAAATTCTTGATGGACATTATACACCTTTAAATACTGTTACATAATCCATCAAAAACTCAATATCGAAAAAATTTCACATAGCCAGTTTTGAAAGTGGACTACTATTTTGTTCACAAGTTAAGCGTTGTGAGACCCAATTTTAATGTGAAGGTAATTCGACACTAAGATAAGCTCTAGGCACTAGGAATGAGGAGAACATTCACTCATTTTGAGTACGAAATTTTGCAGGTTTGACTTAATAATAATACGCAGATATTATTCTAGATCACGAGTCTTAGGCCTTAGGTTCTATACCCATTACAGCTTAGCAGCCATACGCGCGTTTGTTTACTGGCAATAAAAAATTATTTCCTTCTTTCTTTCGCTTGAGGCATTTTGCGTTAAGATATATATACATAAATAGAGTAGGCAAACAAACAAAGGAAAGCGACACAGTCGTTTTTTTAGGGCTTAACGCCGTTACAGTGCAAAATGCATTTGCTGCTTAGTTTTTAGTAGATACTCATGCAGCAAATGAAGACAAATAACTAACATGCAAACCATTAATTTTCTCACACTTATACAATAACCATAACCAACTGTAGATATTCATTTCGCAGTCAAATGGGTAAACGCGCTGGATTTATTTATTGAGCCAACTAAACTAGACTTTTGTTGTTGTTGTTTTTATTGTTGTTGTTGTTGTTGTTGTTTATATTGTTTTTGTTGTTATTATATATCTATTTGCGTTGAGTTGGTCAATTTGCCACACAACTGGCGCTGTGTCAGCAATTAATCACGATTAATCGCTTCAAATTGTCGCTAAAATAAATTGCAATGTGTGGATGGTGGATGAATTAGCATTGTTATTGCAAACAAATTGATTTTAGTTGCAGTAGTGGGTCTTATTACGTTGAAAATTGCAGACTTAGTTTTTCTAGATATCAATTAGTTAATTTACTGCATTTTTAAGATTTGCTGTGTCTTTATTGGAACTGATCCAATCGTTAGAAAGTAGTCGGGATCGATGGTGGTTGAGATGCGCATGTCTTCCCGTGTTCAAAACCTTAGGTCTCTAGTTGCAATTTTTTGTTCAAGTGAATGTACGAAGGAAGATGATACATATAAATACGCATTTATGAAATAAAAATGCAAGCAATCTATAACTCCATGCCATTCGCCTTATTTTTATACCTTTCATGAGAATGAAATGGTATTATAACTTTGTGCCAAAAATTGTTTGTCGAAAGTACCAGAAGGAAGCGTGGGGGACCCACCAAAATATATACCGATATGATCAGAATCACGAGCTGAATCGATTAAGCCATGTCCGTCTGTCTGTCCGTCCGTCCGTCTGTGTGAACGCAAACTAGTCCCTCAATTTTTGAGATATCTGAATGAAATTCGGAATCCAGGTATGTTATTGTATGCAGCTGATCATTTGTCGGAACCGTGCGAATCGGACCACTATAACATATAGAAAACAACTGATTATTCAGATATACAAGAAAATTTTGGGGTGTAATTTCTGCATAACTTCCCCATTTAAACAGCTAAGGACATGAAACTTTGAAGTATTTGTACCCATATTGGCCTAAATAACAACAACCGATTGTTCAGATATACACATTTTGGTGTATAACTTCTCCATTTGTACCCATGTTGGCCCAAACAAGGTTAGCGAAAATTGTCAAGATCTAACCACTATAACATATAGCTCCCATACAGCCGATTGTTCAGATATGGACATTTTGGGGTATAACTTCTCCATTTAAGTAGCTAACGGCGTGAAGTTTTGAAGTATTTGTACCCATATTAGCCCAAATAGAGTTACCGAAAATTGTCAAGATCTAACCACTATAACATATAGCTCCCATACAACCGATTGTTCAGATATACACATTTTGTCGTATAACTCCTCCATTTAAATATCCCAGACACCATTTTTTCTAATAAATCCTTCCATAAATAACTAACAGAATTTAAATTATAAATTATACTAAATCAGGCTATGTACATACATGCATAGGTAACTTTTCATTTCCCCACTCATGAAAGGTATGAAGTCTTCGGTACGGACGAAGACAGCCGCGCTTTTACTTGTTTGTTTTTGTATTTGTTTCTGATGTTTATTCTTGCGCTAAAAACGCGCACATCAAGTTTATCTTTATGTTGAACATTAAAATTGGATTTGTATGACATTTAAGTGGTTTGAATTTGATATCTATCTACTCGATGCTTTGTATTGTAACATTGTTGTTAATGGAGAAGCTGAAACAGAATGCTTGTTCCACAATCATATAATCAATACATTGTTGAGCAACATTTGCAAGCAATATTTCTCATGAAGAGCGTGTTAACAATGTTCAAATTTTAGAAGAATGCATAAAGTCGGTTTGGTGAATCTCATAAAGTGACGTTTTAGCTAAGAAAATGGCAATATGTAACAGCATTGACCGTAAATCGATCATAGTCTCCTAATATTTAGAATATCAATTCCCCAATTCGCAAACACACACACAAAAATACATAATTACATAACCAATAATAACACTACTCGACAAAAAAAATCACCAAAAATAAACTAATACTTTTCTAAAGCGAAATTTTACGCTGATTCCGAATATCATCTCAATTTTTTTGTGACAGACCCAGTTTTTGAGATATTGGTAAAAATGTGGAAAAGACCATATATGCAAGACATTGCATCACATAAGTGCATCAAAAAGTTTTACTAGACATCGAGGCAATTTGACATCTAGGAAGAGCTGCTAGAGGGAGTTCCAACAAACATTTTTTGCCATCACACTCAAAAATTGGTCAAGTATTTTGATTAGAATGGCAAAAAGAATGAAAAAATTGGAAAAAAATCGAATTTTTTTAAAGAAATTTCAGATTTGACTGTGCTAAAATCATAAAAATTATTTGGAGGGACAAAAATTAGCCCCCCTATCCTAAAGAGAATTTAATTTTGAACATTTTAAGACTAATATCGCAATAATCGGAGGTACCATTATTTATATTTATCTATTTTCCGGAAGAGTAACATTTCAACAAAGAAAAATTGGGTTTATTCATAAAACTTTATTAAGGAGTAATACCTAACATTATTTCATTCCATTTATTATTTGTTCTGAACTGGACAATGTCTCTTAGAACAGCGATTAATAGCAAAAAAAATTAATTGAATAAAGGAATATCTGTATTTCGGAGAGCACAAGTAATGAGGAATGTGAGTAAGTACTTTTGACTACTCTTTTGTGATTTTGTGGATTTGTTACACGTATGATTGTCGAAAAAATAATCTCCCATCATATGCTCGTACCAAGATCATTGATATCGCTTTTCAAATACTATTAAGTCCTGATGAAATCTTTCACCATACTCATTACTTTCAGCAGCTAAGCTTGTAGACAAATTATCCATATCTGAATGCAGGAAATGAATTTTAGGCGGCATATTACTTTTTTTTGCTCTATAGGTTTGCAATAAAGTAACTTTTTGCTAACTAGATATACACAAACAGAACAAAAGTCCTAACTATTTCACGATAGATTGGGACCTTTTTGTTACTGCTTGCAGCAGTTTTTAACAAACTGTTTGCTACTTGCACACACTGGCTTAAGCTCCTGCCAGACGATGCAATGAAAGTGCTTTCAGAAAGTGAAAAAGTAAAATTTTCTCGTGTAGCCACCAAAAAAGTACTTTCTGAAAGTGTTTTCCGAAATTTCCAAATTACTTTCTTACGAAAAACTTTCATCGTCTAGCTGCGAGAAAAATACTTTTCAGAAATACTTTTCACTTTCAATTGTTACATCTGAAAGTGTTTTACTTTCTGAAAGTTGCTAGCTGATACGAGTGTTGTCTAAATGATCGAACCGGCATGTAAATATGTCTTCTTTATAAAAATTCATATGTATAAACAAAATACAATTATTAAAATAATTAATTATCATATGTATATATTTTTCATATGAACACAAAAAACACAAAAGTCTCCACCATCACCATTCCACGCACAGCTGTTTGCTCTCACACTGTGTGAGTCACACAACAAGCTGTTTGCTCTCCTACATCTGTCTCGCTCTCACAGCTGTTTGAATTTAATTTGACAGCTGCCAGAAAGTACTTTCAAAAATTCATTTCCCTTTCACCGTGTGGACAAACGAAAAGTAATTCCTGAAAGTTTCCGGATAGTGGAGGTAAAAAGTGCTTTCTGAAAGCACTTTCATTGCGTCGTGTGGATACTCATGAAAGTTCTTTCAATGATTTGACACTTTCGAAAAGCACTTTCATTGCATCGTTTGGCAGTACCTTTGACATATTGTATTGCATCATTTTAAAATGTTTATGTGTTATTTGGAACTTTTTTGATATCTTTTAACGTGCGTGTATCATAACATTCTTTCAACAGCACAAAAAACTAAACACCAAATTTGTCAACACAACTAACGGTTGGCCGTAAACGCGGTTGGCTAACCGAAAAGTAAAACAAATAATTTTATTATATTTCGTGTGTAGCCATGCTGCTGTTATTGTACACTACAACTTATAGTTGTTGCACATTTTCATTGCAGTTCCCTGGCTTGCACTATAATGCGACAATATCGTGATTGAGATTTTCAGTTCCGCATTGTTGAGCACATGCTTTTTTTTATACTCAGCTGTACTAGTATACAGAGTATTATAGTTTTGATTTCATAACGGTGGATTATAACAGAACGAAATAATCGAGATAGATATAGACTTATATATATCAAAATGATCAGGGTGAAAAGAGAAATCGATTGAGCCATGTCCGTCCGTCCGTCCGTCTGTAAACACTCTAACTCGCGCAAAAATTGAGATATTTTGATGAAATTTGAAACGCAAGTTGGTATCGAGACTGGGCCGGTTGGTATTGAAAATGGGCGAAATCGGACCATGACCACGCCCACTTTTCATATATAGAAAAGATCGGAAATTTGGTATCTCAGCCACTAATATAGCTGGAGCGATGAAATATCACCCACGTGTTGAGCTCAGGCCCCTATGAGGAATTTGATGAAATTTTGGAAAATGGGCGGTGCCGCGCCCACTTATTAAGGGTCAAACATGGAAAGTTTTATATGTCATAACTCAGAAACCATTGAAGATATATCGATGAAATTTGGTACGCGTGATTTACTTACTTAGGCAAACGTTTGGACGGAAACAGTTAAAATCGGTTGACGGCCACGCCCACTTTTATATGAGGCGCTCAGCGCCAAAACGGCCTAAGCCCAAAAAAATGGTTCTGAGAAAAACAAAGTTAAAAGAAAATACGTTTTTAAAATATTTTTACTGATTTTTTATTAATCGTAAATAAAGATTAGTTGTAATACTTGTTTAAGGTTAATCATTAGGTGTTAATTAAATTACATAAAGAATATTTTAAACGGTTAATACAATAATTAAAGTGGGTTAGGCCATTTTGGAATCCATATAAAAAAATATATTGATAGGAACTGAGGGTTAGGCCATTTTGGCTCCATTAATTAAAACATACAAAATTTCTCCACATAAATAATAAAAATAATTTTTAGCGTTTTAAATAATAAAAATTAATAATAATTGTTATTCGTGTTTTTTCTGAATATCTTCGCCTTCAGCTCTCGAACTTATTTTTGAATTATTATAAAAATCATGCTGTATGGGAGGTATGAACTTTTTGAGTTCCTGTAAATCCTTAAACTTTGCAGCTTCAATGAATCTTCCTCCAGGATAAAGCGGTTCCAATTCCAGTCTACGAACTTGCAGGAGTTCCTTTTTGAAATATCAACTTCTTGAAATAAACATCTATGTCATTTGAATATTTGTATTGAATTATAAACGACTTCACATTTTGGAATCGAAGCCACTGAATCTTAAGCCATTCAACTTTTGAAGTCTTGTCTGGGGAGATTTTTATGTTTGTCACAGTTTCTCGATTAAGGATATGCTTTTAATAGCATCTGCCGTCATCTTTACCTAGTGAAATGGTTCAACATGGCTAACTTGGTTTATTTTTCGAACATACTCTTGATTAAAACGTAACATACGTTTTTGGCCTAACCAACACATCTTTTTTATTTCTAGGATTCGATTTGGCCTAAGCGGCTTAGGCCATTATGGCATCCACATTTGTTTGAAGTTTGCATAGACGAAAAACAGTTTTCAGCAGGTAGTATAACTTAGTGTTATACTATACAATAGGGAGTTTTTTTAGTATTTATTTCAAAAGGTTCCGGTTAGATCAGCATAGTCAGTTTGATTTTTTTTGAAATGAGGGTTAGGCCGTTTTGGCACTGAGCGCCTCATATATGGGAACTATAAAGTGGCCTATTAAAAACATTTTAAGCGATATCTCTGTCAAATATAAAGATCTATCACTGAAATTTTGTGGCAGGAGTCCAACTACGGATATAAAACAAATAAAAATAGGTAAAAAAAACTTTTTAAGTTAAACGGTTTTATGTTATACATACATTGCAATGTTTAAGATAAATGTACTAAAAACCAAAAAATAATAAAATAGATACAGTCGTGGGAATTATAAACATTTGCATAGACTAGACTAAAATAAAACCGGGGGGCACGTCAATTGTCTACAAATTATCGACTTAATGTGCGATAGAAGAATCGTTTAATTCGTCGTTAGGCAGTTGGCCCGCAGACGGTGAGGAAATTACTTACTATTTTCTTGCTCATGGAAATTCCAATAGTTATACACTCCATGTTAATAAAAGAGATGTTTCAACTAGTTTATCGTTGGACATTCACACGAGGAATCGTTTCACTGCTCGTAGTTTGTCTTTAACCGACAAAACATATGATAAAAGTACTACTCGCTCACCACTATGAAACCCTAAAACTCGCTTATAATCGAGCTTGCTAGCTTTTTTCCACATTCTAGCCCTACTTATCACACGTCCATCGTTGTCGGTTGAACAACTGCCTAATTATACTCGTAGTGTAACATTACAAACCAAACATTTTTATCAACGATTGTAGACAATTGACGTGCCCCACGGTTTTATTTTATTCTAGTCTATGCAAATGTTTATAATTCCCACGACTGTATCTATTTTATTATTTTTTGGTTTTTAGTACATTTATCTTAAACATTGCAATGTATGTATAACATAAAACCGTTTAACTTAAAAAGTTTTTTTTACCTATTTTTATTTTCTAGTTTTTAGTTTTTATTTCGCATTCTGTTTAATTCATTTAGTGCTTCATTATTGCAAGGTTTCTTGCCCGTTAGTTTATTGCAGTCCAACGCCTCTATACGTAGTCCCTGCAAAGTTCTTACCCTACTAAGAGCCACGTAGGCTTGACCTTCTTCAAACAGTTAATTAGGATTTTCAGTTTTAATTACCCCGATCTCAGCTCCACCTAGCGGAATTTTTTTTTAAGAAAATATTTCTTTTCAAGGTAGTAATACATGTTCCGAATTTCAGCCAAATCGGACCATAAATGCGATTTTTGTAAATATAGCGACCCACGCGCCACCTAGCGGAATTTTTTTTTTAAGAAAATATTTCTTTTCAAGGTAGTAATACATGTTCCGAATTTCAGCCAAATCGGACCATAAATGCGATTTTTGTAAATATAGCGACCCACGCGCCACCTAGCGGAATTTTTTTTTTAAGAAAATATTTCTTTTCAAGGTAGTAATACATGTTCCGAATTTCAGCCAAATCGGACCATAAATGCGATTTTTGTAAATATAGCGACCCACGCGCCACCTATCGGAATTTTTTTTTCATAATATTGCATTGTCATCGGGGTTATACATGCGTGCAAAATTTCAGATTAATCGGTTGACAGGAAGAGGGTGAAATTTGAATTACTAAATTTGACCCAAGAATAAAGAATAAATAATAAAACAAACGGGGTGAGCTAAATAAAACCGTTTAAAAACACAAAAATTTTGGAAAATGGGCGGTGCCACGCCCACTTATTAAGGGGCAAATATTGAAAGTTTTATAAGCCATAACTCAGAAACCGTTAAAGATATATCGATGAAATTTGGTACGCGTGATATATTTACTTAGGCAAATGTGTGGACGAAAAATTGTCAAAATCGGTTGACGACCACGCCCACTTTTATATATGTGTATTATAAAGTGACCTAATAAAAACATTTTAAGCGATATCTCTGTCAAATATAAAGATAATTCATTGAAATTTTGTGGGATGAGTTCCACAATATACCGGAAACAAAAAGTAGAAAAATTTTGGAAAATGGGCGTGGCATCGCCTCTTTTTAGACAAAGGGGTATACGAGATTTCTTAGCCTATAACTCGACAAATAATTGAGATATTATGACGAAACTTGGTGTATACACTTGTATAACTTGTGTTAATAGACACGCAAAAACTTATTGAAATCGGTTTATGACCACGCCTACTTTTTAACAAAGATATTTCAGGAACACCGTTTGGGAAGTTGTAACGTGACATCTTTGTAACTAGAAGTCATAAAAGAATGAAATTTTGCACAACGAATAATATTCATATGCTTAGTTGGATGATAGATAAAAGTTTGAAAATGGGCGTGGCTATACCCACTTTATGCGGCACTCGCTTTATATAAAGTACCTACACCGTGTTTCCATCAAACGCAAACAAACAATGAAATCATACAGCTGAGTATCTAATGTTCGATTCCACTCGAACTTATACTTCCTTACTTGTTTTATATCAAAGACTTTATAAAATTGAATAGGAATTACATTTTTTTAAGAATGTTGGAGGGAGCGAAAAATTCTAATACTAACATTCCTGAGTACCATGTACCCAAACAGAATTTCATTCCAGAATTTCCACTCTTCACGGGAGAAGACGAATCGGACAAAACACCTCATTTTGAAGTAGAAGGGCTAAGTTAATGGATTTCTGTTTCTTCGAAACTCTCAGCTATGTATAATATAGATTGTATATAGTACAATTAGCACACAATTTAATTTTGATATTAATTTTGCTTAGAGGTAAGTAACGTCTTCTAAAATAACTCATCTTTCCCTTTCTTGCGTTATACAATCATCTCCCTCTACTCCATATAAATAGAGTTTGCATTCATGCGCTGATATTTTCATCCAAAAAAATTCCCATGCACACAAGTAGGGATTTCATGTCAACGAGCACTTTGATTTAAATCAAATAAATTCAACTAATTAATGATGTCGTAATACGTTTAAAACATCAGTTAAAACAACAATTGCAATATCTAAACACACATGAATATAGTTACTTACATACATATACGTATATTATGGCAATGAAGGCGAATTAATTTTGTAAAACAAAGTCAACGCTTGTCGGTGAATTTGTGTTTACGAATAATCGGCGGCAATACAAACGATTTCGGCAGCGACACAACTGACCCAACGATATGGTGTGTCAGACATTATAGAACAACACATATTAGCGCGAAATATCTACGGCTAAACATGCAATTCGGTTGCACACTGACTAGCCGAGAACCGACAACAGAGAAAGCAACACAACGATTGACTTGTCGATTAAGTGCCAATGTTGTTGCCGCGCGGACAACGGAATTGACTTGACTAAACATTTGGTGAAACGCGGTGATCGGAGATGAGCTGCACGTTCAGAAGGTATTAAAAAGGTAAGTAGAGGAAAAGATGAACGTTTGGTGTGAATTTCACGCATCCTGCCGCAGGTCAGTACTTAATAAGTGCGCATAGAAGCACACGTGATTTTTATGTAGATAACTGACCGGCTGGAGCTTAGTGCTTGGCATTGTCCGCAAGCTGGTTTTTCGTTTCAATTGGTCTACAAAATGTTGTCTTTTTTGTCTTATTCGTAATTAAAGGTAAGCTTTTAGTTAGTTGCAAAAAATAAGTAAGACTAAGGGCTATCTTCGACCTCATCGAATCTTTGAGATATTTTTACACAAAAACGGATCATAACATTGACCATTTTACTGGAGAAGTTAACCCGCAAAATATATACACACATACTATATCTGAAAAAAGGTATAAACCGCGAGATTATTACAATACAGGAAAAGATGACCCTCATCTCTAGTTAGAGGTGGATCATAAAAAATGCTAAATTGTTCCAGGAGAAACATATTCAATAAGCTAATTCATAATTTTTTATTTTCTTTTATATACTGCTCATATTCGCAATTAAACAGCGCTATGACTTTTGCGTTCTTTCGTCGTTTGCCTCGACTAAACTAATGCGTTATTGGCTACTGACCGGCATGTTGCAGCATTTTCACACACATATGTACGGTCGAATTGTTTATGGAGAGCCAAGCGTAAATATAACGTAACCAAATTCCATGCCCAAATAGTTTTACAGATTTAATATGAAGATGTACGAACCTACGGTTAATATTATAGCCCTCAGCTACACATGCAACTGTGCCTCTGGAATTTACATACATATATTGACCTCAATGCCAACGCATCGCTTGTGGAATATCTAACGGCATGGCGGCGGCAGAAAGCTCAGATGCGAAGCATAAGAGAAGCAATAAAATATGAATTTGTCATTTGTGCCAATGCAAATTGGAATTATTTATTTATACGATTTCCATTTTCGCCAGGAAGCAAATGTGTGTGCGCTGGGCTTCGCTGATAACCCAGTGGCCTTTCTTGGCTGGGAATTCGGTAGAAATTTTGTGATCGGGTAATTTTGTGTGGAATTTGTGGGAAATAGAAATTGGCAAAGAATATAGAATATGTAGATATATAGAAATATAAAGGTAATAAAATAAATAATAAAAATATAAATATAAAATGAAACAAAATAAAATAAAATAAAATAAAAAAATAAAATAAAATGAAATAAAAAAGTAAAATAAAATAAAATAAAATAAAATAAAATAAAATAAAATACAATAAAATAAATTAAAATAAAAAGAAATAAAAAAATTAAATTAAATTAAATTAAATTAAATAAAAAAAATAAATGAAATGACATAAAACAAGAGAAAAAATAAAATAAACTAAAAAAATTAAATTAAATTAAATAAAAAAGTAAGTTAAAATAAAATAAAATAAAATAAAATAAAATAAAAAGAAATAAAAAAATTAAATTAAATTAAATAAAAAAATTAAATGAAATGAAATAATATAAAATAAGGGAAAAAATAAAATAAACTAAAAAATCAAATGAAATGATATAAATAAAATAAAATAAAAAGAATTATAAAAAAAATTAAATTAAATTAAATAATTAATTAAATAAAATAAAATAAAATAAAATAAAATAAAATAAATAAAATTAGATAAAATAAAATAAAAAGTGTAAAATAAATAAATAAAAATAAAATAAAAAATAAAATAAAATAAAATAAAATAAAATAAAATAAAAAGTGTAAACTAAATAAAAATAAAATAAAATAAAATAGAAGAAATAAAATAGATTTAGTTAAATAAAAAAAAGTATACTAAATGAAATAATAATATAATAAGTTAAAAAAAACCCATCAAAATATTTTTAGCTGTTATGACCGTCCGCAACCATCTAGGTCCTAGATTCTAGGGTGTACTTGGCACGTGTAATATACCTAGATTTTGCCAATGAGCCACAGTGGTGTAATCAATAGCCGCTTTCGATTCACAATTTCTCTGCTGGCTATAAATTTCCCTCTGCCAAATTTATATGTGACTGATAGCGAGCAGAGGGAAATTTTTATCGACCAGTTAGCGAGTACGGCTACTACTCATTATGGGTTCAAACATTTTTGTTCGATCCAACCTCGCTTGTCTGATGGTCAATCGAAAACGCCAAATGTAAAATTATTCGCTTTTTCAGTTCTAAATAAATTTTAGAATCACATGGGCTTCTTTTAAAATGTCTTTCCCACAATTTGTGCAGTAAATTTACACTTTACACATACTAGATGCTCATATACAAGTGAGCATGCAACATGCGGCAACAACAACAAAAGCACACAATTTATGTTAAACTAAGTGTTAGCGTTTTGCAGAATATGTAATTTATCTCTATCAGTAACTTGACATAATTACCTGCCATTTTCGCGCAATACAAAACCAAAAATATTGGATAAGGCTAAATAGGCTTACAACGTTCGCACAAACAACGGTAACAGCTGTAAGTATAAACAGATACACAACTACTAAGCTTTCATTACAACTATACACACTGTAGTAGTTTCAGTATGGCGACCATGGCTTTGAAGGATTTATGTCGTGCTCCTTACCGAATGAGCAAACACTATCAGCATATAACATATAAAATCTAACTTCTACCGCCTTCTTCGAAAACGAATATACAAAGGTTAGCCTTTTTGTAGTGAGTGAAGTGGTAGATAATGCGTTGCGGAAGCGATATAGCGGAAGTTTCTAATGTAAAAATAATGAAATTATTAACATACTTAAGCATAGTCTTATTTTTAAGTAATATCTTTCAGAGTAATAGACAATTCATAGCCACGCTAACCTTAAGACTGACAGCGAATAGAGATTGAAATAGCCTTTAAAAATCCTTATACGATACGAATATGAATATGGCCACATACGAAAAGAACACTCTGACTAAAAGAGCTTAGCCTTAACTATTAAAAGGAAATAAAAAAATAAGAGACTTATACTCATTTTACTATTGTTGCCCACTGTTCTTAACACCATCACACAACTGTTTTTCGTATATGTATTACTTTTGAACTTCTGCCTATTTAGGCTTCTTATGTCTGCTTAGAGCATATAACCTCAATTAAATGTCAACCAGATGGCGATATAGATAATAGACATGCTATTGATGGCGGCAGCTTTGATCTAGAACGATGGCTTTACGATTTGTACAACACTTGGTTTGACACTAAACTGCATATGTACATACATACACTTATATGCACCTATGGATCAGTGGCGTGCATACCATAAATGGGCTGGGAAAGCCTACATATGTATTTATGAAGCATATCCATTAGCCATTTATATAGTTTTCTTTGCTGTATTATGTGAAAGTCCGATTGCGATTCCGCCATTGACTTCAATTAAATTCGTTTTGCATATTTGGTGTGTTGTTTGTATTGATACCGTATGAAACGGATTGTAGTGGAAGAAATTTAGAAAATGAAAATGATGAAAAATAATTGAGTTTTGATGTACAATGGATTTGCTTAAAGCATCACTATCAAATAATGCCTAAGAAAATGGCTGCTTTAGCTTAACTTTTAAACAGTTTTAGAAAACCTGAAGTAGAACAGTCGGAAAATATCAAATATCATACAGCATTGTTGAATAGGAAAGCCGCCTTCTTATTCGCATACAAATTTGATGTGAAAAATAGAAAAAGTGGTTTGACACTTTATTCAATTTAACTCTGAAAATAAGAAATTGATTTTTCCTAAGAGAAAGCGAGCAAACAAGCTATGCTATTTTGTTTTGAAATTAATGGTCGGCATTGGACTCGGCAAAGTTGTGAGAGAAATTGTGTCGGAGAGCGTAGAGTGATTTTCGCTACATTGGTCCCCACGTATGTGTGAATTTGCTCAGCACAAAAGTGCTATGGTCTGCCTATGTCTGTTTGAAAGCCTCATAAAAGCGCGTCTGTTGAGCTGTATTATTTAGCATGCTCAGCGCTCACTAACCAATGTTGTCTTAAGAGACTTTCCCATTTGTTTTGTTTTTTTTTCGCTGTGATTGGCTATGATCACCATAGCAATTGTAATCAGTGTATTGTTATCTCCGCTTCGCTCCGCTTGGAGGCCCTGGTTGTAATCACGAATGATTGCAGCTAAAGCAGAATGAAAAACTTAAATAGTAAACATATTTCAAGCGTAAAATAACCAGATCTTAAAGAAGTTCATAGAAAAAGAATGAAAATAAGTATTTGAGGCAAATCGGGCTTTTCGGCTTGTATGAAGCGTACGCCACTGCTATGTACCTATACTTAGCATATGTACATATATGTATATTAGGTATAGAAGTGGAATACTTAACTCACAATAGATTTCGTACATGCATATAGCAGTGCTGTGTACTAAATTCCGTATCTTTGTATTGTTTCGCCTTGCTTAACTCAGAAGTCTGTCGGAAAGTTAGGTTTTTTCAATATATATAATTTAGAGGTTATTGCGGTATAACCAATAAAAGCAGGCATGATAAAAACATTTGCCATAAAATACTCATTTGCCAATATTAACACCTTGCATTTCAAAGCAATAAAACGAACACGAAAAGTAACAAATATAATGAACATCTTAGCAAACAAAAGTTGTAACAGAAATTAATTTTTCATAACAAAAACACAAATACATTGCAGTCAGCAAAACAGAAGAGCTGCGTGCGTAACATGTTTCCATACGCATAACATGCACAAGCAACTTTGTTGCATGCAATTGAAAATTGTTTATGCAAATATTGCAACAACAAGCAATCAATTATTGCCGAACATATTTTCATATTGCAGCAGCAGCATCGACGGTAGCTGCAACATACGCACATACATGCAACAAGAATTGATGTGTTGCGGGTAGTAGGTACTCGTACATATCAGCAATGGCCTATCAAAACTGTGCTTGCAAATTGGCAATTTCCAAAAATTTTCAATTGCACATAATTTTCGTTGTTGTTGCGTACTTGTTGCGCTATTGCAAGTATTTTACTGTGTTGCTGCGCAGCAATAAATTTCTAGGAATTTTCTTTGTATGGTGTTGTAGTTTTTAGTGTTGTTGTTTTTATTGCTGATTACACTACGAACCTTGTACCTATCTATCTATGCTACAATATGTTTGCCGCATCTTGTGTTGTTGTTGCCAATTATTCGCGCATTTTATTGGTGTTGCATACCGCGCAGTAAAACAAAGCAAAGACATATTTTTCTTTCGATACTTCAAGCAAAAAACGGAACCAAAAATTTTTTTAGTTACATACATATACTATCAGCAGACAAATCCAAGTAGCCAAATTGAGAGTTTGAGCATATAAATTTAAATTTACTGTAGCAAACCAATTTGCAGCTCTATTCTGCCCATCTTTTGCAGGAGTCAAACGTTGCGCTGTCCCTCCTTGCTGCATGTCAGACGACTTATGTAGATTTTCTGCTGCTTTACCCTAAGCCACAAACCCTAAGCACATCCAAAACAAAGTGATGACCTTAATTTTCGCGCGTTTAATAATGTAATCCAAAATTTTTTTTAGGTGTTTAAATTACAAGCATACCAACACCATTTTTACCAACGCTAACAACTGCTTAGCGTATGTGTTGCGGGTTCCAAGAAACAAAAGTTATTCCTTCGCCAGTAACAAGGGTAAGCAACATGTTGCTGCATAAATGTTCGGTTAGAAAAAAAAAACAAGCAAACAGAATGCAACCACAAATCGCTAACTCTCCACTAAACAACAATAAAAATAGGTAAAAAAAACTTTTTAAGTTAAACGGTTTTATGTTATACATACATTGCAATGTTTAAGATAAATGTACTAAAAACCAAAAAATAATAAAATAGATACAGTCGTGGGAATTATAAACATTTGCATAGACTAGACTAAAATAAAACCGGGGGGCACGTCAATTGTCTACAAATTATCGACTTAATGTGCGATAGAAGAATCGTTTAATTCGTCGTTAGGCAGTTGGCCCGCAGACGGTGAGGAAATTACTTACTATTTTCTTGCTCATGGAAATTCCAATAGTTATACACTCCATGTTAATAAAAGAGATGTTTCAACTAGTTTATCGTTGGACATTCACACGAGGAATCGTTTCACTGCTCGTAGTTTGTCTTTAACCGACAAAACATATGATAAAAGTACTACTCGCTCACCACTATGAAACCCTAAAACTCGCTTATAATCGAGCTTGCTAGCTTTTTTCCACATTCTAGCCCTACTTATCACACGTCCATCGTTGTCGGTTGAACAACTGCCTAATTATACTCGTAGTGTAACATTACAAACCAAACATTTTTATCAACGATTGTAGACAATTGACGTGCCCCACGGTTTTATTTTATTCTAGTCTATGCAAATGTTTATAATTCCCACGACTGTATCTATTTTATTATTTTTTGGTTTTTAGTACATTTATCTTAAACATTGCAATGTATGTATAACATAAAACCGTTTAACTTAAAAAGTTTTTTTTACCTATTTTTATTTTCTAGTTTTTAGTTTTTATTTCGCATTCTGTTTAATTCATTTAGTGCTTCATTATTGCAAGGTTTCTTGCCCGTTAGTTTATTGCAGTCCAACGCCTCTATACGTAGTCCCTGCAAAGTTCTTACCCTACTAAGAGCCACGTAGGCTTGACCTTCTTCAAACAGTTAATTAGGATTTTCAGTTTTAATTACCCCGATCTCAGCTCCACCTAGCGGAATTTTTTTTTAAGAAAATATTTCTTTTCAAGGTAGTAATACATGTTCCGAATTTCAGCCAAATCGGACCATAAATGCGATTTTTGTAAATATAGCGACCCACGCGCCACCTAGCGGAATTTTTTTTTTAAGAAAATATTTCTTTTCAAGGTAGTAATACATGTTCCGAATTTCAGCCAAATCGGACCATAAATGCGATTTTTGTAAATATAGCGACCCACGCGCCACCTAGCGGAATTTTTTTTTTAAGAAAATATTTCTTTTCAAGGTAGTAATACATGTTCCGAATTTCAGCCAAATCGGACCATAAATGCGATTTTTGTAAATATAGCGACCCACGCGCCACCTATCGGAATTTTTTTTTCATAATATTGCATTGTCATCGGGGTTATACATGCGTGCAAAATTTCAGATTAATCGGTTGACAGGAAGAGGGTGAAATTTGAATTACTAAATTTGACCCAAGAATAAAGAATAAATAATAAAACAAACGGGGTGAGCTAAATAAAACCGTTTAAAAAGATGCGCATTTTCTGATAGCTTAACTAAAAAAAAGCATAAAAAGAAAAACAGAAGAGAAACGGAGGAATTTGCTGCGTCGAAACTGCACTCTACACTGAGAGAAAAAAAATATATGGAGGGGTCAAAGAAATTGTTTACCTATTTTGAACACTACTGTCTTTGTTTTGAGTAAATTTTCCTTAAAACATGTTAAAAGGTTTATAAAATATTGTTGTTACATGCGTTACCATGGTTTCATATACTTGTTTTGAAAAAATTCATACATTAAAATAATGAAAAATTCTTTAAGCGCCATTCCATTCCCAACTTTCCTTGTTTTGAAGACTTGATTTCTTTAATTTTGAGAAATTAAATTCCCATACAAATTTCCATGGCAACGAATTGGTTTGAATGTTTTTTATGTTTTTTCCACATTTTTGGGAAAATTTACACAAAACAAAGAAAATTTTGTATTGGGACGCGTGTTCAAAATAAGGAAAATTATGTCTTTGATCGAGAGAAATTTTTTTTTTGAGTGTATGTATTTCGTAGAGCCCCACTACCGCAACTAGAGTATATCAAGATGAGACGCATTCTGTGTTGTGTTGGTTACGCTGTTGGTAGATGCTGCTGCTGCTATAGTAAAATTGTTGTGTTGCACTAATAAAGTTGGCAAAATATTGGCGTATGTTTGGAATTTTTGGTTAAACAATGTCAGCGTTGGCTTTGCCACTTTACAACTTTGCTCTATGCTCAATAATATGTAATTGTAAGGTTCGGTGGTGTTGGCGGTATTTCTCTTGCAACAAACACAGCAATGAAACCAATTGTAATGAATTTTGTGGCACAGTTCAGCGATAGCCTTAATTGTCTTTTATGATAATTTGGCTACTACAATAGTAAGTGAAACAGGAAAGCATGCGCAAATAAATACTAGAACAAAGAATGTGAACACAGTAAAAAATGATAGTTTATTTCTAATATCATTTGGTACTTAATTTAATCATTCTTGGAATTAAATATGAATTTTAATGCCGAAAATTCTTATTTTTAAACTATGAGAAGTTTTACAATTTTATTTAAACCAAAATGGTTTAAAAATAAAGTCTTCAAAAGTATTAAAATTCTCTCTTTCTCACTTTTGGTTTGAAATCAAAACCAAAAAAATATTAGAAAAAATTTGTCAAAATATGTAAATAAATACAAAATGTTTTTTAAAGTGAAATACATAGGTACGATGGAGAAATTAAATTTATTAAAACAAATTACTCGCAAAGCGAATTTTTAGTGCCTGATGGAAGAATTGTATCAAGTAAGTAATACAGATGATTAGGTGAATATTTTGAGGGTAAATTTGGTTTTATTTTTATTCAGTGTTGAGGCAACAATATCCCTGCAAGACCGCGACGATTCCGAAATTTCTCTGGCAAAGACCAGTAGTTGTAGCAGTACGGTGGTACAATCGACAAGGGAGCAGCCCATCCTATTATCGAGGAATTCAAACAACAAAGACTACATATGTGATAATTCCTGTCGTTTTAATATTACATATATATGTATGTATATGAAATAAAATTAGCATTTCTACATATTTTTGGTTTTGATTTAATACTAAAAAGGTATAGTATTTATTCCAATTTTCGGATAGATCTTATACCATTTCAACTATTTTTAATACCAAAAATATTCTAAAAATAAAAAAATTTGGGTTTGATTTAATTCCAAAAAAGTATTAATTTGACGCCAAGAATAATTTCTGTCTCTCATATTCTCTTCTTTTTTTATACCAGAATGGTTTTAATTTTATACTTTTTGGCATTGTTATATACAAATACCAAAATGGTATTAGAATTAAACACATGTTTAAATGTTGGTATGTAGATATACTCGTACATATGTACATTCGAAAAGTTCGCCGAACGCCCACCCCTCCCATATGGTGTCTTTTTGGCAAACATTTCCGGAACGAATTTTTATTTATTTTTGACGTCGCTAGATGTCGCCCATATACATTATTTTCACATTTCGGTATTTATAGTCTGCGACCTTAAAAATACTATTTTTCAGGCTCTCTAAAACAAAAAAAAATTTTTCGTGGGGGTGTTAGAGCGTTTAAATGTTGCAGAAAACTTTTCGCCATAAAACTTCACTAGGGATCTTCTCATCTAAGTTCTTTCTAAAACGAACCTAAGAGACAGCAGAAAGCAAAACTCATATGTATATTCTTCGGAATGCTGAATGTGTTTTATATCTTGTTGTACTGAAGAGAATGGAATATTTAGTCTGCAAGAAATTCGTGATTTCAGACGACTTTAACATGCAGACAAAAAAATGTACATTAAGGTGATATGGCTAGCGTAGAACTAAACTGGTCTATCTAACATTTTTTCAGAAATCGAGTTATGCATATTTTTGAACTTGAAAATCATAAATTTATCCGTGCAAAATTGATGTAGGTCTTGTTTCTGCACCAGAGTGTCCAAACGCTAAAAATGTCACTTTAGAATTCACTTCCTTTTGTCATTTCAAGAAATTCTAAATTGGTCTAACTAGCATAGACTACCATAGACCAGTATGATCTTACACCAGATGAGTGGATACAATTGGTTAAAAATTGCAGAAAGCATGCTCCTTTTGATGTTAATAATATGGTGGGGAAATTTATGTCATTTGACGAACGACGGCCAATGTTAAGGGACTACCAGAGTATAGTGGAAAAATTTCCCAAATGCGAAAGGCAAAATTTGTCAAGGGTTAATCTGTGATGCAGTTTAATGATGATTATTGTGAAACATATAAATCCGTCGATATAAAGAAATCTAGCGTGAACCTACATGATTTCATAGAGTTCTTGCAGATCAGGGCAGCGACATACGCGTTTTGAAATTCAAAAAAAAGCAGGACATAAAAAAAATTTTGAAATTTGTACCACCGATTCATCACCCCTTTTACCTGTCTCTCCACACGTAAACCGCAGAGATGAAACAGAAAACAATCCAGAAAATTTTCTACCAGCCCGCCGTGGAGAAAACTAGGTTACTGTCACTTTTCATGCAGATGTGATCATTTACGAACATGAGTATGTTATTTTTGTAATTAAAATACTTCCTTTCATATATTTTTTACTTTATTCATATAATTTTCAATTTGTAGTTCAAACTTCCTTAAAAATTGAAAATTCTAAAGTGGTCTATGTAACAAGTTTTCTTGTTACAAATAAATATTATATAAAAAACGTTTCTATAATATTTTTTTTTAATGCAGAATGTTAAGTTAGCTATTAAGCTAACATAATAATTTACAATATTCACTTAACATACATCAACAATCGCACACCGCATTAAACGCGTTTCATCTGTTTTCTCCAATTTTGTATTTTGTTAGATAGACCAGTTTAGTTCTACGCTAGCCATATAAACTAAGTACTGCGTAGTAGTGACCCCAATTAGGCATATAGGGTTAATAAGATTATAGTTTAGAAACCACCCTTTCAAGCCAAAGACATTGGTGTATTAAACTTTGAGTCAGTGATGCCAGACAATCTACGCTAAAATTCCCACAAAGATCGGGAAAAATTCCCTAATTTCCCACATTTTAAATAAAAAAAATCCCACAAAATTCCCACCGAATTTAAAGCATTTTTTTCAGTAATATAAGAATATATAAAAGGCAAATACAGTTTTTTTAATAGCTAAAAGTATTAGTTGTACAAATTATTTGCATTGTGGATATGATTTTTGTTGAAGCAATTGATATTTTTGGATTGAAAGGCAACTCTAACTTTACTTATACTATTTAACATATCACTGGTTTGTTTCGCATTTAACATTTAACATCCGTTACAATTGAAAATATTCTTTCTGATTCAGCGTCTGAATGGGGTAACATGAGTACAATTTCAACCAATTGCTTCAAATTATGAAACAAAAAATTGTCATAATAGTTTTTAAAGTTTATTATCTTTTTAAATCGTCTTTTTGTGTTTCGGTTAAAACTATACAAATACTTTTGCGTTCCGATTCTGTGAGATCAGGATTAAGATTTAATTTTTTAGTTAGAGCAAAAAGTGATACACGATTGTTGCTAGAGAAATCAAAAACAATATCGGGATCTAAAAACTGCAATTCTTCAAAAACACCGTTAAATGGAAAACGTGATATTATCTGAAAATTAGAAGCTTCATAAAAGCGCAAACACTTTTTTTAAATACAATCTTTTCCTCCAAATTTAAATTTGACAAAATATCTTCGCATTAATAACCAACGTGAATGTTATGCACGTCAAGTAAAAATGGAGTTGGAAGTTCCAAAACTTTTAGCTGTAATTCCCACGGAATTGTAAAAAAAAGTCCGGTTTTAAGAAATTTCTTGGAATTTTCAACACAAGTGTCTTAGCTTCTTACCCTTGTCGGTGTATTAGTACATTTCGGCTTTGGAACAATGCGTTTAATTCATTGAAAAAGTTAAGAACGTACTTCAAAAATCTAAAATAAGCCTTGTTTAGAATTCTTTCCAATTCTTCATAAATAGTTTCTGATTTTTTACGCTTATCTTCAAATGAGGCCAGGCGAAAATATCTTTTAAGTGGCTCCCAATTCTTCAAAATTCTTTCGATCATTAACAATACAGTACGAATGTGCACAATGAAAAATAAATTACCTTAGAGTTTCGATTATTTACACGCTTTTATTAGATTCACCTGTATGCATGTATGTATGTATTTATGTAAACAAGTTATGTATACGCAGTGTAGTTCACTGTATGTTTACTTGTACGCATGTATGTAACCGACTGCTTTTTGCCTTGCATAAGTTAACGCGAAAGAGTTTTTCAGTGTTAATGTGCTTATTTTAAGTTATACTATAAATTATACATATGTAGGCATGTAAACAGTTCTGTAACTAAAATCCCTTTTTTTATATGGACGACAAAAAAATGTCCCTTTTTTCCCTCTTTAAAAATTTTGCAGTGAAATATCCCTCAAAAAGGCAAATTTCCCTCAATCTGGCACCACTGCTTTGAGTTTGGACTATAAATACAGAAGTTATGAAAAATATATTTGGGCGACATCTAGCGACGTCAAAAAAAATAAAACTTTATTCCGGGACTATTTTCCAAAAAGACATTATATGGGGGCGTACGGTGAATTTTTTTGGTCCCTGTAAGGCGAGACGGCCTAATGTGCATATATAGCATTTTCAAGTCAAGTGAAACTTTTTTCAACTCAAGTGAAACTTTTTTCAATTCAAGTGAAAGCTTCTTCAATTGAATTAAAACCTTTCTCAATTGAAATGAAACTTTTTAAATGGAAATGAACTTGAAACTTTTTTAATTTCAATTGAAAAAGGTTTCTATTCAATTGAAAAAGTTTCACTTGACTTGAAAAAAGTTTCATTTGACCTAAAAATTTTATAAATGTACCTTAGGGTGTCCCTAAATATATGGAGACAAATTGTACATCATATTTCGTGAACCTCATCCCCTAGGCCAATATTAATATAGTCGAAGGTAACACATATAAATTTTAGTCCTCATCGGAGATGGTTAAGGGATGCGGCACAGTGTTGAAGTTCATATTACCATATCGACGCTTCCAAACAATACTGTACTAACTCGACTTAGTACATTTTCCCGTTTTCAAGTAGAGCTTGCCTTAATTTAGATGCTGTCTAATTTTGGTATCAATCGGACAATCTAATCAAAAGTTATAAGCAAAAGTGTACATATAATACAAGTCGAGATTTTTACAGAATAAAAACTTTGAGAGCTTGCCATGAAAAACCACGTAGCAAATTTTTATTTCTTCTTATAGTTTTATATAAAGCGTACCCTGACTTTGATATTGTCGAGTTTTGGTGTTGATCGTTCCATCCAAACAGAAGTTACAAGAGAAAATATACTTAACATACAATCGAAGTTTCATATCGAGTTTAAACTTTGAGAGCTTCTCCTGCAAAACACAGTTTTCAGACTTAGTACAGTTTTGTTTGGAAGCGTCGATATGTGACCTCTGTGCGACAACCCTAAACTCTTAAGGACCACCTTAATGTACACATATGTATAAGTACGCGGCAATAACGTGTAATTATTTCTAGAGGTTTGCGGCTAAAACTTTATAAAAAAATTATTTTTTTCTGATTACATAAACTATACAACAACACTTTTGTAACAGAGTAACCACCGTATTTTCCAAAAAGCAGATTCTATTCTGTTAATTTTTGGCGAAAAAACTTAACCCATATCGTCCTAAGCAAATTTTTTTGAAGCATATCTTGATGAAATTTTCACCTTTAAGTAAATTTGAGCCTCTGAATTCAAATCTGTTATCAAAAAAATTATTAAAATTTTAGTTTTTGAGATATCATGTGTTCGATAAATCGAACACTCGGCCTATCTGTATACATTTTTTTGGGTTTTTCTTCCTGCGAACAAAAGAAAATGTATGTTCCTTTTTTTGTTCATATTTTATTTTTTGATAAGTGAAACAGAAAAATAAGATATTTAAGTCAAAATTAATTTACTTTTGGTTTTTTAAATGATACTTATGACTCAAAACAATGGGTATAAAGTGAAAAATGGCATCTCTTGCACAAAAAGGAACTTGGTTTGTCTTACAATTTGTATCTCCATTTCTTATTATTTTCGATTTTGACTACGAGATATTGTCCTTTGATTCGCTGCAGATTTCTCGGATGAGCATCCTTTGAAAATCCAGGTCAATCATTATGTCCCTTTTGTCGCCTTCCGCGACCTCCATATCCTCAGAGTCCTTGGATTCGTCATCCGCTGTCATTAGCAGAGAATGTGCAATATCCACCTTAAAATCTTGTTGGGGGAGAATATTTATTTTAAATAACGGCGAATGAAACAGTCTAGCTTCCATGCGTTGACGATAGCTGAATTTAAAGTCGAAATCCATAAAGGCCAATACCACTCTTTGGATCGCATTGCAATATGATAATACTGTGCTTCATTGTCGTTCAGATCTACTGCGCCAATCCCTATATTGTAATTCTTTATTAGCTGGGGCTGGTTATAGTTCACATAACGGCCGGGCATAAGAGTTTTCCCTTCATTGTTGGTTTTCTGTTTCTTCCATTCTTTCACCATTGGCAGGATCTGCTCGAAATAGGTGTCAAGTGCAACACCGCTATTATCCTGCCAACGGCAAATCAAAATACTGTTCTGGGTATCAAAACAGAAGTCATTATTTCATTTTTCGAGTTTTCTTCCAGATTTTAATTATGCACCACCAATACCGTTTGCTCGTACAGTGCCTATGGTCCTCAGGAAAAAAACCACTGAGTAACGCCCAGCGTTCGATAAATCGAACAGCTAACTTTAAATATATGAGCTGTTCGTTTTATTGACTTTGCAAATAAAATTCAAATTAAAACTTGAATTTTATTTTCTTTCCAAATGAGGTGTATACTAAATTTTATTTAATATTGGTATTTTTTATATATTTTGGCAATTTCAAAATCATATTAAAATTAAGGGTTTTTCTTAAACGCCCCGTTCAGAGAAAGCTGGGGGCTTAAAATTAAATATTTATTTTCAATTACAGAAAATATTCCACAGTATTAAACTACATCAAAATTTTGGGTTTAGGTTCTGAAAAACAGATCAGATAAAATAATAAAAAATGTTGAAATTTGCTGTTCGATTTATCGAACATTAGGACGATATGGGTTAAGTATACTCTATTACGCCTGAGTTCTCATATGTAAAGAAACACTGCGCTAATATTACAACAAAAGCAGCACACAGAGCCAAAAAGTTCACCTATAATCAAAGAGACTGCCATCTAAAAAACTATTTGGCCAAGGAGAGCGAGAGGAGACAAAATTGAAGAAATTTTTGCTAGAAAATCTTCTAGATTTTAGCTTGAATTTCTTCTTAAACTTACTGAAAAGGACACCGTCTGAACTTCTTACTTATTAATTTTTTATGTCATTTTGTCAAAAAAATTAAATTGTTAGAAGAAATCTGCTTGTTTTTATGAGAAAATTTTTATAAAGCAAATCAATAAGGACATCCTCTAATTTTTACTAGAACCTTTTTGAATTTATTAAAAAGAAAAACTTTTTATATTTAAAAGAGCCCTTATTAATTAAAATTTTGCTATAAACGTCTTAACGTACGTACATGTATGTATATACTCGTACATACTAGAAATATGCATAATAGTTATTGCATTAGCCACTTTTTATGTATGTTCAAGAAATTAAAAGGGAGAACTTTTTATTTTTAAAAGAGCTCTTATGTGTTTCCTCCGTTCGTCAATTTCACTACAGCTTTGCACATTTCTACAATTCTCAAACGATTAGTGAAGTAAGATTAGTGATTGGTATAAAGAGTTTATTATGTCCAGCTGCACTTATGTATATGAAATGAAATGTTGCCCTTTGTCTGAATAAGTCCTAGGATAATACTAGTTGACTAATTATGTTTTCCGATGAAAATCAAGATTCTCTTCTTAATAATATTAAACAGGGTTTCTTCTTAATTTTACAGGTTATCTGCTAAATTTATGTGAAAAGGTTTCCATATTTATTCTAGGAGTTATCTTCTTAATTTTATATAAGAGGTTTTCATCTTAGTTTTATAAGTTATCCATTAAATTTTACTGAAAATGATTTCATCTAAAATCCACTGGTTATCTTCTTAATAATATTGAAAAGGTTTTCATATTAGTTTTACAGTATATCTACTTAGTTTTATTAAAATGAGATATCCAGTCATAATAAGACGGGCATCTTATTGGAGAGAAAGCGTAGAGAAATCCGCTAAACTTTGTTCTGATTTACAGGGCATTTTAGGTGGTCTTTTGGCTCTGTGCAGAACATACACAATTATTGCTCGTTAAGGCGCTTTTCTCGCCACTTTACTAACATTCGTAGAGCAGCAGTACATAACTATGATAAGATTGTGTTTTTCTGTATGCCACATGCCACAAATTTTTTTGTTGTGTTTCGTGTATTTTCGTTTATCGTTTGCGTTTTCATGTGCAGACTTTGGTTGCTTAAGCAGCAATTTTTATACTCAGCTGTACTAGTACACAGAGTATTATAGTTTTAATCACATAACGGTGGATTGTAACAGAATGAAATAATCGAGATAGATATAGACTTATATATATCAAAATGATCAGTGTGAAAAGAGAAATCGATTGAGCCATGTCCGTCCGTCCGTCCGTCCGTCCGTCCGTCTGTCCGTCTGTCCGTCTGTCCGTCTGTAAACACTCTAACTCGCGCAAAAATTGAGATATTTTGATGAAATTTGAAATTCAAGTTGGTATCGACACTGGGACGGTTGGTATTGAAAATGGGCGAAATCGGACCATGACCACGCCCACTTTTCCTATATAGAAAAAATCGGAAATTGGCTGAGATACCGCCACTAATATAGCTAGAGTGATGAAATTTTACCCACGTGTTGAGCTCAGGCCCCTAAGAAGAAATTTGATGGAATTTTGGAAATTGGGCGGTGCCACGCCCACTTATTAAGGAGCAAATATTGAAAGCTTTATGAGTCATAACTCAGAAACTGTTGAAGATATATCGATGAAATTTGGTACGCGTCATATACTTAGTTAGGCAAATGTTTGGACGAAAAATTGTTAAAATCGGTTGACGGCCACGCCCACTTTTATATATGGGTATTATAAAGTGACCTAATAAAAACATTTTAAGCGATATCTCTGTCAAATATAAAGATATATCATTGCAATTTTATGCCAGGAGGCCACCTGCGGACATACAACGAAAAACACAAAAATTTTGGAAAATGGGCGTGGCACCGCCTCTTTTTAGAAGCTGGAATATACGAGATTTCTGAGCCCATAGCTCGACAAATAATTGATATATAATGACGAAACTTGGTGTGTACACTTTTATTACTTGTGGTAATACATGTTGAAAATTTTAGCGAAATCGGTTGACGACCACGCCCACTTTTATATATGTGTATTATAAAGTGACCTAATAAAAACATTTTAAGCGATATCTCTGTCAAATATAAAGATAATTCATTGAAATTTTGTGGCAAGAGTTCCACAATAGACCGGAAACAAAAAATATACAAATTTTGGAAAATGGGCGTGGCACCGCCTCTTTTTAGACAAAGGAATATACGAGATTTCTTAGCCTATAACTCGACAAATAATTGAGATATTATGACGAAACTTGGTTTATACACTTTTATAACTTGTGTGTTAATAGACACGCAAAAATTTATTGAAATCGGTTTATGACCACGCCTACTTTTTAACAAAGATATTTCTGGAACACCCTTTGGGAATTTGTAACGTGACATCTTTGTAACTAGAAGTCATAAAGGAATGAAATTTTGCACAAAGAATAATATTCATATGCTTAGTTGGATGACTGATAAAAATTTTGAAAATGGGCGTGGCTACGCCCACTTTATGCAAAACTCGCTTTATATAAAATCTATCAAACGCAAACAAACAATGAAAACATACAGCTGAGTATCCAATGTTCGATTCCACTCGAACTTAGGCTTCCTTACTTGTTGTTGCTATTTTTTGATAGTGTATTAACGTGGAATGTATAGAAGAATCTATTTCAATTTCCCACAACCAATTAAGCGCAAGCATGTTGGTCTTCTCTTATTTTTTCTTTTTTTTTAAGTAGTTGGTTTTTTTAATAACATTTGTCGAAAGTTTGTTTTATTTAAAGCTTCACACAAAAATTAATCGTATATTTATTTCTGTGCTATTTTACTGCCGTTTTTCCAGTTATCCATTTTACTCAATTCATAATCTGCCTTCTACCGCCAGCCTTTCAAATGATACTATACGTTCCACTTAGCAAATTATCCAGCAAGCTAAACAACTTTTTACACCCACAAAATACTACTCACTCTTTTATCACACGCACATCACAAAAAAAAAACTCTCTCGCGCTTATCTTCTTCTTAGTTTTTATTAGTTTTTTTCTGGCCCATAAAAAAATATAGAGAAATATGATCAGTATCTATCCTCCATCATCACCATAACCACCGCCTACAACAAAATCATTTTTATCTATTTTTACCATCACCATTATTCGTGGTCATTATGTGCCATTAGCAATAGTTCGTTGAAAATTTGACCAACACACTTACTAATATCTCACGACATTTTGTGAGCGCTTCTTCTATATACTTTCATCATAGTTACAATATGATTCATAGTGCATCCTTTCGCTTTTCGGCTCTTTTTAAAAGGCGGCCCCAATTGCTTGCTGTTGGGGTTGATATAAGCGTTGGTTTTCATCGTTTCCTATCAACACCTATTCATCATCAGCAAGCAGTTCATCGATCACTAGTCGCTGGCATCAAGCTTTGCTAACTTACTTTGCGATTAGCGTGCTTCGTTTTAATCTCTTTTCTTCTTCTTTATATTCATCATCTCATTCTTCAATTTTAGCTTTTTGTTGTTGTTTATATTGAGTTTTCCCGTGCACTTGTAGCGTGGGAATCAGAACAAATCGTGTAGCAACTGTTTATCAATAAATAAATACCTCCAAAAGCATTTTTCAGTTTCATTCGTTTTTTGATGCTTGATTAGACGTTGTTGTTGTTGTTCTTGTTAATATTGAATTGCTGCTCAAACAATTTTTCATAGCTTTTGGCGCCGCTCGAATTTGTTTGATTTCATTTTCTCTCTCGATTGACTTGTTCAAAATTTAGTAATGAGCCATCAGGAAATGTCGTTAAGTTGTCGTGACATTGCTAAGCACTTCAAAAAACCGAAGAAGTGGTGATGTGATAATATATCACAATGCAATATATGTATTTTCATCGAATTGATATCGCATATTTAAGATTTTTGAAAAATGTCCTTGCATTTTAAAATATCACATTGTCAATTTAATATGGATATACATATCGTATGGTAATGTGACATATTTTTTGAAGTGACATCGCAATGAATGGTAGTGCAAGCCACATTTGCATTCGTATTCACTACTGAATGGTAGTGCAAGCCAGTGTGCTTTCTATTAGTTGTTCAGCTGGTATGCAAAAGACCAATTGGATGTATGTCCTCCGTTCGTCGATTTCACTACGGCTGTACATATTTCTACAATTCTCAAACGATTAGTGAAGCACTTGGTATAAAGGGTTTATTATGTTCATCTTCATTTATATGAAACTAGCAAATACCCGTTGCTTCGCAATGAGGAATAATAGTTAATCAAAGTCAAGTCAATTCAAGTCAAATCAAGTCAATTCAAGTTAAGTCAATTTAAATCAAGTCAAGTCAAGTCAAGTCAAGTCAATTAAAGTCAGTTCAATTCAAGTCAAGTCAATTCAAGTCAATTCAAATCAAGTCAAGTCAAATCAATTAAAGTCAAGTCAATTCAAGTCAATTTAAATCAAGTCAGTTCAATTCAAGTCAAGTCAATTCAAGTCAATTCAAATCAAGTCAAGTCAAGTCAATTAAAGTCAGTTCAATTCAAGTCAAGTCAAGTCAAGTCAAGTCAAATCAAGTCAATTCAAGTTAAGTCAAATCAATTAAAGTCAAGTCAATACAAGTCAATTTAAATCAAGTCAAGTCAATTCAAGTCAAGTCAATTCAAGGCAAGTCAAGTCAAGTCAAGTCAAGTCAATTAAAGTCAGTTCAATTCAAGTCAAGTCAATTCAAATCAAGTCAAGTCAAGTCAATTAAAGTCAGTTCAATTCAAGTCAAGTCAAGTCAAGTGAAGCTAAGCCAAGTCAATCCAAGTTAAGTTAAGTTAAGTTAAGTTAAGTTCACTTAAGTTAAGTTAAGTTAAGTTAAGCTAAGTTAAGATCACATCACATTAGATCACATCACTTAGATCATATCACAATAGACCAAATCCCATTAGATCACACCACATTAGATCACATCAAATTAGATGATATTAAATTTTACCATCAATAATATTAAATACTTTTCTAAGGAAATTTTATTTAACTTTTGATAAATATTTTCTGTTTCTACATGGCCGTTTAATTGTAATAATTATTTTTATGTGAATTTTATATGAGCTATTGGCCAGTTTTTAATTAAGAAAAATTGAATTTTTTTGGGTAGAAGTTATGGATCCATTTTGGATACCACCACATCCCCTTATCAGACTTCTACAGGCGGCCTCAACCGAGAATCGAACTTAAGCCGTTTCGATTGGTAATCCAATGGAGCCCAATGATATTCTCTGTGCTTCATCGGCTAAGTTCTCTTTATGTACATTGAAATTTATTTCTGGCAAATAGTTTTTTCTTAAATTTCGATATTCTAATGTAACCTCCACTATTCGCAATTCACTGCGAACTACTATTTGACCCAAGTTAAAATCACAAAATATTTCCCACGCTTGCGAAATTAACTAAAACTATAGCAGGGAATAACAAGCAATTTGAGTAGCTGCTGGACACTAAGTATTTCATTATATATAAATGACAGAAGCACAAGCGCGAAAAATACAATTTCAATAAAGCCGCTTTAGCTTCAAATTGCCGCTTCCGCTTTTATCGTCGCAACCATCTTACCGCCTTTTGTTGTCACCAACAAAAGGTTTCGTTGCATACTAAATTTCGCATTGCTTTCTGCTTCTTATATCTTCCCGCTTGTTTGGAAAAACAAAAATTGTTAAAAAAATGTGAAAAACTTTTAAACGTTGCAAATTATGTCACCCACTATAATCACAACAAATTCCGCCCTCCTTTACCCACCTTCCCGTCCTTCCACTTCCAGCAGCTTATTTCATTCCGAGCGAATTTCTTATTATTATTCAATAAACCGCCAAACAACTGTTGATTTTTTTGCTTGATTTCAGCTTACGGCTTAAGTTCACCCAGCTGCTATCAAGATTTCTATAAAGCCATTTGCAATCTTTATTTACTGCAATCGTTGCAGCTCCCACAACAAAACTTGTCTTTTCTCGTTGAGTTTTGGCGGTTGCTCCACTATGTCAACTGCTCAAACAGAGACATCAACTACAACACCTGTGTATGAGTAGGCTAGGTAGGCGAGAGGTCGCAAGGAAGTTTGAGTATAAAATGTTGTATTGCAATTTACACCCACGACAATGATTTGACTTGGATACATATGTATGGGTGATTCCAGAAAGCCGAAGGTGACGTTCGTATGCCTTCAATCTTCAATAAAGTACTACTACCGATTTGAATATGCAAATAGTATATACTCACGAATGATCTGAGAATTGCAGATATGCAAATCGGACGGAAATGGACGAACAATGAAAAAAATACATAGAGTTTTTGTCATTTCAAAATTGCATACAAATCAAAGTGTGCCTCAAAATGGTCGCTCAATTCACCCGCTCTGAACTGGTGAGTGTCTAAGTACAATTTAACTAGTGCCTCTTTGACACATTTTCGCTAGTGCTGAATCAAATATTATGTTCTTGAATTCCCTGCAGGGTATGTGTGAGTAAATTTGCCCTTATCTACACATAAATCCCTTTTTACAACTCACCACACCGAACTGTGCCAAAATTCTATTTATCTACAATTAAATCTATTCATGCGTGCTTATCTGCGCATGCGTATGCAATGATAGCCAAGAGAAATACACCACATTTTAGAAGCAATTAATTTTGCGCCTAAAAGTATGCAGCCAGCTAATGGAGAAATCAACTCGCACTACGCCTAAGAATAATTTGGTAAATTTGTGCGCACAGCCAGCTGTTGCGGATCTAATTGCTTAGGTATCTATCTGTTGCAGTGTGCAGTTGAATTACAAAATTTAAGTAGTGATTTTCTATATGTAACTGTTACATTTTGTGAACTTCTTTGTATATACATATATATTTTTTTTCTTTTGTGGCTGCTGCTGATACTTCCAGCTTTAGATTGCCTTGTCGTATAACAAACACGTCTGTCACTTTGCGCCAATTGAATTTCAAATCAAGTGGCGCCTTACATTCAATAGCCGCTCTCATTGTTTCTAATACTTTTGTGCTTGCGAAGCAGCGTGTATGCGTATACACACACATATATATCCATACATATGTATGCACATTAGGGTGATCCGTAAAAAAATCAAATTAGCGATTTTCTTCGTTCTCACGCCCTAGATCGGTAGCAGCACAGTGAAAAATGTAATATATTTGGTAGCATTGAGTGCAAGACTATCGAGTTTGGGTATTATAAATACAAAAAATTAAATTTAATGTCTTCAGTCCTCATAAAGTTTTCAGAACTTTGGCCTCTCTGCGACAACCCTTAGTCGTCTACGAACGGGGAAAAAATTTATATGTGATACCTTGTACTGCATTAGCATCGGCCTAGGGGTGAAGTTCACGAAATATGATATAAAATTTGTCTCCATATATTTGGGGACCACCCTGATATACATACTACCTAGTTGTAGTTATTCGTATTTTATGTGCGGCTGTAATTAGTTGGCAGCAAATCATTCAGCATGCAATCAATTTATTGCTGACTCATTGTGCTTCGTTTCAATTACAATTTATTCATTTCATTTCATTTATTATTTATTTATTCATTGTCTATTTGGTTTTTATTGAATTAACTTATTTATGCACTTTGCAATTGATTTCATTTAAACCGCAAATTGGAGCAACATGCTCTGCATGCTTTATGAAATTTTCTGAGCGCATTTGCTAAGCACATTTTCTAACATTCTGAGTCGTTAGGAATTTTTTTTATAACTTCGAATTTCTATGTTGTTTATCATTAGTTTTTATTGTTGTTATAATTATTTAATTTAATTAAAATTACTTACTTTTTCATACAGTTTCTTTTTTAATGCAATCAAACAACTTTACGGCTTGAAATTAAATCAGTTCGTTAGCTGTTATAGTCCTTCTACAATTTTGTCTCACTTGTTACTTGTCAACTGACGGCGTCAGCGCAAGTAGGAAATTGTTGTTGTGCGAAAATATGTGACTGATGCGACACTTCACATCTAATATTAATTTGTACGTACATGATTGTGCTTTTCAAGCATGAGTTTGCTCTTATAAAGTTATTTAACTGACTTTAGCTGCGCAGAAGCCTCAGTTTAGAAGAAGAGTAAGTGCAAAAAGCGCAATAAAGAACAAATTTGTTGCCAAGTTAGACAAGCATGGAGGAGGTGGAGAGGAGCAGTTACATGAACACAAGTTGACAAATATGAAATTTTTATGTTGCTTGGCTTCTTGCGCTTTTTGTTTTGTTTCAATTGTTATTGCTAAATATTGTTTGCTTGCTGCTTAAATTGAGTTGTTATTCTTGCAATGGAGCAGAAGAGCGAAATATGTGTGTATAGATTTTTTAATGTAATGTATTCATTTTTCAATGACAAGTGCATGTATGGCCTTTATTGCTGCGCAAGCAACAATGTTAGAAATATAGTAGGAAAAATAAACCACAAAAAGTAAAGAAATGTAGTAGGAGAAACAAACAACAAGAAGGAAAGAAATGTACTAGGAAAAATAAACAAAAAAAAAGGAAAGACATGTATTAGGAAAAACAAACCACTAAAAGGAAAGAAATGTAGTACTTTTTTTCAGCGGCAAATTGCTGACAACTTATTATGTAGAAAGATGGTTAGATAGAGAGGAAATTATGCTGTTAGTTTCAAGACTATATTTACAGCATATCGCCAATATGATAAAAGGAGAGACCACTTGTACTGCGAAGCTAAGAATACATTTTTATACATTTATTTTTTAGTTACAACGGTTCAATTTTCTTCGACTTTTAAGTGTTTGTTATTTCTATTGAAAATGACGAAAAATTTCCTCAAAATTGCTTAGCATAGTTAGGATGAGTGCTGCTATCAGAGAATGCTTAGAATATTTTATTCAATCTCTAAATCATCTTATTGTATTGTATTTTATTTTATTTTAATTTAATTTATTTTATTTTATTTTACTTTATTTTATTTTATTTCATTTTATTTTAAATTATTTTATTTTAATTTGTTTTATTTAACTTTTTTCTTTCATGCTTTGCTGGCTTTTTATAATTCATCTTGCGAACAGATTACCCACCTGCCAGTGACGCGTTGGTTGGCATAGTTAAAATGAGTGCTCTATCAGAAAATGCTTAGAGCATTTTATTTAATTTCTAAACCATTTTATTTTATTGTATATTATTTTATTTTGTTTTGTTTTGTTTTGTTTTGTTTTATTTTATCTTATTTTATTTTATTTTATTTTATTTTATTTTATTTAATTTTATTTTAATTTATTTTATTTCATTTCATTTCATTTCATTTCATTTCATTTTATTTTATTTTATTTTATTTTATTTTATTTTATTTTATTTCATTTTATTTTATTTCATTTCATTTTATTTTATTTTATTTTATTTTATTTTATTTTATTTTATTTTATTTTATTTTATTTTATTTCATTTTATTTCATTTTATTTTATTTCATTTTATTTTATTTTATATTATTTTATTTTATTTTATTTTATTATGTTTTATTTTATTTCATTTTATTTTATTTCATTTTATTTTATTTTATTTTATTTTATTTCATTTTATTTCATTTTATTTCATTTCATTTTATTTTATTTTATTTCATTTTATTTTATTTTATTTCGTTTTATTTTATTTTCTTTTATTTCATTTTATTTTATTTCATTTTATTTTAGTTTATTTCATTTTATTTTATTTTATATTATTTTATTTTATTTTATTTTATTTTACTTTATTTTATTTTATTTTATTTTATTTTATTTTATTTTATTTAAACTTCTCATTTTAATTTTTATGTGCTTTGCTGGCTCTTTATAATTCAGCTTGCCAACAAACAGCTTATCCACCTGCCAGTGATGCGTGGTATGTGTTGCGACATACCCAGCTCAGACGAGACAAATAACAGAAATGCCTTTTAAGCCTTTTCATCACACGCACTTAATGCCGCCATGGGTCTGCGCTTTGTTACTCATCTTCGCTGATTTGTAATTGCCACAATTGATGCTGACAGTTGAGCAAATTCCTTCCATGCCAAGTTGGCTGTAATTTTTATTGGTTTCTTCTGTGCACATTTAAAATCCACATAAAAAAAATTCGTGGCTTCTTTGCTGGTAAAAATGTTGTTTTACTTTTTGCCAATAATAATTTTATGTGGTTGTTATGTGTATGTAACATACATGCGTATCATGTGTTTAGCTGTAAAAGCATATTAAAGCTTCATGTAGCCCGTATTGTCAGTTTACTAAATTCCGTGTCGCACACAGGTGCATACTTTTTGCATTATGTATATATATTTATATTTAAATATCAACATTCTTGCAACATATGCAGCCGCTAACAATAGACTTTTAATTTAGAAAGTCAGTTTTTTTATTCTTCATCGTCGTGTCGCCACTGCGCCTTATGGTGCTATTGAAAACTGCCATTTAAAATCTTATTAAGGTATTGCCATTAGCATTTAGCATTAAATTAATTGTCTGATCGATTTATAAATAGCGTTGATGCAATACATTGTATGTAGATAATTGCAAATAGTTAGTTAAACAGGTAGTGAGTGACATATTAATAATACATTCATAGATACATATAAAATACATATAATTATTTGAAAGTGTCATCCATAAACGAAACACTTATTTGCTTACATATATTGATTATATATGTTTAATATGTTTAATGAATTAATGGTGCGCAAACATGCATATGTATATATGTATATATGTAGATATATGCATTTTTATATTATTTATACAACTATGCAACTGGTTTTGTCCTCTTATGGCGTGGTGCATCAATTACAGGTGTGTGTGTGTGTGTTAACTTTGTGCTAAACATTTTAATTAAGCAATAATGAGTCATTTTGTTTCAGACTACCTGTATTATACATATATGCAGCGATATGTTTGAACGATAATTGCATATTAAAATGCTATAAAGTTCGTGGCTTAAGTCTTTCGAAGGAGAATTGTGCTAAGCTGCTACTACTTTAACATTGATGGGCAGGTATTGAGAATTTTTTTTCTTATTGGCGCATTATGTATGTATGTACGTGTGATAAAAGAAAAAGGCGGAAATTATGTGTAAGTATTTTGGTACAGAAGATCACAATAGTTACATACATTATCTAGTTATGTATATGCACCAAAATATGATTCACAATAAAATTCGTGGAAGGGCATTAAATGTCAAGATTTAGCTAGAAGATATAGATATATGAATGAACTATGGCTTTTAAGAAATCTCATATAACTAAATAAATGCACAGGAGGAATAAGATATTGCTTTTTTTAGACGAGGAGCGGTATAGAAAATTTTCTTTAGATAGTGTATCTATCACATCATTGTGAGTAAATTTCTTTAAAATGGGATCATTCTTGGAAAATATACATTATACAGCTAAAATCTAATTTTGCTTACACTCTTTTAGCACAATTTCTCCACTGCCATTACTTTCACCAAAAAATTAGTGCTCCCGATTTCTTTCCCACTTGACTTTTTCTTATCAGAACAATCTGCACTTTATTAGCCAAGAAACGTGTTACATCTTAACCGATTTAATTAAATTATTTGTTTCTAACAAAACAGAGCGATTTAGGTTGCACTAACCATTTATACATGAAGCAGCTTGCTACTGATGGTGAAGCGATGCATGCAAAGATAAAAAGCTTAGATTTCTTTAGCGTAGCTTGACACATTTGCACAAAGGATTGTATGTATGTTTGTCTGTCGGTGGTCTTTCAGTCGTGTACATTAAATTTCTTACTATTTTCGCTGCTGCTCTAGATAAAAATCGAAATGTGGTAAAATGTGCAGGTTTAATCTTATCAATTAACAGCATAGTAGTCAAGAAGGAAAAGAATTTCATTTTAAAAACAGAAAAAAAGGCAATTGAATTTCTTTTTTTTCTGCAGAAAGTATATATATAGATTTCGGCAAATGTGTTATTTTAGGTCTGTTATACTTTTTTCGTGTTGCTAATCTAAAAGATTACTAATGGTAATAACCTAGGTGCTATAGACATAAGGAGAAGTCGGAAACCTTACAACATCTATTGAGTAAATGTCTCACACTTTGGATTATTTCTTGGGGGCACATTATTCGTTCATCTCAGTGATTTGGCTATTATTGAACCTAGAAAAACTCAAAAATTTGCAAATTCGACCTATTGGTTTGAGTAGGTATCTGGAGGTAGTAAAATTAAACTGTTGGGACGCCTTAGTGTGTTGATGTGTGCATCAGCAGCCATTGTGACCTAATCTATTCTGTTTGTCTCTATTTAATTGCATTTTCAGCGACTCTTAAGGATATGAGTGAGGAATTTTTATGGATTATATGATGTCTTTGTGACACTGGTCTTATGAATTTATCTCAAAGTTATGCAGGGGAGAGGAAGCAACTTGAAAAAAACATAAAATTTCTTTCCTCCAGACAGGATATAGAGACTCCGCAGCTCAGAAATGCGCTCAAACTCTCTAACCCCATAAACACAACGAGCGACGTTGTTAAAAATCATATCGATTTTATAAGATGAAGTTGAGTTAAGCTTACTATACACAAGCTCAGAATATCTTGTTCGAGGCAAGATGAGCTGAATGGCTAATTTCCGTAAACTAAAGCACTCTGGTACCAATCCATAGTTTCGAGATAATGTCCATATTCACAACACTACTGCATATCGGCAATGCAAACGACTTGGAAGCATTTAAAATTAAACAATTATTACGCGACCATAGTGAAGTAGCTGACAAATTACTATTAATTCTAGAACACAAGTATTAAATAAGTCCATTACTACTTATTAGCCAGGTAAAATGCACATGCACATTTACATATAGACAGACAGAAAATACATCATTGATGTGTGTGGCCCTGGAATAAATCCTTGGGGTGGAACTGAAGTAATAACCCACCACAGCGAATAAGTATCACCTACTTCCACTCTTTGGGTTCTCCTTTCCAGATAGCTGGCTACAAGTTTGACTGAGCTGTCCGAAAACCCAAAGAGTCGCTTCAATTTCAGCCACAAAAGATCCTTATTTACCATGTCAAAAGCTTTAGAAAAATTTAAGAGACAAAGAAGTATTATACTACCTTGACTCAGCTGAGATTTGCTGGTAGGGGGAGCTCCAACAAACATTTTTTGCCTTCACACTCCAAAATTGGTCAAGTAGTTTGGTTACAATGGCAAAAATAACGAAAAAAATTTGAAAAAAATCGAGTTTTTTAAAGAAATTTCAGATTCGACTGTCTTAAAATCAGAAAAATTTTATGGGGGACAAAAAGTTAGCCCCGCTATTCTATAGAGAATTTAATTGTGAACATTTTAAGACTAATTGTGTAATAATCGGATGTACCGTTATTTATATTTATCTATTTTTATTGAAAGTCCTTAACCAAAAATTTTCCGGAAGAGTAAAATTTCAACAACAAAATTGGGTTTATTCATAAAACTTTATTAAGGAGTAATACTCAAGATTATTTCATTCCATTTATTACGTATTTTGAAGTGCACAATAACTCTCAAAACAGGGATTAATAGGAAAAAAATTTAATTGAATAAAAAAATGTTTGCATTTCGCCATTTTAAAGAGAGGATAAGTAATGAGCGATGTGAGTAAGTACTTTTGACTACTCTTTTGTGATTTTCTACATTTGTTACACCTATGATTGTCAAAAATAATCTCCCATCATATCCCCGTACCAAGACCTTTGATATCGCCATTCAAAAACTATTAAGTCCTGATGAAATCTTTCACCCTGTTCAGCACTTTCAGCACCTAAGTTTGTTTATAATTAAATTCTCTACAAGATAGGGGGGCTAACTTTTTGTCCCCCATACAATTTTTCTGATTTTAGGACAGTCGAATCTGAAATTTCTGTAAAAAAACTCGATTTTTTCAAATTTTTTTTCATTATTTTTGCCATTGTAACCAAACGACTTGACCAATTTTTGAGTGTGAAGGCAAAAAATGTTTGTTGGAGCTCCCTCTACCAGCACTTAGTAGATGTCAAATCGCCACGATGTCTAATAAAACTTTTTGATGCACTTATGTGATGCAATGTCTTGCATATATGGCTTTTTCCACATTTTTACCAATATCTTAAAAACTGGGTCTGCCAGAAAAAAATGGAGATGATATTCGGAATCAGCGTAAAATTTCGCTTTAGAAAAGTATTATTTTATTCTTGGTGATTTTTGGTGTCGAGTAGTGTAATTTTTGACACTGCTGCATTGCAACTGTGCTATCATCTAAAGCCAAATTGCCAAGATGTTAACAATTCTCGTACCTCTACATAAATAGGCTCTGAAAGCTTGGGCAAAATGCTTATCAGTCTGTAATCGGAAGGATTCACGGCAGGATTCCATCAGAAGTTTTTTATCACTGTATTTTGAAGGTGTGTTGAGGTCTAAAACACGATTTAAGAAATGACAATGCATTAAGTTCGATATAAAAATATTCTATTTTCATTGGCTTGACAATACTCTTCTTCTAAACAGTTGCTCTGTAACTATTTAATTTAAACTTAACTGTTTTTAAGTAATACTACTGAAGCAAAACTAAATATATAATAGTATAAGGCTAAACAGACAAACCTATGTAACTGTAAAAAAAGCACAATAACGGTAGCAGCAATAAAAATTTTTCATTTAAGCTGTTGCTTTGCAAAAAATCATAAAAGAATGACGAAACGGTCATTAAAAAAAAAAAAACAATATTTTGCATCTCTAGTTACACATTTAGCTGCAGCCGACTAGACAAAAAAAAAAAAACAATTATACATATAAGTATATTTTAGCGTTGTAAAACAAGCGGAAAAATAAATCGAAAACAATAGTAATAACAATTTGAAACAGTTTTAATAAGTATTCTGTTCCTAGGAGTTGTGTTATGGTGGGGCTCATGCCACGAAAGTGGCAAACGTAGTAATAATGTTTAGCATATCGCCGCTGGTTGCCAAGCGAGCCCAACGTTGTTGCTTAGTTGTTGCTATATATAGTTGAGTTTATTGTTGTTATTTTGTTGCAGTACGGAAAAATACTTTGGTTTCATTTATTTTTGATTTTTTTTTTTGGCTAATTCATATTTCTTATAGCCAGTTGCTGTAAAGTATTAAATAAAGGAAGCGTATAATTCAAAACAATGATACACTGATATTTCTGCATTCGATAAATACTTAATATACAAAAAATTCCCTCTTGATAATAAAAAGCTATTAAAATATTTAAAGCAATGACTAAATGAGATATTGAAGACATACAAAGTCAATATTTATGAATATGAGAACCTAAGGTGTTTGTTTATTTAAAGCACCATTCCCTATTTGAGTTGCGTTATCCCACATAGCTTGTCAAGTATATGACGAGAATAGAAAATTTAGCAAAATTTGGACAAATAACATACATATATAAAAATGTGTTGGTATAGCAGCACGAAAAGCTCACACTTTGGTATATCAAGCTATCTAAAAGAGCCTCCGAACTAAGTTTTTCCCATTTATCTATTTGTTGTTAAAAATATTTTTACTATTTTTTTTTTCGTTATATTGTGGCGCTGTTTGTTGCCTTGTTAAGCTCGATGGGAGCATATAGCACATTTTAATATCCCATTTTGTAAAACATGGCAAATAAAATCGACCACGACAGCGCGCAGAAAATAAGCAACAGAAAATAGCAATAGCAAATGGCAACGGTAGCCGAGTGCAACTTATTGCTATGCTCATATGCAGTTTTTGTTCTGTTGTGGTTGATTCTTCTTCCTTTTGCCATGGTCATGGTGGCAAGTGTGGCATTATCTTATAGTACGATGGCATGGCATCATTGCTAACACAATTCGTAAAGTTTAACAGCTATTTTGACGGCACATGTGCGCATGTCTGCTTGGCTGTCCATCTATGCATGTATGTATGCGCATATGTTGCCATCTACTTATGTATGCGCGTGTGTGCGTATCTATAAGCATGTGTGCGTATCTGCATACATAAAAATGTATTCCTCTACTTGTTTGTGTCTATAAGTTAGTTGAACTGTTATTTTAAACAACGTTTAAGTTTAAATAGGTTTTTTGCTTTTTTTTTTTTTTTTTTTTTTTTTTTTGTTTTTGTTTTTTTTTGCCTGTTGTTATTGCTGTTATTGTTGTAACGCGTCGCACAGTGGCATAAAAGACAGCTTAACCTCTGGCTCGTCGTTCGTTTTGCCATTTCGTTGCCGCTTGAGTGGGCCATAAATCATTCGGTCAAAAGGCATCAAACATCAATATGTCGATATATCTGTGCGATCGTCTTCCGCTGCGCAGTCTAATGCCTGCCACTCTCTGACTGCCTGCCTGCTTACTTGCCACACAGCTGCCACATATGCCAGAAAACAGCTATTTGACACACAAAGTACAAGAACAACAACACAAAGAAACCTAAAAACCGCAGTAATATTAATAGACTTCTAAAGAATTCGTAAAGCAAGAATGTTACGCACTGCTAGAGAATTACTAGAAAAATGCAATTCAACAAACAAAAAAGTTAAAAGTAGTAATATGTATTAATAAAATCAATGTTTTTTGGTATTTTTTTTTTGTGAAATGAACTTTACGAAAGAAATTTTGTTTGAAGTGGCCAGTAAAGTCTCAACTATTATTTGCCTTAGCAACTGCGGTGCATCTTTTATCGATATTTCAATATTACATACATGAATAAAGAGTAAAACTTACAGCTTACAGCTACTTTGTGTATGATATATCTTTTAGGAACTGGCTTTATATATTCACACAAGTAATAAATTTGTCTCATATGCGCCATTGTGATACCGTGAAGATCTCAACCCCCTACTCAAAACCCCAGTTCACCTTTTCTCTTACTTCGTTCACATGTTTCTATAAATCTTGTCCATCGGACGCACTAAACATTATAATAAATCAATTACAATTAGACCTACATATCCGTGAAACTGTCACCTTCAGCGCGTTAAGACTACCGCAGTCGGGTAACTGGACGGAAAGACTACAGGGTCATATCAGCAATCTCAGCAGGCTCCCTGACCGAGTTCAGGTATCAGATTACCTTGTTCCATCACTAAGTATTGAGAAGGGCTTCAATGTGACATTCCCATCAAAATGAGCGTGGAAGAGAGACAGCGTATGCAATAAGAAAGAAATCTCAATCTACAACGACGAATCAAATATGGATTGTGCTGTTGGAGCTGAGCTTTTCTCTTAAGTACCTAATGTGGCTTTTTCATTCCGTCCCAGTTTTTGGCATTGAAAGAAGTTACAAGCTCCTGAAGCAGATGCTAACAGGGGGTAAGGTGCATACATACTCAGACACTAGGCAGCGCTTAGCTCACCCAAAACGCCATCTAAAACCATACAAAAATATGCTTCAAGCAGCGGCCCCTATAGGATTATGCATATCCCTCATATAAGATCCTGGTAACAGGAACATCGATGGCAATAAGCAGGCTGACGAACTGGTGAAATCAGGGGCAGCCATGGACGTTAGCGCGGCAGCCAAGCTGAGCTGCCCACTCACAGCCACAAAACGAGACATCCACCTAAAATTTCGACAGCAGGCAACACTTCGATGCAACTCCGCGGACACTTGTAAGGTCACAAAGCAAACATTGCCGGCTTATAATGCGGCAAGAAACAATGGGCTAATCAGAAGGCCAAGAAAGGACATATTCCAGATCACAGCCACGATTACAGGACACCGGCCATTCGGTAAATACGCTGAAAGACTGGGGATCTTGTTCAATAACATATGTAGAAGCTGCAATCAAGGGAATAGTGAGGAATCAATACAACACTTTCTGTGCGAACGTACGACTCTTGCTCATATCAGACATACCACTTTCGGCAATTCTCTGCTTCCCAACTTAAGCCCACTCGCCGACTCAACATTGTCTAGCATAAGTAGTTTCATAATAACTCCAACTTGTTTCAACACACAGGCGAACTCTAGCAAGAACGCACAATATTAATTCCATGAACCATTAGCAATGCGTGGAAGTACTAAACACATTCATCATACACAAACACTTCCAACAAACGAGCAATGCGAAGCGAATGTGACCCTTTTTGCAAGTTTGCCAGTCATCTGTCTCATTACCCGATATTTTACACCACTCTGATACAGATAAGAATATGAGATAGTCCTGCTCTGACTCTTGTCTAATATAATTCTCAGGAACTTACCTTAGTTCCACATCCGGCCAGCTTACGTTTTAATTGTGTATCTTTTGGAGGACGTTTGGTGCAAATATTTACCACATAAACTCCCGGATGCTACAAATGGTTAATCTCCACCATATGGGTCAGAATTTTCTACCACGTACACTTCGACATTACAGAAATTTCATTTGTACCTCAAACAACAGCTTTATGTCCCAAATAGCTTGTAATTCTGAGAGCAAAGTGCTCTAAATCTGTAAAGAAAGAATCATTATTTTACATTTGTTTTGCTTTATTATTATTTATTTTTATAATATTTTTGTACTTCGTTCTTGTTATTGTTTCAGTAACACCACAGCGTGAGTGTTTATTTTAAAAGCTGATATTTCTAGTTAAATATGCGAAAGGGCAACTGTGAAACGAACAAAAAAACTCATGCTTACTACGAAGTCGGAAATAAGAAAACGATACAAAGTTCGAATGTGAAATAGTAAACTATATACCCAGACGTGCAGAAAGTATAAAGGAAAATACAATGTGAGTATGCTAAGCTTAAAGCGCTTTTCGTAGCAAGTAAAATTATATTTTAAGGGTTGATATGAATGTAACTTAAATAAGAAAAATTTTCCCATTTTCAGAAAATAATGCGCAGTTATATGAACAAAGTTATAATACTTCCTATATTACCATACACTGGGTATATTCCTTTTTGTTATAGTATGTAAGTTAATATAAAATAGCACAGGGAAATAAGAAATGTTAGTACAATGTATTCTGGTGTCATTGTTTTTGTTGTTTTTCAAATCTTTTCACAGCTATTTAATAATTCATGCACACCCGCTGCGTTAAACGTTGAACGCGCATTTCATAGTTGAAATGGATTCAGCTCACCTTCCACAAAGCGTATGTATGGCAAGTGAGCTGCAATAGCAACATGAACAACAACAACAACAGCAACAACAACAACAACAACAACAACAACAACAACAACAACAACAACAACAACAACAACAACAACAACAACAACAACAACAACAACAACAACAACAACAACAACAACAACAACAACAACAACAACAACAACAACAACAACAACAACAACAACAACAACAACAACAACAACAAAACCTCAGAATTAAAACACAGGCATGTATGTTGGTATGTGATTTTTGCGCATTTTACTCGTAGTCGTTGCTTTTATTTTTTGCTCCCTTCTCTGACGCTTGTCGCTTGTCGTACACCGATGCTGAATGTCTGTCTGGCGTAAAACGCGTAAATTACTACACGACGGGGTGGCTACCCGTGTTGATTTGGCATAAATTATCGAAAAAGTCATGCAACAGCCTTACCAGAGCAATAACAACAACAACAACAACAACAAAGGCGATGCGAAGCTTCGTGTTATTATTGATGTTGTTGTTGTTGTTATTGCTTTACTACAAGCTATTTTCTGCATTGTTTAATTGTTGGGCACAACAGTTTGTCACCATCCTGCCAACGAGGCAACGAGACAACGATACAACCAGCCAACGAGCCACAAAGCCAGCCATCCAATTAGCAGCCGTTTTAGGTGACTATGCCATGCAGGTAGCATACACAGCAATAACAGCAATTGGAGCAGCAGCAAATAAAATGTTGGCATTAATTATGACTTGTTGATCGATTGTTGATGAAGTTAAGTAGATAACATTTGAGCAATGGTGTTACAAAAGGGCAAACAAAAATGGTAAGCAGAGCGAAGTGGTAAGATTTTTATATGATTGAATGTTTTTTTTGCTTTTTTTGCAATTGTTAATGTTATCAACTGTGAAATTGTTCCTACAAGTTCGTTTCTTAAATCTTTTGAATTTGTTGCTTTACTTTATTTCTTTCTAGAATCTAGATGAATCTACGAAATCAGATAAATAAATGAAAGATAATAACACTTAGAGTGCCTATAGTGCTTGTATGCTCATGCATGCCATGCTAGAGGTTCCTGGTTCGAACCCGAACAGAGTAAAACTGTAGGTCTATCGAATTTGTAGGGAAAAAATAACGAACACTCTGAAAACTACGGAAGAAGTTCGGCATAAAACTCGTTTGAATTATATTCACGTCAAATGTATTATAATAAAAAACCTATGTATGTATGTATGGAATATACTTTTCAATGTTTAAAGTTCTATGGAATGCTTTTGTACATTTCTAAAAGGAATCCAACCAAATTTCAGTTATACCAAAATGCATCTCCAATAGCAGCTCTTTATTTCTACATGTTTAAATCATTTATTTGATTTTAATTGCAATGCAATTACAACAGCGAAACATGCATTTTAGTGACTACTGTTGTGTTGTTATGCACTTTCAACAACAGTAACAAGAACATACAAGAGAATGCTTGCATAGCGAGCGTTTGGTATTAAATATCAAGCAGAATAAGAACGAAAGCATACTCGGTATTGAACTTTAGCTACCCTTTTGTTTATGTCACAGTTTTATTGCATGAAAATGATACAATTGCAAAAAAAAAAAATCGGGTGTATTTTAGTTTCGTATACAAAAACAGCACATTTACTGGACAATGCGTGTGCATTTGTATGTGCGGCAGAACAGAAATTCGATATGTCCATAATGCGTATGTACATTAAGCCGTATCACGTTATATGGACAAAAAAAAGTTTAGTGTGTGTCAGTTTTATTTGAACACTTATGTCGAAAAAATATTTTTGGTGTAAAAATTTTTTTTTAGGCCCGCGTTAAAAACAGCTAAATCGCGTTTTTTGTAATAACTTCCTTATTTGATGTCGGATCTCTATCATCTTAATGTCGCTGAAAAGGTCTCGCCGAGCACTATATTTGGCCCATATAAAGTTTCGACCTCAAAGGTTGTTCTGAGTTTTACCTTTAAAAATTTTTGAGTTACTATCCCTAGATTTTTTTATTTTTATCACTAATACAAAGCTCTCAAAAAACCATGAGGACACCGCTAAAAAAGTTGTAGCCTTTATTCACAAACAAAAAAGTTATAACGTTGTAAAATGAAACACTTGTTTTTTTTATAAAAAAATTACACTGTAGGGAGGCAAAAATACCACAGAGAAACGGCGAAACACGTCAGCTTAATTTTTGGCTCCAGATTACGATGGCGTTTTTAGAAAATCCGGATTAGCTCCCATTTTCGAGATATTTAAAAACGAATTTTCAGTTTTCACATACAAAGCGATCCGATGGAGGTATGAGTAACTAAAGTAAAGTGTGTTGTTTTCAATTGTTGGCTGCATTTCTAGGGGCAGACGACGCACCCAGCGCAAGTATTGATAACACATTTAGACTTCCGTTGTCTCTTTATAATTTTACAACAAACTCTGGCAGCTTTTCTAAATAACTTGGATGATTTTACGATACGCACGGATGCTGAAATTGTGAAGCCAGCGCGCTGTGCTTAGAGGACCCACTTGAATACTTGCCAAATCTTCACTACAGCCATTATCATTCAATATAAATAACGTTGATCAGCACGAATAGTCCAATCATCAATAATAATTTTCATATTATGTGTCCAGTATTGGTAGCTGTTCCATCGCGGTACAGCATACTCAATTCAAGCGAGGACTTAGAATACTTTTTAATCAAAAACTCATATTGTATGGCGTTACTGCCTCATATAAATAAGAACTTGGGATAATTTTTCAAAAAACACAGGTTCCCATATTTTAAAACGGTATAACTTTTTTGTTTGTGAATAAGGGCTACAACTTTTTTAGCGGTGTCCTCATGGTTTTTTGAGAGCTTTGTATTAGTGATAAAAATAAAAAAATCTAGGGATAGTAACTTCAAAATTTTTAAAGGTAAAACTCAGAACAACCTTTGAGGTCGAAACTTTATATGGGCCAAATATAGTGCTCGGCGAGACCTTTTCAGCGACATTAAGATGATAGAGATTCGACATCAAATAAGGAAGTTATTACAAAAAACGCGATTTAGCTGTTTTTAACGCGGGCCTAAAAAAAAATTTTTACACCAAAAATATTTTTTCGACATAAGTGTTCAAATAAAACTGACACACGCAAAACTTTTTTTCGTGATACGGCTTAATGTACATTTAGGATGGTCCCCAAATGTAAGGAGACAAATTTTATAGCATATTTCCGCAACCTCACCGCCTAGGTCGATACTAATATAATCGAAGATACCACATATAAATGGTTGAGGGGTGTCGTGCACAGGGACCAAAGTTCAGAAAACTCTATGGAGACCCCAAAATGTATGTTTAATTTTTTGTATACTCCAAGAGAAAAGTTAATGGGTTTCCGTCTGCTATGAGATATCAAGACAACACTTCAAGTGATAGTCAAGAAATTTCCAATCTTTTTGCACAATTTTTCAAACATAATTATTCCAACATAGAAGAACTTCCATTTCGTAACTATCCATATCGATTATCTCCTAATACATCAATTTACAAACCATATATATCTGAAGATGACGTGTTATCAGCTTTATTATCATTAAAAGAGACATTTAGTTATGGTCCTGACCAGATACCAACATGCTTTCTAAAAAAATGTGCCATAAACCTGTTTAAACCACTAACTGCACTATTCAATAGTTCCTTAGAACAAGGCATTTTCCCTATGCTCTGGAAAGAGTCATTCATTATCCCCCTTCATAAAAGCGGGAGTAGGTCCTCCATAGAAAATTATCGAGGTATAGCAAATATTTCGGCTATTCCTAAATTATTTGAAGCAATAGTTACCAGTAGATTGTCTCATTCAACGTCCTCATTAATTTGTGATTCCCAACACGGTTTCTGTAAGGGTAAATCAACGGTCACAAACCTACTGGAGTTTACCACTAGTGTTTCTAATGGATTTTCTCAAAACTTACCCACTGATGTTATATACACGGACTTCATCAAAGCATTTGATAAAGTCAATCACTCCTTGCTGATTCTTAAACTTGATCTTCTTGGCTTTCAGCCCAGCCTTTTGCAATGGATATCTTCATATCTTTTAAATAGAACACAAAGGGTGATTTTCAAAAATGCTTACTCGTCTATTATTAATGTTACTTCAGGAGTTCCTCAAGGCAGTCACCTTGGCCCGATTCTGTTTTTGCTATTCATTAACGATATAGCTACTACAATTAAACACTCAAAAATTTCATTGTATGCGGACGACGTAAAGCTTTTTAGACCAATCTCTTCATTTGATGATAGAACTTTGCTTCAGGAAGATTTAAATTCCTTAGTTTCTTGGTGCGACACTAACTTAATGCCACTTAACCTCAATAAATGTAAATTCATGCGCTTTTCCCGGAAAACCGTACAGCCAGCTTCTTATGCAATAAATGGCTTAGGTCTCGAACAAGTAAATGAGTTTGTGGATTTAGGTGTAATAATGGACTGCAAACTTAGTTTTAACATTCATATTAATGCTACAGCAAATAAGGCAAGAGGTGTCTTAGCGTTTGTAAAACGTTGGTCAAAGGAATTCAGCGACCCATACATAACTAAAACACTCTTTACAACTTTAGTAAGATCTATATAGGAATATGGTTCCATAGTTTGGAATCCATACTATCAGATTCACTCTGATCGCTTAGAGTCAGTCCAAAAACAGTTTTTGCTTTTTGCTTTAAGAAATTTGCCTTGGTATTCTGGTTACAATCTTCCACCGTATACTAGCCGTTTAAAACTCCTTAATCTTCCGACTCTTGCAAGTCGACGAGAAATGTTAGGGGTAATATTTATCGTTAAGCATTTGAATGGCTTAATTCTTTCTCCTTTCTTGCTAGCTGAAATAAACTTTAACATTCCTTCTCGTTCAACAAGACACTTCAACCCTATCTATTTAAAGCAGTGTAAATCAAACTTTGAATTAAATGAACCTTTCCGGGGTTTATGTAAGAGCTTTAATTCCTATTCCAGCTTTTTAGATATTTCGGACTCACTTTTCATTATAAGGGAAAAAATACTATAATATAGTATCTTATCTTAACACATAGTAGCGATTATTCTGTTATAATTCTCAAGACTAACTTCAAATGTACTATACTCAGCTGATGATTTTATTTCTCTGTAGCTGAGCAGTTTAAGATCTCGACGCTTAACAAACTCCTGCCACTCAACACCTCGGCGTTTTATGTAAATAAAAAATATCCGTACGTCTTGCGGGTGCGCCTCTCGTGCGGTCGGGCGGGATTGGAGGACGTGGGTTATTATTATTATTATTATTATTATTATTATTATTATTATTATATCTAATGCCCAAAATCGATGGTTCTATACTGAAAAATACCAAATGGTCCAATTCGATAGTCTTGTACTCAAGGATATCAAATATAAATTTTGGTCCTGATCGGAGACGGTTAAGGAGTGCCGCATAGGGGTCCCAGCGGGGGTGGTTATCTGAACTTTTATATCTTTGTGACACCAATTAGCCGCACCGATCGGGACCAAAATTTATATGCGGTATCTTTGAGTAGATACAGCAATATCGATTGTGATTATTATATTAAAAAAAAAATTAAATAAATTTTGTTTGTCTTCATATGGTAATCTGAACTTTGACCTCTGTGCGACACCTTTTGTCAATCTCCGATCATGACCAAAATTTATATGTGGAATCTTTAACCGTGCTGTTACCGATATACGCGGTTAGACCGAAGAAAATCGCTAATTTGATTTTTTAAGGACCACCCAAATGTACATACATCTTTATGTAGGTATGTATGGGAATGCGTACAATGTCTTTTTCGGCTGTCCAAGATTCTATGTATTTAGAAGCAAGTGTTATAAAGTATGTGAAAGAGATTAGTCCTCTGAGTCGGCGGTAAAAGGGGGTGCTGCTAGACGACTGATTTGCAGCAAGTAACATACTCGTAATAGATAGTGAAAATATTGAGGAGCCTAGAAAGGTAACAACGGGAGGCCTAGAATATACCCATGGTAAGGAATGCCTGCCGTAAGACTAAAATCCACCGGTATACTTAGAAGGTTGATGGCCCAAAAGACGTTCGCACAATAGTCAGGCTGGTGTCAGAAAGGGTTAGTACCCGAGAATGCCGGATTTATCCGGCAAATGGCTGTTACATCCCTATAATCCTACAAATTTTCGGGGAGTGTCTTGGTGGTTACTACCACAACAACAACGAACGGCGAAATTAGCTAAATCTTTCCGGCTTCGAGTCTATATATAAACACATTTTGTTAATATATAGACCTAAAGTCGACAAGAAGTAGCTAAGGGGATACTATACCTATATACATATAGAAAAACGGATATGTAGAGGAGCTCAACAGGATTTTTAGCCTCCCGCATTCAGTTTTTATGTCCGGTTATTTCCATTTACAGCACTTTCAATGAAGAACACGGATAAAGATCTGCGAGTGCAAGTTCGATTAATAGGGTAACAACATGACCAGAACGTACGCAATTCGGCACACTGACAGTAGGAGGTTTACAAATATTTCCGATACAAATAGATTCGAGCAATGAGAGGAAATAGTTTACAAATTGAAAAATTGGCTATCCACTGAAATAATATAAATGTTGTACATAATTTTATTATCTCATTTTCATCTTGCGCGAATATCAATTTCAAAATAACGTCGAAAAAAATTTATGTTGAAATTAAAAGAATGTCAACATTTAAACAGCGAGCAAAGGCAATTGCTTTAAGACATTGAAAACATTTATGGCGAATGGTGGAACACTTATATATGGAGAGAAAATTATGCTGTCAAAGCTAATTATCGCCAATATAAAAACAGTTAATTAAGGAGCAGTAATAAGGGCGGCGCGGCAATATGACAGATGAAAACACGTTTCGTTTTATGACAATTTTTCGCGGCTAGCACGAAATATTTAGTTTTTTTTTTTTTTCAATTTTAATTGTTGTAAGTGGAAAAAAGTGGAATGTCTTTTTTTTTACACCTCAAAAAGGTATGTATGTAGTTATTTTATTCGTCACTGCAACAAAAAGGCGATGTGATGATGCCAAATAAGCAAAAACCACTAGCAAAAAGGAGTTATAATTAATATGCGACATATAATGCCCAATTTAAAGTGGAGTAAAGGTGGGAAGGAAAAGGAAAAAGAAGAAAGAGATGGCAGAGAAAAAAGCGAAAAAAACGGAGCTGATATAAATTCGTTGCTGATGACGAAGTAGAACAACCTACAACCTAAAGAGCTCGCTATAAGTTTCTAACTGATTTTGTGCGTTGTATTGATGATGTGCGAAGATCGATACGAGCAGTGCCCATGGCGCGACTGATGACAGTAATGCACACTTGCGTGTAAAGAAAGAAATAAATAAATAACTAATGTAAGAAATTGGGTTCATTTATGTATGTTTGTATTTTGACATAATTGGCAACATTGCGCACACACGTATGCGCAGATCAATGATTTTGCGTTCATGCGCTTGCGTCTGCTTCGCACATCAAACGATCATTTACAACACAAAAATGCACCAGTGGCATGTGAAAAATCGAACAACCACATTCATTTATACATAAAAGGGTCACAAGGGAAAATAATATAAAAACAAAAGAGAAGAGAACACAAAAGCCAACAAAAACACATATAAACAAAAGGTAAAAATTTCATTAAAAAAATGCAGCAAAAATTAAAAATAATTTTGCGCGCAACCGAGCGAAATACAAATATAATAATTGCAACATTTAACAGATACACACATATCGACGCTTCCAAACAATACTGTACTAAGTCGACTTAGTACATTTTCCCGTTTTTGTCGTTTTCAAGTAGGGCGTGCCTTAATTTAGACGCTGTCTAATTTTGGTATCAATCGGACAATACAATCAAAAGTTATAAGCAAAAGTGTACATATAATACAACTCGAGATTTTTACAGAATAAAAACTTTGAGAGCTTGCCATGAAAAACCACGTAGCAAATTTTTATTTATTTTTTTTTTTATATTAAGCGTACCCTGAATTTGATATTAACGAGTTTTGGTGTTGATCGTTCCATCCAAACAGAAGTTACAAGTGGAAATATACTTAGCATACAATCGAAGTTTCATATAAAGTTTAAAATTTGAGAGCTTCTCCTGCAAAACACAGTTTTCAGACTTAGTACAGTTTTATTTGGAAGCGTCGATATATACATACTCGCAGTGCGTCGTTATCATTGTCAGTCGCCGGCAGGCACACATTTGTCATAATACCCGATATGGACAGCTATGTATGACGTGCTTGGAGCGACGCAATGCGACGATTGATGCGTTCAGTGATCGCTACTGGCCAACGGCACTGACCCTATGATCATCAGTAACAGCAGCCGCCGCCAATATTCCTTAACTGAATGCTGTGAATTTTTGCAAAAATAAAATCATAAATGACGCACATATGTATGTGTGTACGTCACAGAAGAGTGACAAAAAAGGATATTAACAACAACAAAAATAGCAATATAAGTGCAAATACAGCACGTTGCTATAATTATGCCACAACTGCACAATGGATATGTCTGTTTAGGGACGTCATTTTGTTGTTGTGTACGATGTCGAGCTGCATATGCGATGCTTAGCTTATGATGACTTCGAGTAATTGAATATTGTTGATTTTGTTGTATGCTGCGTTTAATTTGTTCAGGATACTTTGATCATATAACACCAATTATGAATATTCTTTATAAATTTATGTATAGCCTGGTTCTCAATACAACGTGAGTGAAAAAATGATGAGAAAACTTTCAAACTGCCCTGTACATCTAGCCGTATCTGCATACTGGAGTCGACTATACTGACCCTATACAAGTATGCCCTGATCGGCGAAGAGGCCTTTTTGATCAGCATGGTGTCGAAGGCAGCGCATTTGGCATTTGTATCAGACCTCTACACTAAGGTCATCATCATGACGTTTATTCGTTTTTACCTTTAGCTATGGACATTTGACGTGAAAATGAGACTACTGTGATCTAAGTCGAATGCTGAACACTTAGCGAATCTCCTAATTATATGATCAGCTATCAAGACAATAAATCGACAGCATTTCATGATAACCTCCGCTCTATGAACCGGACATTTACTTATTGTCGCAACTTTAATACCAGCTCTTCTCAAGAAAATACCAGTTCGAGGGCCTGAGAATCGCATTGACTATTACACAGATATTTCGAAAGCTATGTAGTGATAGTTACTTACACGAAAGGTGAGGCAAAAGTTTAAGATAGGCGACGTAGTATTTGTAAGAAATGAATCAACACCTCCAATTTAAAGAATATGGGAAGGGTGACGGGCTTCCACCCAGACAAAGATGACTTAGTACGCAATGTTACTCTTTGGACGAGTAACGGCTAGATTGGATGCCCAGTTCAAAAGTTGTGCCCTCTACCCATGGATGGTGTTGAGTCTCAACAGCCATCGAGCCTCAAGGCAGGATAATGTTTTGGCGAAGTGACTGAGTCAACAAAAAGAAATCGTGTTCAGTGGACATGCTATCGGAGCGGGATTTGGAATGTGCGGAAACTTTATATTTATATGGATATATACATAAATAGCTGGCATGCAACAATACTACCAGCCTCGACAGTTGACATTGTTCAGGGAATACACTAAATAAAAAGCAGAAGAGTCAAGTAGAAAAGTTTGTGAAGAATGAGTAGATAATGAAAAGGAAAGGAAGGTGGTAAAGAACAACAACAAAAAAAAGATTCAATTTTTTTTTTGGTAGTCATTTATTTTTTGGCTATTCACGAATTTATACTTGTTTAGTTATTTATATAAAAATAAAACTGCTTATATAGATACATATAACAATTGCAAATACTTGTATAACAGCGCCCACAATTGGGTATACACGAACTCAAACAAAAGTTTTTTTTTTTAATATTTATGTATTTATTTTCTTTTTTTATTTCTTTTTTCACATATACGGCAATCTTCTTTTTTACAAACTCTGTCAGCGGAATTCAGAGCATTGTGTCATTAATATAGCAACAATTTTAATTAAAGCAAATATTTTATAAACGATGCACGCATGAATGATGGCTTGCTAACGATCTTCATATTTTCATTATTTTTGATTTTTCGGGAATGTCGCCAAAAAATTCTTAATTTTTATTTATGTATTTATCTTTTGCCGATTTTGCCTGCAAATATTTTATTGCGAAATATTTAATAATTTTGCAGCAATTTCAACTTTTTTAAGCTTTATATGTACAAGTACAAGTAGGTAGGACGACAAATAAAAATAAGTGCTTTGGTAACTTTTGGTGGTCATAGTTGAGTTTGCTCTTTTTCGGTTATGAATTCGCGATCTTTTAATGGTTTCTTCTAGGTTTTTAATTTATTTTTTCAAACTCAAGTATTTATATTTTTAACCTATACTCGCAAAGCACCAAAAAAATTTTCTAATTAGTAAAAGTCCAATTATTGGATTTTTTAAGAGCAGCGGTCATCTCTCGGCAGTGGGCGGCATACCCTCCGAGTGTATTTCTGCCATGAAAAAGCTTCTCACAAAAAATGCATTCGCCGTTCGGAGCCGGCATAAAACTGTAGGTCCACCCAATTAGAAGGAAAAACAAAAAGGAGTACACCTCGAATTGGGAGAGAAGCTCGGTCATAAAAACTCGTCAGAGTTATAATAGCGCCATTGTTTTATTATTATTATAACCTATACTCGCCAATTTTGCATGCTAAAGAACATTATTATGCTGATGAGTAAGAGATCAAGCCCTACTTACAAGTTTTACTTCAATCGAAAGTTCCAAGACCTTTGTATTACTCTTCTATGGCCTCGTAAAAGTCAAAAGAATAATTTCTATGAATATTTTCATAATAAAATTATCTATACTGGCATTACTGCTACTCATTGTCCTACGTCGTTGCTCACTTTTGCAAACCGCCTGAACTCAATTGCTACCTTCATAATTTATGTCACTTTATGACTGATTTTGAATCGTCAATATAAAGCGAAAAAATTACGCCACGTTTCACATTATAATGGCATAAATTAAAACGATTGTCAACGAACATACATACATACATACATACATACATACATACATTCAAACATATCAACTCAATTGCTATAGAAATGAAAACATTCGTAATAAATTTTTCTTTCGTCTTTTTGCTACACTTGACAATAACTTCCTTGGCCAGTGTGCTCATAAGTAATTATTTTTCGAATGCAATCGATCGTATTGTATTCCCTTGAGTTGAGCATTTAAAATGCACTTTTTGTATTGTAGGTAAGTAATTGTTGGAATTTTGTTAATTTTTTTTTTGTTGTTGTTCACTCCATATATTGATTGACGATTTTGATTACCCGATTACACATTTTTGCAATATTAATTTTTTTAACGTTTCGAAGCATAACCTTAATTGAGGAGTAGTCTGCATATTTATAGGCACTTATGTATATTATAGATATATGTATGCACGTCTGCATATTCATATATGCCATATTTGTAGCAATTAATAAAGTTTTAAGAATTTAAAAATCACACCTTACGTTAATTGCAATGGACAAGGACAATTCGAAAAGAAAATTATATGTACTTGGTACGCAAGCAAAAAGCGCGTAGTTTTCGAAGCGCAAGTAAGAAAGATTTATTTTTTATTATTTGCAATTTGCATTTTTTTATTTTCTTTAGTATACGATGGGACTCTGTTCCATCACTTTCAATGGTTAAAAAGTGGTTTACTAAAGTCCCTTGTGGTCGTACTAACGCAAGTGATGTCGCAGGTTCTCCATAGTCACCCTAAAGAAGTAGTCACGTCAGAAATCGTCCTGTAAAAAATTGTGCGATTAGTCTCGAAACAGATTTGTCCCGCATTCCTCTTTTTCGGGTACAATTGGTCGACAATTACTCCTCAATTATACCCCGATGGGTAAACATGTAGACTAATTGTTGACAATTGTACTCAAAAGGTTATAAGCGAACTTCGAAATAAACTTTTGTTCAGATATAAAAAGGTACAACTTACATTACAAATCCGATTGGACATCAAAGTAGAGTAGTCACCTTCGTACTCGTGTAGGTATTAGTCATATCATAGGACATGCGCAAACAAAACACTTTATTACTTTATTCCATATAAAGAGACCACAAGTTGTACTAGTCGCATGCTCCTTTGTGAGCGATCCCGGACACTTGCCGCATTATTCGCATTTTTGCAGAGGTCAGAACGAATTTTCGCACCACTTTGTTATCATAGATGAAACTTGGATCCATCGCAATACACCAGAAACCAAGAACAATTGAAACAGTGGATTTCTGCGGATGAACCTGCACCAAAGAAGCCCAAAGTGGGTCTGTTGGCCAATAAGGTTACGGCGACAGTTTTTTGGGCTGCACGGGGTGTCATTCACATCGATTATCTTGCGAAGGTTAAAACAATTACTTACCGGCGAATATTGCTCAGAGCTTTTGGACAAATTTGATCTGGATTTGAAGTAAAAACGACCGCATTTGGCAAGAAAAAAATACTGTTTCATCATGGCAATGCACGACCGCATATGTTGTGTAGTCACCATGGCAAAAGTTTATTAATTGGGTTACGAATTGCTAGCTATCCCAATCGTAATTTCCAGAAAAATCTCCCTTCCATTATTTTCTGTGTACAGCTTGAAGAAATGGCTGGGTGGTAGGAGATTTGGGTTAAATGAAGTGGTCATCACATAACCAAATGCCTATTTTGAGAGCCTTGATACTCCAATTTTTTGACAGGAAGAAAAAAAGTTAGAAAAACTCTGTACTAAGTGTGTCCAGATAAAAGGAGATTATGTTGAGAAATAAAACACATTTCTGCCAAAAAAAATATTTATTTATTTATTTATTTATTTATTTACGGCCTTTTCAAACAACCCTCGTAAGTGAGTTGGTTTTATTAATATTTTTCATTTTTTTTTTTGTATACGATACGTTGTCATTCTAGCTTATATGTACAATGTACATATGTACATATAAACCAATTGAATGTTATCAATAAGAAAAATATAACAAGCTGAACTAAATGATGCATGCCTGCGCATACTAATCAGCCATGAGCTTGATATGGTTTGCAGCTTTTAACCTTGCAGATTTATTTATGCAGTGCTTCGATATTACTTGGACGGATGCGTGAACTTAAATATATATATTTTTTAATTTGTGGCTCTTTTTATGTAAGCTTGTTTGTTTGTATCATTTCTCATCATTTCGCTTTATTAATGTCCTAAGTAGTTAATATCAGCGATCGTTATGATGTCTATGTTTTTTAATATTTTTAAGCAGATCGGTGACATGCAGATCCACAGTTTGCAAGAGAATTTTGTTTTTTTTTTTTTGTTTCTTATTGTTTGTTTAGTGTTCTGCTTTTAGATTAATACTTTGTATAGTAAAATTTCAAAAGAATTGTTTTGCCTTAAGTGAAGTTTTTTATTTATTGTGTAGGTGTAAAAATTTGCATTTTTGTGAGGCAATCGACAGGAAATACTTAGCAAAATTTGGCAAAATTCTTAAATGCATTATGCGATATATCAAAACGCCTTATGGTGGCGAAAGTAGATATATCATTTTTTTTAATGTGATATATAGCATAAGCTCGAAAAAATTTCAGTTCGTTAAATATGTAGATATGTAAATTTTTTTCTTCGTAATTGCACCGGATGTGTACATCAAACCTTTAAAAAAAAATGCATTGCAATGCAACGCTGCAAACGCTTAATTTATTTGTAATAATAATAAAACTGTAGAGCCTCAAAATAAATATGAATTAAGTACATGAAATGTAGAGGCAAACATAAGCAACAAAAATACCGTCTACTTTTACAATGACCAATTCACAAAAAACTTCAGCTATACAGTGCACACAGTCAAATTGGAAACAGCAGCGGCGCTCAGCGCAACAAGTGCACATGCATTAAAGTGCTAGAAGTAACAACGGAAAATTAATTCTTAAAGAAATTCATGCAAATGAACTTGTTGTTGTGTCATTCATTCATTGCGCTAACAATTTTTTCTTTCTTTCATTCATAATATTTATATAAGTATGTATGTGTGTCTACACAGAAACATATGCATGTATATGAGGTTATCACCCTTGCATTCATGCAGCATTTGTTGCACGTACAAAAAGCTATTGAACGCTTTGGAATTTGAGCTTTTTATATACATATGCATACATACACACATAAGACTACACATGCATATTTGTGTGTAAACATGTTTACTTCAATGTGTATGTAAGTGCTTAAGTGCTATAATTTTGTATATTTGTATGCACATACATATGTGTTGTACATAAGTGCATATTTAACGTGTGGCAGCCATGTGGCGTTGTTTCCTGCATATATTTTATGCCATTTGCGATTGGCGGAGGTATGTAAATAAACTAAAATATAAAATAAATTAAAATTTTTAACAGTCAATCAAGTGGCAACGTGTGCTGCGCGACATTTTTGCTTAAGGGTCAAGAAACTGCCTGTCCAAATTTAGCAGTAATTACAAGTAATTTAGTAGGCAATTTATATGCAAAGCTCACGATAGCGTTAAGAATAAGACAGTATGCACATATGTAGATTAGTCGCAATACGAAAAGTTTGTAAGAGTTTTTACAAAATAAAATTGGGAGGAATTAGCAGTAAGAATTCTAAAGCTAAATTTTTCTAGAAGATTTTTGAGTATGCAATTTTGCAGCTCATTCAATTTTAATATAATAATATGCAACATTCAACTTTTTGAAAATTTTCATTGGCTTCTCGGAAATTTTAATTGGAACGGTCTCGCATACATATAAGGCCTACAGAAAAAAAACTGAATTTTTCACAAAATTGAGAATTTAATTTTTTACACTAAAATTGGTTGGCTACATAACAGTACACTTAGAAATCTCCTAAAAATCTTCTATAAATTCTGGCCGCGCTTTGAAATTTTTATTCCACTTTTAGAAATGTCTACGATTTTTCAGATTTTTTCCATAAGCTTAGAAATCCTGCTTAAAACGATTTTTATTGAAAAATTGTCTGTGTTTTTAAACGAAAATAAGAAAGTAATATTTTTGACAGAACTCTTTGAAATAAAGTTAAAAACTCTGGCGTATGATTTTTTTTGGAGTCACTGTATATATTTTTCAAAAAAATCGACTTTTAACACAAATTATTAAAATTTTGCATTAAACAAGCAATTTGGAATAGATGTAGGCAATCAAATATTTTTGGCCGCATAAAACTTGAAAATCTACCCCTGTGGATCGGCCAATATCATTCCATGGATTTTATCAACGATTTCTGACTTATTTTGTGCGACTTGAATGTTCGGCATCACTTGTGCTGGTGCGACCACAACGGAGTTTAGTAAACCACTTCTTAAACATTGAGAATGGTGGATCAGAGTCCCCATAATATTCGTTAAGCCTTTTCTTGATATACTTTATGTTTTTTTACGAATAGTAATAGTAATACCTAATCAGCACAAGAAATTCACTTTTTTCCATTTTTGTTAAAACAAACGAGGTTTTCGGCTTTAAATAGCTGTCAAATATAGACCAGATTGCGCAGGTTGCTCAAACTTTGACAGTAGTCATTTAAGAGATGGTAGTTCACCTCGAAGAAGTTGAATTCAAAATTACTGATCGCCAAGTTCAAACTGTCATAGACTTATCAAACAACCTTCGTATCATACATTGGGTGTGAATCGTATACAGCTATGTAAGAGAGCTACACGCAATACCTTAAAGTTCTCGTATTCATTTTATACTTGCTTCAAAAAATCCTTTAACCAATAGATATTCCTTTTTTTAGTTTAAAATTCGTAAACCGTTTCCCTTAAATCCAATTTACTTGATTTAGTTGTCTACTTGTATTGCTTGTCGCCCGTCTGGCGCCTGCTTTTAATTTAATAGCTTTTTAATGTGTAACCAAGCAACATTTGCATAAGTAGGGCTAGCAACAAACTGCTATGAGTATACATATGTATACACATTTTATAAGGATTGCTCGGGAAATACGACTAATTAGCATTCAGAGTTGTGTGTCAAAACTAACATTAACAAAATAGTAGAAGAAAACTCAATTAGAAAATTTGGTGACACACAAGCAATTCAAATATAGTAATTTAAAGATATACATACAAGCAAACATACATATACATAGCACATTAAATAGACTAACAATTACTTGTTAACATATTTAAACTGATGGCGTTTTCCGTTTCTAAAAAAAAACTCATGTACGTGTTAAATTTGTAATTGGCTTGTTAGCATGAGGGAAAATTACATACATATAGACAGTTATAAAAATGTCGACATGTATGTCTACCTCCTTTAATACGCATAAAACAATCACAATAGCCATTTAAAGCGCCAAGCCCTTCGCTAAGTTCTGCCACTAATCTAACTTACGGAACCCACCAACTAATAGTGGCAGTACGAATCGTAATGTATTACCTGACACTCTCAATCAACCCAATCAATTTGACAAATCTCCTGCGTCAATCACACCAGCTTGGTTGATTGTTATACTCAGCTGTACTAGTACACAGAGTATTATAGTTTTAATCACATAACGGTGGATTGTAACAGAATGAAATAATCGAGATAGATATAGACTTATATATATCGAAATGATCAGGGTGAAAAGAGAAATCGATTGAGTCATGTCCGTCCGTCCGTCCGTCCGTCCATCTGTCCGTCCGTCTGTCCGTCTGTGTGCACGATAACTCGCGCAAAAATTGAGATATTTTGATGAAATTTGAAATGTAAGTTGGTATCAAGACAGGAACGGATGGTATTGAAAATGGGCGAAATCGGACCATGACCACGCCCACCTCCCCTATATAGTAAAAATCGGAAATTTTGTATCTCAGTCACTAATAGAGCTAGAGTGATAAAATTTCACACACGTATTGAGCTCAGGCTCTTATGAAGAAATATGGTGAAATTTTGGAAAATGGGTGGTGCCACGCCCACTTATTAAGGGGCAAACATTGGATGTTTTATGAGTCATAACTCAGAAACCGTTGAAGATATATCGATGAAATTTGGTAGGCGTGATATACTTACACAGGCAAATGTTTGGACGAAAAATTGCCAAAATCGGTTGATGACCACGCCCACTTTTATATATGGGTATTATAAAGTGACCTAATAAAAACATTTTAAGCGATATCTCTGTCAAATATAAAGATATATCATTGAAATTTTATGCAAGGTGTCCAACTATGGACATAAAACAAAAAATACAAAAATTTTGGAAAATGGGCGTGGCACCGCCTCCTTTTAGAAGGAGGAATATACGAGATTTCTGAGCCCATAACTCGGCAAATAATCGATATATTATTACGAAACTTGGTGTATACACTTTCACTACTTGTAGTAATACATGTTCAAAATTTTAGCGAAATCGGTTGACGACCACGCCCACTTATATATATGGGTATTATAAAGTGGCCTAATAAAAACATTTTAAGCGATATCTTTGTCAAATATAAAGATAATTCATTGAAATTTTGTGGCATGAGTTCTACAATAGATCGGAAACAAAAAATAGAAAAATTTCGGAAAATGGGCGTGGTACCGCCTCTTTTCAGACAAAGGAATCAACGAGATTTCGGAGCCCATAACTCGACAAATAATTGAGATATTATGACGAAACTTGGTTTATACACTTTTATAACTTGTGTTAATAGACACGCAAAAATTTATTGAAATCGGTTTATGACCACGCCTACTTTTTAACAAAGATATTTCTGGAACACCCTTTGAGAATTTGTAACGTGACATCTTTGTAACTCATAAAGGGATGCAATTTTGCACAAAGAATAATATTCATAAGCTTAGTTGGATGACTGATAAAAATTTAGAAAATGGGCGTGGCTACGCCCACTTTATGCAGCACTCGCTTTATATAAAGTACACCGTGTTTCCATCAAACGCAAACAAACAATGAAAGCATACAGCTGAGTATCTAATGTTCGATTCCACTCGAACTTAGGCTTCCTTACTTGTTTTGTCTTGCTTTTGGCACTTTCTGAAGTATCTTTTTCACCAAAGTTTTATGTTCTCACTCGACAATTTCTATGCTAATTTTTTATGTCTTATTTACATAATCACACGCATACACATGCACACACAGAGAAGAACACTCAAATAAGTCCATATGTATTCAAGCTAGCATAGCGCTCCACACTCACTCACATACTTATATAGTACATCGACGAATTTAAATTTATGTATGCCCATTATTTGACTTGGCGCGTCCCTTTTAAATGCATATTGTTCCCTTTAATTTACACCGCAACGCTACGCGCGTTATAAAACTAAGAATGCTAACTAAAAAGGACATCAAACGGGCATGCCGCCCTCTTGTGTAAAAATTTAGATCTTTTACAATCGTTCTAGCACCTACTTGTCGTTTAGGGCCCATTTTGTTGCAAAATGAATAAAAAGTAGTATATTACTTTTCTTGCGTCTATTACACTGCTCTTTCTCTATTGGCCTTATTTTCATGTGTGGCATACGCACAAACACTCGTTGTTATTGTTGTTGTTGCTGTGTTTTCGCTGTGTAATGCCCATACGTTTCACTCGTAGACCAGTCTTTGTAGTGCCGCAATTTTTGTGGCAACAATTCTGTGGACATTTGAAAGAACAACCTATGTCGAACTAAGTGCATTTTCAGCTTTTTTTTATCATAAAGATACACTTTAAAATACGCTTCTTTCTGTGTAATCGGTGTTATGATATCACTTGGGGTTCAGGAGATATGATGCATCGAAAATCATCTTAAGTCCATATTTTTCACATATGCATTTGTCTAAGCCACTTAACTTAAGATAAGATAGAAGTGATAAGAAAAATTGCAGGAATTCTTCTTGAAAAAAGAACCTAATTTAATTTAGGTGGCATATTTTTTTTCAATATGCTTTTGAATAACCAACCTAATTACCAATTTAACTCGATTTTCTATCATATTTCAGTTTGCTAAATGAACTTAATTCCAATTAGGAGGATAAAATTCTATAAAAGTTTGATGAAAATCAATTTGAAAAAAGAACCTAAATTGAGATAAGTTGGTGTTTTTTTTTTTTGTTTCAAAATCACAATTTGGAAAAAGCACTTATTTTATTTGAAACTAGCTGACCCGGCAGACGTTGTTCTGCTAAAACTTATTCCTATGAAGCCTAAAGAAAAGTCTTTGATTACAGTATTGCTAACTATTATCTTAGAGTCCATCTTAATGACTGCGAATAACAAAAAATTGTCTATTCTCTGAATAAAAGTTATAGTTATATTCGCCGCGACAAACCTACTTCCCCCGATCCCTATCACTATCTCAATCCCTATCCCTATCCCTATCCCTATCCCTATCCCTATCCCTATCCCTATCCCTATCCCTATACCTATACCTATCCCTATCCCTATGCCCATCCCTATCCCTATCCCTATCCCTATCCCTATCCCTATCCCTATCCCTATCCCTATCCCTATCTCTATCCCTATCCCCATCCCTATCTCTATCCCTATCCCTATGCCTATGCCTATCCCTATCCCTATCCCTATCCCTATCCCTATCCCTATCCCTATCCCTATCCCTATCCCTATCCCAATCCCTATCCCTATCCCTATCCCTATCCCTACCCCTATCCCTATAGCTACCTACCTTTACCTTACCGGGACCGTCCATCACCATCCGGGCCCACTACTTTAGCCATCTCTGGGAAACAGCCTTAGAAATCACAATGAAAATAGCTGTATGTGGAAGCCTGCTAAACGCTTTTCATTTTCTACCAATATCGCTCGAAAACATTCAGGGGTTATCCGGGTCCACGCTTTGACCCAAATTTTGGAACCCGGCCTAGGCATCACTATTTAAAAAGCTCTTTGCTGAAGTCCTCCTCAACAGCTTTCATTTGATACCAATATCGCTCAGAAACTTTCCAGGGTCATTCGGTCCCACGTTTTAACCCATATCTGGGAACCCGGCCTAGGTATCGCAATAAAAATAACTTTATGTTGAAGGCCTGTTAAACACCTTTCATTTGATACCAATATTGCTCGAAGGCTTGGTGGATCGATCTGGGTCCTCATTTAGGCCTGTATTCCGGGAAGCTCCCAATTTTTCGAAATTCTATATACCCTACTATGTGCACTAACACCACATGAATCTACTGTGAAAATTTCATAAAGAACGGTTGGTTACTTTGGGAATTTATAGACGACACACATCCACAGATGCACACATACGCACATACACACCGATTTTTCCAATTTTCGGACTTTTCCGGAGGGATTTTCCAAAATTTTCTTCCGTACGAACTATCTCCTCGAGAATACGAACAATTGACAAAAAGTTTTACAGAAATCGGCCCAGCCGTTCTCATCTGATGAGGTTAGTAACATTTTTTACACCATTTTTATATATATAGATCTATTTAAATAAAAACCGTTACGCCAAGAAATAAAAATTCAATTTAAAATGAACAACAGAAGATTGTTTTATCATGTAACGCTCTTACTTCTATGAAAATATATAACAGAAAAACTCTCTGCACTTGCAAAACTGTTTTTTGCTCTCCTGTAAAATTGCGAAATTAGACTTAGGTTGCTTTTCCAAATGTCCACAGAATTATGCACTTTCGCACATATAACTATATGTGTGTAGATGTTTACACTCTTAGTAGAAATGTCCCACTTGAAAATTAGTTTGCTGTTTAAAAGACTTAAGCAACAAACTTGCTTGATTAACTCTGTGTGCGTGCACACGGAATTTTGTGCTTTCTCCATACTCCGCGAGAGTTCGAGTTGAGTTTAGCAATATCCACACCCTTTTTAATACAGAAAATTTAGCAGCCGCTGTATTCAAAATGCTTAGATTGGTAAAATAATTTGGCATTCCAATTATAAGAAAATTGTAATAAAATCTAATAAAAGACAATCCTACTATATAGGGTAATAATGTAAAAAGTATGTAATATACATATGTTATACCCACCTTAAATAAATTCAAAGCGCTACTTGCAACTCATCAGACAATGGTGGCAATGAAAGCATCGATGTGATGGTCAAAGCTGCAGAACATTAAAATATTTATAAATACGTTTAATATATTTCCCTCTATATTATACTCGTAGATCGCACAGTAATATGTTAGAGCGAATTTTTTTGTTTGATTCTGTTGTCCTTTAATGCGGTGACCAAACATTTTACGGCCCAGAAGTTATTTCTATCGACACCCACCGGTGGAAGTACAGAAAGAGGTCACCGTAGGATGCCAGCACTATAATTCGAATCGAATAAGAGCAGAAGTACTACGGTGCAGTGAATCGCTTCCACGCTTATAAGCGGAGCCCTTCCCTACACTTCAACAAAAGCTCTCGAAACCATACTATTCCTTCTTCCCGCGGATATACGGTGGAAACTCGTGGCCAAGCTCAGTGCAACCGAACCTTAGAGAGACCACAGATTTGGGCACGCTCAAATTTTAAAAAATGTTCCTGTCTATCAGGCTAAGCAATTCTGCTTCCCATATGGCCAATATGGTCGCCTGACAGATATGTCTAAGAGTAACTCTAGCACTATCTTCTCTGACAGCCATGTTGTCATAAAATCCTTACAGAGTAGCAATGCTACGTTTACATATATTAGCATTGAAATGAAGGGACTCTTTAAACAAACCAGCGGAAAGATGTGACCTGGACGTCATTTGAATCCCAGGCCAAAGTGAAATCCAGAAAAACGAGTTAATAAGAGAAGGTAAATAATAATAATAATAATACAATGGCACTATTATAACTCTGACGAGTTTTATGGCCGAGCTTCTCTCCCAATTCGAGGTGTGCTCCTTTTTGTTTTTCCTGCTAATTGGGTGGACCTACAGTTTTATGCCGGCTCCGAACGGCGAATGCATTTTTTGTGAGAAGCTTTTTCATGGCAGAAATACTCTCGGAGGGTATGCCGCCCACTGCCGAGAGGTGACCGCTGCTCTTAAAAAACCTAATAATTGGATTTTTATTAATTGAAAAATTGTTTTGGTGTTTTGCTCGGACTGGGGTTTGAACTCGAGACCTCTGGCATAGCAGGCGAGCACTCTACCCATTGCACCACAGCGGCCACAGAAGGTAAATAACTTGCAGGAAATCACGGCTCCGGGTTGGGTGGACCCCCTTGAATTCACGCAAGCACGATTCAGTGAACAGGTTGACACAAGATGGGCCGCGGGTCAACTTGAGTGATTTTCACGGAATTCTAGCCTAGATTGCATAATAGGAGGCATAAATCTGTATTTCATCTGAACCGATCCTTCATAGATCTGATAGTGGACTTTTCTGTCTCATGCATATTCATGCCTCTCATATGGTCCCCTACAAAAACGATTTTTGTCGCAGCTGCAGAGACGTGGAATAAATTGAAAGTATTGAGCACTATCTATAGCACGCTACTGCACTATCGGTAGCCAGGTAGCGCTTCTTTCGTGGACACTTACTCTAAGTGTCTGGCGCAGCTGGAAAATTCAAAGATACTAGATTTTCTGCTCTTCATTAAAGAAGTGCGCTGGTTTAGCTTCATGGGAATCTTATCTTAATCTATTTTAAATCAATTCTACCGAAAGGGTTTTAAAGGGATCTAAGAAACTAATGCCATCACAATGGGCCAATTAGGCCTAAGTGTTTCCCATTCTCCTGAATTGCGGAGACAGCCACTTAAATTTAAACTAATCTGAGGCCTCAATTACATTAGAAAAATCCGATCCAAATTGACTTCGCCTCCCATGGTATTTTTTATTAGAGCCATTTACCTCAAACGCACTTTTGTTGAACTATATTCCAAAAACAAAAAACAAAAATTAAAATAAATAAAATAAAGTCAAAGCGTAATTAATACGCGATACCGACTGCGCATAAGCAGCTCGTACGTAAATATTATTCCACGTGTCACGAAATGTTTGTCACTTGTCAACAAAAAAAATTTAAAACAAGAAATAGGCAAAGAAAAAACCGCAAAGATATTTAGTAGTAGGTAATAGGTGAATGTTCCAGTTACATCGTGTGTGGTCTTGCAGAGTGACGCATAACAACATGAGGGCAAGCAAATACTTGGAAGCATAAAAGAACCGCGACTCAATGGTGGTCCCGTTAGTCTCATTTGTGCGCCTCTAAGCATTCTGTTTATGCATAATCTGCCAAGTTTACTACAAATAAAAGTCAACAGTAAGCATTCGCGCGCATTAAAAGACGCATACTCGGTTATACTACTTACATACATATATAGGTATGAGTAAGCAAAGCATCTACATATGCATATAACACTACCAGTGCCTTATTTCACCACACGAAACCAAGTACTTAACACGTTGTACTAGCTGTACGAACTGCTTCTGGCTGATGAGCTGTAAAAATAACTCCTTATTAAAAATTGTTAATTGAAAAGGCGATTTTCATAAAGCAGTGCAACTCATTGAAATCCAAACGAACGGCGCGCAGGGAAACGTGTAAAAAAACATTGCACTCAAAAGCTTTGTAAGAGTCGTAAACACACACACATGACGGTGGCAAAAGCAATTACAAGAAAACAACAAAAACAAAACGCTATTAAATTAACTATGTGTATGTGTGTAGCTGCTTATAAACAAACAGAAATAATGTAACGCTGCTGGCGATCAGTGGCCGTTGACTACCGCAACGTCTGCTAAATTCATTTACGAGCAATGTTATGATACGTTTAATGCAGACGCCATAAATTTATGAAGTTCAATGAAGTCCAAATTACATCTAGGCTTTATATATGGAGCATTTTGAATAGTTTTTGTAATAAAATTTTGCATAATGTGCGCCCTTAAAAGATCACTATGCGAAGAGATCACGCTGCTGTATGTTGTTGGCTTTTTGTTATTGTGTGATAATTTTTGATTTGTAGTGCACTTGCTTTTTAGATAGAAAAAATTAATAATGGCATGTATTGATGTAAAAGTAAAGTGATGTAAAAATTTAATTTAATTTAATTTAATTTAATTTAATTTAATTTAATTTAATTTAATTTAATTTAATTTAATTTAATTTAATTTAATTTAATTTAATTTAATTTAATTTAATTTAATTTAATTTAATTTAATTTAATTTAATTTAATTTAATTTAATTTAATTTAATTTAATTTAATTTAATTTAATTTAATTTAATTTAATTTAATTTAATTTAATTTAATTTAATTTAATTTAATTTAATTTAATTTAATTTAATTTAATTTAGTTTAATTTAATTTAATTTAATTTAAACTTGAAAGAGTTTTTTAGTGCTTAGCACGAAATTTTTTTTTTTTTTTTTTTTTTTTAAATTCAATTTTTAATTGTTGGGGTAAGTGGAAAAAAATTCATTGGGTCATTGCGGCTGAAGTTGGAATGGACTCGGGTTCAATCCCCGGTGCATCCACTTCCGAAAAGAGTGCTGATGATCGAAAATGGTTTTTCGTGAAATAGCTATACACTCAACCTTCGCTGTAAATAGTTGTTGAATTTTTTTCCACTTACCCCAACAATTAATTTAATTTAATTTAATTTAATTTAATTTAATTTAATTTAATTTAATTTAATTTAATTTAATTTAATTTAATTTAATTTAATTTAATTTAATTTAATTTAATTTAATTTAATTTAATTTAATTTAATTTAATTTAATTTAATTTAATTTAATTTAATTTAATTTAATTTAATTTAATTTAATTTAATTTAATTTAATTTAATTTAATTTAATTTAATTTAATTTAATTTAATTTAATTTAATTTAATTTAATTTAATTTAATTTAATTTAATTTAATTTAATTTAATTTAATTTAATTTAATTTAATTTAATTTAATTTAATTTAATTTAATTTAATTTAATTTAATTTAATTTAATTTAATTTAATTTAATTTAATTTAATTTAATTTAATTTAATTTAATTTAATTTAATTTAATTTAATTTAATTTAATTTAATTTAATTTAATTTAATTTAATTTAATTTAATTTAATTTAATTTAATTTAATTTAATTTAATTTAATTTAATTTAATTTAATTGAATTGAATTGAATTGAATTGAATTTAATTTAATTTAATTTAATTTAATTTTACAACAATTTAATTTTATAATTTAAATAAACGCCAAAACAAAGTCTGACCATTACAAATGCATATTTTTCAAACATTTTCGCTGCATCAACACGTATAAAAGTGTCGACTACATGCTCGATTGCGAACACTATCACACGCCACATATGGTCTCTTATTTATAAGCTCATCTTTTAACGATTTCACACAATTTATATGTCAGCAGCAATTTTTCTATGACAAAGCACAAACTTTTAGCCACACAGCATAAACAGCCGACATTTTAGTAAAGCTAAGTTATGTTCGCATATTTACGCTTTTGAGTTGCGCATGGAGGCTAAATAACTAATAAAATACTAGGCGATAAATGCAGATTAGCATAAAAATCTATTAAAAATTCATGAGAAGAATTGACCGCCACAAGTAGTACTTGTGATGCCATGTGCACGAGAAATTGAAAACAAGGCACAAATGAAGTAAGAAAGGAAATTTTTGGAGTGTTCTGAAGCTTACATAACCGGTAGGTAGTTCAATTTTATTAAAAAAAAAAAATTCTAATAAAAAATAGCGCGGCTTTTAGTTGTTAATATTTAAATTGATTCCCTGCTTTAATGCCTGATGCGCTTTTTACCATTACAAATTCGAGCGCATCCAGCGTAGGAGGGTTTCAAGGCTTTACAATTTGTGACTGCATCAAACTCTTTTCTGTAAGCTTAAAATCTGTAGACCTTCAGCATATAGGGAAATTTCACGAGCATTAATTTCGCAGAATATCGTTTTTCAACCCTCTAATATCCCCACGAAGAGGTCGTTTCGACCACTCTTTCAAAAAGCATAAAAAAGTTGTATTTTGAAGGTCGATAGAAGATTAAAATGTTTTAGAAAATTATTCACCATAAAATTTCACAGAGGTCTCCTCAGACAAACTCTTTGTACAAAGAATCTGAAAGACCATAGAAAGCAAGAGAGATACATATGTGACAGCGCATAGAGAAAGTGACCTAAGGGTGAACATATATATTTTTTTTTTTTTTTGATGTGGACAACATCCTGAACATCGAATGAGACCGATCCCATGTCCAAAAAAATCATTTTTTACCCTTAGTTTTCTTTATCTATGCGCTGTCACATATCGCTGGCTTAGAGTGCAAACTGTGTAAGTCCATTTTTATGAAAAAGTGGATTTTTATGTAGAACGCTAGAAAAATCAAAAACGCACCAAGCTAAACAAGTCTGCGATACTTGTCATATTTCTACTCGTTGCTATTCAGTGATACGCAAATTGTGTAAGTCCAAAAACGATGAAAATTGTGTAAGTCCAAAATTTTACATGAACAGAAATTTTTTTTTTTCATTTCAAATTTTTTTTATTTTTTGTTTTTTGTCTCTCCTACAAAGTTTGAAAAAAAGGACTTACACAATTTGCACTCTAAGCTAGCGATATGTATATTGCTCGGAATAATCAAAAAAATCTAAAACTTTTTATATATGTACATGTGTATTGCTAATATAAAAGTTGTTCCACATATCAAGGCGTCATGCTTGATCATTATTTCCTGAGGTATTTTAGGTTCTTTCTACAAAGAATTTGTCAGAGGCGAAGCCGTGTGATATTTTATTGCGAATAATTTGCAATATTTTTATACTCAGACAGCTAGTATATTCTGCAGACTATACACTACTGGGTATAAAAAATCATAAAACCAAATATATTGTTTTGACAAGTCGAGGAATTCAAACAGTAAGCCAAACATGAACATACCCACCAGAGCCACAGAGGTATAACAGTCGCACACAAACAAAGAAATATTATGAAAAAGTGTTGCTCGCATTTCGTCGCGTTGCGACATCACACAAAAATGTCACGTGATGCAATTGCGACCAAGCCCAAAGGTGGTGTAGATGCTCTGCAAGAGCAATTGACATTTATTGAAAATTGAATTTAATTTTTGATAAGACCACATTTTGTGTGTGTTGGCGGCATTTGAATGCGGTATTTATTTAAGCGCGCGCAAACATATGCATATACCTGTGTATGTAATACACAATTGCGGCTGGTAACACTGCCAGCATTGACACAACGTATGACGAAGAAGATGCCGCTGGTGTTAGTGCGTTGTTGTTGCTTTCCATACTTGGTTAGCTTATATTCATAATTTGTGATATGATCGCTTTTGAATTTTATGTCATTGCTGACACTTTATGACAACTACCCATCGCCGTTGCGTACTGCTACGTATTTGCTCTCCATTTATATTCTTGTTCTAAGAGCTTTCTTCAATTTTTTATTCTTGTTATTTTTCTCGATTTGTTTTATATTTTTAATTGGACTTCTTAGGCGACCGCCAAGCGCAAATATGTTACAAGAAAAAAACCATTTCGCCAGAATTTCGCGGGATCAGAAAAAATTTTTTTTTGTCCCTTAATCCTCTCAATATAAGCTTAAAATTTAGGGGTGGACTTTCACAACTTTACATATATGTACTGAATTGCTCAAAAAAAATTAGTTAAATAACAGCTACGTTAATTATTCGTAGTGACTTAACTTCTTTGTTGATTAATTTATTAAAACCGTTTAAAGGCAACATTGTCAAGAATTTTGAAGCACTTTCCTTTGGTAAAACAAAAAGGATAATTTATGGACGTACAGCTAGGTTAGCTGACCCAACTATGTAAAACGACTTCAGAGTTCAAAATGACATTAGAAGGAAGTGTAGAGCTGCAAAATACGAAAATAATGACATTATAATTTTGAAAATCGGATGTCAAATAAAAAAGTTACAATAAAAAAACGATTTCGGCGGTATTTCGCGGGTTCAAAAAAAATTTCTTTTGTGTCTTTCAACCCTCTCAACGTAATCTTCAAATTTAGGGGCGGACTTTTACAACTTTTTTATTTCGTATGCGAACCAACCCAGTCTAATATCCATATATATCTCGACTATTTTATGCTCTTACGACCAACTGGTAGGTTTGTGATGAAATTATAATACTCTTTGTACTACATACGTACAGTTGAGTACAAAAACACTAAATCACACCCAAAAGAGCAACTTATACATGAGAATATTTTCCTAAATAAAAGAGAAACTTCACGTGTACTTGAACCAAACACAGTTTTAATAGCAATTAATTCAATTGATTTATATTACAATTTAACGCCCTCAAGCGAGAATCTGAAATTCCACAAAACTCAGCTAATAAATAAACCAACATAAAAGAAATTACTTATTTATGTACAGTGGAAAAGAATCAAAGGCGAAAGAGTCAAATATTGTAGCATGATGGTCTGCAAAGTGCTTTGTTGGGAAGCTTCTAGGCAGAGAGTTCGTTTGTCAAGTCAAATATGCCCAAAATGAGATGACAGACGACCTCTTAAAAAACTTTTTTCATAAAGAAGTAAGATGTTTTCAGGTATTTTCCTAGGGGCGATACTGCAGAAATAACATAGCCTGTAACGCTAAAAAGAGAACTTATGCTTCTTGTGATACCTACACTAGATCTCTTCTCCTATCTCTTTATATGTTTTCTCTATAACTAAAATTTTTCGCTCAAACAGCTCTAGCATACCACACTGTGCCACGTGTAGATGAAATAAATTGCAAAGCGCATCATTTCAATTTGTTAAGCGGTCAAATGGGTAACAGAACTATAGAAAATACAATCAATGCAAATTCGCTTCTTTAAGCTGCCGCTAATGCTGACGCCAACAACCAACAGCCAACGACCAACAACCTTCAGCTGCAGCTGGACAACCTTTGACCGCGAATTTTGCAGAACCAACAAAAACAATGCAATGCAATGCTTTCAAGCACAACAACTTTTCTAAGCCACATCTTAAAAGTGGCTAAACGCAAGGGCTTGAATGGCGAGAAATTTGCCAAGCAGATACAAATATGATGGCCAACAATGAAGCAGGAGGGGGCGTGTCAGTTGTGAAGTTGAAATCTGAGTGTCAGTGTTGGTCAAATAGTAGTACAAGCAAAACGAGGCTGAAGCGCCAGCGGCCAAAAACAATATTTGATCAGAGAGCCACAAAAAAGGCACTTTGAACTTTTGGCTGATGATCGGCAGTGCAAAAGCTAACTAAACCAAATTGTATGAGTGACTGAGTGAACAACTGAGTGGCACAATGACTGGCAATGAATGGCTGTGAGTGAGCGAGCTTTGTTAAGTGTGTGTGTGTGTAAAGTGCTTGTTTGCTGTTAGCTGCTTTGTGGCTACTCCAGCAGCCGGCAATGCCACTGCCCAGTGGGCGCCTTCTAACGCCAAAGTGCTGCTACGAATGCCAAATTTGACCTGCAACAATCGAGGTGATTACTAGCGAGCTTAGCAGATTGTTGCACAAAAAATTGAAGGAATGACTCTGGCTTACATTTTCGTTAAATGCGTGGAAGTTAATCTGGGTCGAAAATAGTTTCATTATACGGCCACAGAGATGAAATCTTAGATATTTTGCGCTGAATTTAAAGTGATACAAATGTTTGCCCTACACTCAGAGAAAAACATCATTTTAAAATCAAAAATAAATTTTTTGTTTTCATAATGCACGTTTTAAACCAAACCATTTGCAAATAAAAATTTTTAAATCAAAAATGAAATTTTTGAATTAAGAATGAAATCTTTAAGTAAAAATGTATTTTGGATTTAAAAAGAAACGTACTTAAATTAAAACTGAAAATGAGTGTTGATTCAAAAACTCGCTCTTTGTTCAAAATTCTTTTGTGAGAAAATATTTTTTTGTGAGAATATATTTTTTTGTGAGAAATCCAACAAAAACCATAATGAAAATCGAGTTTTGTAAATTTTGTTTTTACAATAATTCATATAATTCATGGATTCTTTTCTAGGAAAAGGAAAGTATAAATAGGTTACTACAATTCAATATAATGTTTAATATTCCACTATGTGATGGCGTTGGATAGAATTTCAGGTTGATATCATGGTTCGAATCCGGAGGTGAATATAAAATTAAGAAGAATAAGGAGAATAAGAAATAAAGATAGCAAACAGTTAGTCGAAGTAGAAAAGAAGAGGAGAACAAGCGGTGGCTATATTTTTGTAGTTGGGACTCGGATTGAGAGAAGATGAAGAGAATGCCGTTGGATACAATTTTGAACCCGGAAGAGAAAATGATATAGAGAACACGGCAGCCTTTTTTTCTCATAGTGCTTAAACTAAAAATAAAGATTTTTAAAGTTAAAATGTTTTTTCTTGAATTAAAAATTTTACAATGAACATTTTTAAAATAAAAATGTTGGTATTTGCATCACTTTTAAATACGTTTTTGCCCATTTTAAGCGCGTTTTCATATGTTTTTATAATGTTTTTTCCCTGAGTGTAAATATGAATTTATTGGCATTTTTTATTTCACACCTTTTAATCGAATTAGGTATAAGTAAAAGAGTTGTGGTGAAAAGCAATTTTGGCTTTTTTTAGGAAATGCTCAGAAAGAAAATTTGTTTCATCGCAAATGTACCACAAGGTATGCTTTGCGTTAATTTTTTTAATGGCAACTGACCAGGTCTAATGTACATATCCACATAGTCAGCCAGTGGATCTGACTGAAGTATTTCAATGCATTTCTTTTGCAAATCGATTTGAAAGCATCTGTTTGCTATTCGAACACGATTTTTTCTCATTTACATGCATACATACATATATACTTATATTTGAAAAATGTATTGCATTTTATTTTATATATTGCGTACCACCCTCAACACTTGTGCCAAACAGCAACATGATGCTGCAACTAAAGCTTAACGGCACACAGCGATTGGTGCGCAACAATTGCAAATGCAATCGCTCAATCAATGGCAATAAAATCAGCAATCAGATTTCCATTGTTTGTGCAATGAAACGAAAATATATTACAAAATTAATAAATCAAACAAACAAATATTGGCGCTCTGATACAAAAAGCATTAAAATATATTTTTCAACTATTGTACTGAAGCGCCATTATTGATGATTTTTTTACATATTTCTATCTATCTACTATGGTCTAACACAACTTTAAGTTGCGCTTAAAATGCATATTTGTTCAACATATTAGGCACTCTTTGAGATTGAACTGATTTTCAAAAGGTGCAATAGCAATTGGACAACGCCTTTCAACCAACAAATACTTATGTATGTGCAAGTAATTGTAAAACAAATATTTTTCTATCAATGCAAAGATGCCAAGCGCATAACTTGAAAAATTTATAAAATAACTAAATGAAAAATCAGCGGGTGGAACTGCTCTGCAAGCAAAAGAATGAAAAATGCACAACTGCTTCAAATTTTGTGCACCAAGTAAATGCCCTTCAGCACTTAGTATTCGTATTCATATTTGATAGAGCAGCACAAAAAATGAGTGGAAAATGCGAATTTTTGCGCGGATCATACGTTTATAAATATCACTTCTAATACAGAAAAATAAATCGAAAAGTAGAACATTCTATTAGTAACTATTCACAACAATATCCATATTCGTATACGTATTGTTGTTGTTGTAGCCACCCAGACACACCACGAAGGTTTTGGGCAGTGTACGGTGAAGTAACAGTCCTTTGCTGAATAAATCCGCTACGTTCGCGTACTAGTCCCTTCTGACACTAGCCCGAATGTCGTGCGAACGATTTTTTTTTTGCCACCATCAACCTTCTAGGCCGGGGGATTTTAGTCGCCTCTTACGAGAGCCATTCCTCATAACGGGTATATTCTAAGCTCCCTAAGCCGCTGTGCCTACGTATACATATTCGTATTAACATTCGTACTCATATTTACCCAGCAAAAAGATTTACAAGCCTAAGCTCTCAAAATGGAATGGAATTCAGTTCTGTGAGCAAAGAGAGCAAAAAGTGTGGCGAGTCTAAAAAATTGTGTATTGTGGTAGGAAATAAAATAAAAAAAAATAAATTAAATTAAATAAAAAATAATATAAAATAAAAAAATTAAAAAAATAAAATAAAAAATAAATTCTAAAATAAAATTATATAAAAAAAATTAAATAAAACAAAAAATTAAAAAATAAATAAAATAAAATGAAATAAAAAAATTAAAGTAAAAAAATAAAATAAAATAAAATAAAATAAAAAAAAAATAAAATGAAATAAAATCTAAAAATAAAAAATAAAACTATAAAAAATGATAATAAAGTAAAACTGAAAAAATATATACTAAAAAATAAATTAAAATAAGAAAGTAAAATAAAATAAAATAAAATAAAATAAAATAAAAAATTAAATTAAAATAAAATAAGAAGAAAATAAAATAAATTAAAATAAAATAAAATCGAAAAAATAAAAAACAAAACTACAAAAAAAGATAAAATATGAAAATTAAATTAAATTAAATTAAATTAAATTAAATAAAGAATATATTAAATAAAGTACCTAAAACTGAAAAAAATAAATCCAAAAAAATTCCATACAATCCCTTATTTCTAAGAAGTGATTTAGGGCTTAAATTCTATTGAGAATTAGCCTTATTACAACGTATATAAGCGGAGTATAAGGCCTCATTATAAGGAACTATCTAAGCCTTATTTCCATGGTTGATCAGCCTTGGAAATAAGGTTTCCTCGCAGAGAGAGAGAGAGAGAGAGAGAGTATTCCTTATAGCCTGACGACATTAACACAGGAAAATCAGCCTTATTATAAGCGTTTGTCCATACAACTACTGGTCGCTTAGAATTTTCAGGCATTATTAACAGTCCTTTAAATCTTCTGCAATAAATCTTAAATAAGGCATATATATTTTTGATGTTATTAGCATCGTTTTCTTATTCGTGCTCATACGGCATTATATCACTTTCCATTTGATTTTGTGTGGGTGGAATTTCGTTCATTGTGAATCCCTAACTAACTTACACTGCAATCTGCTTTTACTGCTTTGTTAAATATGTATTTTTTTGTGATATTTATTTTATTTCTCTTGAATCTCTTTTTTATACTTTTAGTGCCTTTAAGCATTTTGCTTCACTTTAGCTCACTTTCTATCCTTACTCCTTCACATTCCTTCAGCTAAATTTCGAGCGATTTCATTACATCAACTGATTCACACACATTTTTTAACGTTCCTCCTTTTATATTCTTAAGTTTTGCTTTGTGTTTGCTATCTTAAAAATCTTAAATGCTTGTTTTATAATTTGGTTTATGTTTTGATTGTGTTTTCCTTCTTTTTTTCATTCAATATTTATATATGCCTCGCAATGACCTTTAACTGTTATAAGTGCGGCACGATCATCTGTTGCTGATACCGATTTGTTTCTCTTTTTGCATGTACGTAGGTATGTAGCTCAGATTGTAGATGTATATATATATATATATACTTTGAGTTGTTGCTGCTGTTGTGCTGCATCTACTTTGGCTGAATTTTTGGCCAAGAATGAGACTTGGTTATTTTATTTTGAATGTCTTTGTTGTTGTTATTAAATGGGTTGGCGTAGCGTGATATGTTGCATGTTTGTAGCGCATGTATACATTTTTTAGCATGAGAATTGGCACAAAGGTATATACAAATACATATATACGTAAATGTATGCTATAATTGCAGCAAAAACTTATTAGCAAAAATCTTTCTTTTTCATTTTATTAAATTTTTTTTTACATTATTGGAATGCGTTTGATGAAGCCTTCTCTAAACTATCTAACCTCTCCATTATAAAATATGTAGTATACATATAGAGGCAACGCAATCGCTGTATAACGCAGCTAACAATAAATTTTGCAAACCTTTCTCTCAGCAGGGATTAAATCGAACATAACATAATAAAATGCGCAATTAGCATTTCAAAGTAGCAAAAGACAAGTGAATGCAATATCTACATGCATACATACGCGCCAGCCTCCACCCACTTTCTTGTGTGACAAACATTCAATAAGACAAGCTCTAATAAATCTAAACTTTACGATATGCAACAAAACAAGGGCAATGCGGCTAACACGACTGGGGAGATGCATGCACAGCGCAAGCAGTGTTGTTGTACAAAATAATTTAAACTATGGCGTTAGCAAAGGAGCAGCAGGAGAAAAGCCGGAGGGGAAAAGCAGCGTTTTGGCAGTTAAGAGAAGTTTTTGGGGATACTAAAACCCCCGCTTGGTTAGCAGACAAAAATTTGTTAATACTACATATGTGTATTGTGAACTGTTAGCTGCAGTTAAGTTTACGGTAACTTAGATCGTAAGCATAGAAATAATTCTTTCGAGCATTCAGCCGATAGCCCCAGTAGCTAGTGCTGCGTTTTAGTTAGTTTATATAATATTTCATATTGTATAAGCCAAAAAAAAAAAAAAAAAAAAAAAAAAAATTCTTTCGAGTTTTAGAGCTCTTTAGCATTAATTGTTTTTGAAGGATCTGCCTGCCATCTGATTAATATCAAATGAAAGTGCTTGAGCTGTAGATTGCAAGAAGGTTTAATTTTTTTAAAAAAGGTTGCCACCTGTTTAAAAATTTAAATTATGTAGTTTGTTTGATTTTAAAATTTTCAGGTACCATATGAAAGGGCTTGGTCTGAAAATTATTAATTTATTATAATTTTTACAAAAAGGGTTGCCCATTGTTTTACAGTTTGTCTGAAAGGACTTTGCCTGAACATATGAAGGAGCTTGGCCTGAAAGTGAGTAATTTATTATAACTTCCACAAAAAGTGTTGCCAACTGTTCAAAAATTAATTTTTACGCTATAGTATGTTTTTGTGATACGAAAGAGATTACCCTGTGGATGGATAATAAAATTTTAATTTTATAAAGAGGGTTGCCACCTATTTTAAAAAATTTACTTGAACTTTTTTTGCTATGTAAGGGAAGGGGAAAATGAAAAGGATGAAAATGTCGAAGAAAAAGGAGAGTGGAAGAGAAAGGAAATTGGGAAGAGCAAAAGGAATCCGAAAAATGATATTTTGGGGGCCGCATATTGTTAAAATATTTTAGAAAATTATTCGATATAAAATTCAGTTATGGATCTCTCCAGACAAAATAACCAGTAACTAATCAAATAACCAGTATCCACTATCAAATTAAATTAAATGGCTGGATTTGTAGATAGTGATGTCCTCTGACTTAGTTGGAGCTCAATATTCGCTGAAATGACGACACGCGCTTACAAGATGATTAAGAAAATCAAACAGGGCAACATTTTGTCGAGAAACGAAAACGGCATAAGTATATGCTTTATTTTATATTTTATTAATAAGAAGCTATGGGCTTGAAGCTGATTTATATTGTGCAAGTTTAATGGGAGGACTCTTAGTAATATAATGTAAGAAAATATTTTGTATTAGATAGGCATATAAAAACGCTTTGAACTTCTTACGCGTAAGCTGGAGTAAACTTTCTTGAAATTTTTCAAATTTAAAATGGCAAAAACAATTTCAAACCTGTTTTGAGGTTTTACTATATGAGTAGCCGTCTTTTCACACTCAAATTGTCGCACAGCCTAATTGCCCGAATTTTCGATCACAGTCTATACTAGTTGAGACGACAGACAAGAATATAATAATGAGTTCCACATTTTATCTCAGTCGGTCATTACTGGTAATGGTAATTCACCATAAACCTCAATTTCAACATATATTCCTTGCTTGAAAGTTATACACCCCCCTTTAACTTTCTTATGTGCGTCTTTGATTACTTGTAATCGAGCGAAACGAAACTATCACCAAGACAAGTGTTTAGCAGCAAGTGCCTGGTGATTGGCTGGAGAAGAGATGCAAAATCAGTGCTTTTATTTTACAACCAAACAACCATTAAGCATAAAACAAAATGTTGCCAAAGGATTAATTACACCCAAGCAACAGTAGTTGTAAGAAGATGAATAGGAGCAAATGAATACACCACGTACCACGAGTACGAGTAAATATATGTACCGACTTAAGAAAAGGTAATAAAAGGTTTGTAGTCTTCGGCATTAAGCAACTAAGTACTACTAGTAGTAGTTAAAAAAAAAACAAACTAATGAAACAGTCCCTTTGTCCGCCATATAGCACGAGACAAGCAAAAGCAACAGCAAAAACTCCTTAGTCACGCAGCTGGTATGGCACAAGTCGACTTTGGAAAATAAACAAAAAACAAAAAATGAATTAATTGCAAAACGTCAAACGCTGGTCGTTAGGCTGTGCAGGTTCAAGAAGAGCGAAGAAAATGTATAAGAGCCAAAAAGGGAAGTAGGTAGATAGTTTTTAGTAAAGGAAAAGCAGCACACCACCACCATTTCAAATCCGTAACCAAATCGTAAAAATGTCAAAGCCGGCCAAGAGTGGTCATGAAATGCAAAAATTGATGTTTGAAGAAAACGAAACAGCAGGCAGCTAAACGAAACCTGACATCGGAGCTACTGATTCAAACTGACAAGTATGCAACTACATATGTATGTATGTACAATACAAGAAGAAAACAAAGCTAAAGGTATGCAAGAAAGTGTCTCGTGTCCACCACATACATACTACAGCCAGTTGGCAGTTGAATAGCCAGTTGAGCATAGCAGCGGCTGTTGTTGGTAGTGTGAGCGTGTTGTTTGTTGTGCTAGAGTGAAATTGGGTATACAAAAAATGCAGCATACTTTCAAACGCGTACGCATCGTAAAATTGACGAGCATATAAACCTCAGCGGAAGATTTACACAAGCATAAGTAAATACACCTCCTCAACTACTATGTTTTCGTACGCGTTTTGGTGTGTATTTAAATATATTTACATGATGCGTTTGAGACTTAACGTAGATCAGTTGGGTGGATGTGCAAATTGGCTAAGCAAAAAAGCAATCTACATATGTATGAAGATATGTGTGTTTAATTTGTTTATCTAAGTACATATTTGTACAATTTCACTAATTAATTATATTTGAAGCCTGTAAGCATTTAATTACAAGACCGGTCCACTGCAACCGCCTGTTGTGCAGGAGATGAAGATAAATATTTAATTAGTGTAAAAAACTATATATCATATCCTTTTAGTTACATGGTAAATGCTCTTTTTCTCTCTTACTTTAATAATTTTACGTGAGTGAGTGTTGTTTTATTTTCTTATCGGGATCAGTTTATGGTTTGTTCTTGGTTTGTGTGTTAATTTCATATTTTGGAATCCATGACCAAGATGACGAATAAGAGGTCTTTTTAGTATTTCTTTTTAAAAAATGGTTTGAAGGCTTTATAATCCGAAACGGTATCATAAATTTATTCCGTTTTATACTTAGCTAAAAATAAAAAAAAATAATAGTAATAATCCACATTTCTTATATCGGGTTAGGTCATAACAATTTGTGATCACAGAATTGTTCAAATACTTTTAGAAAATCAAGAAAATTTGACAATTCGTCGCCTGAGAAAACGAATGTCGTATGTGAAAATCGACGATTTCTAGTTTTTGATGCAGATTAACTAAATCGGACCTAATCTTTTAATTTTTCCAATCCATTTTTATACTCAGCTGTACTAGTACACAGAGTATTATAGTTTTAATCACATAACGGTGGATTGTAACAGAATGAAATAATCGAGATAGATATAGACTTATATATATCAAAATGATCAGGGTGAAAAGAGAAATCGATTGAGCCATGTCCGTCCGTCCGTCCGTCTGTCCGTCCGTCCGTCCGTCCGTCTGTAAACACTCTAACTCGCGCAAAAATTGAGATATTTCGATGAAATTTGAAATGCAAGTTGGTATCGAGACTGGGACGGTTGGTATTGAAAATGGGCGAAATCGGATCATGACCACGCCCACTTTTCCTATATAGAAAAAATCGGAAATTTGGTATCTCAGTCACTAATATAGCTGGAGCGATGAAATTTTACCCACGTGTTGAGCTCAGCCCCTATGAAGAAATTTGATGAAATTTTGGAAAATGGGCGGTGCCACGCCCACTTATTAAGGGTCAAACCTTGGAAGTTTTATATGTCATAACTCAGAAACCATTGAAGATATATCGATCAAATTTGGTACGCGTGATGTACTTACTTAGGCAAACGTTTGGACGGAAAATAGTTAAAATCGGTTGACGGCCACGCCCACTTTTATATATGTATATTATAAAGTGACCTAATAAAAACATTTTAAGCAATATCTCTGTCAAATATAAAGATATATCATTGAAATTTTATAGCAGGAGTCCAACTGCGGGCATAAAACGAAAAACACAAAAATTTTGGAAAATGGGCGTGGCACCGCCTCTTTTTAGAAACAGAAATATACGAGATTTCTGAGCCTATAACTCGACAAATAATTGAGATATTATGACGAAGCTTGGTTTGTAGACTTTTATTACTTGTGGTAATACATGTTCAAAATTTTAGCGAAATCGGTTGACGACCACGCCCACTTTTATATATGGGTATTATAAAGTGGCCGCTGTGGTGCAGTGGGTAGAGTGCTCGCCTGCTATGCCAGAGGTCTCTGGTTCAAACCACGGTCCGAGCCAAACAAATTTTTCTAATTAGTAAAAATCCAATTATTGGGTTTTTTAAGAGCAGCGGTCACCTCTCGGCAGTGGGCGGCATACCCTCCGAGAGTATTTCTGCCATGAAAAAGCTTCTCACAAAAAATGCATTCGCCGTTCGGAGCCGGCTTAAAACTGTAGGTCCACCCAATTAGTAGGAAAAACAAAAAGGAGCACACCTCGAATTGGGAGAGAAGCTCGGCCATAAAACTCGTCAGAGTTATAATAGCGCCATTGTATTATATTATATTATTATATAAAGTGGCCTAATAAGAACATTTTAGGCGATATCTTTGTCAAATATAAAGGTAATTCATTGAAATTTTGTGGCAAGAGTTCCACAATAGACCGGAAACAAAAAATAGACAAATTTTGGAAAATGGGCGTGGCACCGCCTCTTTTTAGACAAAGGAATATACGAGATTTCTTAGCCTATAACTCGGCAAATAATTGTGATATTATGACGAAACTTGGTTTATACACTTTTACAACTTGTGTTAATAGACACGCAAAAATTTATTGAAATCGGTTTATGACCACGCTAACTTTTTAACAAAGATATTTCTGGAACACCCTTTGGGAATTTGTAACGTGACATCTTTGGAACTAGAAGTCATAAAGGAATGAAATTTTGCACAAATAATAATATTCATATGCTTAGTTGGATGACTGATAAAAATGTTGAAAATGGGCGTGGCCACGCCCACTTTATGTGGCACTCGCTTTATATAAAATAATCCGTGTTTCCATCAAACGCAAACAAACAATGAAAGCATACAGCTGAGTATCTAATGTTCGATTCCACTCGAACTTAGGCTTTCTTACTTGTTTTCTATCTTTTTTAGTTTATGAGTTATTTAGTGTGCATTTGTCGTATGTTACAAAATTACTACCATTTGGGTATGCATTTGTCGTATGTGCCGCTGAGCTACTGAGAATAAACCAAAATATTGTATTGTATGGGAGCTATATGTTATAGTGCTCCGATCTTTCGGTGATATTTACTAGGTCCATACGGGTACAAATACTTCAAATCTTCATGCCCTTAGCTCTTTAAATGGAGAAGTTATACCCCAAAATGTCCATATCTGAACAATCGGTTGTATGGGAGCTATATGTTATAGTAGTCCGATCTTGACAAATTTCGGTGAAATTTATTAGGTCCATATGGGTACAAATACTTCAAAGTTTCATGCCCTTAGCTCTTTAAATGGAGAAGTTATACCCCAAAATGTCCATATCTGAACAATCGGTTGTATGGGAGCTATATGTTATAGTAGTCCGATCTTGACAAATTTCGGTGAAATTTATTAGGTCCATATGGGTACAAATACTTCAAAGTTTCATATTCTTATCTCCTCAAATGAAGAAGTTATACACGAAAACAGCTATATCTGAAAAATCAGTTGTATGGGAGCTATATCTTGTATTAGTCCGATGTGGTGGATTCCGACAAATGATCAAAGTATCATCAAAATATATTCAACTGCCAAGTTTCAAGTCGATATCTAAAAAAATGTGAGCCTCATAACCATTCTGGTTTGGAAAAAGAGAAGAATTTTTGTCGTATGTGCAATTATAAACAGGTATTGGTGCTCAGACGTCACATACGACAAATGCATACTGAATAAAAAGTCGTTTATCTCCGATAATTTTAAAGATATCCAACTTTTGTAAATTGCAGGTCAAAATATATAACACTCGCTACAGCTCGTCCAAATAACAGAAAAATCTGTTGTATAGTTTTTGAGAATTTCCAATTTTAACTTCAAAGTGGATTTTCTCGAAACTATGTTTTGTAGCATACGACATTCGTTTTCTCAGGCGACGAGTTGTCTACCCATGTCTGAACTCTTACTCGAAAACTTAAGCTGTAGTTAAACTACGCCTCCTTAGGCTAACAGCCACAGAAAATTTTTCATTGTTCACAAAGAAAACACCCTTTCTGCACCGGCTGCAATCCTGCGCGATATGTTCGTTACAAGAATGTATAACTTACTCCGTTCCAAGCGAACAGATACCCTCGTATTCGGTGTCCAAAAGTAATGTAAAAGCCCGTCTCCACATAACTTGATTCACCAGAGAAACATGTAGCAAAACATCTCGCTCAATAACCCGTCTCCACGTGGCTAATCGTGATTCAGTTTGACATTTCTCTTTCTTGTTCTTCTTAAATGTTTGTATGTTTGCTTATTTTTGCGTCTTTGTTTTGGTCTGTGTGAGATTTCGATAGATCTTCGATACAAAATTAGAGACGACATCGATATCATCGAGGTTGGCAAGATGATTCAGAATGAAACAGTGTTTCAATCTTCACTCGCTCTCAGAAATTTGTATGGAAATTGGCGAGTTTCGGCACTCACTGGAGAGAGAAAATGCAGAAAAAAAGAGGGAAACACGTTATGTGGAGACATGGTATTAGTCATTCCATTATAACTATTTATTAACCAGCACTTTATATTCTTCCAATAATGACACCAACTATCATTCGTAGCAATTTTTTCTGGCCCCAAATGACAAGCTGGTATCCCGGGTATGCTTTGGTAGACGACACGTTGCAAATTTTTCTAGAAGAGGTCAATGGAAAGATCAAGAAACTCTACTGAATAGACCGAAGAAAATTATCTACACAGACGGAACAAAAACAGAATATGGTACTGGATCCGACTGGCAACTGGAGGCCCATTTCAGGTGTCATTATACTACTTTATCTTTAATGGCGACGGTTCTTTAATCGGAGATTTATGCCACAAAAAAAGTGGCGGATTGAGTAATTGATTAAAGGTGGCTTGGATACTAAATATGTATGTGGAATGACAGCCAGGCTGCACTGCAGGCACTGGAAATTGTGATAACCCCCCATTCGAGTTCTTGTGGGGTTGATTACAAAACAGAATCCATTAGGACAGCACACGGCCACCATAGGCAAGGTCGAGAGCCTATGTTGCCTACCTTTTTCTGGACACTGACGATACAGGACATTTTCTCTACACCTGTCTGGATTTCACTAGACTAACTACGCTATTCTGGCAACTGTCTTTCCAAAGACAAATATCCTTCAAAAGCAAAAAAGTATCCCTATAGGATTGCGCATTCTCGGCTTAGATATATTGCGAATAGCGGATGCAAATTCTCTACCACACGACAAACTTCTCAGATTTATAAAAGAGTCTGGAAAGCTTGCAGAGAAACTCTGATTCCACTATTCCACCTTTTCCCCTACATCGTGATCATATCTAAAGGCATTAATTACAAAGGCAAAATATGCCTGAGTGGTTGGGAAAGACATAGTTTTCTCGGTCTATCAGAATTCCATTTCATTCCATTGTTCGGAGTCTGACTGCGAATATTATCGTATCACAGCCTGAGACTCTGAATCTGACTTTGACTCTTACACTGAACTTAATTTTGAGCTCTGACTGTGACTTTGATACTTACACTAAACTCTTAAACTCTTAACTCTGACTCATTTTTGGGTCTGACAAGCGCATTTTTTTTATTATATAATACTCTGACTCTCATTTTAATCTCGAATTTTTCCTTAATTTCAATTTGGCTCTAAGTCTCAATTTCGCACTGATTCTGACAAAAACTAATGACTTAATTAGCGATTTTATCTACGACGTTTTTAATCTAATTGGGCTTTGATTTCTTGACTTAATTTTGAATCTGACAGTGACTCGCACTCTCGTGACTTTTCAAATAATTATGAACTCAGATTTTAGCAAAGAGAGGACTGAGAAATGTCTCAAACGTTGTTTAGAATGATTCGACTTGCATATATTTACATAAGCAAAACGGCCTGTGAATTTTCTAATCTGAATATCTGATAATCATTTTTTTAATTACAGGTTCAATATTAACTTGCTACAAAAATGCTTTTCGCAATCTGACAATCAAAACATATAATAAACTATATTATACGAGCAAGTTTTATTTTCTTTTCATAGAAGCTTGCTTGATTTTTATTACCGTTGTATAAAGCAAAAGCGATACCATTACAACGATTTTCACATAACACAAATGTAAAAGTCAACTAACTTGCAAGATATTTTGCAGAAGATAACCGCAACTGTGCAGTCGTCATACGATTGCGGAACAACGATAAATACTAGATCAATAAAATCACGCTTATCTTTGCGCAGAAATCGACAATTATGTAAAACGTGCATTTAATTTTTAGTAGTACAGAAGCGCAGTAAGAGCCAAAGTGCTGAGCAAAACCACATACATACGTTTGTATAAATATACGCATGTTTTTTTGGAAAGTGAGTGAAAAAGAATGCGAACGAGCGCGCTCACACACAGCGAAAACATTAGACTTAAGACACGAACTTGATCGGTTTTATTTGTTATGTGTAGTTATGTGTGTTTCATATATTTCATTGTCTTCTGACTCTTTGTAGCAGATTTATTTTTGGGTGCTAAAGCCTTTAGCATTTAATTTCAGCTTATTAGCAACGATTGCTCTAAGCCAACAGCCCAAGAACGCAACGCAATTCGCCAAAGTGTGATTTAGCTGAAACAAAAAAATGTATTTTAAACAAAATTGTCAGCCGCCATTTAAAATGTAGATGTACATATATTATTTTACAGCTGCTGTTCACCACACCGCACATATTAGCAACGCTCAACAACCAATCAGTATACCCTCGATTTCGCCAGCTTATTTACATTTATTCGCAATAAATTTATAGCCACAACAACTCTAGTGGCAGGCGCTACAAATGGCGCATTAAATTTCAAATGCTTGTGTTATATTGTCAACAGCACAACTTCCATACAAACGACATATGCGCACGATTTGTAGTTAGCCAGTTTGGAAGCAAAATAATTAACATGAATATACATATGCATACACACACTTGTGGCCGCTGTGGTGCAGTGGGTAGAGTGCTCGCCTGCTATGCCAGAGGTCTCGGGTTCAAACCACGGTCCGAGCCAAACAAATTTTTCTAATTAGTAAAAATCCAATTATTGGGTTTTTTAAGAGCAGCGGTCACCTCTCGGCAGTGGGCGGCATACCCTCCGAGAGTATTTCTGCCTTGAAAAAGCTTCTCACAAAAAATGCATTCGCCGTTCGGAGCCGGCATAAAACTGTAGGTCCACCCAATTAGTAGGAAAAACAAAAAGGAGCACACCTCGAATTGGGAGAGAAGCTCGGCCATAAAACTCGTCAGAGTTATAATAGCGCCATTGTATTATTATTATACATACACTTGTACACATACGCTTTAAATGTGCTCAACTAAAATGATTTAATTTCATTTACGTGTCATGCAAATTTAACTTCCATTTTATTTCGGAAACAATTTTATAAAACGTTGTACACAGGTAAGATAGAAGGAATTCAAAATGGCGTACTTTAGTAGTAAACGAGTTTTTGATGTGTAAACATCTTTGCTGTAGCTACGAGTGATTTCGAAAAACAGGTAAAGTTTACCCGTAAACATGTAAATGCGTAAACATGTAAATGCGTAAACATGTAAATGCGTAAACATGTAAATGCGTAAATGCGTAAACCGTAAATGACCTTGGCATTGTCGGTGGTAGGTAGGTGCTAGGCATGTACTTACAAATGCTTGCATGCCAGGCATGTAGCCAGGGGGGGGGGGGGGGCTCGGGGGGCTCAAGCCCCCCCCGAAATTCGAAGGAAGTATTTTTTTTTGTAATTTCCTCAACTCGCGTCTCACAAATTCCAATGTCAAGCATGGCGAAAGCGGGTTTGGATTTTCTTTAAAAAATTTAGCTCTTTCAAGCCCTTTTTTCGTGAACCTAGCCCCAACCAAAGTGCGCAAGTTCGAGTCTTGGCAGAAGCAAAAGTAACCTGATGAGTCTTAGAGGGATCTAAGGCGAAACAGCTGTAGTTACATCCATGCTTAAAAAGTTTTTTTCTAGTTTATAAAAAATAAAAAATTAAATATAACATGGGCCTGTGCTCGTTAAATTAAATATATCAAAATTTTTTCTGCCAACACTAAATTTCTAGATAACAAGTAAGGAAGCCTAAGTTCGAGTTCTCGCTATGATCTCCATTCACTGGGATATTGCTGTTGATCCTGATCATGTCATAGACATTTTATCAAAAAACAAATCCAGAAGGCTACTTCTTTGATGAAAAGGTTATTGTAAAAGAAAGTTTTATATGAAATTTTGTACCACATTCCATATGTATATGTATGTATGTATGTACATAATAAAAGTCAATTAAAATAGCTTTTCAGTAATCTTGTACATATGTACAAATTTTTTCCATATTCATTTTCAAAATAATCAACCAATATGAATAACTTTCATTTGACCTATGTATGTACATATGTATATGTATGTGGGGGGGGGAGTGCAATTTGTCCATAATTTCTGTAAGCCCCCCCCGAAACGAATTCCTGGCTACGGGCCTGTTGCATGCATAGTCGTGCAAATGTAAATATCAGCAACAACAGCAACGAAGCGAAGCGAAGTTGTTGTTGTTGTTGTTGTTTTCTGCAACAATGCGACAAATAGGCAAAATAAAAAGAACAAACATGTTTGAACATATATGCAAATGTATGGATATGCATTTTTCATGCATCAAATGAAAGGTTTTGAGCAGGACTTCGATATGAAGATCTTTTCATTGTGACCCCTAGATCGGGTCTCCAGATATGCGTCAAAACGAGGACCCGGATGATCCTTGAATGTTTCTGAGCAAAAGTTCTCAAATGAAAGTTTTTGAGGAAGGCTTGTACAGAGAGCTCTACTCTTTATGATTCCTAGGTCGGGTCCCGAGATATACATAGGTAACGAGGACCCGGATGATCCTTGAATTTTTCTGAGCAATATTGGTATCAAATGAAAGGTTATGAGAAGGCCTTCTACAGGGAGCTCTCTTCTTTATGGTTCCTAGGTCGGGTCCGGAGATATGGTTCAAAACGAGGACCCGGATGATCTTCCATGTTTCTGAGCAATATTGGTATCAAATGAAAGGTGTTGAGTGGGGCTTTCATATAGAGCTCTATTCTTTATGATTCCTAGGCCGGGTCTCCGGATGATCCTTGAATATTTCTGAGCAATATTGGTATCAAATGAAAGGTTTTCAGCAGGACTTCAACACAGAGTCCCGAGATATGGGTCATACGTGGACCCGAATGAGTTTGCATGTTTCTGAGCAAAACAAATCAAAATCAGAAATCAAAAATCAAAAATTAAAAATCAAAAACCAAACAACAAAACAAACAAAAACAACCAAATGTAGCAGTGACAATGACAACAAAAAATTTTAAAAACGATAGTCGCATTTTAATTAAAGGAACAAGGGAAAGGGAATAAAAATTCGATTTCGAAACTGTTTACACATGAATGTTCATGAGTACTCGTTACTCACGCTTTGTTTTTTTTGTGAGTTACTTATAAGAATACACTGAGCAAAATATGTATCTATATTATGCTATAAAAGATAAAAGGCGCGTTAAGATAAGAGACTTACATTAAGGAAATAATTTTCTCTTCTTTGAAATGTTTTGAAAATATAACACCACTAAAATATTTATGATAAACTTTTATTATTGTGAGAATTTCGAACTAATAGAGTTTATTCACGGCAGTCTATTATTATATTATTACTAAAAACACCCGTCCCGCTTTGCTGCGTCAAATCACACTATGCCGCTGCCTATCAAGCTATCTCTTCTTCCCTTTATACTACTGTCTCTCTCTCTCCTCCTCCTCTCCCGTTCCCTATGAACAACATCCCATCCGAGTCCATATATATAGATATCCCTCTCCATATGCCTATCCCTCTATCAATTCCTCTCTTTAAACTACTGCCTGTCTCTCTCTCTTCTCCTCTCCCGTTTCCTATCAACAGCATTCCATCCGGGTTCATATATCGGTTTATATCATTTTAGTCGATTCATGTATCTCGGGTTACGGTTGAGATATCCACATGGCACGAACTATAGATTGAAATCCTGGTCGGCTCCTTTGACTTGATTCCAGTATTGTTCAAATTTATTTTGGGGCCATCCGGGTGCACATTTTGGCCTCTGTCTGAAGTATCGACTTGAAAGATCGAATACAAAGAACTCTCTATTAAAGTGATATTTGAAACTTTTGAATTGGTATCAATATTGCTTACAAATATTTGGAGGCTATTCGGGTCCATGTTGCGGCCTCGATCTCGGTAAACGATTGAGATATTCATATAGCATGAACTATGACCCCTGATAAGCACCTCTAATTAGTTATCAATATTGTTCAATAATATTTCTGGGCCATTTGGGTTCCGATATTAGTCTATATCTTGGAAAGGTGTGGAGATAGTGGAACTAAATATGGTTTAAATTCTGTAGTAGGTTCATTTTTTGCAACCGAGTTCTGCATTAGATTACACAAATAATATCGACTACAGTGCCATCTAGCTGGAAAATATGAATACCGAAAAAACTTATCCAAAGAATAAAAAGTCAAAATTTGGCAAAAATCCGAACAGTAATTTTTGAGCCATTTCCTCACATAAAAACCTTTTAAAACTTTGTATACCCCGCAGTAAAAATCCGAATTGAATTCTCTATGAATCACTGATGAAATTGCTCTAATACTGAGTTGGCACTAGTGAATACTTTCATACAAAGACTGTTGAATTTTTTTATATAAATGGTTTGACTTCCTCAGAAAAAAAAAATGTACCTTGTGATGATGACAGTTATGAATATTCAACAAAGAATCATCAGCGATCGTTCAGCAGTGAAATACATTTACTGCAGGGTATGCATGTATGTATATAGATTTATTATTTCTGCCATGAAAAAGCTTCTCCCAAAAAATGCATTCGCCGTTCGGAGCCGGCACAAAACTGTAGGTCCACCCAATTATTAGAAAAAGAAATACAACAAGTAAGGAAGCCTAAGTTCGAGTGGAATCGAACATTAGATACTCTTTATTAAAAAGTAGGCGTGGTCATAAACCGATTTGAATAAATTTTTGCGTGTCTATTAGCACAAGTTATAAAAGTGTATAAACCAAGTTTCGTCTTAATGTCTCAATTATTTGTTGAGTTATGGGCTCCGAAATTTCGTATATTCCTTTGTCTAAAAAGAGGCGGTGCCACGCCCATTTTCCAAATTTTTCTATTTTTTGTTTCCGGTCTATTGTGGAACTCATGCCACAAAATTTGAATGAATTATCTTTATATTTGACAAAGATATCGCTTAAAATATTTTTATTAGGCCCCTTTATAGTTCCCATATATAAAAGTGGGGGTGGTCGCCAACCGATTTCGCTAAAATTTTGAACATGTATTACCACAACTAATAAAAGTGTACACACCAAGTTTCGTCATTATGTTTAAATTATTTGTCGAGTTATGGGATCAGAAATCTCGTATATTCCTGCTTCTAAAAAGAGGCGGTGCCACGCCGGTACCCTGACATAATCCCAAGGGGCATACCCCAGACGTAGTGACATAATCCCAATTGGGATAATGTCATTTTCAAGCCCAAAAAAACATTTCAGATTTTTTCTTAGATTTTATTACATTAAGCAAAAAAATTAGAGCTGACAATAAAGTTAATGTTCTTATACAATAATACATTGAGTATATGTATAAGATGAAATATGTATGTACTTAAATACACATGTTCTCAAAAAATTACTTTAAAACTAAAAAATTACATTAAGAAACGGCCATATAAATACAAACTTAAATATATTTACATATATACAGACTTTTTTCAATAAAACGATAGGTATATAAATATTTGTGTACATTGTATATATGTCTATAAAAAGATGAAAATTTGGAAGAAAAAATCGCTTTGATTCCAAATTTTCGCCTGCGCCGCTTTTTTTTTTTTTTTTAATAGATCGATAGGTATATACATATATATATACATATGTCTATAAAAAGATGAAAATTTGGAAGAAAAAATCGCGCGATTTTTGATTCCAAATTTTCGCCTGCGGCGCTTTTTTTTTAATAGATCGATAGGTATATAAATATGTACATATGTCTATAAAAAATAAAAATTTGGAAGCAAAAATCGCGATACTCGATTGATTTGCTATTCTGGCTCCCTTTTATTTGGGATTATGTCACTCCCACATAGTTGACCTAATCCCAAGTAAAAAAATTGGGATTATGTCACATCATGGTGAGTGACATAATCCCAAATTTTAAAATTGGGGTTATGCCACTTGGGATTAAATCACGGCACCTGCCACGCCCATTTTCCAAAATTTTTGTGCTTTTCGTTTTATATCCGCAGTTGGACTCCTGCCATAAAATTTCAATGATATACCTTTATATTTGACAGAGATATCGCTTAAAATGTTTTTATTAGGCCACTTTATAATACCCATATATAAAAGTGGGCGTGGTCGTTAACCGATTTTCGAAATTTTTCGTCCAAACATTTGCCTAATAATTATAATACAATGGCGCTATTATAACTCTGACGAGTTTTATGGCCGAGCTTCTCTCCCAATTCGAGGTGTGCTCCTTTTTGTTTTTCCTACTAATTGGGTGCACCTACAGTTTTATGCCGACTCCGAACGGCGAATGTATTTTTTGGGAGAAGCTTTTTCATGGCAGAAATACACTCGGAGGGTATGCCGACCACTGCCGAGAGGTGACCGCTACTCTTAAAAAACCCAATAATTGGATTTATACTAATTAGAAAAATTGTTTTGGTGTTTTGCTCGGACCGTGGTTTGAACCCGAGACCTCTGGAATAGCAGGCGACCCCCCACAACCCACTGCACCACAGCAGCCACAGTAAGTATATCACGCCTACCAAATTTCATCGCTATATCTTTAACGGTTTCTGAGTTATGACATATAAAACTTTCAATGTTTGGCCCTTAATAAGTGGGCGTGGCACCGCCCATTTTTCAAAATCTCACCAAATTTCTTCATAAGGGCCTGAGCTCCATACGTGGGTGAAATTTTATCACTCTAGCTCTATTAGTGACTGAGATACAAAATTTCCGATTTTTACTATATAGGGGAAGTGGGCGTGGTCATGGTCCGATTTCGCCCATTTTCAATACCATCCGTTCCAATCTTCATACCAACTTGCATTCCAAATTTCATCAAAATATTTCAATTTGAATGAAGGCGCACGCCTCGACTTAGTAGAGAAGCGCGGCCTTAAGGCTCGTTAGAGTTATATACGCGCCTTTGTATTATATATTATTAGCTTCTATAAGATTTTGCATAAATCTCAAGCAAATACGAATTTTAATTGAATTTCCAGGTTGTGACTTATGTGAACAATTGGACGATTATCTTAATTCGAAATCAATCATCACAAGTCACATTCAAGTCAGATTCAATGCATTTCAATTGCTGTGGTTCTATTTTTCTATTATTTAATGCCTAACTTATGCAAATAAATAAACATTATCAGAAATATTTGTTTTTAGCAATTGCCTTTTATGAGAGACCACCCAACGCTGCCTGTAATACCATAAAAGTTCGTTTAACCAAATTAGCGACAAATAAATGATTGTACATAAAATATACGTACGCACAACACACTTCACTTCACCACACACACACAAACACATAGAAAACACACGGATTTGATCACATTTGTTTGTCATTCTCACTTTATCTAATAAACTTTAAATGCATACTAATTATTTGATGGGCAAACGAGCGCACGAGCAAGCATGGCGGCTGTTTGTGCTGGGATCATTTAAATTTGCCATTAATACCGAAAGTGGAAGATTAAATGTACTACGAAATGAAACGCAATTCGCCATAGCGAAATGATTTTGGCACGCTGGAATGCGGTGAGATAGGAACGAACAATTGAAAACAATTTGCTTTAGTTATGCATGCAAGCAAATCGATTTAGCCGATATGCCAATAATAAGCAAATCTAAGCTATATAAAACGTAATTTCTGGGAATATGTGAGGACTTGAATGCGGCCATACATACATTTTACTCTTTTTCTTTTTTATATGTGTATCAATTACTATACAGTACAAGCGCAGTTTCCGCTATTCTAACTGAACTGCAAAAAGTCCATTGTCCACTCTTCATTCAGTCATCATTAGTCACAAAAAAGTATGCCTTGCTGAATGAACTTTCAAATTTATTTCGCAATATTTCAATAAACAGAAAACACATTTCTATCGTCATCTTCACGATTTCATTAGCTAATGAGAAAGTTGTGAAATATTTTCAGTAGTTTTTCTTCTGTTTTTCACTTGATTTGCAATCAGATAGTAATCGTTTTGTAAAGAATTATTTTAGTAATGAAATGCGACACATCCAACTCTAAGCGCATTTGCCTATGTCTTGCAAGTTTGCTGCTTAAGTCTTTGGTTTTGTTTGATTAAAATTTGCAACCTTATACCGCTAACTATAGATAATAGTAATATCATTGCAAAAAATGATACTTTAGGTGGTCGTCAATTCTCAAAACAATAACAATAACAAAAAAAAAAAAACAATAATAATAACAACAACAACAGGCTATGAAATATACAGCGCACAAACAAATCGAAGATTCGCAGATTTTCTTATAATCAGATAGCTGATCATTTTTTTCCATATCTTACCTAACAAAGCAGCGCTTAGCTGGCGTGCTTTACTGTTTGTAGATCAGTTGTACGATTGTTGTTGCGCCATCATAATGCTGTGCAATACAGCCTGCAACACTCATCAATATCAGTGGGTTATGGGATGAATGGCGAATTTGCTGTTCCGCGTTCATTTATACACATTTAATCAGTGAAAAGAAGCATCGAATAACCAGGATAAGAAAAAGAAGAAGAAAAAGAAAAATAAGAAGAAGAAACAGAAAAAGAAGAAGAAGAAAAAGAAGAGGAAGAAGAAGAAGAAGAGGAAGAAGAAGAAGAAGAAGAAGAAGAAGAAGAAGAAGAAGAGGAAGAAGGAGAAGGAGGAGAAGAAGAAGAAGAAGAAGAAGAAGAAGAAGAATAAAAGAAGAAGAAGAAGAAGAAAGAAAGAACAACAGCAAGAGCCACAGGAAAAAAAATAGACCAAAACAAAAATAAAAGCAAAAACAAGCTAGTAAGAGCTAGCAAGTGCTCCTTACTCGTAGTGCCTGTTTTATTCCAGCATTAAAATTCACTCATTTATGTGCGTGCAGAAATATTACTGCACAACGTCAAAGCTTTCCGTTATTTTTCTCTTTTCTTGTCTCCGTCTTTTGATATGGCTATAGTCAATATACCAGAGTGGCAATACAGCAACAAGAATAATAAAAAAAGGCAGCAGCAGCAGCAACATAAACAACACAAACGCATATTCAAATATGTGCCTGCCCGCTGTGGTTAGTGCCAGAGGTCGCGAGTTGGAGATGAGCCTGGAAAGCACCAAAAAATTAATAATTTTTCTAAATAATTAATACGCAGTTACTAGATTATTCCAAAAGATATAGTTGGTACCACTCGGTAGTATGCGGCATACACTCCAAGCGTATTTCTGTCATGAAAAACCTTCCCACAAAAAATGCATTAGCCGTTCTAGACCCTGTAGGTCTAGAAACTGTAGGTCCATCCAATTAGCAAAAAAAAAATTAAGTGGTACAACTGAAAGTGAAAGACAAGCTCGGCTTTAACATCTTTAGAGTTATATATTATATTATAACCTCTATCGGTATATTTTTATAAAACCACGTTATAGTTTACAAGCAGCACTGACTTGACCGTCGTTTTCTGCTTGATATGTGTTTGCTTTTTTTTACTTATTCTGCGTCGACCTTTATTGCTTGCTTGATGAGCAGATGCAGTTTATGTTGCATGATTGTCTAAAATGGTAGTATCTTTTGTTTGTGCGCTATGCAGCTTTTTGGATGACTCGAAAATCTATTTGCGTATTTCGAAAAATTTCCAACACAAAAATCAACTTTTATTTATTGATGCTGTTGGGACCAGTTTACGCTCAAATCAAAATAAACGTTAGTGATGGGCGAGTCCGAGATGTTTTATTCGATTCTCTCGATTGTTGAAACATCTCGAATGCTCTCGATGGTTTTCATTCGTATTCGAGTCAAGTCGTAAATGGCCGCCAGTCGAAACAATCGCTAAAACATCCCGGACTCGCCAATGATTCCTCTCGTTTTCAAAGCAACCCTACATTTCGGACTCGCTGAAAAAAATACATAACATTTGTTGTTGCCGCTTGAATATCAAAATTGCTTAAAAAAGTATACAGTGGTACAAATCTATTGCCGTTGTTACTGCTCGTAAAATTAATTTGTTTCGTAAGCGTCTCACTTCAGAAAATTTATTAATGTATTAATGTTTAAATAATTAATTGTATTTATTAAGCACGACACTCTTTAATTGTGATTGCAAAAATGCAGCGTCTATATATAGCATATTTTTCAATTTAGTTCATTTATTTACATATGTATTTGCCTCACTTCCATTAACAATCCTACTTTCTTCATCAACAACACTCATTCAGTTTATTTTATCAACTAAAACAAATCATCAAAACAACAGCCGGCCCGCCGACTCGGAACAGTCGCAAAAACATCTCGCTTGTGTAGTCGAGATGTCATCGAAACAACCTCCGACTCGCTGACTCGGAACAATCGCAAAAACATCTTGGTTGTGTAGTCGAGATGTCATCGAAACAACCTCCGACTCGCTGACTCGGAACAATCGCAAAAACATCTCGATTGTGTAGTCGAGGATCTAGTCAACTTTTGACTCGATTGTGATTTTGCAACGATGGCGATTCTCTCGATTGTCTAAATATCTCGGACTCGCCCATCACTAATAAACGTGGTCAAATATCTCCTATTGCTTTTCCATTAAAGCGAAAACTGAGAGAGAGAGTGGGAGAGCACACAATTTTGACGGAGTGCAGCCAATCTCTCACAGAGAGTAAAAATCGTAAAATGAGAGAAAAAGTGTAAACTGGGGCTTAGTAATAGATATAGAGAGAAAATGAGAGATATAACTATAAAGAGAGTGAGTGAGTAAGACACCAGTAGGAGTAGCCCGGGGTGGCTTTCCGTAATTCGATATCGAGCGAAATTCGATACCGAAGCATCGTTTTTGCTTTCCGTAAACACAAATATCGTCAGAAACAATTCGACACCACCTTAGCTATCGTTTTGCCTTATCGAATATGTCAACCGCAGAAAAATATAACTTCAAAATTTTAATATTTTTGTGGGTTTAAATCATTTCTTATTTGTTTACAAGTGAGAGCACAACTTTTGAAAGATAACAAAGGCATTTCATGCACTTTTTAAAATATTATAAGAAAAGTTTTCCTATCGAAATACAGAAAGCAAAACGGTATCGTCGCTCGTTCGATATCGAATTGAAATATCGAGCCGACGAAAGTCGAATATCGAATTACGGAAAGCCACCCCCGGTTAACAAGACTCTTGCAGTTGGATGTTTTTATATTGGGCTTCGTCTTTTAGATTCCTTATGCGAAAATTTTTTCTGAGAATACTCTAAGTGAAATTTTAATTCAAATAATTTTCCGGAACAATTTAATGCTCTAACGATCTTCAAAATACTATTTCTTCGGACTATATAGAAAGGCGTTTAACAAGACCTCTTCTTGACGGTGTCAGAGGGTTAAAGTGTAACAAACAATTTTTTTCTGAGCTATATTGGTATGCTTAATGGACGATCGATAGTCCAGCCGACTCAGAAGTTTTTTGATTTCTATTAAGATTTTTGAGAATTCCACTCTGACCGCTACACTTTTAGTTATATCAATAAATGTATAGAAAAAATTCTTGAAAAACTCTACGCATTATTTTTTTTTTGAAGTTAGTTCTATTGTAGAGTCAAAAATCTCTTCACACAGCATGGTTTGTGTCTCTGCTTATAATCTTCCCAAATTATCCTTGCTGCTATAAAATTAATGCGTACGGTGTCCTAGTTAACGTTTTAACGCGATCAGAAATTCTCTTCCCCTTCCTTAGAGTACTAATTGAGCCTGATTTTGGCTTACAGAAAAAAATTGAGCCTTTCTGTGGACTTCTCAGTGTTATAGTTGGACTTTTAATCATACTTTCTAACATTACCTTATTTAACTCTTCTTATTACATGCAATTTTATACAAGATGCTCAGAATGAGAACAGTTTTGAAGCGGTATGATGCATTCCAAAGAATTCAGGAATTAAAACCACGTTAAGTTAAAGAAACCGTATAACGATTTCTAATTAGAACATCTTTCGTTTCTACCAATAAAAGTAAGGTTTATAACTCTGCTAGAACTCAATTTAGTTCTTCCTATCAAAGACACTAACCATGTAGGTATATATGTAGGTAGTTGATGCTCGAGCTAAAATAATGCGCGCTGTGATCTTTCACATGTTTTCGATATTTTCACTATTCTCTCTCTTCCGAAAAAAGGTACACTAGCATTCGTCTAATCCTTTGTTTGTTTGCTCAGCCGCAGCTAAGCTGCGTCAATGATGTGCGCAAAAGAATTTCTGCTGATGTTGCAGATTTGCTGATCTTTTAACTTATCAGATCCTTTTTGATATTTCATCCTAGTGCAGTTGCATTGGCTAGCATACTTTCCTTGTTCATAAGTATGTATTTCCTGACCAAATATAATTTCCTGCATGTGCTTATTTATGTATGTAGATATGTAAACATATAGATATTTTGTCCCTGTTCTTATTTAAATATGAACCCAAACACGTATTTTCAAAATCGCTGTCGCGTCTTTTACTCATACCAAACAACCAATCAGTCAACCAGTCAACCAAGCAGCACAGCATTTCACAGATTAACATTTGGCTTTAGATGCATTATACGACTTGTATTTATTTACGTGTTTGCATTTGACTTGGTTGGCTTTTTGCACAGTACATGTTTAGGATTTATACTACTTGTTTGGGTAATTTGGGAAAATCCAAAGTCAATCATATGTAACGGATTTGCGGTTAACATATGTAGATAACATATACATGCATTTATGTTCGTGTAGATATATTTATATTTTTGCTTATAAGTATATACATATGCTTGAACTTATGTCTGTCTGCACAATATTTACTTTCTGTCCCTAACAATTCACTCAGTCGCCCATAAGTAGTCTAGTTATCGCAGAGAACACGTATGTTTTGGATTAAATGATTGGAAATCTTAAAAATCTATGCAAAATTGTTGCCGCATGCAAGCAGTATATATGTATATTTTTTGTGCGAGCCTTTAGAATGGACCGCAGCACTTATTAATTTTTGGGAAATTTCATTTTTAATGCTCCCGGAAATGCCCTTTTTTCAATTTGCTAAAGTTGGTGCGCATTGCTAAGTCATTATATATAAAACTGGTGCTCCATTTGTTTTGGATATGGATATGGAATTTCCACTTTTAATATACCTCGTCAAAAATATTTGCCTGCAGCTTTGGTTTTTGTTGGTAGACATGTTTTCTGGTTAATCTCAAGCAGATGGTGTGAATTGTTAATTTGTACTTAATAATTTTGACTACTATTTATGTATGTAACAATGTATATGTGTAAATCAATTTAATGCTAGAATATGAGTAGCAACAGTTCAAGGCAGTGTAATCTTATAAGTTATGACATGTATATAGGTATGTATGAGTGTTCATTACAGGCCTGCAGAGTAGCTAGAAAAGTTTTAAAATGCATTCATTCATTCACTCATTTCGAGCTAAACGTAAGTTATTTATTATTTTGGCAATGTGGGCGACACATGTCCACACGGAAAATAGTTCTTGTTTATATGTTTTTATTTAAATTTCATGATTATTTGGTTACATATGAACATTAGTCTGGTCCTCAAATGCATGGAGACAAATTTTATATCAAATTTCTTTAACCTCACCCCATAAGTTTACGCTAGTATAGTCGAAGATCCCGTACATAAATTTACCCGATAGGAGACGATTAAGGGGTGATCCGAGACGGTTATAAGATGTCACACAGGGGTCACATACATCGGTACCAAAATTTATATTTAATATTTTTGATTGCAACACTATTGATTTCGGGCATTTTATATAAAAAGTTTATTTTAATTTTTTTTTGAATCTCCATACAGTATTCTGAATTGTGACCCCTATGCGACAGCACTTGATCATCTCCGATCGGCACCAAAATTTATATATGTTACCGTTCACTGTGCTCTTACCGATGTAGGGGCGGTACCGAAGAAGATAGCTAATTTTTTTAGGGCCACCCTAATGTACATTAGAGCGTATCGCGAAAAAAAAGTTCGCCGTACGCCCCCCATATGATTTCTTTCTCGAAAACATGTCCGAGGAGTATACGGTGGACTTTTTTGTTGGTCCATATAAGACGAGACGGCCCAATGTACATATCGATTGAATTTAGTATATTTATTACGCTATTCTGGAAACTGTCTTTCCCAAGGCAACTATCTTTCGAAAGAAGAAAAAAAACATTTTGCTTTCGAAAAGAAAAAAAGATTTTCACTCGAAAGGAAAAAAAAATGTTCCCTCAAATGATAGTTGTTTTTGGAAAGACAGTTGACATAATAGCCCTATTAGTTTCAAAGAGCGCAAAAATCTAACAAGCCTCGAAGCTGCAAAATAAAGTCGTTGGGAAAAATTTTTTAATGTTACGCCTATTCTACATAATATTTAAGCCCAAACTTAATTGCCAAAGTTACAGTTAAATTCAAATTTCCAACACCCATTTTTTTGTCCTCTTTTAAGAGCTGCTAAATCTACATACGATAGATTTCTCATATTCAAATACTCAACATGCCAGAAATATGAAGCTATAATAATAATATTTGCATATGAATAACTAAATTATTATTTATCTCTTCACGGCACGTTAGTGCCTACATAGACACGTACCTATGTATACCTATGTATCTACTACATATACTGTTTTGATTCAATTTCCACGGTGCTTTTTGCAAAAAAAAATTTCAGAAGGGTTGTTTTTTGCTAGATACATACTTATGTCTATGTGCATGCTTGAAGCCACAAATTGTGGTATTTCTATCTTCTAGAAATACATACCTACATACATATAAACATATGAATAAATGATTATGATATATGCATTTGCTTGTCTTAATTATTACAATTTAATTGAATTAAATTGAGGAATTAATTGCAAAGCGTTTAATTCATGGAACATAAATATGATTTATGATCTCCTTTTGCGTTTACCTTAAGAAATTCATAAATTGCTTATTTGCTTCTGTTCACAAAGAGATGTACATAAATACTTATATATGTACATATTTGTATAATTTCAGCGGTGAATAGAAAAAATTATGATTATGCTAACGAATCAATTTGTAACTAATTTCTCACAGTATATTTGTATATGTTTGTATATAGGTAAGCATGTAATTTTATTGTTTTTTTATACTCAGCTGTACTAGTACACAGAGTATTATAGTTTTAATCACATAACGGTGGATTGTAACAGAATGAAATAATCGAGATAGATATAGACTTATATATATCAAAATGATCAGGGTGAAAAGAGAAATCGATTGAGCCATGTCCGTCCGTCCGTCCGTCCGTCCGTCCGTCCGTCTGTCCGTCCGTCCGTCTGTCCGTCTGTCCGTCCGTCTGTAAACACTCTAACTCGCGCAAAAATTGATATATTTTGATGAAATTTGAAATACAAGTTGGCATCGAGACTGGGACGGTTGGTATTGAAAATGGGCGAAATCGGACCATGACCACGCCCACTTTTCCTATATAGAAAAAATCGGAAATTTGGTATCTCAGTCACTAATATAGCTGGAGCGATTAAATTTTACCCACGTGTTGAGCTCAGGCCCCTATGCAGAAATTTGATGAAATTTTGGAAAATGGGCGGTGCCACGCCCACTTATTAAGGGTCAAACATTGATAGTTTTATATGTCATAACTCAGAAACCATTGAAGATATATCGATAAAATTTGGTATGCGTAATTTATTTACTTAGGCAAACATTTGGACGGAAAATAGTTAAATCGGTTAACTGCCACGCCCACTTTTATATATGGGTATTATAAAGTGACCTAATAAAAACCTTTTAAGCTATATCTCTGTCAAGTATAAAAATATATCATTGAAATTTTATGTGATTAGTCCAACTGCGGATGTAAAACGAAAAACACAAAAATTTTGGAAAATGGGCGTGGCACCGCCTCTTTTTAGAAGCAGGAATATACGAGATTTCTGAGCCCATAACTCGACAAATAATTGATATATGATGACGAAACTTTGTGTGTACACTTTTATTACTTGTGGTAATACATGTTGAAAATTTTAGCGAAATCGGTTGACGACCACGCCCACTTTTATATATGGGTATTATAAAATGATCTAATAAAACATTTTAAGCGATATCTCTGTCAAATATAAAGATAATTCATTGAAATTTTCTGGCATGAGTTCTACGATAGACTGGAAACAGAAAATAGAAAAATTTTGGAAAATGGGCGTGGCACCGCCTCTTTTTAGACAAAGGAATATACGTATATATATATATTTCTTGGCCTATATCTCGACAAATAATTGAGATATTATGACGAAACTTGGTTTATACACTTTTATAACGCCTACTTTTTAGCAAAGATATTTCTGGAACACTCTTTGGGAATTTGTAACGTGACATATTTGTAACTAGAAGTCATAAAGGAATGAAATGTTGCATAAAGAATAATATTCACATGCTTAGTTGGATGACTGATCACTCGCTTTATATAAAGTACACCCTGTTTCCATCAAACGCAAACAAACTATGAAAGCATTCAGCTGAGTATCTAATATTCGATTCCACTCGAACTTAGGCTTCCTTACTTGTTTTAATATATTTTTCTTACAACTTAAATTTGTGGCAAATAGTTCCGAGCAAATCTTAGAAAATCCCTCCAATGTATGACTTTGGTATATTAGTAAAGCACATATTTATGTAAAAATCGCTTAAGAAATTTTAGTCATTTCTTGTCAACATTTTCATTTAAGTCTATATTCTATTTCTAAATACATATTGCATCATTTTGCTTATTCTTCTAAAATAAGTATAGAACAAGTGTATAACTTTTGGAAATTGTACCCTCAAAGCTATTATATAGCTAATCGCTTATGCTGATATTCTCTTAATTTTTGCATATGTTATTTTTTTTTAATTTACTGACACAACATTTCTTAAAAATTTGCAGCAAATCAATCATTTTGTTCATCGATACCAGTTTTTTGAGTTCAGTAAAATCAGCCATTATTCATTGGCAAGCCATTAGCACAATACAACAACAAAAAATTATAACAGCGATGCGTGCTTAAATAAGCAAATCATTGTTTGGCTGTACAAAATCACTTGAAGATTTGCATTTATTTAGACAAAATCTTGAATTCTATCGATGAATGCTTAAAACTAGTTTGAATCTTCTTGTCGAATATTTGAAAAATTTAGCTTGTTGTATGTAGTATGTCTGTCTAGTAGTTTGTGTGTGTTAATACACATATGTACATTAGATGCGTTTTTTTTTCGGCAAAGTTTCTCAGATCTTCCCTCCGGCCACAGAATATGAAAATAGGATGTTGTAGGATAACTAGGCTGATTTTTATTTTTTTTTAGAAAGAAAACTGAGTGGGCTACTCCAAAAACAGCGATTTTTTTTAAATTCAATGATAGGTTTAGATTCTATATGAAAAAAACCACAGAATTAAAAATACAAAAACAAAAGATATATATTCTCATGTAAAATTAACGGCTTAATCGATTATTGTTGCAAGTACAAAATTCGAAAATTTATTGTTTGCATATGTAAAAAAAATATTGTTCAATATGAAAATGATTTTGGAATATTTCATTTAAACTAAAGTAGCTTGGATAAAAAAAGCTCGATTTCGATCAAATAAAGTTTTCTGAAAACTGCATTAATTTGCGCAGATTCCTGTATATTTTGATTAAAAAGAAATTTAAGGTATCTTGAAAATACCAGGGTCCAAACTTGAAAATCCGTGACTAAAAAAAATAAAATTCCACTTTAGGCGATCTTGGTACCTTCCCTATGGCTCGCACTAAAAAACTGAGTATACCATTCGATTAAGCCGTTAATTTTACATGAGAATATATACCTTTTGTTTTTTTATTTTTAATTCTGTGGTTTTTTTCATATATGAATCTAAACCTATCATGGAATTTAAAAAAAAAAATCGCTCTTTTTGGAGTAGCCCACTCAGTTTTCTTTCTAAAAAAAAAATAAAAATCAGCTTAGTTATCCTACAACATCCTACTTTCATATTCTGTGGCCGGAGGGGTATGTTAGATCAAAAAAACGCATCTAATGTACATACATATATGTGTGTAAGTTCCGTTTATTTTATTTGACTTCTTGTTTATCGCTGATATTCCACCATGATTGCTGTTGTCATTATTAAAGACGTCATTTTTGACATGCTTGTTTGCTAAACTGGTTTCGTTTACAGACTTTTTTTCTGTATTGAGTTACTAGGCATTTTTCTTGCTTTTGTTTTCTCTTTTAATAATTTTACTTTTGCGTTTGTAAATATGCAATTTACCCCCAATAAATTGGCGATATTGGCATTAAATTAAAAAATAAAATAAAATAAAATAAATTTTTATGTGAATTTTATAGAGCTATTGGCCAGTTTTTAATTGAGAAAAATTGAAAAAATTAATTAAAAACTGGCCAATAGCTCTATAAAATTCACACAAAAATAATTATTAGAATTAAACGGCCATGTAAAATCAAAAATAAAATAAAATAAAATAAAATAATATAAAATAAAATAAAATAAGAAGTGAAATACTCGTAAACAAAAGGAACATCAAAAAGTCAAGATTACGCTCGGCCTATTGCTACAAGTAGTTCATATAGTCTATGTTTAGTTCACTAATAAACATTTAAGAAAAGAGAACTGCACTGAGAAACTAGTTTCTATTCGGCATTGCCGAAGATTTAATACTTTTCGTGTATCATTGATTTGTTTTCGCTTTTAGACACAAACTGATCTATTATTAAAAATGAATGTGTGTGTGCGTGTGTCCTTTATGCACTCCCAAAGTAATCAAACGGTATTTATGAAATTTTCACAGTGGATGCATGTGGTACTAGTGCACATGATAGCCTATACAGAATTTCGAAAAAGTGGGAACTTCCCGGAACATAGACCCAAATCTGGAGTCAGAGTGACCCAGCAAGTCTCCATATATGGGTCTAAACGTGGATCCGGATGACCCTCGAATGTTTCTGAGCGATTTTGGTATCAAATAAAAGGCGTTGGGGTGGTCGCGGTAAGGTAAAGGTAAAAGTAAAGGTAAAGAGAAAGACACATTATAACATAAACACTTTTTTCGTCTCTCTATATTTTCTTGTACACTGTTATAAATATTGGAATATTTTTTAAACTTTGATTTTGTTTGAATGAAATTTAAAACTTTTTTTGTGTTAAATTTTGAACCTTCGAAAGTTTAAAAGTTTCTTATTCCTTTTTGGTTTAAAATTCAAACTTACAAAAGCTCAAATATTTCAAAGTATTTTTGGAATAAATTTCATACTTTTTTGGTTTAAATCTTACACTTTTCTCATTTAAACTTTTAAGGTTTAAATTTTAAACTTTCATTGATCGTAAAATTTGGTTTCAACAAAAAAATTTTAATGTTTGATTTGAAATTCCAACTTGCTTTTTCGAGAAATGAACAATATAAAAAGCTCATTTAAGTTATTAAACAATTTGAATGAAGGACCGTGTGGCGTTGTTTGAATGGAGAAACAAACAAACAAAGTAATTATGGAAACAGATAAAATGAAGAAGGGAGAAAAGGAGAAGAAGAGGATAGGAAAAAGACATAATATGGAAAAGGATTAAGCAGATGTTGAGGGAGAACAATGTGGAAGAAAATGAGAAAAAAGGATAGGACAGAAGATACAATAAATAGGGAAAAGCATGAAGAGGATTTGGGAGCAGAATTTTTTTTTTTAATTTAAACCAAAAAAAGGTTTAAATTTTAAACTTTTGAAAGTCTTAATATAAATTTTAAACTGGAATAAATTCTAAACCTTAAAAGTCTAAAAATCTTTTAAACTTTTCAAAGTTTAAATTTTAATAATTTTTCGGTCGTGTTCTATATATCGACCACAAAAGTTTAAAATGTATACCAAAATTTATTTGAGTGTACAAAATAAAAAGTTAAACCCCAAAATATCATTATCCGAGAAATCTATTTAATGACATCCGTATGATTTATTTATTGCACTTTCTTAATTTTCACTGGCATTTTTTGTCCATGTATATTTGCAAATATTGCAAAGTTGAATGCTCTTAATCAATTAAATGCATACAATCCGCATTAACTTACAATCGCCGAATGCTCTTTGAGGAGCCTGAGGAACTCTGAGTTAGTATTAAGGTAAACTGTACTTTTTCACCTATCTTGCCATTTTGGCATTAATAAAAATATTAAGGTCACTTTTTCACCTTCCCAAGAACTTAGTTGCATGCATATACATATGTATAAGTATGAAAAATAACAATTTGCTCTGCTTAGGTACCTACCTACTTTTTTTGTTTTGTTAGTGCAAAACTCATATCTTCTATGTAAATCACCACAAAAAAATGCTTATGTATCCTTTTTTGTTCAGCATTAGATAATTAAATGACGAATTGCCTGCGCTCGCGCACGCACACGCATACACACATAACTACACAAGCAAATACAAATGCATTAGGCAATGCATCGCTTTGGCATTCACGCATGCGCAATGCGACCGTCATTTCGCTAGCCTCGCCTCGCGCTATTTATAACCGAAGCCATGCTTTGTTCTGTGGCAAAATATAACGCCCAGTTTTAAAACATTCCTCCTTCTCTACTTTTTCCTTTGTTTTTTCGTTTTTATTTTTTTTTCGTTTTTGGGTAATAAATACCTAAATTTTTAGTACAAAGTAATTCGTTCGGTTATTGAAATACAATTCCACCTAAATCTAAAACATACCGCCTACTATATAAACATAGCCATTCAAAGTTTGGGCAAGTTTCCTATTTTTGCTTGAAATATTTATGTTCTTTTTTATTGTTCGATTTTGCAAGGATTTGCTCGGGTGACCTTGTTTTTTGGCGTGTTTTGTTTTGAAAAATGTAACTATGCAACATACATAAATATGAAAAAAAAAAAAAAAAAACATTTTTCTTGTGTGTATGCGTGCGCCATTATTGACCGCTCACTCTGCTGAGCGCAAATGTTACGTTTGCAGTTGATAAGTTATACCTTCATACAAATATCTATATAGCTAGTTTCCAAGAAGTCCTTGAGCCGTAATTTTTTACCAAAAATATCATTACGAAGAGTTTGTGCGTTATTGGGTAATGGTTTGGTTTCCTTTTTGTCATGTTTGCTGACAAATATGTCCCTTGTTGCCTTAGTTGCTCTGACTCCTTTAGTTATTGTATTGATGTAAATATTTCCTTGTTAAAATTTCATGTTTTTGTTGTTGCTTTTCAGCACTTTCCGTTGAAATAACTGAATGAGTGAGCGTTCAATTTTCGCGTTTAGTTTTTTACTGATTTCTTTTTTATCTTTTGCCTTTGTGTACTTTTTGCCATTTTTTTTTTTAACAACTTCTTAGCGTCAATCCTTATTGTTTTGCTAGTTTTTTACGACATTTACTTTTAGTTCTTTATGCATGAATACCTTGCCACACATTCTTATATGAAATTGCGTTCTTCTGCGAATTATTTGTTTAAAAAAAAATGTTGTTGTGTTGACATTTCGCTCTTCGGTGACGTATTTGTATTTGACTTTTTGCCTATAGTTACTTGCTTTTACTTTCTCATTTTGATTTTTTTTTCACTTTTGGTCTAGTTGTTATTTTTGGCAAAATTTCTGCATTTTTTATGCTTTCGTAGAAGTCTGCACATTGATCTTATTGTCCTGCTGAGGGTTAATGAGTTAAAGTTACCAGGGTTATGTAGCAAAAGGATATAAGAAGGCATGCGTATCCTTTTGTTGACAATTGTTTTTATTTTTTTTTTGTAATTGTAAAAGTTACAGGCAATTGCATACACACAGTTTTTTAAATTGATTACATGAACTTGAGCGTATGACCTTGTAACTATTTTTTAGTTGGTTGATTGTTTTTTTTTCGAAAATTTTTTGAATTCTTAAACAAATTGCAAATTATCTACGCATGAGTTACGCTACTGAAACCGGGTTCTGATATTAAGGAGTAGTAAATTAGCTGGAAAGAAAAGCGAGAGCCAATATTGCAATGAAGAGGCAATAAAATATTTGTAATATAAATCGACTTGTCAAGGCATATGTACATAAGATACTGATCCGAAGAAATTCTTATACATATGTATGTATATGTAACTATTTTTTCGCGACATTGACCGCGGAGGGCAAGCAAGGGCTGTTCTCCAGTCGAGTAAGTCCCTCAAGACGCGAGCCAAGGTGGGAGGTGCGAGTAGGCCTCGGTCATGGTTCGAGGTGCCTGAAGGAGGGCACAAAACGCATTTATCTTGTCGTGATGGAGGAAAAACAGGAAAAAGAATCAAAACAACATCAACAACAACAACAACATATCGAAAAGGCCCTCCACCACAGGGAGTGAGATAGGTGTGTTTCTTGATATTTGGAGTGTTTTTAGCAAAGTCTCTGCTGTGGCGCTGTTAGAGGGGCTCGAATGGATCGGAATACCCGCAATCATTCGACGTTGGATCGAAGACCATTTGACTTTTCCGACGGTGACGGGTGGGTGGAGCCTTTCGACGATGTCAAGGAAGGCATATGTATGGGGGCACCCTACAAGGGGGAATACTCTCACCTCTGTTGTGGAATCTATTTGTCAACAAATTCTCTTCATAAATACACAAAATACTCTTTAGAAAATACACAAAATACTCTTCGGAAAATACACAAAATACTAAAGCTTGCAAAATTTTGCATTCCAAGTTTAGTATAACTCTTCCAATACGATGTTGGTAACACTAAGGACCATATGTGGCCTATGTGAAGAATCACTCTATTTGGCCAATCTAACCTTACCCAACCTTACCCGTATTTTGGATACCGATTCGAGATCACTGAATACAACCTCCTCTAATAGTCGAAGCCTTAGCCTCGAAAAAGCAGCGTAGTAGCAAAGAATACGCTCTAGCATCTCTTCATGCAACACTCATCCCCTGCATTCACTTTCATCAACTAGTCTCATCTTCAGCGCATGTTCTGTGGGTACCCCAATGATAACTCTACATTCATTCTTTTTCGGGGATAGCAGCCATTTTGTTAGCATCGGATCAATTTACGATTTACACACAATTTTGGAAACCCTACAGCCCTGCGATTGTTTCCACGCCTTATCGGTCTAGTGCATCACATAAGTATGTATATATAGTACGATGTATTGTGGATGGAATTTTCCGTCATCACTTGTCATGTTTGATTTGGTTATAAACCGGTTTCGGCTAAGTGCCATGTTCAGTATCCTGTTTCGTCGTCCGCAAACCGGTTTATAACCAAATCAAACTTGACAAGGGATGACGGAAATTCGTTTCACAATACATCAAAATCCTACTCTGCTGGAAAAATCGCAAAGAAATTATATATAGTACCTTTGCTAATTTTCACTGAGTGGCATCAGAACATACATAGAGAGTTCTGCTCCGAAACCTGCACGTTTCTTTTCCGGGCAGAGTTGCAATGCATCAAAAAAACTGAATCATCTGCTACTTGTGTGAACAAAATGACGATCGAATATTTGAAATATTAATGTAGTAGTTTTTAATCTAAAAAAAATCGTGAAAATATAAATGGCTAGTTCTTCCACTGACTCAATTCTAGAAAAAGCAAAATATATTACACTCCGTTTGAATGATTTTTTTTTTTAAGTTTTGACAGCGCGTGTCATGCCATCCTTCATTACCGAAGGTACCACTTAAAATACCATGATTATTGAAAAGACATTATATATATGATTCATCGATACATTTTGCTATGAATCATTATTATAAAATCCGCGATTCTAACGATTATAAAGAAGCATTTGCAAAAAAAATAAAATAAAATAAAATAAAAACAAGTAAGGAAGCCTAAGTTCGAGTGGAATCGAACATTAGATACTCAGCTGTATGCTTTCATTGTTTGTTTGAGTTTGGTGGAAACACGGCGTATTTTATATAAAGCGAGTGCTGCATAAAGTGGGCGTAGCCACGCCCATTTTCAACAGTTTTATCAGTCATCCAACTAAGCATATGAATATTATTCTTTGTGCAACATTTCATTCCTTTATGACTTCTAGTTACAACGATGTCACGTTGCAAATTCCTAAAGGGTGTTCCAGAAATATCTCTGTTAAAAAGTAGGCGTGGTCATAAACCGATTTGAATAAATTTTTGCGTGTCTATTAACACAAGTTATAAAAATGTATAAACCAAGTATCGTCATAATATCTCAATTATTTGTCGAGTTATAGGCTAAGAAATCTCGTAGATTCCTTTGTCTAAAAGGAGGCGGTGCCACGCCCATTTTCCAAAATTTTTATATTTTTTGTTTCCGGTCTATTGTGGAACTCATGCCACAAAATTTCAATGAATTATCTTTATATTTGACAAAGATATCGCTTAAAATGTTCTTATTAGGCCCCTTAATAGTTCCCATATATAAAAGTGGGCGTGGCCGTCAACCAATTTCGGTAAAATTTTGAACATGTATTACCACAAGTAATGAAAGTGTATACACCAAGTTTCATCATTATATATCAATTATTTATCGAGTTATGGGCTCAGAAATCTCGTATATCCCTGCTTTTAAAAAGAGGCGTTGCCACGCCCATTTTCCAAATTTTTGTGTTTTTAGTTTTATGTCCGCAGGTGGTCTCCTGCCATAAAATTTCAATGATATATCTTTATATTTGACAGAGATATAGCTTAAAATATTTTTATTGGGTCACTTCATAATACCCATATATAAAAGTGGGCGTGGTCGTCTACCGATTTTGGCAGTTTTTATTCCAAACATTTGCCTAAGTAAGTATATCACACATACCAAATTTCATCGATATACCTTCAACGGTTTCTGAGTTATGACTCATAAAACTTTCAAGGTTTGCCCCTTAATAAGTGGGCGTGGCACCGCCCATTTTCCAAAATTTTTGTGTTTTTTGTTTTATGTCCATAGTTGGACTCATGCGACAAAATTTCAATGATAGATCTTTATATTTGACAGAGAAATGACTTAAAACGTTTTTATTAGGTCACTTTATAATACAAATATATAAAAGTGGGCGTGGCCGTCAACCGATTTTTACTATTTTCCGTCCAAATGTTTGCCCAGGTAAGTAAATCACGCATACCAAATTTCATCGATATATCTTCAATGATTTCTGAGTTATGACATATACAACTTTCAATGTTTGACCCTTAATAAGTGGGCGTGGCACCGCCCATTTTCCAAAATTTCACCACATTTCTTCATAAGGGCCTGAGGTCAATACGTGGGTGAAACTTTATCACTCCAGCTCTATTAGTTACTGAGATACAAAATTTCCGATTTTTACTATATAGGGGAGGTGGGCGTGGTCATGGTCCGATGTCGCCCATTTTCAATACCGTCCGTTCCTGTCTTGATACCAACTTGCATTCCAAATTTCATCAAAATATCTAAATTTTTGCGCGAGTTATCGTGCGTACAGACGGACAGACGGACAGACGGACGGACGGACGGACGGACGGACATGGCTCAATCGATTTCTCTTTTCACCCTGATCATTTTGATATATATAAGTCTATATCTATCTCGATTATTTCATTCTGTTACAATCCACCGTTAGGAAATCAAAACTATAATACTCTGTGTACTAGTACAGCTGAGTATAAAAATTTACCTGTTAAAACTTGTTTTTCAGATCAAAGCGAATTTGATATATAACAACTTAGTACGAGTATGACATATGACGGATTTGTTTACTATAGGTAGATATATCTACGCTAAAAACTAGTTTGAATCGTGACTTCAGCGGAAAAAAAAATTTTAGAAAATAAACTTGAATGTGCATGAAATCGGATAAGGGACAAATATAACACCGTGAAGAGGTTAGCAGAAGAAAAAAGGTAGCTTCAAATTAAGTATAATTAGAAATATAAAATAGTACAAAATACAAATTAATAATGCAAACAACAGAGCAAACTTCGTATACATAGTTACTTATAAGTGTTTTAATAATATACATATATTCTTGTTACTATATGTAGATATATAAATTTATGTATGTAAAATAAAAAAATTAAAACTGTAACTTATAAAAGCTTTTCTTATACACAAGTTTCTATATAACCATATAGGTACATACATATATATATATTCCTTTACCCGAGTGTTTTATTATGTAGGTACCCACTAACTCCGCCCATTTTGTTTTGCACGACGTTGAGCGCAAAAAAGTATTAAAATCGTAACAAAACTATTTTTTTTTTTTGCTGAAGAGAAAATTAAGAAAGGCAAAAAACAAACACATAAAAACTGAGCAAAAGACTTAAAAAGTACGAGTACATATAAAAAGCAAGCCAAACACACAAACGAACCAGTTAATGAGCTTAAGCGAAGACGAAATATAACAAAAGAAAAAGAATAAGCGCAGAGACTTCCTATATACATACATAGACTTGAATGCTCAATAAGTTATTTCTTTTTCCCTTTTTCTGCATTTATACAGGTGTACTTATATATTTGACGCGATATATGCAGCTAATTTCATCTATATAACATATGTGATCAACCGCATTTGGTTTGTGTATGTAAATTTACAAGTATTTTATTGAACTGTAACTATATGTATGTATGCATTATCTGCCTGCAATAACATTTACAGAGCGAGTATTATATGCAGTGCACTGCTAATAAAAGCAATGCATATGCATGAATGTATAGTATATAGAAGTTAGTTAAAAGGCAGCTAATACAGTTAAGATACTAATGTATAAATAAATAACGCTAAATACTAGTTTTTTATATGTATGTGTGTACATACATATAGGTAGATATATAAATATATATTATATATATGTCTTCTTATATACAAACGTAGGTTATACATATATCTTCTTATATACGTAGGTACCTATATTGTGCACCAGGTGAGCTAACTTGCTTATATGAGAGAGGATGATCAAGGAATGTTAAATCTCAATGTAGCATTCATATGCACAGCTCATAGCCACGCTATGTATAAATGTGTATATAGGTATGTATGTATGTATGTTAATAAAAATCTCTGTTAGCTATAACATTATTTTAACAGAGCTATATAGCAGCAGCATAAAATGTTAATTTACATTCGCCTAAATAATACAGAAGAAATCAACTGATAAACGGAAAAAATAATTTTTAATCCTTATTGAAGAGGGTGGCGGAAATTTAGCTATTACTTTATGTCGATTTGGGTGGCAAAAATCCTCGACTGAAACCCCTAAGACATTGTTGCCTGGGCAATGGACCGCCATATCTCCTCCCCGATGCCTGTTCCTGGTGCTTGCGCCAGGGCAGACTGCAAGAGGGAGACCGCGGACGGCTAGCAAAGGCGGTTGTCCGGTCGAGCAGATCCCCTCGAGGCGTGAGCCAGGGGGGGAGGACCGAGACGGCCTCAGTCAAGGTTCAAGGTGCCTGGCGGAAGGCATACAACGCATTTACCTTGTGATGGAGGATTAACAGAATAAGAAAAATCACAAAAACAACAGCAAAAGAACAACAGCATATCGAAAAGGCCCTTCACTCCAGTTAGTGCGATAGGTGTCTTTCTTGATATTTCGGGTGTCTTTAGCAACGTCTCTGCTGCGGCGCTGTTGGAGGGGCTCGAATGGATCGGAATACTACCAATCATTCAGCGGAGGACATTTTGAGTGGATCGGAATACCACCAATCATTCAGCGGAGGACCTTCGATTGGTCGGATGATGACGGGTGTCAAGGAGGGCAGATACGGGTAATGTCAATTTCTACAAATTATGCAGTAGTTGAGCTTTCAAGCATTGCAGTGCAAATTTTTTACTCTCTCATTCAACCAGTTTCTAAAATAAAATTACTTATGTACGTTACAGGCATATTAAAAGGCTCTTTAATCGGCTGAACCTGCGCTTCCTGCCTTTCAAACTTATCGGCTTGCCAGTTGGTTTCAACACCCTGTAACCCATCTGAGTTTTTTTTGTGCTTGGCCCTCTCATGTTGAAGTCAGCGACATTCCTAAGAATTTCATAAAAAATTTATTTATAGTAAATACCCGGCTTTTTATTGCAAAACATGCCACGTTTTAAACAGAACAAAATGCTTTGGAATTAGCCGATATTTTGAAACAAACTCTAAAGAAGACACCGTTATCAAACATCGGTATTAGTGGGTCAAATCAAATCTATCAATAAAATAGGGCATTTTTGAAATATGAGTTTCTCGAAAACTCTGAATTAGTGCGATTTTGAAACAAATTTTGAAATGGAGTGTTCTTGAAATATATTTGCTTGAATAGGAGCATTGCAATACTGTCATGAGAAACGGAAGATATGTACCTAGGCAGTCATCGAAATTCGCTGTTAATATTGAATGAACATATATCTATAACAGCCATCTGTAATGAATTGAAAATACATATGTTCAGCCTTTAACAGACGTTAAAAGTGTCAATAGCATTCTGTTGTATGCAAGCAGCGCAGCAGCGGCTAACATTTCGCAGTTGAGCGATCATTTCTCTGCCATTTCACAGTTTCACATTCGCTGCCACTGCTAACTTGCTGCTGCTGCTGCGACGCTCTGCTCGAACTCGTCGCTCACCTGGCCGACAAGTTAAGCTGACTGCGCGCTGTTGATGTTGATGATAATGGTGGTGGTTTGTGTTTTAAGTCATTTGTTTCTTCCACATTCACATCAGTCTTCTCTGTTGCATACCTACATAGAGCGCTGCTTGCGGATTTTTACTGTCATCAGACAACAACAACAGTAATAACAACAATAAGTTAACTCTATTCTAACCGATTGCCATTTGTGTGTTTCGACTTCAGTGTGTGATTAACTTTGCCCCTCAGGGTATGTGTGTATGAGCGTATGTTGTGCTCGATCAAAAAGTGTCTATGCTTCTTGTAAGACATTGGAAGATTCCTCAACTCAGTTGTGTGCCAGTTGTCGAATCGTTGTAAACGTATAGCGCGTGAAGTAACAGGAAAAGCATGAATATTTAACTGTTAAAAAAAAAAGAAGAAAAAAAACCGAGAACGAACGGGTTGAACTGTATGATATTGAAAGACTGGTTTTTGGTTTCATGCGTTTTTTGCTTTTTGATTGATTGAAAGCAGACGAATTAAAAATAAAGAGTTAATGTGAAAAGATAATTAGAGATATTTTTGGATTGAAAAAAAAAAAAAAATAATAATAATAATAAAAATTATACTTTTATTTTGCTGTGAAGTGAATAAATTATAATATGACTAAAGGGTTGTAGCACAGAAATCCTTAATAAACAAAATCTTCCAAAAAAAGAGAACAGTTAAAAAAAAAAATTGTGTTTGAAGTGACTCTAGTAAATGACTAAACTTAACGCACTCTAGCTGAATTAGATTTAAAACGGAGCAAATACAACAAAACAGCAAATCGAAGGAATAAAGAATCTAGGAAATTATAAACAACAAATTAATAGTATTTCAAGGTGAGTGAAACTTTAGTGTTACTGTTGACTAGTATTTTAATACCAAAATGAAATTTATTTATAATACTTAGTTGAGATTGCAAATATTTATTACTACAAGACCAATTTAAATACTTAAGTACATAACATAATGTTTAAACAAATTTTCTTTGTGCTAGATATTTCACTGTAAACTTGGTTACAGGCCTAAGGAGTATTAAAATGTTTTCAAGAAAATTTTTTTTCGCAGTACAAAAAAAAATTTATCTATGACAAAATTGAAGAAAATTTAAATATTTTCTCATTTAAAAATTTCCGTCTCCCTTATGGCAGCGCTGATTGCACCACAATAGTCACTTCCTTTTGCACGCAAGTTTGAAAAAAAAAAAAAATACTTAGCGAGTAACATGGAAAACAACAACAAAATCCTAGATAGCTATGTTAAGCTCGTAAACTGAAAGCGCTTAGCTGTTAGTCGAGCTGAAAAGCAGTGTTGCCAAGTAAAAGAATGAAGCTATTGTGAATAGAAAAATTCCACTGACATATGTATATTTTTGTAGCATAAGCAACAATCAATAGCATAAACATCAACCACTAGCATAGATATCAGCCAATCGTATTCTTTTATGCGGAGGCTACAACGGCGGACTCTAGCGGCAAATAGCGCAAAACAACCGAACTCTGCTGGTGCATGACAAAAATTCGAAACCGTTCGAAGCCCTCTAACGTGGAGTACTTATATAAAACTAAAATTAATGTCTAGCAAGTTGAGCGTTCATTTCACGGTCGGCAAGAAAAGAAAAGCACTAAAGTAATTTTATTGCACTGACACAAACCAGTTATCAAGTTAAAATGCCAATAGAAAGATTTAACGTTGTTGTTATGTTTTGCATTTAATTTTCTCACACATTCCCGTAGATACATATTTAAAATATTTTACCTTAATATCTGTAACAAATGCTGCTTCGGAACAGGTAAAATCTTGTGGCACTTAATACATTTCATGGTATGACTTTAGCGAAATGACGTCGCTACACTTACCGCGTGTTGTTGTCATTGTGTCCATTGAGGGTTGATACATAAATTATGACTTCTTTTGTCATAGTAAAATGTGGCATGAAACGGTAGTGGATAGTACTGTGAAATGCTTTTGCTAGGAAAAGGATTGCATTTGCGAGGAAATTGACACATTTTGAGTTCAAAATATAGCAACAGTTTTGAAAGCAATGGACAGTTGATGCATTTTATAACAAAGTATAATTTATAATGACCTAGTTTTATTTTTTCTATTTTTTCTTCAATGTACAGTACTACTCTTGATGCGTGACCTTTTTTAACATTACATACATATATAGCCAACATTGATAACAACAAGAAATATAAAAACTTGCCAGTTTGTATTACAATGGGCCAATTCGATCTAAGTGTGCGCCAGATTTCTTCAACCAACTCAACCTAATATAAAAATTCGCACTAGATATAGGTATTCTTGCATTTTTAATATAAATTGAGAAAATGTTAGAACACAGCAATGATGCCCGATGAAGACATAAATCAAATTACACTGGATCACAAAATGAAATTTTTTGTCTGTACTTTGGACGTGACTATCCTATCTATATGTAAAATCGGTCGCTGATTCCGAAAATCGGGTTAATTTTTAATTCTATGGGAAGGTTTTTGAGATATCGGAAATTTACCGTTATTTGGCCAATGGGTACACTTAATCCAGTATAACTCTTTAACACAGTGAGTTATATTCCTTAGGGTGACACCAAACGAAAGAAAATTAAATTTCCTTTTCATGGCTCCTATAACATTTTTCTCTAACTCTTATAGTTTCTGAAATATTGACGATTAAATTTTAATTTTTTCGATTTTTTACGATTTTTTGAAGAAAAAATTGACTTTGTCAGACAATATCTTTAAAACCAATGTCTTCACCTTCGGTTTTAATCTTTTACGTGAAGCTCCATTCCATTAGCAAAAAAATAAGCTATCAACGAAGAAAATCCATGGTAAAATGGAAAAGTTATAGGCGATCAAGTAAATACAGCCAAGTCGCACAATGCCTCTACACGGGTATATTTTATGCATGTTATACCCGTAAATGGGCTTGTATCTACTGCGCTGCCAATGTGCTGCTACTGCAGATGTGTAGGTATTGGTACAATATGCATAGAATGTACGCGTGCAGAGGCATTGCGCGACCTGGCTGTATTTACTTGATCGCCTATAACTTTTCCATTTTACAATGGATTTTCATCGTTGATAGCTTATTTTTTTGGTAATAGAATAGAGCTTCATGAAAAGGAGTAAAACCGAAGGTAAAAGTATTGGTTTTAAAGATATTGCCTGACAAAGTCAATTTTTTCTTCAAAAAATCGTAAAAAATCGAAAAAATTAAAATTTAATCGTCAATATTTCAGAAACTATAAGAGTTAGAGAAAAATGTTATAGGAGCCGTGAAAAGGAAATTTAATTTTCTTTCGTTTGGTGTCACCCTAAGGAATATAACTCACTGTGTTAAAGAGATATACAGGATTAAGTGGACACATTGGCCAAATAACGGTAAATTGCCGATATCTCAAAAACCTTCCCATAGAATTAAAAATGAACCCGATTTTCGGAATCAGCGACCGATTTTACATATAGAAAGGATGGTTGCGTTCAGAGTATTTTTTGGCTGTAGAGCAGTGTTATTAGTAGGTAGCGATACAGTTTTTTTATACTCAGCTGTATTTTTTTTAGCGACATGACACACGCTGAGCAAGTACTTTACGCAGCGCAAAAAAGGTCAAGAAAGCAAAACAAAATTTCTTGCATACCATGCAAACTAAAAAAAATTTAAAAACCTCACAATAAACAATACATTACACTACATTACTGTAAGCGTAGCTATGTATTTAAACACTTACGTAAATGAGGTTAAATTTCCCAAAACATTCTGCAAACCTCAAATAAAATCTCGCTTACCTGCATTAAGTTTTGTTTTACAACAAACGCCTACTTTTTCGCAAACTATCATCTTTTTTTCTTCTGGCAGTTATTGAATAATGCCAAAAACTGTAAGGCAAAGGACAAAGGAGGAGAGATAATTGCAATGTCCTTGCAAAACAATTCAAATTCAAAGAATGCACATAACACACATATACACACACACCATCTCTCTTCTCTCTGTACGTACTCCTTTTTAGAAATATGGTTACCTATAAAAAAGGAAACGCTTTGCCGAAATGATCATTTGTATATGGAACGTCGGTAGTTGTAGAACAGTAGCAAAAAGTAGTGGAAGCAAAAAAATAAAAATTAAAATTAAAATTGTAGCAAATTTTGACGACGAAATATAGAAAAGATAAAAAATATATAAATTGCGAAAAAGTATTGTGTCGGTTTAAATAAACATGACGGAAATGATGGATGTGTGCATGCCTGAAGTGGGCTTGAATATGGTTAGTTCAAATAGAATTTTACTACCTAAAAGTGAAATAGTTCTAATCTAAAGATATTAAAAAATATGCATAAAAAGTACTTCGAATTAAAGTTTTTTTAACGACAGAAAAGATTTTTGTTTTCGCTAACCAAGTTTCCAACATTAAAATGAAATGCAAGTTGCACTTTTTCATCAATAAAAATTGTCCAAGCAATAAAAGTGGAAAAAATCTGCTTAGTATTTAAAATTACATTATCTTAATTTAAAACAAAATAACTATGACTCAAGTAAAGTTAACTAAAATCTTACTTTCTTCTTTACAGATGAATCAAACTTGCAAGGTTTGCGGTGAACCAGCCGCCGGCTTTCATTTTGGTGCCTTTACATGCGAAGGATGCAAGGTAAATATAAAAAAATTTGAAACAGAAGGATTTCGAGAGCAGAATAACATATATTTACCGCACCCTAAATCATAAATTCACGCAACTCAAAATTTTTGAAATCGGGTTTTTTATGATAAACCGGTACACAGAACATATCTCTAGCGATTTCCAAAAAAAAACCTTTTCAATCGGTGTGTCTTTTGACTGAAAAATAGCAATTAAAACATAGCAATGCTTGTTTTTTCGATCTCCTGAAAATTTCTAAATTTTGAGTTGTGTCACTTTATAATTCAATGCGCGATATGTAAAAAATATTTTGTTAGTAGAGTTTCTTACGAAAAAGGTTATTTTTGAAATTTGCTTTAACTGATTTAAAATTTTAATAAAACTACCGATTTCACGACTCAGAGCATCCGCCACTATTGAGATTTTCCGGTACTCATTACAAGTGCATTCACGCTTTCACATCTAAGGAGCTTTCTTCTCCAAGGAGCTTTCTTCTCCAAGGAGCTTTCTTCTCCACCTTTACTGAGCTTTCTTTTCTAAAAAGCTTTCACCTTTAATGAGCTTTCTTCTCTAAAAAGCTTTCAGCTTTAATAAGCTTTTGCCTCTCCAAGGAGCTTTCTTCTCCACCTTTACTGAGCTTTCTTTTCTAAAAAGCTTTCACCTTTAATGAGCTTTCTTCTCTAAAAAGCTTTCAGCTTTAATAGGCTTTTGCCTTAAAGAGCTTTTACCTCTAAGGAGCTTCAATTTTAAATAGCTTTCATCTCCAAGGAACTTTCACAAATAATTCTTAATTTCCTTAATTTTTTTTATTTACAAGCATATTATTTCTGCTCAATATTTCAATAATTTTTTAATTCAAACAAAACTTTGATAGAAAGTAAAAATAATACATTTAAAAAAAAATAAATTCACAGCATTAATATTTTTCTCTCTTCTCTTCCATTTTTTCCAGTCTTTCTTTGGCCGCTCCTACAACAACCTCTCCTCGATTAGCGAATGCAAAAACAATGGCAAATGCATTATCGACAAAAAGAATCGCACCACATGCAAAGCGTGCCGCCTACGCAAATGCTATACGGTGGGCATGTCGAAAGGTGGTTCTCGCTATGGACGCCGCTCGAATTGGTTCAAAATACACTGCCTGCTGCAGGAGCAACATCAGCAAGCTATCGATGCGGCAAACAAATCTGCCGCCGCTGCTTCTGCGGTCGGAGGTGGTAATGCCGCCGGCACAAATAACGGCGCCAGCGGTTATGGCGATATGGCAGCAGCCGCCAAGCAACACATGCAATCAGCAATGAACCCACACATGGCAGCTGTTGGCGGTTTACTCGGCTATCCAGCTTATCATCCGCATATACCCGAGTTGATGGCAGCACAGGCAGCAGCAGCGCCTTTCATGTCGGCGGCGGGACGTCATGCCGCTGATGGTCCATTGCCTTTCTTCAGCATGATGCCTGGCATGGGCGTAGCGCCCCCAGCTTTTCAGCTACCGCCACATTTGCTGTTCCCCGCTGCCGCCGCTGCGGCTGCATATAATCCAAATGCGGCCGCTGCTGCCGCTGCAGCTGCTGATGCCGCCTATCGTTCGGAAATGTACAAACATCGACAATCTGTGGACTCTGCTGCCTCTGGTGATTCTGGGCATCGTTATTCACCACAAGCAGCGGTTGCCTCCAACAATGCAGAACGACAACAACAACAGCGTCAGCAACAGGATTTGGTGCGTCATTCGCCGGAGTTGTGCGTGTCAGGCGGTGTTGGTAGCGAGGTAGAGGACGATGAATTGGATGTACATTCGTCACCACCACCTAAAGCGGCGACTCAGCAACAACTACGGGAGCAACAACAGCGCGAACAACAACAACAACAACAACAACATTACCAGCATACAAATCATCACCAACAGCATATTATTAGTCCCGTTCCGATACGCGCCACACCCCTCACTGCATCCGCCTGCAGCAGTCCACTCGCCGTGCCCGTACCGAGCTCAGCTTTAACACCAAACTCCATGAATTCGCCAACACATCAACCAAGCACGCCAACACCAACACAAATTGTCGGCGCTAACGCAGAATCTGCAGCTGCTGCTGCTGCTGCCACAGCACTCTCCTTTGCTGCCAAAATGCAATCACTCTCACCTGTGTCCGTTTGCTCTATCGGCGCGGAGAGCACAAGTAACGGTGTCATCCCTCAGCTGCAGTGCGCCGCCAGCGACGTTACGGTTCGTGATCAGCAGGAATGTCCAATGGATCTGAGCATGAAGGCGATCACTTCAACATCGCGCAACTCCCCACAATCCAACAGCTGCCATCAAACAGCCAACAACAACAACAATGGTGATTGTGATATGCACTGTGATTCGGCGGGTGAAGAGGAGAGGATAGAGACACCAGATCGGGGAGCTGTGACAATTGATGCGCGTCGCAAATACTTTCACTTTAGTAATGGCAGCGAACACGGCAGCGAAGAGTCGGATGCTTCATCGGATGCCATGGGTTTGATAAAGCGACCGAAAATGATCGATGAAGGCTACAATTCGGGCGGCTATGCATCGTCGCATGCTTCGGCAGTATCAGCAACGTCAGCGACTAGTTTACATGGCATATTTGTGTGTGTGTAATGCTCGTAAATACATATATGTATGTACATACATATGTATAAGTGAATCGATTTAGTTTCGGCGTGTGTTGGCGCTAAGCGCCGGCGCTCAGCACGATCGATGGTGGTGGCTGATTGCCAACGTGGCAGTGTTGGAGTGTGAGCACAATGGGAGGAGTTCGCTTGTTGTTGCTGCTAAAGTTGCTCATTTGTGTTTCCATATTAGAAATTCAAATTGTAGCATACACACACACAAGCCTATCACACTTACATATATCTGGATCTCAGCATGAAGCTCGCTCTCACACTTTACCCAATGACTTTTCACGCCTACACTTATGCAAAGCTCTCGCACACTAGCTAAGCCAACGGTCATTGTCGTTGTCGCTTTGTGCACTAGATCGCTTTAATCGCTCTCGTTATCTCACTCTTACTTCTGTTCAACGTGCTACTTTTTGCTGCCTAATTGGCTTGCAGCCAGGCGAGATGGCAATATATATATTGGCAATTAGTTGCCACATCAGAAGAACAACAATAAATTTATATACGTACATTAATGTGTGTAACAATAAATCCAAAAATTTAAATGTATTTTTTTTAAATTTCAATTTAGTCGCATTTAGTCGATTTTAGTTCAATAAATAATTGTATTGTTGTGCATAATACATACATAAGTAATAATAAGAAATGTAAAATGCAAGTAGGAAAATGTACGTAATTTAAGTGAAATTATAATAAATAAATATCTATTTAGGATAAAATGTAGCACAAATTTAAGTGCAATTATTTATGGCACAAAAACAAGTGTTCTTCTTTCACAAAAAAAAAAAAAAAAATGTTTAAGCAATGAAGTTTCCAAATATATTTTTAAGCATATTTGTTATACAGATAAAATACTATAAAATATGATATTTTATGTAAACTGTATACTAGTAATAGTATATATGTATGTACATATGTATTTTTTGTTTATATGCATGTAAAAAAATATTTAAAAAATTATTTAGTTATTTATGTAAAAATATAATTTTATTTAATCGATGTATGTATGCAGATTAGAACATATAGCAAAAACTTACAGTAAAATATAACAAAAACACTTAAATTTCAAAACAAATTCATTGTCGTGTTTCTAAACTAGGGTCGAAAGCACTAAATGTTTTTCACTTAACACATTTTTTTCACTCTTCACTGTAATAAATGTTGTTCTCAGCTCGCTTAGGCAGCAAACGTGAAATTGATCGCTTACGAAGATGACATAATAGTCGTAGGACTTGCCAAACACCTTGGAGATCTCCGATGCTTGTGCAACGATGCAATATGTCGCACTCATCACTGGTTTACGTTATTAAATCTTTGCCTGGCAGAGAATAAGACCGTGGTATTACACGTAAGTACAAGAAAACTGAAAGTGGGAATTTGTGTATCTGTAGGGGATTGCGAGATAACCTCCCAGCCAACTCTGAAATATTACTTTTTGGTTGCTTGCTTTTCTGAGAGGTTAGGAATATGACATATTGTAGAATGATTTTGCCTGTTCAAATCGTTCCACAATACAATTCTGAGATAGCTAGGAATAATCCTAGATGGCAAACTAACATTTAAAGGCCATTTTAATCACGCGGCAGCAACAGCAATGAAAATTTATGGTAGACTCTCAAGAATGTTGGCGAACCAGGGATGCGTGCGCTCAAGCCGTCGGTATCTTATTGCAAGAGCAATTAGCTCAGTTATACTGTGTGCTGCCGCGGCGTAGATTGATGCCCTTGAGTTTAAGTTCTAAGTGAAAGAAATACAGCCCGTATATTAACTCTCCGCTCTTTGCGTTATACCTAAGTGCATTTCGCACTGCCTCTGTCGATGCTACTGAAGTCCTAGCAAACATGCCTCCAATTGACATCCAAACATGAGAAGTGTGCGATTTACATAATGCGACGACGCCAGTGACATGCATCGAACAAGCAGAGATAAGAAGGCGTTGCTTAATTGGACAGCAACGCTGGGAAGCCTCAACGGAAGGTCGATGAACGTATAGGTCTATAGCGAACATTAGCAGTTGGGTAAATAGAATGCAAGGCGAACCCAATTTCCAACTCACCCAGGTCTTTAGTGGTCATAGGTGCTTTAGAGCTTACCTTTACAGATTCAAGTTAGAAGAGAATCCATTTTGTACTGAATGTTCAGGAAAGGAAGTGCAGAACATATCGTCGGTCTTCTGCCAGAAACACGAATGTGAAATTTTTTCTAAGTACGATGTCTGCTCTTTATCGGGTATATATTGATGTTATAACAAATAATATTGGTATAAATTCTTGTGTAAACATACATATATAATATAAACTTGTATGTACATAAGCATATATACAAATACTAATTGTTATTATATCAATATATACCCGATAAAGAGCAGACATCGCAATTTCACATTCGTGTTTCTGGCAGGAGACCGACGATATCGTCGCTATAGAAGAAAAAAGACGCAAAGCGTTTTGTTTAGGATGAAAGACGCAAACTTTTTTTTAAAGAAAGACGCATTAAAAATATTTTTCGAAAGAAAGACTCTTTATTTTTTTTGGTTAACGAAAAAAGACGCTTTATTCTTATTTTTTTTCTATAAAGAGAAGCATTTAAATATTTTTTAGGAAAGAAAGACGTATTCGTTTTTTTTTCTTCGTAAATATTAACGCTAATGCGTCTTTCTTTGCAGTTAAAAATGCTAATGCGTCTTTCTTCGTCGAAATATTTTATAATGCGTTTCTGTTCGTCGAAATATTTTTAATGCGTCTATCTTCGTCGACATGTTTTGTAAAGCGTCTTTCTTCCACGACATACATATTTTTAATGCGCCTTTTTTCGTCGAAAAATTACTGGGATGCGTCTTTCTTCTTCCAGAGCGACGACATGTTTTTTTAATATCCGCGTTTCTTACATAGTGTATAATAACAAGTGGCCCAGCCAGTCGATATGTCATCGGCAAATGTCAAAATCGGGTACAGACAAGTATGGCGGCGACTTCCGGGGGTACAGTTTGGTATGGGCGGCCAGATGTGGTTGTTGTAGGAAAAAGCACCATAATAACATGGTCGTAGCAGTCAAAACAGAAACACAATTCCGGAATTCGGAATAACATGTGCAAGAATGTAAAATCAACAACCCGCAAAACAGCAAGAAGAAGAGCTTCTATTGCTTTTACGATCGTCATTAGACCATAACAACAACTTCTAAATCAGCTGAGCACAGCTGTTCGACCTCTTTGACACACATCCCAGAGTCAATTCACTGTTCTCTATACAATATGGTTTCTTAGCGGAACGTAGGTGAATATAAGTTATATCAGGAACAGCAATCATTGCACTTATGTGTTAATCCTCTGATACAGCCTCTGACTGAATTATGACCCAACTGCGCTTAATCGCTCAACATAGGCGTCGATACGTCCGCAATTAAAATCGGTAGATTTAACAATCTTATCGCCACTCTCCGGAAGTTCGATGGTAATTTCATTGAAATACTCAGTAGCCCTCAATGGAATTTGCTACATATTTTTTCATAAAACATTGAAAAATTGCAACAAAAAAAAAATGTTGTGATCAAGTTAAAGGGCAGTGAATCCAAGCTATCAGGAGATTTTCGCTGAAGCTATTGCGCTTGAGTGGCAGGTTACCGTGCTAAGGATAACGGCATATAGTGCTGGTAATATGCCCGCCAGAGTATTGTGCTTGTTGATAGGATGGCAGATGGACGCATGGAGACGGGGAATGAAAAGTGTTAAGTTATTTTGTTTTTATTTTATTTTATTTTATTTTTTTTTTGTGCCTTCCATTAACAACCTTTTCACACACTTTGGTATTTTTTGTTTTTTTTTTTTTTTAATTTTTTATTCTAATTCTTTTCTTTAATTATCTTATTTATATGCAGTAATTCGTAGTTAATTACTCGTTGGTTGGCGCATGAGCCACAAAATCACAATTCGGAAATCAGCCAAGGGTAATGAAAATTGTACAACAATGAAGGGAACTTTGCTATACAAAGCACACAAGCATGCATGCACTGACACAAACTTTAATTGTACTGCAACACAAGGGCATGGCATGCAGAAATGTTACTTCTTTTAATTTTATTTTTTTATTCTGATGGTTTGTTATTGTTGCTGTTGTCATTGTCTGTTGTTGCCTTTTTGTTGCCCTTTTTGTTACTTTTTTTGCTTTTGTTGTTGTCTCTTTGTTGTTGCCTTTTTGTTGTTGCCTTTGTTGTTGCTTTTCTCACATTTGCTGTATACCTCCAACCGTTTAAAGTGCTACACTGAAGAACAATTTGACTGTGAGTGAGTGGTGAGGAAGCTGCTTTTGAGATTGCGGTGTTGATTTGAATGGCAATTGTTGTTCTTGGAAATGTAGTATGCATGTATGTAAATGGTAATACTTAGAGTAAGCATGAGTGTTGTTGTTGGTGGTGGCGCGCTTAGATCGCTTGCTGCACTGCACTGAACTGCACTTCGTGTGAATGAGCGCACACGCTGACGCTTTGTTTGACACCTTATTAACATGACATTTACATGAGGTTGAGGTCTCCGACTAATTTGCAACTCGTGTGCACCACTGCTAGCATACATATGTATATTTGTATATATGTATGCATTAAGTACGTTTAATTTGCTTGTGAATGACATGGAATTTTTATATTGAGATAATTAATTAATTTTAATGTAATTAATTAAGATAATGTGGACTAAAATAGAATTTCTTCAAAAATTGAATTAGCGAGATTTTTTGTTAAATTTTTTACAGCGCTTGAACTTTCTATTTCTAACGTTATAGCTGTCATTCATAAATTTGTTTATTGTGATAAATTTATTTGACAGTTTCAATGATTATTGTCTGTTTGATCAACTTAATAATGCGTTGAATGATGTCATTCGCTAGCACACATATACTTATGATGAATTAGTACAGCATTTATTGTGATTAATTTTTTGCTTGGGGTTGAGAAGTTGGTGCACTCAATCAATTATACTTTTTTGTATATTTTCATTCCATTTTTAAATTGTTTTGTTTTCTTACTTTTGCGCTTCTCAAATCTTTGTTTTTTTTCATTGATTGATCGATCACTTAAAGTGCAAAGTCACTTATGGAAACTGAAAGGAGAACAGTTGTTCTGTTTTTCGACGTAACTTCACTTTTTCGTAATTTTTAATGCTTCAAAAAGGAGCCGATTTTAAGGATAAACAAGTACTATTGATAGTTACTTCGCAAAGTGAAGAGATTGTTCAAAATTGAAATATATAAAAATCTTGTAAAATATTAAACCATCAAGAGAACCATTCATGATAATTCGAAACATCAAAAGAAGGCTAATCAAGCCCAATCCCCCAATGGATTTCAGTTGCTATGTTTATCGTGTCCACATGGCACATGCCAGCTTTCTTCTTAAATTGATCTGATAATTATCCTTAAAAAAAACCCAACAACAGCAACAAAACTGACGTGCACGCGGTAGCCATCACAAACCGAATTCAACTTTAACAAATGTCCGTAAGTCTTATGACGGACACAACTTTTAAGTGGCGCCAAGTATCAAAATGAAATTTGAGAAGATTACAAGCACAATTTGTATTGCAGTCTGAATGCACATGATCAATATCAGATCAGTAAGTAATACATGTAAAACGCTATTACTTTATGATTATGCTTTTACGAGCATATGAGACAATCTTGTTGATAAGCGAGCACAATGCGCTTGGTGACGCCCAAATATTGAGAGTTAAACGTTGGATTAAGGCTTGTTAGCAAAGTTTCGATGTAGTATGCTCAGACATACGGTGACAGTAGTAAGCATTTTACTTATATACAGTAGAGTGGTCCTTAAAAATCAAATGATCAATTTTTTGGGTCCCACCCCTTAAATCGATTTAAGTATGGTGAAAAATACCTCATAAAAGTTTTGCCCCATATCGCAGATGGTTAAGGGTGCCGCACAGGGGTTAAAGTTCACATTACCATATGAAGACCCAAAAAAGTTATTTAAATTTTTTTAGATCTTTGCCCAAAATCTATACTGCTGTACTCAAATATACCGTATATAAATTACAATTACAATTACAATTACAATTACAATTACAATTACAATTACAATTACAATTACAATTACAATTACAATTACAATTACAATTACAATTACAATTACAATTACAATTACAATTAAAATTACAATTACAATTACAATTACAATTACAATTACAATTACAATTACAATTACAATTACAATTACAATTACAATTACAATTACAATTACAATTACAATTACAATTACAATTACAATTACAATTACAATTACAATTACAATTACAATTACAATTACAATTACAATTACAATTACAATTACAATTACAATTACAATTACAATTACAATTACAATTACAATTACAATTACAATTACAATTACAATTACAATTACAATTACAATTACAATTACAATTACAGCAACAACAACAATTACAATTACAATTACAATTATAACTTAAACAATGATACAAATTTTAAATACGTCTTATGAGATGAAGTGAGCGTTATAAACCCCACGTAACTACTCGCATGCAGTCAACTTTAAAAACAACTCAGCTCACTTAATTAATTTAAGTTTTTTCATAAATTTTTTTTTTCATAACTTATAATTAATAATACATATTTCTTATCGCTTAAGTGCCTCACAAATGCCTGACGCACTTTTCAGATATTTCGAACCCTAAAAGTATTTTTATTACCCACACAAATATTTATGTAGGTATAGATATTATTGCACCATATTGCACAGCAATAAAAGCACACACAATAAAAGTGCATTTGCCGCAAGCAACAAAAAACATGCTAACAAATATATCTCGAGATTTATGGCAGCATTGGCATAGTGGGCAAGTGCTCAAATCACATACTAGACGAACCAAATTCGTTCTCCACTTAGAGCGGCTTAACTTCACGCTAAAGTAAATTTCAGAATATTTCGTCTATGACAATATGCTTGCCCCTTGGTGGATGTTTCCAGAGCATCTAAAAAAATTTTTTACTCAAAATCCAAGCAATATTTACGATAAAACATAGTAAACTACATATCAGAAGAGAAGCTGGGCCTTAAATTGATGTTGTGTTCACAAACGCTCCGATGTGGAAACGCAAAATCATCATAGCAATAAAAGTTTATCATGGAATAAGAGCAATTGCAACAACAAACGTACAAACAACAACATATAAATAAAAAAGCAAGTACAAAAACTACAAACAAGTGATTAAGTGCATCACACTAATAATATCAAATATTCAATACAAAACAATAAAAGCAATAAAAATAACAACAACAACAGTAAAATTTTGTGTGGCCGCGGCGCCCTTTGGTCGGTCATTCATTGCAACACGATTCCAAATGCAATGCGCTGTAGCCGTAGTCGCTGTCTGCTTTGATCTTGCACCGACCTACCAAATAAGCCAAAGGGTTCTCTACGCTCGCTTAGCTCAGATCAATTGAAGTTTGTGTGCTTGTTTGGAAGCTATGCATAGGTATCGACCGCAGCCGGTCTGCTTTTACTTCTGTTGTTGTTGTTGTTGTTGCTATTGCTTTTATGTATTTGGTGTTATGGTTATTGTAAATGGCCATTAACGTGTCGTCACACGTAGCTATTGGCTAAATGGATACAAAAAAAATTTAGAGTAGTTACATACATACATTCATTTGTCGAAACATATGTAGAAAAGCACTCTTATAAACGCTGTAGTAGCTGCTAAAAGCACGGATTGAAGTAATGAAGTTAGAAGTGAATAGAAAGAGCAAACATGTATGCATTTACATGGGTACATATTTACATACATGAGTAGGTGAGATGGCTTATTAGTTGCATAGAAGCATTTGTCTATACATATAGCCAGCACTTAGCGGGCTTTTGCAGAACTGTAGTGGAAGGTTGAGGGGTATCTATTTGTTATATAATGTGGTGCTGTTGGAGAGTTTGGGAGCGGGGAGACCGCCGAGGGCTAGCAAAGACTTTTGTCCGGTCGAGTAGGTCCCCTCAAGATGCTAGCCAGGGGCAGAGAGTTGCGAGAGGGCCTCAGTCATGGTTAGAGGAGCCTGGCGGAAGGCATGAAATGCATTTAGCTTATCGTAATGGAGTATAAACAGGATAAAGAATCACTACAACAACAAAAACAACATATCGCAAAGGCGCTTTACTACACGGAGTGCGATAAGTGTCTTTCTTAATATTTCGGGTGCCTTTTCAAAGTTTCTGCTGCGGCGCTATTGGAGGGGCCCGAATAGTTCGGCATACCCCCAATCATTCGGAGCTGGATCGAAGACCTTTGGAGTTGTCGGACGGTGACGGATGGGTGGGGCCTTTCGACGATGGCAAGCAGAGCACATAGGGGCTCCCCAAAAGCGGGAGTACTCGCACCTCTATTATGGAATCTAGTGGTCGACAAATAATAATAATAATACAATGGCGCTATTATAACTCTGACGAGTTTTATGGCCGAGCTTCTCTCCCAATTCGAGGTGTGCTCCTTTTTGTTTTTCCTACTAATTGGGTGGACCTACAGTTTTATGCCGGCTCCGAACGGCGAATGCATTTTTTGTGAGAAGCTTTTTCATGGCAGAAATACACTCGGAGGGTATGCCGTCCACAGCCGAGAGGTGACCGCTGCTCTTAAAAAACCCAATAATTGGATTTTTACTAATTAGAAAAATTTTTTGGTGTTTTGCTCGGACCGTGGTTTGAACCCCCATATGTTGTCTAAGCGAAAGATCATTGTATCCGGTCAACCTAACCTACGGGTCCTAATTGTGGTATTGCGCGCCTATGGCTATTTTACAGTAACTAAATACCTGCTTCACTGTAAGAGAATAAATTTCCATATTATTGTATCCGAGAACCTCTTGGTGGAGGTGATTCACGCCCTCTGCACGGAAGTCCGGTACAGTGGGACCCCGTCGGTAGTCCCCGAGAGTAAAACGCAATAAAAAAATTTCTCCCGAACTTGCTGGTCCTTAGAGCCGAAGTGAGTTTGCATACACATTATATGAATTACCAACAAATAAAGACAAGCTCTGTCAAGCTGACTTGGGGTTCTATATTTATATCTGAACAATCAATATGGTATCTTTCTAATAAAGTAAAATTATCTTGCCACCTAACCCGATTAATATTAATGGAACAAGTGCAGTCCAGTTCAGTTTAAATTAACATTGACATGCGAAGATGAAATGATTGAAAATGTGCCGCCAGCCAAACTCAAATGTTTTCTTTGTGTGTTCTTCTTCGACCAGAGAAATACACATATTTTCTTATATGCTTATCACTACTAATTAAGCGATGATGTAAAAGATGCTGGAGTAGTAGGTACAGTACGCCAGAAGTTATGTATGAAAGAACATCTTTCTTCATCTCACCTCATTCTTTATTCATGCAGTCCATACGCTAAATGATTTGCTTTTATTTACACTGGTTATTTTTCTAGAGCTCTGGCGGCATTTTTCATGCCTTTTAAACTCGTTCAAGTGCAAGGCTCTTTTTTTTATAGTTGGCTCTTTCAAATCACCGCCAAGAATCCTTTTAACTCAATTTGATTTTATTGTTTCGTATTTATTTTAACGTTTGTTCTATTTACGCACTTATTTGAATATTCAATTATTTGCCTTTTCTTAGCCCTTTTTTCTTGTACGAGTATTTGCATAAGGAAAACCAAACTGAAGCAGCAGGGCAATTGAGCGGCCCAGCAAAGACTGCCTAAGAGAAAAACGGTGAATGCGCCTATGAAGAAGAACGAACATACAGACACTTTATAGTAATCATAATGCTAATAATAATAAAAGCAAAGTGATAGAAGAATAAAATTAACGCACAGCTCGTACAAATCTAAGCAGCGCTAAAAATAATATTAGCTTGTGAACACGTGAACGATGAGGTCAGTGAAAATGTTATGTATGTGTTTGACAAAAAATGTAAACAAAATAAAAAGTTGAATTGAGAATCCCTAAAGGGCACGAAAGGAGTAAAAAAAACAGTTTTGAAAGCAAATTGATTCAATATTGACAAAACATGATGATTGCATTGCGGCGGCTGTTAGAAACATCTCTTTACATCAGTACCGAAGGATCTAAATGAAATAGTAAATTGGGTGGAGAGGTTTTCGTAGCCCAAAAGGGTATGAAACTCTCCCTCCCCTTTAAACTTTCGGACCATTGTAGAATATTTCAGGCGGAGGTTGCTGCTATTCCAGAAACTGTGTACTATATTCGTAAAAGGAGTCCTCATGTACGACAAAATGTTGATCTTTTCTGACAGTCGGGCTGCGCTAAAGCCCGATTTGGTATGTCTCCTGTAAATATAGGACAATTGACGGTTGCGGCGAATCCCTTAACGAGATGGTTACGCAGGCTTCTTTAACACTGGTACGGGTGCCTGGAATTTGTAACACACCAGAAAAGCTGACGAAATGCAGAAGGCGGCACATCCGCTCCGCTTTTGACATCTTGGAATGGTTTCGTTTTGCCGCTCACAACATGCAAGTTCATTCCTAAGGACTTTTTCCTCGCAGAAGCTGGTGTTACAGGGAAATGCCTTAGTACCTGCAATTACTCAAGACCACGGAGCGCTAGCAAAGGCTGTTGTCTGGTCGAGTAGGTCCCCTCAATGCGAGAGCCAGGGGGAAATGCGAAACGGCCTCAGTCATAGTACGAGGTGCCCGGCGGAAGGCATAAAATGCATTTATATTGTCGTGATGGAGGATGAACAGGATAAAGAATCAAAACAACAACAACAACATATCGAAATGCCGTTCACTACAGGGAGTGCGATAGATGTCTTTCTTGATATTTCTGGTGCCTTTAGCAACGTCTCTGTTGCGGTGCTGTTGGAGGGGCTCGAATTGATCGGAATACCCCCAATCATTCGGCGCTGGATCGATGACTTTTGGAGTTGTCGAACTGTGACGGGTGGGTGGGGCATTTCGGCGATGTTAAGAAGGGCACATAGGGGCACTCACAAGGGGAATATTCTCTCCTCTGTTGTGGAATCTACATAGTCAACTAATACTGAATAATTAAATAAATAAATACTCTTCATAAATACCAAAAATAATCTTCGGAAAATACACAAAATACTTAAACTTGTCAAGTTTTGCATTCCAAGTTTTGCATTCCAAGTTTACTATAACGCCTCCAATATGATGTTGGTAACACTAAGGACCATATGTGGTCTATGTGAGAGATCACTGTATCCGGCCAACCTAACCTAACCTAACATAAGACACACGTTTCCGCGCTCTAAAGACTATTGGGTCAGAATTTTTCAAATCAGCACAAAAAATTTTTTTTTCTTTGATTTTTATGATTCGCGTCTTAATCGATAGCCCTCCGTGTCAAGAATTAGTTCCCGAAATATTTTTGCAAAATGAACATTTTTGCAATAGTTATTCGCCAAGAAAGTTTTACATCAACTTCTTTAAAAAAAATTATTGTTAATCGACGGTACAATTAAATTTAACGCGAACTACGTCAAATGGTAGGTAATTATGTATATTTTAAAATAGTTTTTGAAAAAAATTAAAAAAAAAATTTTATGTATCCTTTTTAAGGATAATTGTTGTTATCAATGTTCTCCGCCTAGGAAAAATTCGGAAAAAATATTGTAGATGTAATGATGCATCGTAAGCTGAATTCCGAAGAAAAAAAGATGGGGACTCTTACCGTTTAAATGCAAAATGCGATTGAACGATTCCCCTCTTCAGCTTAGTAACATTACACTACTCTAAAATTATTAATTTGAAATAATTCAAAGAGATTCAGGTATAGGGGAGTTGGTCCGGTCTTCCTGATCTCAAAAATTGTTTTCTTTATATTTTGTATGGTTAGTTTTCGAGATAACGGTAAGTTTTTGCAGTTTTGGGTATCACTACATTCAAACCTATTTTTCGCTAAGGTTGCAAGTGCGATAACCGCAAGCAGTACCTTGTTAGAAACATAATTAAAATACGCTTCTAACGACATGCAACTTGCAGTGATTGAACAAACCCTTGCTCGTCAAAATCAGAATTTTGTTGGATTTTCTGATTCATTTTTTTATTCAAATATTTATCGTTTTTATAAAAAGGATTATGCACAGTATACAAGTTTTGGCAACGGTTGGTATGAACGAGTGGTACGATCGAGTTCCAACTATGGTCACAGTTGATAGTAAGTAGATCGTAAAAGGATAAATGAAAAAAGTGAGCCAGAAAATGTAAAAAAGTGGTAGGTAATTAAATGCTCACTAGAGGAGCATAAATCGAAAAGAATGCTTTAAGCACTCGTTTCTAGTAAACCATGACCTTAGTTGGAACTCGATCGTACCACTCGTTCATAACAACCGTTGCCAAAACTTTGTAATGTAGAGAATCTACTGTGTATACTGTGCATAATCCTTTTTATAAAAACGGTAAATATTTGAATAAAAAAATTAATCAGAAAATCCAACAAAATTCTGATTTTGACGAGCAACGGTTTGTTCAATCACTGCAAGTTGCATGTCGTTAGAAGCGTATTTTAATTATGTTTCTAACAAGGTACTGCTAGCGGTTATCGCACTTGCAACCTTAGCGAAAAATAGGTTTGAATGTAGTGATACCCAAAACTGCAAAAATTTACCGTTATCTCGAAAACTAACCATACAAAATATAAAGAAAACAATTTTTGAGATCAGGAAGACCGGACCAACTCCCCTATACCTGAATCTCTTTGAATTATTTCAAATTAATAATTTTAGAGTAGTGTAATGTTACTAAGCTGAAGAGGGGAATCGTTCAATCGCATTTTGCATTTAAACGGTAAGAGTCCCCATCTTTTTTTCTTCGGAATTCAGCTTACGATGCATCATTACATCTACAATATTTTTTCCGAATTTTTCCTAGGCGGAGAACATTGATAACAACAATTATCCTTAAAAAAGATACAGAAAATTTTTCTTTTAATGTTTTTCAAAAACTATTTTAAAATATACATAACTACCTAAAATTTGGCGTAGATCGCGTTAAATTTAATCGTACCGTCGATTAACAGTAATTTTTTTTAAAGAAGGTGATGTAAAACTTTCTTGGCGAATAACTATTGCAAAAATGTTCATTTTGCAAAAATATTTCGGGAACTAATTCTTGACACGGAGACCTATCGATTAAGACACGAATCATAAAAATCAAAGAAAAAAAATTTTTTTGTGCTGATTTGAAAAATTCTGACCCTATTGCTTGAGCTGAGTACCCCATCAAAAATTGCTATTTTCTTCCTTCTTTTTAAAAGAAGCCTCTCAATGAGCATAGGTTATTTTCAATACATAATTCAAGCGTGAGAGAAGAACACCAAAATCGCTATTTTTTTCTACGCATGCGCTAACTTTTTTTTTTAAACTCTACGCCATTTCGGCGAAATAAATATTAAAAAAAAATATCACTAAATAAACAAACAATACATTTTTTGCATGTAATAGATATCTATGGTAAAATTTTCATTGTGCCCACTATTTGTTGTGCTTGACTTGCATTCATGACGATCGGCAATTGACCTGCAAAGTTCATCAGCGCTACAGATCGCGCAGCACAACGGTGTAAATTGCCACAATCGAAACAAAACTGAACATTGAGTGCACGCATTACATGTACGAGTATACTCCTGTTGATTCAAGCACAAAAAAAAATTGAATTAAATTTTTTTCTTTTTTTAATTTTTATTTGCCCTTCGAAAGCAACGCTTTTTTTCGCAATCATGCGCCTGGGAAACGCATGTATCCTCTTTTCGGACGCGCATACATACATTTGTACATACACATGGGCATGCTTTCATTTATTTAACTTTGTTTGTTTGCTTTTCTACTTTTTTTCACTCACCGAATGTGGTGGGCGCGCTTAGGGTCGCCCTCTCACAAACAAAAACAATCAGACAGTTTGCGCACAAACGGCGGACGATTACAACTTTAGCTCAATTCGGGGCGTCCCTATAATCAGAGCAATTTAATCGACACGAAAATTTTGTTTCTGCTGTTTGTTTTTGTTGTTTGTTTTGTTTTTTGCTTTGTTGTTGTTCGCTTTTGTCCATTGCACGAATAGCAAGCAAGCCAGCAAGCAAACTATTAAAAGTTGTTGCTACGTACGAGCGTTTAAAAGTATGTTTAAATGAGATCACATGCAATAAGCAAAGTCAATAACATTATAAGGGCATGTGCATTCGTACGTATTTGCTGACCTAGTCCGTCATACCATGCATACGTACATATCTACAGTTCTCATAAGGCTATAGCTTGCAGTTACTTAGCGCTCTTCTGCAGTTGAAGTCAGCATCTGATTTCGCCGTACAGCTGGTCAGTTATTGAATTCGAAAGGAGTTTTGGATTTTCATTCTGTTTTTATTATGTATTTCTTTTTTGTGGGACGATTTTATTGTAGCTCGGCGCACGCTCTTCGCCTGATAACTCTTTATATTTATTTAGTAATTCTTTTATTTTTTATTCGTTCGAATATTTACACATTTATTGTTTTATTATTATTTCTTTAATGCGCTCTCTAGTTTTATGTTTTAATTTTTATACTCAGCTGTACGCAGTGCAGTGGCTTTCATTGCATAACTGTTAGGTGAGGTTAGGTTAGGTTAGGTTAGGTTAGGTTAGGTTAGGTTGCAGTGGCTGCTAGTTTCCACTTAGCACACTAAGGTGCCGTAGGTACCATTGTGGTATCACGTTAATCCGAAGACATTCCTCCTGCTCGAAACATTGAGTTAACTCCATATATCTTAAGATTTTCCTTCATTCTAGTGTCTCTAGATCTCCTATATTCCTAAATTGGTAAGCTCCTAAATGCTGCAGTTGCCTCCTTCCTAATGCTGGACAATCGCACAGCAAGTGTTCTAATGTCTCAAGTCGCTCTTCGTGCTCACAAGCCCTATAGTGATCGTAATATGGAGTACTCATCATTTGTGCATGCTTCGCAAAATTTATAGATAAGGACCGTTAATAGCCCTGTTATTATTGCAAGCTCAGACTTTATGAGTGCGAATAGACTCTTTATCAGTCTGGCGTAACAGTTGGATTACAAGAGCTTAGTATGGCGGAAAGTACGGTAGAAAATTAAATTTTAGTACCTTTTTTCATAGTTTGAAAATGAAAAGAGTTTGGCCGGACTCAAATGTAAGAGTATTGCAATTATTATTACAACTGAGTATATAAATTTGGTTCAACACTTACTTAGGTTTCCTTACTTATTTGTTCTGATTCCATGAGGCGCCTTTTATTACAATTTCTGCCTGCGTGCGTTTATTGGGGCGTGTTTAAATGTTTAAATTAAGCCAAATATCAAGAGCAAGCAATCAATTGGACAATATGGGCGCAGAAAAAAGAAACAACATACACTATGCTCAAATTTTAATAATTTATTAAAATTTTTTAAATTTTCAAATTTTTAGGGCCCAATTATTGGGGTTTCAAAAGGACCAATCAATTCTCGGTAATGGTCAATTTGCTTTTCGTGTGTATTTCTGCCATACCATTCTCGCGCAAAATTGAAGTAGGAGTCAGCATAAGACTTTCCAATTCGTTAGGAAAAAAATTAAGAATACACGGGAAGAAGCTTGATCTAAAACTCGTTAAAATTACATATGATCGCGTTAGTTTAATATATTAAAATTATTTGGTAACAATTGTAGAAGAGAAGAGTTGCCATACAACTGAAAAAATTTTTTGTCTAATTTGATTATAATTTTTTTAGGTCGGAAAAATTTCCGAGCCGGTTTGTGTAGAATATATTTTCATATCATATCAAGACTATTTTTTGGGATTATATTGCTCACCTGCATACAACTGTGGTCAATTATAGGCTGTAGTGCTGACTAAAATCTGAAATTGGCAAAAAGCCCTTTGACATGTAAAAGACAAGGGATTTTATGATTTAACTAGCTGTACCCAGCCAAGCTTTGCTTTGGCCCACTTCCTAGTATAGGTACTTGAAGGGGAAAACGGCACACTTTAAAATATGTTGGAAGTCTCTAGAAACCGAAATTACCTCGGGCTGCAGAGCTCAGCTCAATTCAGATAAGTTAAAAAAAAGTGAAGGAAAAAATTGATATTTTCAAAAGTTTGCCCTCTTCATGTTCTTATCCCATTTTTCTTCGTATTAGTCTCCAACTCCCTTTCACTCTGCTTTTCTCTTTCTCTTTCTCTTTCTCTTTCTCTTTCTCTTTCTCTTTCTCTTTCTCTTTCTCTTTCTCTTTCTCTTTCTCTTTCTCTTTCCCTTTCTCTTTCTCTTTCTCTTTCCATTTATCTTTCCTTTCATTTCCGTTTTCTTATTCCTTTCCCGTCACATTTCCGCTTCTCTTTCTCTATCGCTCTTTCTTACCTCTCCTTTTCTGTCTTTCTCCCCCCTCTTATTCCTTATCTAATTCCCTGTCTTACTGTCTCTCTCCCCATCCTCTTCATTCCATTTTTATTATATTCTCCCACTCCTTTCCCGTCCCTTTGCCTTTCCCAGTCTCATTACTCTTCTCCTTTCCCTAGGAAACTGGGTTTAGCATAACATACCCTGCATTCCACTTCTCATTTCATACCGTCATTGCTTAAAAACATTCCGTGGCATCCGAATCGTCTCTATTACCCATAATTGGGTATCGGGACTAAGAATCACTATGAAAATTTCTATATAGCAGACCCGGTCAACACCTTTCCTTTTATATCAGTATTGCTCAGAAGCATCACGGGCTCATCCGGGTCCACTTATTGACCCACATCTGGGAACTTGATCTAGGAAACATAATGGGTACGCTATCTGAAGACTTTACCAAGAAATCGTAATGGGTACGGCTCTACATGAGAGTCCGCTCAACACCTTTCATTTGGTACCAATATCCCTAAGATATATCCCGGTGTTATCCGGGTCCACATATTGACCCGTATCATCCCACATAGGAATCGCCATGCGCCGTGATTAAATAACAATATCGATGAGAAATTATCCGGGGCCATCTGGGGACCTGACCTAGGAATCATAATGAGTTCATCTCTATGAAAAAACCCTACCTTTCAGCTGACACCAATATATTTGAGAAATTTTCTGGGGAAATCTGGGTCCACGTTCATTTGGTACCAATATCCCTGAGAAATATCCCGGTGCTGACCCACACCTTAGGACCCGACCTAGGAATCGCAATGAGTTCATTTCTATCTAACATCCCTGCTCAATACCCCTCATTTGATACCAATATCGCTGAGAAAATTTCCGGGGTCATCCGTGCCCACGTTTTGACCCATATCTGGAGACCCGACCTAGGAATCACAATGAGTACTATTCTATGTAAATTCTCTGCTCAACACCTTTCATTTGATACCAATATCGCTCAGAAACATTCGAGGGTCATCCGGGCCTACGTTTGACCCATCTGTGGAGACCCGACCTAGGAATCACAATGAGTACTATTCTATGTAAATTCTGTGCTCAACACCTTTCATTTGATACTAATATCGCTCAGAAACATTCGAAGGTCATTCGGGTCCACGTTTTGACCCATATCTGGAGACCCGACCTAGGAATCACAATGAGTATTATTCTATGTATTCTCTGCTCAACACCTTTCATTTGATACTAATATCGCTCAGAAACATTCGAGGGTCATTCGGGTCCACGTTTTGACCCATATCTGGAGACTCGGCCTAGGAATCACAATGCTATTCTATGTAAATTCTCTGCTCAATACCTTTCATTTGATACCAATATCGCTCAGAAACATTCGAGGTTCATTCGGGTCCACGTTTTGACCCATATCTGGAGACCCGACCTAGGAATCACAATGAGTACTATTCTATGTAAATTCTCTGCTCAATACCTTTCATTTGATACCAATATCGTCCAAAAATATTCAGGGGAAAGCCGGATCCACATTTTGACCTTTTGACCTATATCTCGGCAACCGACTTCCGGATTTGAAAAAAATATGCATATAAACCATCTAGGGCAAGGTACTAAGCTGGTGTGTAAATTTGGTCAAAATCCCTCCACGCGTTTGGGCGAAAGCCGGCGACAAAGAAATGGGCTTGATTTTTATATATATATAGATTATATGTATAATATAAAAAGGGTTTTAAAATAATATTCTTTACATTAATTAAATTAAGTCAATTGAAATTTCAAAGGTTTAAGATTCATCACTGCTCGCTTGAGTTGACGCTTATGAACTAAATGTTCTCTTCTCATGCTAATTTGTGGATGTGATTTCACATGTATTACACTTTTCAATTTAAAAATCATTTTGCAAAAATTACAGAAAAAAATACTGAAGGGAATAGATTCCTCGTCAGAAATACCATTAATTTGTTGCATAGTGTTCAGCTGTAAAACCCATAGTATACTCCAGCTACACATAACGATCGGTATTATTTGCGTTTTCTTGTAGGGCAGCAACATTTAGATCGAAAACTTGGCTTTGTAAATAAACATTGATACTTAATAGCTTATCAGTGTAATTGTAATGAAGTTTTCAACATTGAAATTATAAGTTAAGTTCACACAATTACTGTAAGAAATTGTTTTCATGAAAGTGCATTTTTAGGAGGTAAATCAGGTGAAAGCATTTAAATATGAAAGTGATAGAGGAAGAAGTGAAGAATTCACAGCGAGTGTGGGATTTTTTTGGGATGATATAAAAGCAGATATTAAATGCTTAAAATTTGTTTAAAATATCATCAAATTGAGCTATATTTACCAATACATACATATATAGGTATATCTATGGATGAGAATAAATCACTGCTCATGATTCTGCCAATGTTAATACCCTGCAAAAATCGTTGGATTATATAGACCATTTGTGGTAGGTTGGAGTACTTTCAAAGTGATCATTAACATAGCCCAAACGACCGATTCGTGTATCTGCATCGGCTCGTAGTTAGCGAACCACGACAACGAAAATCAAATGTTTATCGCGATGACAACGCAGCACGTGTATACATACATATTTGTATAGTTATATTAGGTAATCCCTCAATTAATCCAATGTAGGTACTCCATGGATTAATTTGATGTTATGCGGGACTGTAGTATATACTCCATAGCAATGACATACAATGTTAATTGGACCATATTTCTTGTACGAAACGTGGAAGGATATGGAGTACTCGCTTGGTCCATAGCGAGCACTACATGGATGAGCGAATGGAGTACTCGGAGTTTTTGCAGGGTAATTCTACATACATCGAATGTATAGCGATATTTCCGGTTATAAAAAAGGATTTTTGTGAAACTTTCATATTTCGTTTATTAAATTAACCGACTGTCTGTTTTAGTCCTACAAACCTGGTTTACCTAACATTGTAATAATCTTTTAATTTCTTGGAACGGCTATTGTTCATTTACAGGTGCTGGTAAACGCTAAAAGTGTGTACAGCACCAGCAGCCGTTTGCTGAGTTTGGCATTAAATTTTCCTCTTCTCAACTTGCAATAGTAACTCCAGCAAAAAAAAAGAAAGGAAAAAAGGAAACTGCACTTTTCAACTTTCACTTTAAGTTCAGCAACATTCAACAAAATAGTTCTCATGCCCCCATAAAATCAGTTCAGCTCCATGGTTAACTAATGCACAATATCTGTAGCACATTAACGTTTGCCATTTTTTACTAGTGAACTAACACAATACAGAATGCTGTTGACAAATAAAGCTACCTCAGAAGCGCACAACTTGACAAAACGTAACAGCAACAGCAGCAGCAAAAACAACAATAACACTAGCGCACATATATAAGTAGTAGTTGGAGCTACATTACTTAACTTAGTCAGGGATATACATATATATATGTATCTTAAGGTAGCTAGGTAGCTGATACAGCCAAGCCACTGTCTGCTACTGAAAGTTAAAATAACAAGAAAAAAATGTAAACAAAAAAATGTAAATACAAAAAAAATTAAATACAAAAAACGTAAATACAAAAAATTCTAGCTCACCCATTTTCTTGCGCTTTTATTTATTTGTCGCTCCCCCCTCTTGGTCTGCTCTGCTTTGCCGCCTAGGTTAAGGTCTTACAGTTGCTGTTGCAGCTTCTGCTGTTTTGTTGCTGCGGTGTCACTGTCAATGTCGTTTAATGCCAACAACATTTAAAACTGTGATAAATAAAGCACACTAAACACATCAACAATAACAACAACAAAAACCAAATGCTTTTGCTTCTTTGTCGTGTTGCTGTGTGTGTTGCTGCAGACACGTAGCCGTGTAGGCATTGATCATGTTCTTTGGTGAACTGCGCTAGTTTTGCACTTTTTTGTTTGCTCTTGAAAGAGGCCTTGTAGTGCTCCAGCAGCGACACTGATTGCTCGTGCAACATTGATCTTTTGCTGCTTTGTATCAATAGCGCTGCATTTCACAATGCAGTTACCCCATATGCTTTATATCCCTCTTGCCCTTTGTTGACTTTGTTTGCCTCTTCGCGAGCAGGTGCGTGGTGTGGAATTATTATTGGAAGGAGTCTTTAGTCCATTAATAATATTCGTCCCTATAATATAGTGTCGACTGAGATAGATAATCGACTGTTGATCGACCATACATCATATAAATATAATGTCTATGGACCCAAATAAAATTAGATACTGCAACTAGCTAAATAGTACGATGCCAGTGTTATCTAAGCACTAATTAATTTACTAATTAAGTGACGAATACTTTAAGAGCTTCAAAAACGCCGAGACAGTTTCATAGCTTCAATTTCAAGGCAATCGACGGTTGCCAAACCCCCAAGCTCATCCTTTTGCCTATTCACGATATTCCACTTCTGCATTGAAATACCTTCTATCACTGAGCTTCGTTTTGGATGCACTTGGCACTTGAGCGTTGGCCATGGCTTGGAATTCCATATATTAGCGGGTGTGTGTATAAGTGTGCCTACATATAAGTTGATCCATTACCAGCTTTAAACGAGGGTAACCAGAGCAATAATACAACAAAAACAGCAATATTAATAACAACAACAACAACAACAGCAACAACAATAACAACAAAAACAACAACAACGACAACAACAACAACAAAAGCAGCATCAACTGCATATTGCGTGCACAACTACACGATTTGCACGAGTTGCCTTTCTTGGTTTTTGAAGCGCAATTTTTGTTGTAGCATTGCACTGAAAACGCGTAAATTTTACATACATATATATATACATAACTATATGTAAGTACTGCTGTGTTGATTTGACATTTTGCTAATAAATATGGCTATAACTTGAAGAAGGGGCAGAATGCTGCAAGAGAAAATGAGGCAAAGAAATATTGATGCAATAAGAAGTAAGACCGCGGCTGTCTTCAGTTGTACCAAATACTTTAAACTTTCAAAAAAGGGAAAGTGTAGTGTATTATAGTTTGATTTCCTTTAATTCCTATTGCCAATTATGTAGCTTATGTGTAGAAAGATTTATTAGAAAAATCCATCTAAATGGAAAAATTATACCTCAGAATGTCTATAACTACTCTGAAAAAATATCCGTAGTTAAATCAACAACTTTCGGCTGTTGAGTCTCCGTATTTGATTCAACAACAAAAGTATTTTTACAGCAAAGTTTTTGATCCAACAATTGATTCAAAAACGGACGCTGTTGTTTCAAAAACTTGCTTGCTTTTAAATTTTTTTTTTTTTTCTTAGAAAACCAACAAAAACAATAATGATGGAGAGAAGATGAAGAGAAAAATACAAACAAAAGTTATTTTTAGCAGAAAATGTTCTCCAAAAGTCCCCGTTGTGGATTTCAAGGCAAAAGTATTTGATCCAACAGTTTCCGTTGTTAACAAAACTAATGAGAACAATTTTCTTAAATTTTGTTTTTACAATGATTCACATAATTTATAGATGCTTTTTCGGGAAATAGGAAGTATAAAAGGGGGTTTTAAATTCAATGCAATGTTGAATGTTCCACTATGTGATGATTACATAGAATTTCAGGTTGATGTCATGGTTCCAATCTGGAGGAGAATATAAAATAAAGAAGAAAAGCAGAATAAGAAATAAAGATAGCTGCCAGTGAATGATAAGAGGGAGAGAAAAAGACGAGAACAAGCGGAGGCTACATATTTGCAGTTGTGACCCGTGTGGAGAGAAGATGAAGAGTAAAATGCAAACAAAAATTTATTTTTAAGTGACAATTTTTTCCAACAGTCTCCGTTGTTGTCTTAAAGGCAAAAGTATTTGATCCAACAGTTTCCATGGTTGACTTAAATTAACAACGCTCACACCTTTTCAGCAACAACGGAGCGTTGTTGGGCACATTTCAACTGCAGAAAGTAATTGATTTAACAGCGAAATTCTTTGGATTTACAATGTTTTTTTGTAGAGTAATGCCTCAGACTCATATGTGGTATGAATATTATAATATCAATACTATGATTTGGCTTTACTATGAAAATTTTAAATTAAACTACAATATGAGAGTGACACATATGTGGTATAGATCGTAATATTTTTACTATACTACGATGTGTGTCTCTAGCACAAACAATCGGTTGTATGGTAGCTATACAGTTGCACAGCTCTGATTTATCCGATTGTGGCAAGTGAACAATTTGTCGTATGAATACACCCATATACCGACTTGGCTATTGATGTGATCAAATCGTATATATGTATATAACTCTTCTCTTTCTACAAGAATATCTCATATTCATGAAAGGTATAAAAAAATAACCGAACGCTAAGCAAACCGAGCATAACAGCAACAAGTCACACTTTAGCATTTTGGCACGTTTTTGCTAATATGTGCAACGTGTGCAAGCAACATGCTGACGACAACTAGCCAACAACAACAATAACAGCAACAACCATAACGAAAACAATAACAACAAAAACACGAACAAAGGCAGAAAAAAGCTGACGACACATCACACGCTCTATAATCAAATAAATAAACTTTAAATATAAAAAATATTGCATAAAGAAGAAAAAAGAGCAAAATTAAAGTGTGCAGCGAAGTTCTTGGTGAATCGAGCATTTGGAAGGTCAACTTGTACACCAAATGTGGGCAGATGCTGCTGGTCATCAAGGTCATTGGATTGTTGTATACACTATTTCTCATGAAAAATTTGCTAATGAAATATATTTTGGTGTGCAAAAATTTGGTCTTTTTGCGTTCAATAGAAAAAAATTTAATATAGATTATTAAGGCATTTAAAGCAGAGAACTGGTCGTAACTACAGGCGGAATTTAGATAATTTTAATAATATTATTTCCAATATCAAATCAGATAGAAGCTAAGACTCTTTCAATATTAAGCGCATTACTTTTCATTTTACTTTATTTGCTATGAGTAGATTTGATAAAAAAATTTGAATAAATAAGATATTTAATATACTTCGATTTTTATATAAATGAAAATAAATAACAAATGCCTTTCAGAAAAAAATTTAACAAATAAGCGAATATATATAAATACAAAACGTAAATATGTATATCGGAGAGCATGCCGAAAAACAAAAAGTCTGAAAACAATAACAAGCATTGCCTGTACAAAAGCTTTGCTTGTTAATAGCTTTAGAACTTTGTACAAACCAAACACACAATCGCACCAACATACTAGGTAGCAAAGGCAGAGTGTCATTAAGCTACTGTTGTTGGTATGTGGATTGTAATGGAGGGAAAATTGAAATTTAAGCGAAACAAAGCTGACGGCGGTGGTAGCTCAATGGGCACGGTAGCTCAATGGGACGAAAATAAAAACTATATTTTTACCACAATGCTCAGTAAAACGTCAGGAAGCAAAAATTGACTTAATTTTTTTTTATAAAATCTTAACCTAGAATACAATTAAGATATTTGTTGCCACTGCTTCAAATAACATTTGGATGAAAAGCAATTTTATTTTTTCAATTGATTTTTAAGTAAATTTTTGCTTCCCGACGTTTTACCGAGCATTGTGGTAAAAATATAGTTTTTATTTTTATATCCTTAATTTATACATACCTGGGTACTTACCTTGGTATATTTGAGAAAAAATTGAGAATAGGAACGTTTAATTGTGAATTTCAAAATGCTCTGGAATTAGAAATGCGTATAAACGTTTTTTCAACGTTCGAGATTTTTTTTTCTATTATGTTTATTGGGCATCATACCTCATATGCTCGTTAGCGCATGCGCATGTGCTCATCAATGTGCGTGTGTGTGTATGCCAATTCTTAGACTACTGTATCCTCGCTACTTCAGTAGTCTTACAGTAAACAGTAAATAATACTGAAATACTGTAAACTTTTTACAGTAGTAAGTAAAGACTACTTATTACTGTAAAATTTTTACAGTAATAAGTAACGCGGTACTTAATACTGTAGAAAATTTTAAGTAATAAGTAAAGCGATACTTAATACTGTAAAAAATTTTAAGTAATAAGTAACGCGTTACTTATTACTGTAAACAATTTTAAGTAAGCAATATTATTTTACTGCTTACTGTTTGCTTTACTGAATTACAATTTTACTTCAGTATGCCCATCTATGGGATAGACATATGACTACCAATCGAACGACTTAAGTTCGATTCTCGGTTGAGGCCGCTTGAAGAAGTCTGATGAGGGGATGTGGTGATCTCGGAAATGGATCCATAACTTCTACCAAAAAAAAATTTTTCAATTTTTCTTCCTTAAAAAAAAAAATGGCCAATAGCTCATTTAAATTCACATAAAATAAGCGAAATGTTTTACAAAGATAAAAACTACACTTTGCTAGATTAGAATTTAATACGCTACACATACAGAGACCCAGAAAATTGCTAAGGTTTCTAAGTGAAAACTGTTGTTGCTCTTGTAATAACCACCAAGACATTTTATAAAGATATTAAGTAAGTAACAGCGCTTTATCTGTTGAATGAATGAATCTGGCACGCTGTGCATTTTGTCCCTTCTGAGACTAGCCTTACTGTCAACGAAACGATTTCTTGACTATTATCAATCTTCTAGATCGGTGGATTTTAGTCGCCTCTTAAGACAGCTATACCTTACCTCGGTTTTATTCTTAGTTTGCGAAAGTACTGGGTTTCATTTACATAAATTTGTTTGCTGCTCATGTGAGAGCCGCTTTATATACATACATACATTCATAGATACATATATGCATAATAATATAATAATACAATGGCGCTATTATAACTCTGACGAGTTTTATGGCCGAGCTTCTCTCCCAATTCGAGGTGTGCTCCTTTTTTTGTTTTTCCTACTAATTGGGTGGACCTACAGTTTTATGCCGGCTCCGAACGGCGAATGCATTTTTTGTGAGAAGCTTTTTCATGGCAGAAATACTCTCGGAGGGTATGCCGCCCACTGCCGAGAGGTGACCGCTGCTCTTAAAAAACCCAATAATTGGATTTTTACTAATTAGAAAAATTTGTTTGGCTCGGACCGTGGTTTGAACCCGAGACCTCTGGCATAGCAGGCGAGCACTCTACCCACTGCACCACAGCGGCCACTAGATACATATATAAATACATAAATAACCTTAAACAACCAGTTGTATGACAAAAATTTCCCGAGCCAATTATTTTTTTTGTATTAAACGACATTTTAATTATGTGATCCGAAGCAAATAAAAATAATCACTTTCAAATTTAAAGCAAACAAACAAAAATTGCTACCGAAATAAAGTAAAAAAAAAACATTGACAACAAATGACACTAACAGCAAGCGCAAGAAATACCAGTAGCCGCGCGTTTCAAATTGCCAACACATGGTCTGGTCTGGTCTGGTCTGGTCTGGTCTGGTCTGGTCTGGTCAGTTCAGTTCAGTTCAGTTCAGTTCAGTTCAGTTCAGTTCAGTTCAGTCAAAACCGACAACTTCATTAACCCAAAAGCGATTTGCAAGCAAGCAAAAACAACAACAAAAAAGCATACCAACAAAAAATAGTTGAAATTTTCTATTTAAATGCATTTAAGAGAAAATGAGCTTTAAAGCTAAAGAGCGCGTGAAATAAATTCGAAACAAAAATGTTATTAACGTAATGGAAAAAAGCATGCAAAGTGAAACGAAAGAAAGAAAGACACAACAATAATAAAAAGAAAACCACAACTACAACATTAATTTGAAGCACTTGCATTTAAAACTAAAATTATTTGAAATATTTAATTGCCTTGTCGAAGTAACACACAAACGCAAGAAACATATGTGTGTATGTGTATACGTATGTATATATACAAACGTATGTCTGTTTGTATATATGCAAATCCACGCACTCATTATGGGCTAAACGTTTTGTTGAAAACTTAAGGTTTTATGTTCACAGCGAAAACAAGTCACAAAAATGCTTAAAGTTGCACGCATTCCACAGCAGCGCAGTTGCATCGTTTTGTTATTATTTCAGATTTTTTTTGCTGCAGCGGACAAAAAAAACATTGAATAAATGAAACTTAAATGCTGTTCACTCGTACACCCAAGTTTTGCAAGGTTTTTTTATTCTAACTCTCGAAAAAGGGGAAGCAGAGAACTTATTTTCGTACTAACATATTCCACAATATTCCAAGTTCAGGTTTCGGGTACTGGCGGAAGTCGTATACAGTGATCTCGAAACGTTATACAAAATAAGGGTAAGGAAATTCTTGGCACATGCCAAAGGGACGGTGCTGCTCTTCAGTTTGAGTCCCGATTTTAAATGTAGAAATGTACATGTTCGAGAACTTTTCTGGTAAAAATATGGATTCAATTAGTTTATGGAAGGCCAAAAATGGCCAGCAAGTCTAACCTAATCTAATGTCCGTATAATTCACTACGGACTAATTAGGCGATAGCTCTATCGACGAACAACAATCACCTTTAGCATTCGCTCACATGTATATTAGATGCGTTTCTTTTTTTCGGCAAAGTTTCTCAGATCTTGCCTCCGGCCACAGAATATGAAAATAGGATGTTGTAGGATAACTAAGCTGATTTTTCTAATAATTATTTTATGTGAATTTTATTTATTTATTTTTTATTGTTGCAAGTACAAAATTCGAAAATTTATTATTTACATATATGTAAAAAAAATGTTGTTTAATATGAAAGTGATTTTGGAATGTTTCACTTAAACCAAAGTAGCGTGGATAAAAAAAGCTCGATTTCAATGAAATAAACTTTTCTGAAAACTTCATTAATTTGCGCAGATTCCTGTATATTTTGATTAAAAAGAAATTTAAGCTATATTGAAAATGCCAGGGTCCAAACTTGAAAATCCGTGACTAGAAAAAATAAAATTCCACTTTAGGCGATCTTGGTACCTCCCCTATGGCTCACACTAAAAAACTGAGTACACCATTCGATTAAAACGATAATTTTACATGAGAATATATATCTTTTGTTTTTTTATTTTTAATTATGTGGCTTTTTTCATATATGAATCTAAACCTATCATGGAATTTAAAAAAAAAATCGCTGTTTTTTGGAGTAGCCCACTCAGTTTTCTTTCTAAAAAAAATAAAAATCAGCTTAGTTATCCTACAACATCCTATTTTCATATTCTGTGACAGGAGGGGTATGTTAGATCAAAAAAACGCATCTAATGTATATGGCACCGAATCTTGGACGATATCAACACTAGATGAGATGGCACTTGGCTTATTCGAGAAAAAAAAGTTCATTGGAAATTCTTCGGCCCAGAAATTATTTGTATTGGAACCTGTCGGTGATAGCTAAATAAGATTGAGGGTTAATATCAGCTGAAGAATGACGGCACCAATTAACAGCAAGTAGAAACGAAAACATTGACCAAGTGGGTTAGGGTGCTTAGAATATACCTGTGGTAAGGAATGCCTTTCATAAGAATAATAATATAATAATACAATGGCGCTATTATAACTCTGACGAGTTTTATGGCCGAGCTTCTCTCCCAATTCGAGGTGTGCTCCTTTTTGTTTTTCCTACTAATTGGGTGGACCTACAGTTTTATGCCGGCTCCGAACGGCGAATGCATTTTTTGTGAGAAGCTTTTTCATGGCAGAAATACTCTCGGAGGGTATGCCGCCCACTGCCGAGAGGTGACCGCTGCTCTTAAAAAACCCAATAATTGGATTTTTACTAATTAGAAAAATTTGTTTGGCTCGGACCGTGGTTTGAACCCGAGACCTCTGGCATAGAAGGCGAGCACTCTACCCACTGCACCACAGCGGCACCACAGCGGCCTTTCACAAGAGGCGACTAATATCCCTCGGACTAGAAGGTTCATAAAGGCCTAAAAATCGTACGTATGACAATCATCCTAGTTTCAGAAGGGACTATGAACCGAGCGGATTTGTCGGACTAAGTCCACTACACTTCCCAAAACCTTCAGGGAGTGGCATTGAGGCTACTACAAAAGGAACAAGGGGAAGATAATTTTACTACTGTCGCTTCGATATTGTGTTTATTTACTTTCTATACCACTCTCAATTTTGAGTAAGAAAAGTGGCCCAATAAAGTTTTTTTTTTTTCGTAGATACCTAACTTGAGCACTGGGTATATAATATGAACTTTATGCGAGCTCTTTGGTTTCCTTACTAATTCCGGTCAATGATTGCACATACATACAAATACAAATACATGATATATAATACAATATACATACGTATGTATATATGTAAGTAAATGTGCATTAAGTTGCTACCGTTGGCATGTCTCCCTCTGGCTCTGTACATACCTATACGCTCTCACATTTGTGGCATGTGGCAGTCAATAAAAAATGTAATGCAAATTCAATGGCTGCTTTCGATTTCACGGTACGTTTAAGAAAACGCATTCTTGCATATGTTGCGCTTTAAAACGCTTGCACATTTACACATATACGCGTTTATGTTTTTCGCCTTGTTATTAATGTTCATGCGTTTGTATTTAACACATTGGCATTTACTTTAAATGTTCGATTTTAGAAAATGTACATTTTTGCACCTGTTTACATTGTGTTTGGTCTTGACAGTTGGCAGATTAAACGCTGATAAATTTGTACAACGCACAGAAATGTTTGAAATATTATATTGATACAAACGCAATATATATGTACGCAATGAACATTTTACCAAGTAAAATCGTGTGGAAATTGAGCTGTGAGGTGATTTAATTTTTATAGTTATACCAATTACGCGAATGACTTGATGAAAGATTTAAGAAACGAACTTGATAATGTATTTGGCAAAAAGACTTAAGAAACGAACTTAGTGACATCTTTTTAGTAGAAAATATCAGCAAGTTCGTTTCTTAAGTCTTTCATGAAAGGATATCAATAAGTTCGTTTCTTAAGTCTTTCGCCAAGTAACAAGTTTTTACTTATGTACTAGGTATATGCAACTTTTTTACAGGTACACTATTTTCTCTACTACACTAGTTAAATTTTTTCTCGTCATAGCTGCCTTCATTTGATAAAATTCTCTGTATAAAAAAATTTTTTTTTCCAAAAACCACAAGCAAGATTTGCAGTAAACATTCCCTTGTATATACATAGATATGTACTATCGATATCATTTCTCGGCAGATCACATTCAGAGGTGGTCAACCAGAACTCATTAATTAGCACAAAGGAATGTATGTAAGTGAGCAATAAACGTACAAGCATCTTGTCGCAAATTTGTATGTAGATAAACAATTGACCTATGTTCATGCACACATACGTGCATAAATATATCTCTTCACTGATATATCTGCTTTTCTAGATAAATTTATATGTCACAAAACAGAACACACACGAACTCAGATGTAAACCGATAAAACCTCAAAACCATAAAATGTGCGTCATTTCAGCACTTTAGCGTTTTTTTCTAATTTACAAGAACAACAACACTTTTCTTTATATGTTTTTTTTTGTTGTTTTTGCTTTTCATTTGTGTGCTAAAAAATAAATAGAGAAACCTTTTTTTCTAGTTACAATTTCTGCAGCCCAATTAAATATGTGTCCATCTGTCCACAAAAGGTCTTCGAAAATATTTGCCCTCACTGCGTGGGCAATCAAGAGCGCATGATGGACGTTTTGTAAGGATTTTCTTTTGTTTATTACTTACTTTTTCTAGGTGTTTTTCTTTTTTTTACGATGATTCTTATCATAAATTGCTAGCAAAGGTAAAGTCAATTTGCGGCTGCTTACCGGCAAGGGTATACCCACACTTGAGATTCCTTAAGGGTTTTCTGCTCATGCTGCTGTTTTGAGTGCGTCTGGAGTGTAGTCAATAATTAGTTGTCGGAGGGGAGAGTAACATCAGTGTAAAGTGATTGAACATAGTTCCTGGAAGAGATTTTCTAGAGTTCTGGCCCTAAACATAAAATGATTGGTTGGGCGAAGCATAGCCTAATACATATTTATTTTATAAAAAACGGACTAGAACTCGATCCCAGGATTTCCTTTATGAAACTCGAGTACTAATTAACTACATGGCGTTACCAAAAAATTGATGACGGTTATAATTTATTTTAATACTTTAGATAAATATTTATTTTGCTTAGTGGCAGAACTTATGTTGGGTTTTGGTTCAAGTCCCCTTCTACCCCCCTTTTAGCTAATTTTTTCTCTACGCCTGTGAGCATATGTACATGCGTTTTCGTATTTCCTTCATACCCTATTTTTTTTTTTTTTGTGAAGTATTAAATTAAATTAAATTTACAGATGTTTCACCCACCGTTCTGGATCGTTTGTAAATAATCGCTGTTTAACAACAAATCGACACACATGTACACATATAAAGATACATACACTAGAACAAGTGATCTTTGTGTTTTGATAAATTCAACGTTTATTATAAATTGTCAGTCAAAAACAAAAAAAAAAGGAAAATAAAACCACAAAGCAGCAGTTATTAATAGCACACAATTTAGTAAAGAACAAAAAAAAAAAAATAATAACAACAAACAACAACTGAACTTACATAAATAATAACAACTAAGAAATAGAAGCTAACTAATTTGATAGGCGAGGAATTTGTGAGTTTTTTAGGCTGTTAGTGAATAATGAACGTGCGTTTGGCAGAGATATTGAGACACAAATGGACAGACAGATAGCTCGATGGACAGTCTAATATGCTGAGAGTCAGGTAAATTGTGCATTAAATATGATTGTCTTTGAGTTAACATGTGTTTTTGACAGTCAGATATTTTTAAGTGGACATGTGAGAATGGCTATTTGCTCGAATTATTTACTGGTCTGGCAGTCTCATGTCACCGTTGTGTAGCGACACCACAGGATATTTAGTTGTATAGGTATAGAAAAGGTACATAAATATTTTCAAATAAGGAAGGATTGCTGATTTTTGTGGTTACAAGAACTCAAATTATACCCGGTAGTGTCGAAACGTGCTAGAAAAATGCCTATCATACAATTTTTATACAACACAACATCAAGCAAGTAAACGATTTGTTGATTGAAAGGATTTCGTTGTCATTGCTGAATATCGAAACCGTTTTGGCCGAGTTCAATAAAGCGCGCCTGTTGTTACTTTAACACTACCGGGTATATAATACATAGATATTCGAATTGACTCGTCCGCATTTATTCGTACTTGCGCCCTTACCATAATTATTTGAACGCCGAATAAACTTGCCTTTAGTTTACATTTGGTGTGTTTAAGTTGAAGTGTGTATATTAGGGTGGTCCTTAAAAATTCAAATAATCGACTTTCTTCCGTTTCACGCCCTATATTGATAAAGTCACGGTCAAAGATACCATATCTAAATTTTTGTTCCGATCGTAGATTGATAAAGGGTGTCACACAGAGTTCAAATTTCGGATTACCATAAAAAATTTATTTAAATTGTTTTTAAATCTAATACCCACAATCGATAAATACTGCTGTACTTAAAGATACCGCATATAAATTTTGGTCCCTATCGGTGGCGGTTAAGGCGTGTAGCAAAGAAGTCAAAATTAAGATAATCATACGGGACCCCTGTGCGACACCCCTTAACCGTTTCCGATCAATATCAAAATCTATATTTAGTATCCTTGAGTACAAGACTATCGATTTTGGCCATTAGATGTACAAAAATTTAATTTAATTTTTTCGTCTTTATTTGGTAATCTGCAATGGTAATCTGGGTCAATTCTGCGATACCCCTTAACCGTCTCCCAACGAAACCGAAATTTACATTTGTTAATTTTGAGTAAAGGCTAATTGATTTTGGGCATTAGGTATACAAACTTTCAGTCTCCATAGAGTTTTCTGAACTTTGGCCCCTGTGCGACACCCCTTAACCGTTTCTGATCGGGGAAAAAATTTATATGTGGTAGCTTCGACTATATTAGCATCGACCTAGGGGGCGAGGTTGAGGAAATATGCTACAAAATATCGTCGCCCGGATAAATTAATGTCTAATGTTACATTTAAAGACTTTTGGGAAAAGAGGTTTGAAGTTTGGAGTATTTCTCCAAAACGTCTCATTAGTTTTTCTCCAAAGTCTGGCAGAACACTACTAGGCCATAAAATTCTTAAATTATTTTAATTTTGTTATATATTGTTTATTATTTTGGAATTTATAAAGGATTTTCTTCAGTAAAATTTTGTCGTATGTTACCTTTAGTTTTGCAGGAAATTTGTATGAGGTACGACAAAATGTGCTCCCAATTTGAACTAAATTAATGTTTTATGCCGTTTTCGTTTCTGGAAAAACTGTTGCCCTGCTTGATTTTCTTAGCCATTTTGTAAGCTTGTGTGGTGATTTCAGCGAATATTGACCTCTAGCTAAGTCAGAGGGCATCATTATATAGAAAACCAGCCATTTAAAACGAAGACAGGTTACGTAATTTGATAATTGAGATACTAAAGGGTAACATTTTATGCCAGAATCGAAAACGCCATAAAATTAGTTAAATATTGTATTTTATTTCTCATAGAAGTAAATAAATTATCCGGGCGACGATATGTCCCCATATATTTCGGGAGCACCCTAGTGTATATACATGTGTATCTACTGCTCATGTGGGTATGTGCTTTGGCCTGGTGATACGCTTATCTTGTCAGAGACACCTTGCTGTCAAATTTAGTGATATATAAAATAGCTCATTAAATTAGGCTAATAAGCGTTGTCACGCTGCTCACTCTTCATCTGATCACCTTTTTTACATCCATACATATGTATATATGTATGCACACATTGACGTAGTAGACTGCCTTCATTTAATCATTTAACTAAGGGCACACACAGAAGGGTTCTCGTATTTTATTTGCTACAAATGAATGTGCGAGTATATCTTGTTGTTGCATGTTTTCGTATGTCTCATATTTTTATTTCTTTTCTGTGGACAGATTGTTTATACATTTTCCCTTTTTTTTGATTGTCCAACTCTGGTTAATTACAACAAAAAAAGAAGACAAGCAGAATAAACTAAACTGCTTCTAGGAAATAATCAAGTACTTATGTGGTGGCGCTGTAAATTTTATATGCAGACGCCTCTTTCTTCGTAGGTGGTGTGTATTGCATGTTGGTTTGCTTGGCTTTGTGGCAGCATAATTTTAATGTCGCAAATGACTGCAGGGGTCAGCGATTGGTTTTGTTGTTTTATTTATTTTATTTTCATCTTTGTGCAGATGATATTCGTTGTCAACTGTAGCAATGCGTTTTAAAAAAATATGTATTCGATATTAATGAGTTAAGCTGTAGTACAAATAAAAATGTATGCATCGATTCAATGATTCTGGGAATGGATATAAAAAAAAATCATATTTTTTATTTGGACCACCTGAAATCAACACTGATTAATTAAATATGAATCAAGATAAGCGGCAAGAGATATCGATATACATACATATGAGTAATAGATTAGGGTTGTTATGTGAGAGTAGAGCAGAGATGTAAAGATGTGAAGATGTGAAGAATGTGGTTTTGAGCAGAGTTTAAGTATTGCTTGATATCAGTTCATTTAATTGTATACATATTTCATTTTGTAACTAAAGCTCTTTTTAGTAAAAAGAAAAATAAAAAGAAAAATAAATAAAAAGAAAAGTTGTATATTTTCTGCGCATGTTTGGTTGGTCGTTTGGTTCGAATGACTAGTTACACTGACTACAATTAGCGCCGAAGCGATGTTTTGATGCCACAGACTCATTACAAAAGAGCCAGTGAAAATAAAGGGTAAAAGAGAATAGACATTTCGGAAACTCGGGCAGGTTCTACGCCGTATATCGATCCTGTTAAATTTAAATATATAAGAAGCCCCTCAGGCCTGACGTCGAAGAAAGGTTAGCCAACCAATTTCATCCTATTACTTTTTGCTTGCTTGCTTTCTCGACAGTGTGGGAATATGATGTGTTGTGGAATAAGTTTCGTTTGGAGCTAATGTGTGCCATCTTCAGTATGAACGAAAAAAGACATTGAAGATGGCACATATTTGCCGAAACGGGTTTGGCTCCCAATGAAAATTTACAAAAGATGACGGAAAATTTTTCCAGAATAAATAAATTTCATCCTACCTGGGCAGTGCGAAGAACACTCACATAGCAGCTGCCCACCATACCCGCACCTCACGAAGAGTACAGCTGCGACACAAGGTGTTTTGGTCTAATTACAATTGAATCGTGTGAGCATTAATAGTCCAATGGGCCTAATGAATAAAAAAAAGTAATTGCTAGTAAGCATTTGCTTATTAGCAAAAGCAATTGCTCAAAATCTTTTACTGAAAAGAATAAGCATTTGCTAATTTATTATATGAATAATATTTCAGTCATTGCTGCTTTTGCTACAAATTTTAAGCTTTTACTAGAAAGAGACCAATTGTTAAAACATAACAAAATGTGACTAACGGAGCTATCCAAAAACAAAGTCAATAAAAATTACAACAACTTCCTTCCCGGTATACGTGATTTCGAATCAATTTTGATTTCAAATCAAAAAAGATAATTTTTATTTGTGATTCATTTCACAAAAGAATTGAAAAAAACCCCTTTTATTCGTGATTCAAGCGATTTTCAAATCAAAGGCAAATTTTATTTCTGATTCGTTTCTCGAAAGAATCAAAGATTTATTTTGAATCAAACATATATTTTAATTCTTGATTCAAAATATGTTTATATTTGATTAGAATCAAAAATTTTATCAAGATCCAAAAAATATTTTTGATTCAAAATAATTTTAATTTGAAATAAAGTTTGAATCAAGAATCAAAAAATTTATCATTTATTTGAAAATATGTAGTTTGAATCAAGAATCAAAGGGTATTTTTGATTTTTTTTTAACGAATCGCAAATAAAAATTATCTTTTATTTGAAAATACTTTAAATCAGGAATCAGAAAATATTTTTGATTTGTGATTCAGCCAAATCAAAATCACGCAAATCTGGTTTGGCACAAACAACAACAACAACGTCATAAACTTTACAATAACATCGTTGTGCAAATAAGTAAGAGAAATGCCATTTCTGGGCTTTTCTTACCAAAACTAGTAGGTGTTTCTCCTGTTGGTAGGACGATATGAATTCTATTAAGTTTTTACCTTCGTTCATTTTGTCAAATTGCCATAACAGTTGAAAAAACGATTGAAGGTTCCATAACTGCATGTACTTAGAAGATAAATCGAGCGAAAACTAATTTCTGAAAAATTTAGCATGGGGTATGGCATGCTTAAAAAATCATTACCTTTTGCTTATAAAAAATAGCAAATGCTAATTTTATTCATACGGAATTCAGCAATTGCTTACAGATTTCAGCAAATGCTGAAATAAAAAAGCAAATGCTTGTAGCAAAAGCAATTGCTAGTGAAAAAAGCATTTGCTGCAATATTTATTCATAGAAATTTAAGCAAAAGGTCCAGAAAAGCATTTCCTTGATGTTTATTCATTAGGCCCAATGTCCTATAAATACCGTAGTTAAGCAGAAAATATCTTTAGGTTAGGTTAGGTTATAGTGCCTACCTCCGTTTGTCCAAAACGGATGCATATCTAGGCCTAGCGGACCGTTACCACGTGGAACTCTTGATTTCCTCTCCCCGTGTAAAGATATTAGACGCCTATAAAACTGAACCACCTATTTCGCTTTATATAGCGTAAGATTTCAGATACCCTTGCGTCTTCGAGCTCCTCCAGACCTCCATGAGAGTATCTGTGGATGCAAGTATACCTGGAGTTTGACAGGGCGTGAAAAGAGCATATATAGTATTCTACACTTTCTATCTCCTCCTCATCCCTACAGCTGCGACAGAAGTCGTTCGTGAGGAGGCCCATGCGAGTTCCATGGATGCCCATGAGGCAGTGGCCCGTTATTATACCCACCAAGGAGCCAATGTGGGGCCGACTGAGACGTTACTGATCTAGACCTTTCCTGGTTAAATTTTTGCCATATTTGTCTGGAAATCAAGCAAGTGGGTTCACCAGACCATCTGTCGTTTGCTTGTTTTATAAAGTAGGAACGAAGGTAGTTATTACATGTGTTAGGAGAAGGAGCCGCTGTGGTGCAGTGGGTAGAGTGCTCGCCAGCTATGCCAGAGGTCTCGGGTTCAAACCACGGTCCGAGCCAAACACCAAAACAATTTTTCTAATTAGTAAAAATCCAATTATTGGGTTTTTTAAGAGCAGCGGTCACCTCTCGGCAGTGGGCGGCATACCCTCCGAGTGTATTTCTGCCATGAAAAAGCTTCTCACAAAAAATGCATTCGCCGTTCGGAGCCGGCATAAAACTGTAGGTCCACCCACTTAGTAGGAAAAACAAAAAGGAGCACACCTCGAATTGGGAGAGAAGCTCGGCCATAAAACTCGTCAGGGTTATAATAGCGCCATTGTATTATTATATTAGGAGAAGGAGCCACTCAGATGGTGGCCGTATTTGCATCTAAAGCGGTTCCTTACCTTGCCAAACGTCTGCGGTGCAGTTTCCTGGCATGTCGCTATGCCCTGGGACCCATATGACATTTAGGCTACACCCTTCGGAAAGTTGGTTAAGGGATTCCCTGAATTTAATAAGAAAATATCCTTACTGTCCATCTTTAGATTGGCTTAAGACCAAATCGCAACATATGAAGGTCACAGGATTCTACTGAGCCTGCAGGAGTGCAATCGTTTCTATCTGGTTTTAGCCTCCTCGAGCCAGTGCCGAGAGATATGACCCTTGATGAAAAACTGGGGGGGGCGGGAAGCTTATCTCCTCCCCCATCCATATGTAAGAGTATTTTGTTGACCACTAGATTCCACAACAGGGGCGAGAGTACTCCCCCTTGTTGGGTGCCCCTATGTGCCCTCTTTGACATTGTCGAAAGACTGCACTAACCCCTCACCGTCCGATAACTCAACAGTTTTTCGATCCATCGCTGAATATTTGGGGGAATTCCTATCCATTCGAGCCCTCCAACAGCGCTTCAGTAGAGACGTTGTCACCGAGAATTGATCACTATTTTTAAAACCCAAATAGTTTTGCTACTTTGTCAAGACCATATATATGACCTAACATATACCATGACAGACAAGTAATATGTGTGTAGAACCAATCGACTTATATACTGAGCAACATACCATAACCATACCATATAAGCATATCAGCAATTTATTTTTTCTTTCTAAAAAATTCCTTGCAATAAAAATAGCAACCACGTACACAAAGCAAAGTTTCATATTACACAAATAAAGAAGTTAATTACTTATTTTCATAAAGCACACGCAAAAACATTTAACAATAAATTGAGCTGAATTGTTTTCGTCACCCACTTGCTAGTTATGGATCACGCTTGCTATGCGAATACGAATGCAAAAAAAAATAAATAAATAAAAAAAATCAAACATTTAGCAATAAAATGTAAGCCTGCTTGTGTATAAATGGCTCAGGCTAACTAAACATGCGTCGTTATACCAACTCAGCGGCAAGACATAACGGCATATTCGAATTTATTTTAAAATTTTTTTCATTTATTGGCTTAATTTGTTAGTTTTTATTGTTTTTCTTTTTATTTTTGTTGTTTTTTTTTTTTGGTATGTTGCCATTTTGTATGTTTGCCTCGTCACAATTTTGCGCTTAAGTAAATTACAGCATGTAGTTGTTGTAATAATGCGCTTTACAATAGGCGCGCGTCGTTTTGTTGTAGAACAAATGTAAATTAATTTTACTTGCTATTGTTGTTGTTGTTGCCATTTTAATTTTTGTCTTTGGCACAAGACCATTTCTGCAATGAATGCGAATGCGCACGCACCTAAAATTGTCATTTTATACGCTTACACCCAATGGGGGCTTTGTGTGTATGTATGTTTATAGGTAGGCTTGTAACAATTAGCTTTTATGTATGTATGTACATATGAAAAATTGAAACATATACATATTTAAGTTTTCGTTATGGATTGTATGCATATTCTATTAAATACATTGTATCTGTTTAATTCCTACACGATTTTTCGTGCCGCACTTGTCTCTGCTGGCGAGCGCTCAACGCAATCGACACGCCTTTAGCACGAGTTCGAACTTTATAATTCATTAAAATAGTTTATAGGTAAGTTTGAAAAAGAGCAAAAGAAAAAAAAAAACGACAAAAAATGATGTGTTTGTGTCTTTTCTTAGAAAAATTGAATAATTTGGAGTAAAAATTCATAGCAAGGGGATAATTCTAACGCGATTCGGGCCGGGCTTCGTTCGTATCATATTTGCTGACGCTATCTATACACTAGGTCGTCTCGCCTTATAGGGACAAAAAAAAAGCAGGGACGTAACGGTTATAAGAGAAATGGGGTAAAAGTCATATTTAACCATTATCATGAGAAAAAAATTTTTTTGGTCCTTAACAGACCTGGGTAATATCAAGTACCAGTACGACTTGTGACAAGTACATTTTAAAAGAATTGTACTAGTACTGGTACTTGCATTCCCAAATTTTCAAGTACTAGTAGAAGTACAAGGAATTGAAAAAGAATTGAAGTTTTAGCAAATACTTCAAAGCAATTGAAAAGAATTGAAAGTACTTGAAAAGAATTGAAAAATGTACTTGAACCGATTTTTCAATTCTTTTCAAGTACTTTCAAAGAATTGAAAGATATTGAAAATCGATTCAAGTACATTTTTCAATTCTTTTCAAGTACTTTCAATTCTTTTCAATTACTTTGAAGTGTTTGCTAAAACTTCAATTCTTTTTCAATTCCTTGTACTTGTACTTGTACTAGTCTTGTATACTCTGAAAGTACTTGGTACGGACTCATTACTTCAAGATCAAAATATAAAGTATTTAAGTACGTAATAGTCCAATTACTACTCAGTATTACCCAGGTATGGTCCTTAGTAACCATTATAAAAACCAAAAAACCGTTTTGGGCCTGAATAACCGTTATGGCAACCAAAAAAGTGTTTTGGGCTTGAATAACCGTTATGGCAACCAAAAAAACTGTTTTGGGCCTGAATAACCGTTATTCAGATTTTTATTTTTTTTTTTTTGGTCAGCTATAAAAATCAAGCCTATTTATTTCTGGACGATATTGGTATCAAATGAAAGGTGTTAAGCAGGGATTGTAGCTCTTATTACCTCTTTTCATTTGATACCCATATTGCTTAAAACATTACAGGGCATCCGGGTCCACTTTTTCACCCATAACTGGGAACCCGTCCTACGAATCTTAACAAATACACCTCGATGTAAAAGCCCTGCTGAACACCTTTCATTTGATACCAATATCGTCCAGAAATATTGACAAATAAATAGGCTTGATTTTTATAGCTGACCAAAAAAAAAAATAACAAGTAAGGAAGCCTAAGTTCGAGTGGAATCGAACATTAGATACTCAGCTGTATGCTTTCATTGTTTGTTTGCGTTTGTTCGATATAGGGTGTATTTTATATGACACGAGTGCTGCATAAACAGGGCGCAGCCAAGCCCATTTTCAAAATTTGTATCAATCGTCCAAATAAGCATATAAATATTATTGTTAGTGCAAAATTGCATCCTTCTATGACTTTTAGTTACAAAGACTTCACGTTACAAATTCCAAAAGGGTGTTCAGAAATATCTTTGTTAAAAAGTAGGCGTGGTCATAAACCGATTTCAATAAATTTTTGCGTGTCTATTAACACATGTTATAAAAGTGCATAAACTAAGTTTCGTCATAATATCTCAGTTATTTGTCGAGTAATAGGCTCGTAGATTTCTTTGTATAAAAAGAGGCGGTGCCACGCCCATTTTATAAAATTTTTTTATTTTTTGTTTCCAGTCTATTGTAGAACTCATGTCACAAAATTTCAATGAATTATCTTTATATTTCACAGAGATATCGCTAAAAATGATTTTATTAGGTCACTTTATAATACCCATATATAAAAGTGGGCGTGGTCGTCAACCGATTTTGGTCATTTTTCGTCCACACATTTGGCTAAGTAAATATATCACGCGTACCAAATTTCATCGACATATCTTTAACGGTTTCTGAGTTATGGCTTATAAAACTGTCAATATTTGCCCCTTAATAAGTGGGCGTGGCACCGCCCATTTTCCAAAATTTTTGTATTTTTTGTTTTACATCCGTAGTTGGACTCGTGCCACAAAATTTCAGTGATAGATCTTTATATTTGACAGAGATATCGCTTAAAATGTTTTTATTAGGCCCCTTTATAGTTCCCATATATAAAAGTGGGCGTGGCCGTCAACCGATTTTTATAATTTTTCGTCAAAACATTTGTCTAAGTAAGCAAATTACGCGTACCAAATTTCATCGGTATATCTTCAACGGTTTCTGAGTTATGACATATAAAACTTTCAATGTTTGACCCTTAATAAGTGGGCGTGGCACCGCCCATTTTCCAAAACTTCATCAAATTTCTTCATAAGGGCCTGAGCTCAATACGTGGGTAAAATTTTAGCACTCTAGCTATATTAGTGGCTGAGATACCAAATTTCCGATTTTTTCTATATAGGAAAAGTGGGCGTGGTCATGGTCCGATTTCGCCCATTTTCAATACCAACCGTCCCAGTCTCGATACCAACTTGCATTTCAAATTTCATCAAAATATCTCAATTTTTACGCGAGTTATCGTGCGTACGGACGGACGGACGGACGGACGGACGGACGGACGGACATGGCTCAATCGTTTTCTCTTTTCACCCTGATCATTTTGATATATATAAGTCCATATCTATCTCGATTATTTCATTATGTTACAATCCACCGTTATGAAATCAAAATTATAATACTCTGTGTACTAGTACAGCTGAGTATAAAAATCTGAATAACGGTTATTCAGGCCCAAAACAGTTTTTTGGTTGCCATAACGGTTATTCAAGCCCAAAACACCTTTTTGGTTGCCATAACGGTTATTCAGGCCCAAAGCGGTTTTTTGGTTTTTATAATGGTTATTGAGGACCAAAAGAAGATAAAGGTTATTTTTGCGTAACCCTTTCACCACACTCGAAAAAATAACCGTTATTTTCGGTCCCTGAAAAAATTTAGTGCGCCCCACTTATGATGTCTTTTTGGAAAATATTTCCGGAAAATATTTTTATATTTTTTTGGACGCCGCCAGATGTCGCCCAAATGCATTTTTTCATATCTTCGGTATTTAGAGTACGATCTCTAAGTTTGATACACCAATGTCTTTGGCATATGGTATAATCGTATTAACCTTATGTACGCCATTAGGATCACTACCACCCAGTATATATTTTATACTACCCTAACATACATTACTTATGCCCACATGTTAAACTTAGTCAAAAATTATTCATCTTTTGCAAAAGAAGTATTTCGATGTCATCAGTAGAATCCGAAATAAAAAACGTTAAACATTCTGAGGAATATATGTTGCTCCTTTAGGTTCATTTTACAAAGATTTCTTCTGAGGGGACTCTTGCTGAAATTTTTTGACGAATAGTTCTCTAGAACCTTTTAACACTCTAGCACCGCTCATAAACGGTTATTTTGCCCACTTTTTTAGGAAGTCAGCAAAAATAGTATTTATAAATGCGCCCAAATTCATCTGCTTTTAGACCAAACTTGGTACACAATTTCATATCTTTGAGAGTCATTTATAGCTTCCAATGATTTTTGCTCCCAGCTTTGATACGATTGCGGAAATCCGAAACTAAAACTTAATATAGAATTCATTGTTGATATACTACACAATTGCATGGTACTTAGATAAAATGATTGGCACACATAGTAAATGTGTTGAATTCTTGTACGAGTAACATGCAAAATTACTAGTGTACGAACTCAACACCTTTACTATGTGTGCCAATCCTTTCATCTACTATGCCATAGCAAACACTAAAATTCAATTGAACTGCCAGTAATTGTCAGCACGAGTTCTTTTAAACAAGTCATATATATGCGTTTTGTTTTGTGTGCATGAAGTATGGCATTTAATGAAATGCAAAGTATGACCATTTCAAGTCAGTTTAAGCGAAAAGAGTTATTAGATTAACATGCAAATGATTGCATACTTATTTACCAGTGGCGGACGCTTCATACAAGCCGGAAAGTCCGACTTGCCTAAATATTTTCGTTCATTTAATCTCTTTAAAATCTGTTCAACCAATTCAGTTGAATTCTTATGTCCATATGACACTACGTTTGTTTCTGGTATTCTACCAGGAAAATCCAATTAGCTCATACAGCGATGGTGGATGTAGGTTTTTTGTATTTCGGTAGGTTTTTTTGATATTCGGAAGTTTTTCTGACAATTTTTTAATTTGACAACCGTAAAATAAATTAAAATAAAAAATATCGCTTGCTTAGAGTGCAAATTGTGTAAGTCCTTTTTTCAAACTTTGTAGGAGAGACAAAAAAACAAAAAATAAAAAAATTTCAAAATGAAAAAAAAATTTTTTGTTCATACAATTTTCTTCGCTTTTTGGACTTGCACAATTTGCGTATCACTGAATAACAACGAGTAGAAATATGACAAGTATCACAGACTTGTTTTGCGTGGTGTGTATTTGATTTTTCTAGCTTTCTACACTTAAAGACACTTTTTCATAAAAATGGACTTACATAGTTTGCACTCTAAGCTAGCGATATATGGAAATACAAATTTTAAATTTGCCTCTTGTAAGCTTCTGCTTTGGCCGTTAAGGGAAAGAAGAAGTCCGGAAGAAAAAGTATACTCCGCACTGGCTTCTCTTTATAACATGGAATACACAGCTATTCTGCCATTTGAGTTTCATAATTTTTTCATTTTAGTAATTTAAATTCAAATTTCGTAAAAAATTAATTTCTGAAATAAATATTATTTTCATTTAGTTTGAAGTTTAATGTAAATCAAATTGTTTTTGGGGGAGTATTTGTCTCTTTTCAACCTATAAAAGAATTGTTTTTGTATTTTGACTTTCGGTGGGTTTTCCAAACCAAGAATACCAGGGAAAAAATGTGGTGTCATATAGGCATTACCAAATGATCCTACTAACAATTTCTTTTCTGCTTTTGTAGATAACTTACGTTCTGATGGTGAAAACTTGAATTTCCCTTCGACTAAGCCAGCCTTGTTGATGTGCTGACCAAAAGCAGATACAGCTAAAATAGGAAAAGTCATATACATATCTTCATATTTTCCATTGTATATAAAAACTTAATCATGTTTTATCATCTTCATTTTCTCGATTTATTCCAATACAGCCACTTTCATACTGTATGAATATAAACAAGAAACTAAATATGCAAAACGAATTTAATCTAAGCCAATGACGGAACTGCAATCAGATAATACAGCAAAGAAAATTACATAAATAGCTAGTGGCTATGCTTCACACATAGGCTTGTCCAGCCAATTTATGCAAGGTCCGCCACTGATATGCACATTTACCCAGTGGTAAATTTTAAATGGCCTTTTCGCATTCTCTTCTATTGTTCTTTTGTGGTTCGGTCTTCTTTCCTCACATTACTACTATGAGTATTCTATTCTAAACTTCTACGCATCCTCATCGTAGTCAACGATATCAGAAATGTTTTAGAGGATTTAGATATGTAATTTTTTTTTAAGTAGTGTTCTACCTTAATTGTTTTTGTAAAATTATTGTAATAAGAACCTCTTATTGAGCTTCTTCAAAGGTTCTGATCCAATGGCAAGAGAATATGTGACTCTCTATTGGCGTTACTCCAAGTATGAAATTTAGTCTGTGGTGTTAAATTTTTCAAAAGAAGTCTCCCATATTGCTTACCCCTAGTCAGAACTAACTAAATTTATTTCGAAGAAAATACAGTAGAAGAAATTGCCCTTTATTGCCAGTCAAATCAAAAAACAACTAGAAATTCGCAAGCTCATTTATCGACAGCGGCTATATTTTATACACTCAAAAAAAAATTTTCTCTCGATCAAAGACATAATTTTCCTTATTTTGAACACGCGTCCCAATACAAAATTTTCTTTGTTTTGTGTAAATTTTCTCAAAAATGTGGAAAAAACATAAAAAAACATTCAAACAAATTCGTTGCCATGGGAATTTGTATGGGAATTTAATTTCTCAAAATTAAAGAAATCAAGTCTTCAAAAGAAGGAAAGTTGGGAATGGAATGGCGCTTAAAGAATTTTTCATTATTTTAATGTATGAATTTTTTCAAAACAAGTATATGAAACCATGGTAACGCATGTAACAACAATATTTTATAAACCTTTTAACATGTTTTAAGGAAAATTTACTCAAAACAAAGAAAGTAGTGTTCAAAATAGGTAAACAATTTCTTTGACCCCTCCATATATTTTTTTTCTCTCAGTGTAGTATAGATTATTTATTAACTGTTGTGATAGAATTCCCTGGAACAAAGGAAACAGTTGACGTGCTTCTGCCACTGAAAGCTTATCAACATTATTCTTGCTACTGATTTTATTGCCGTCATTCGCCATTTGTTGTACATAGTATGTTGTTGTTGCAATTATTTATTCCGTTTATAACACAGACTGAACTTTTTTATTACAATCATAAGGGCCAACAGAGCCGACAATTACTTATGAACATACTTACATGCATATCGGCCTATTTGAGTTTGTGGTGTTGCTTGCAAATTGACTGTTTAAAATTAAGTGAAGTTGATGGTGGCGCGTCAGAGTAATAAATGTATAGATAATTTAATAAAAAAAAAAGTGCTTAAAAAAAGCAAAATGAAACACACCCACTTCACCCACTTATGTACATAGAGTTCTGTTTTAAACATCGCTCACTTTAACTACGCAATTCATTAATGACTTCAATATGCAATACATAAAAATGAGTCAATGAGTTCGTCAATTTTTTTTTTTTGTAGCGTCAAATTGACTAAGAGGTGTTGCGGTTGGGCTTGGCCAGCAGCAACACCAACATTAACTTGTAGCTCTGCCATTGATTTATGGAAATTACGCACTTTGTACACCCGTTAACCGACAACAAGTACAATAACAGCAACAACCAACATACTAGCAAGTTGCTTACGAAAGTGCGCCTATTGTTTTATGAGCGCATGTGCTATGTAGTTCAAAAGGAAAAGATCGAATTGCAACACGTTCCATACGCCCGTACGACAAATGCAACGCTGTGAATGTTCAATGAACGCAAAATTATGAATCACAATAACGCTTATAGAAGAAGTTAGTTCATAGCCATCTATGTGCTAATATAGTGGGTGAAGTGGCAAGTATTAAAAAAGATATATGTATATATATTAAAGGAGTCACATAAGTAGTGTAATTAGGCATATTATATACATACAAACCAGGGTCAAATCTACAACTTTTGAAAATCGAATTCGATATAAAATTTGGGGAGCTTTAGAGCATTTCTGGAAGTTTCAGCTGACATTAAATTTGTTTCACACATATTTCAAGGACAGGTATATATGTATGTATATTAGTTGCCTGGGTCTTTTATTGTTTTTTTAGTGAAATTTTGCGGTGAATAATTTTCTAAAATATTTAATTTTATTTAATTTTTTTTGTTATTTTAGTTTTAGTTTTATTTTATTTTATTTTATTTTATTTATTTTTTTGTTATTCTATTTTATTTTGCTTTTCTTTACTTAATTTTTTTGTTTTTTTTTATTTATTTAAATTTTTTTTATTTTTATTTTTATTTTTTTTTTTATTTTTTTTTTATTATTCTGTTATTTTGTTTTACTTTATTTTTTTCTGTTTTTATGAGATTTTATTTTGTTTTATTTTACTTTATTTGTTTTATTTTATTTTATTTTATTTTATTTTATTTTATTTTATTTTATTTTATTTAACTGTAGGTTTCTTTATTTTATTTTAATTTTTTTATTTTATTTTATTTTTTTGTTTTATTGCATTTTATTTTATTTTGTTTTGCTTTATTTTACTGTGTTATTTTATTTTATTGCATTTTATTTTATTTTGTTTTCTTTTATTTTATATTTTATTTTGCTTTATTTTATTTTATTTGCTATTTTATTTTACTTTATTTTATTTTATTTTATTTTATTTTATTTTATTTTATTTTATTTTATTTTATTTATGTTATTTTATTTTATTTTATTTTGTTTTATTTTATTTTATTTTATTTTATTTTATTTTATTTTATTTTATTTTATTTATTTTGTTTTATTTTATTTTATTTTATTTTATTTTATTTTATTTTGTTTTATTTTATTTTTTTATTATTGTACTCTATTATATTTTGTTTTACTTTATTTAATTCTTTTTTTTTATTTTCTTATTGTTTTTTTATTTTTATTTTATTTTATTTTATTTTTTTTTATATTAATTTTATTTTAGTTTATGTTATTTTATTTTATTTTATTTTATTTTATTTTATTTTATTTTATTTTTTTATTATTCTACTCTATTACATTTTGTTTTACTTTATTTAATTCTTTTATTTTTTTATTTTCTTATTGTTTTTTTTTATTTTGTTTTTTATTTTATTTTATAATGTATTTTTCTATATTATTTTATTTTATTTTATTTTAAATACTTTTTGGTTGCTTGTTTTTCCGACAGGGTAGGAATATGATGTATTGTGGAACGATCTTCCGTCATCTCTTGTCAATTTTGGTTTGGAGACAAACCGGTTTCGGCTAAAATGCGCCATCTTCAGTGTCTTTTTTCGTTCTGAGTTATTTGTGTAAGTTCGATAGTACTTATAGTAACTAACTTTCATCGTTTGGTCACGTGCTTCGTGTTCGTGATGAATTCCCTGCATTCAGGCACATCGAGGGTAATTTTTTGGCTGATTAGCTTAAAAAGTACATCTCCAAACAAGCTAGTGATAGATGATAACAAGGCAAAATTGGTGAAATTGAAATCACAAGCGATCTCGCCAAATGACTTCGTCTAGAAGGGAGTATCTATATCTCTGACCGCATAGGGGTACTCACGGGACACGGTCTATTTTGAAAGCATGCGGAGAGGGTTGATGCGCCCTATCGTGGATGCTTCAGAAGCTATAAGCACGATGGCGTTAGGAGGCGCTTACTGGCGGCACCCTTACTGGATAGCCTACACAAAATCACAAAAATGAATGTCAGAGACTTGATGGACTTTATCAGGAGTTCAAATTGATTCAGAAGGGAGGAGTAATCTGTTCTCGTGGTATTAAGTACAATGGGCCTCTATACCGGCCCAAGTTTGCAGTCACTGTAATCTACCTATATTTAGTTTAGAGATAGGTAACGCCAATGAAAGGCTGAAATATTTCAGTAGCTGGAATCTAAATTTAATCAAAAACCCTCGTAATTATCATAATTTTTTTCCAAACAAAGCCAATTGGCACCACTATAGCTAAAAAATTAGATTAAAAAGCTATCCAATTATACCAGCAACTATGGCCAAACAAAACAACAACAACATCCATATTAATAATAAATAATAGCTTAAAAAAACTAAAAAACACGCTTTAATCTTAAAAATCGTACTAAAAATTGAGAAATAATTTAATTAGAAACAAAATGATGAAAGAAAATATAAGTATTTAAGGAAAATCGTGGGGTGCTCAGTATGTCAAAAAATATTTAAAATCGGTGTTTTTTTACTAATAATTTTATTTTGACTTTTTTGAGATTTCATATATCGTACTCTTTAATTTCGCAACTAGGTATATTTTTGTACTAGTTATACGAATCGAATATTTTCATGTTCAAATATTATTGAGCACCCCCACGCTTTTCCTTAAATACTTATTTTTTCGTTCATCATTTTGTTTCTAATTAAATTATTTCTCAATTTTTAGTACGATTTTTAAGATTAAAGCGTGTTTTTTAGTTTTTTTAAGCTATTATTTATTTTTAACTTTTTAGTGAAATTTTTCATTAAAGGATGTTTTATGCGGACGCAAGAATAAAAGTAAAAAGAAGTCTGATGGGATGTGGTGTTCTCCGATATAGATCTACATACATATGTATTTAAAACTTCTACCAAAAATCCCAATATGCAGTGAAGTAAACTAGCTTATTATGCAATATTTTCCAAACCCTTTTATTCAAGGTTTGCCAAACTAGTTTGGAAATACAAAATTTCCCAAACGTTTTGTTATATTTTACAATCAGAAAGTGAAGAGAAGTTGAGGTGAAGCATTTGAAAAGAACAAAAAAAAAGAAACCTGATTGAATAAATTCGAATTTAGACAACAAAGTTCCGAATACGTTTGTAGCGTAATGGTGAGGTATGCTGCCTACGGACCAAGGAGCTCAGGTTCGAGTCCCGAGTGGCGCATTTTTGTTTTTTTTATTTTTTTTAATTTTTTTTTTAGAGAAATTTTTTTCACCTCACGTTTACAAAACATTGTATAAAAATTGCTTTCCAAACGTGAAATGCAATTATAGAATTAGGGTTCTTTTTCGTTGATTCAGCACTTACTATTAAATGAATTACAAACAAAACCAGTTCTTGCTTTGCATACGTATGTATGTACATGCGGCTGATTTCATTGCAAATACAACAAACCCAAAACAGAAAGCTTCAAGCTTCATTTTTGAGTGAATTTATGCATTGAGTTTATCGCCATCGCTATGAGCGATCGCTGGCTGTTGTGTGTTAGTTCGCTCGCTATTTGAGTGGTTATACATTTTTCTTTGAACATTTGTATGTGATTTGAGAAGAATGTATTTTTGAGCGTTCGTGAGTGAGTTTTTCCGTACCCTGAAAGCTTGTTACTTATTGGCTTATATACGGGAGTGAATTGAAATTCATAGAGGCTATTTTAAGGAAAGGTAACTTAAAAGCTGCAATGAAGCATGATGTATAATGTTGAATGTCCTACTATATGATGCCGTCGGGCTGTTGATGTCATGTTTCGAATCCGGAGGAGAATAGAAATAATAGAGAGAACACAATAAAAGTGAATGTTTGAAAGATATAATAATTTAGTTAAATGATGTTACAACTTTTAGGATGGGATGAAGTTACATACATACATACATACATACATACATACATACAGGTGAAGCTAATAAAAGCGTGTTAAAAAGAAAACTGCTTTAGCCGCATACTTGTTCTGGCATTGTGTTTGAGTCAACGCACATTAGAAATTATTACCCCAGATACTTTGATAGTCTTAACTGATTGTCAGCGCTATAAATTTATGAATGAATGCATAATAAATGAAGGAAAAATAAGGGATAGATAAGCAATGCGGTAAGACAGCATTTGTTAAAGACATAAAAGACAAATATATAAATATATGTATGATATGCAGATAGGTGAAAAAGCTGCAGTCCATTTATATACCTAACTGTCGCTTACTAGATGAATATTTATTAATTACGTTTTCATATAATTTTTATATTAAGTACAATAATCTATGGTCATTTCTGGGTCTCGCCGATTTTTATTTTATTTTATTTTATTTTATTTTATTTTATTTTATTTTGCTTTCTTAAATTTTTCTTTTATTCTCTTATTGATAGTAAAGACGACAGTTGGGTATACAAAAAATGCTTTCATTCAAACTTGTAATTTGTAGGGCGCAGCCGGTAATAAAAACGCACCGACGTAAATAACATGACTGCAGGTGAACAACAACAGCAGCAGCAGCTAATAACTGCAATACGCATAAAGAAATCAAAGCAATAGTAAGCCAAGTTACCAAAAAAATAATAAAAAAAAAATACCCGAGAGCAGACAAATGTCAGAGTACTGAATTCATGGTAGATATCAACAATAGTGGCAATGCGTCGTTCACAAACATTAAACGTTCAACGTAAAACATTAAACGTTTTGCCTTAGAATACTAATTCGATTGCACTTTATCCAGTAGAAGATTGACACTCGTTCATTCAATGAATGGAGCATGAAATCTACTAGCAGACAGACAGTAGAGTGGAGCGGCAAAGTGGAGTAGAGGCGGACAGGCGTGCAAACAAATGTGTGGTGCGTTTATGTGTGTTTTAGTGCCCTTTGCTATTGAAACCATCACACATTGACGACAAAGAAGCCAACGACGACGACGACGACAATAACAGACGTGGAAGACTTGCAACCGGATGTTACATACATACATACATACATACATTAGGAAAGTATTATTATCGAGCTGGGCCCAGAACGCTAGGGGTATGGAAGTAATGGAAGAGAGCTATCAGAGTTGACGCTTCGACAAGTTGGCTGTTTGACTGCCTGACTGACTTTGGTCGATTTAGTGCACTTTTTTTGGATTTCACCACTTGAGTTTATATGTGCCACATTTGCTGGCTAAAGCTAAGTAGCTGATATTAATATTTTTATCAATAAACTTTATAGAATTGAAGTGCATATGCTCGTAAAATAAATTCGAAAACAAAATAGAAAAGTTTTCGTATGTGAATTTGGCAGCCGTCGCACGTAAACGACGAACATCGTATAAACGTTTTAGTTATAATTTATAACAATTTTATATGTATGTAAATATTTGTATGCATTAACTGCTGCATGTTATGATTTAGACCATAAAACTTTAACGCTAATTTTTTTTTTTGTTCTCTAGTTGATTTATTTTCATGTAATTTTAAAACTGCTTTCCAAAAGTAATAAAATTTGAATGCCTAATCGTTTTATCAATCTGTCGCCCAAAAATTATGCGTACATGTGCATTTAATTTATTCAATTTTTCCTCTAACATGCTGCCCGATTGCTCCTAATGCCACTTGTTGTCATTCTTATATGCATACAAGAACATTAGGTTGGTTCTCAAATGTATGTAGAAATCTTTTATATCAAATTTCGTCTATCTCACCTCCTAGGTCGATGCTAATACTGTGCTGTTACAGATATGGAATGTGTGAGACAGAAGAAAATCGCTAATTAGATTTTTTGGGATCACCCTAATGTACATATGTTCAGTAAAAAGTTCATTATTATTTATTAAAACCCCCAGCAGATACACAAAACAGCTGTGACTAAACAAAACAAAATTTCCAATTCGCCAATTAGCACTTAATCAATAGACTGAAGACACGAACTCGTTTCAGCGATAAGCACACTTGTTGATCGAGCAGTAAGCAATAAGTTATTTTTAAAGAATAAAATCATTGTCATTTGTGCTCCATTTATTCATTTATTAGTTAAGTAATATTTGTTTTGCTGTTTTTGTTGGCTTTATATTTGTACTCAATAAATGTACCACTTAATAATGACTATGAAAATTATTCGAAGAAATAAATGAAGTAAATGACGTAACCAATAAAAATAGATCTGTATATGTGAATATGTGGTAGTTGACTAATTTTCAAGCTAAAAATTGTTGCCGTCATAGAAGTGGTGCTTTATGGTGAACACAAGTGAGTGCTGAACTGAACTCATTTACATAAAAATGGCAATAAGTGGTTGGTATAATAATAATACAAAACAAAATAAACAAATTAAGTAATTTGTGAATTCAACGAAAATGGCACAGTGGGCAGCTAGAAAGAAGCTCTTGTCAGTTCGGGGGATTCTTTGTGTTGAATTGAATGCTACTACAGTATAGTAAATTATGCTCTGACTACCGAATATTTGGGCTTTAATGTTTGCAGTAAATATTTCTTCAATTTTTTTAACAAACAACAACTCAACTACTCTAGATTCCATTAATTTTAGTTTAAGATAATAAATTCTATGCTGAAATGAAAAACAATTACGGGGTTTATTCATTAAAAGTATAAAAACCTAAAAGATAAAGATTCATATCATGTATCTGACTTTCTCAAAAACTTAAATCGTGAGCGACGAAGCGTTAGATTTTCCCATCATTAGTCGTAAAAAAAACTAGGAAAAGTAAAGCAAATAAAGCCAATGTGAATGGAAAAAAGTGAAAAATCATTTCCCGATTTAAACGGAAATACTATGAATGTGGAGCATCAGCTGAACAACAGTAGTTGATTTTTAATAGCCGAAGGCAATGATAGCGGATGTCTGAAGTGTTTTTATATTGATGTCAGGGTATGCGTGTGAAGCTTCCGTATTCGCGGACTTTATATTTAATGTGTTTTAAATAAGTTACATTCACGTACGTGTACTTTATTTTCTTATGAGAAAAATCCAAAAAAAAAAAAATAATTGTTTCTATCATTATTTTGAATATAAGTAAGGAAAACTTGAAATATTTATTAAAACAAGGTTAAATAGAGCACTAAAATAAAATTTAATTTTAACATATTTTCAAAAAGCATAAGCAACTTCCCCCACATAACAACACTTTACATAGAGTCTCGCCATAGATGTTATAGTTTCAGTAGTTTTAGGTGCTTCCGAGACACTCCCAAACTAAGTTGCTTTTAGTTTAAATTCAGTACACACCACACACACACTTAACAGCACATTCTCATCGATTGCTTTGTCAACGAGCTTAAAACCAGCTTCCGCTCCCGCTGTCTTTGGTACTGCATGCGCTTTCCCACATTGAAATAGAATATTTCAATGCTAATTAGCTCAGCCAGAAGGCGCCACCAATGCCGCCTTCGCTCACACGTGAAATGCGCTCAGAGCCCAAAACCAAAAATAAAAAAAAACCCAAACACATCTGACAAACACACTTGTTTTCAAAACAATTCTACTAGTTTATATTGGAATATAGTTTTTAGATTGTTTTTTTTTTGTTGCTGTTGTTTTTGTTATTGCTGTCTGTTGTCTGTTGCTGCTGCTGTTTTAGACCATAAATGTTGCAGCGGAAACGTGCCACGGCGCCTGGCGCTTACAACTCTTTCTTATTACCATAACAGCTAAGCTTCTTGTTGTTTTGTTGTTTTTTTTTTGGGTTTTTGTGTGAATCGTTTTATTTTTTTTTAGATTTTCCCAATATCAGTTCTGTAGCGCATTCTCTGCTTCATTTTAATTCTTCGATTACACTTTTATGGCATTGCAACTTGGTTGGGGAGTAGGTACATATTGTGCCTAAAACATTTAAAACGTGATCAATATGAACAATTTGTTGCAAGCAATTTGTTGCTCGGCACGCATACGCATACTTAAATTTAAATTAATTTCATTGTATGTAGGTACATAGAGAAATAAAAGAGTTGAATGGAGTTGGGGGTGTAGTACTAGTTGAGCAGTGAAGATAACATGTGAGCACGATCAATAAACCGAATACGAATATGTTTACGAATGCGAAGATGAACTCACCAAAAAATCTACGACTTATTTAAGGATTATCCCACAAGGTTATAATGCTTATCAAATAATGCCTGAAAATTCTAAGGGACATGAGTTATGTAGACTAAACCCCGGAATTTTGACTCATATGAGTAAATGAGAATCATCACACACATTCTAACCAATGTAGGGAAAATCGGTCTGCCCTCTCCAACTCGATCTCTCTCATCATTTTGCCGGAGTTTGATGTAGACAAAGGCTTATATTAAAGCTGATTTTCCTGTGTTGATGTCATCATGCCATAAGGACTACTCTCTCTCTCTCTCTCTCTCTCTCTGAGAGTAGACCTTATTCCCATAGATTATCCGCCATGTAAAATAAGGTTTAGTTAATTCCTTATAATATGGTTTTTAAATACTTTATGATAAGGCTTATTCTCGATAGGAAATAAGGCCTGAAATATTTCTTATAATAAGGGATTATATGGAGTTTAAATACTTTAAAACAAGGGATACTAAAAAGAGTTATTTGCTTTGCTGTATAACTCATGCTTTTGTCAGCTGAAAATATACTTAATATTTTTTGTAAGTGGTTATCCATAGGCAATTTTTTACTCTCGCTACACATTGTGTTCTCTTTGCCCATGTTTGCTCATAAAATTCAATTGCCACTCTTTCTATTTGAGATAAGAGAGCATAACAGAAAATTAAGTATTAAAATATTTGGAACAGAGCGCTGCCAGCATATTCGTTATTGAGAGCTTTGGCTTATGGATCTTTATGTAGGGTACAGTTATCCCATGGGTATTTCCGCAGAGATCCACCGCGAGCGAAATGTAAAATGCATGCAATACAAAGTTTTTTGCTTTTATTAAATAAGATGAGACATCGAATTATCATTATCTTAAACAAATTTAGATTTTTCAAAGTTAGGGCTATAATAAAAAGTGACCACTTCCCCATTGCAACTGTTTTAAATGGTAGGAAAGGCAACGATTTTCCGAAAAGTCCAAAGTTCATAACCGATAAAGCGGATTGGGAACGCTTCCAAAATATAGCTTCCAGACTTTCAAATGAATCACCAATTAGTAGAAATATAAACCGCGAGGCCGCTGTTCTAACCAAAATCATCAGAACAGCAGCACATTATACAATTCCCCACTCTACGAAAAAAATAAAAAAGAAGATCGTACCGTACTGGTCCGACGAACTTTCGAACTTGAGAGAGGAAAAAAAACAAGCTTTGGAAAGAGTATAGGCGATATAGATCTGATGCTAACCTAGCGAAGTATAAGAAAGCAAATGCAATATTTAGGAAAAAATCGAAACAGGCAAAAAGGAACGCCTTTAACAGTTTCTCCGAAAAAATTAACCATAAAACTAGTCCGAAAAAGGCTTGGGGTGACATTAAAATGCTCGCAGGAACATACACAGGTACGAATATCCATGTCCTGGATAGCTCAAATGGTCCTCTCTTTAATCCAAAAGATATTGCCAATCATTTCTCCACCGTTTGGTACAGTTACTCACAAGACTCCAACTTCCATTCGACTTTCGTTTCAGCCAAGATGGAAACTATAAACAAAGAGCGTAACGAAAATGAAAAGTGTGTAGCCTTAATTAATATGAAAGAGTTCGAATCAGCCCTTACAATCATGACAGGTAAAACACCTGGTGCAGACAGAAAATCATACCCTATTTTAAAACATATTCCCCTAGGCCTTAAAAATAGAGTAATAGATTTATACAATAATATCCTTTTGAAAGGAATTTACCCACAAATTTGGAAAAATGCCATCTTCGTGCCAATACCAAAACCAAACTGCACATCGCAGGAAGTTCAGGGGTACAGACCCATTTCCCTTCTTTGTTGTTTAGGAAAACTTCTCGAAAAAATTGTTGCTAGACGCCTATCTCTACATATATCCAAACACATGTTAATAAGTTCCCATCAAGTCGCTTTTAAGCAAGGACAAGGCACTATGGAAGCCTTGCTTTTCTTTGAAAATTATTTGTCGTCAGCACTTTCATGCAGAAACCATGTGTCCGCTCTTAGCCTTGACTTCGAGAAAGCCTTCGACCGAATTGGCATACATATTATCCTACAAAAACTTGAAAAATGGAATACAAACCCAACCTTAATTAACTTTGTGAAAAGCTTCCTCTCACATCGCCAATTCAGGATGAAAGTGAACTTCACATTTTCTGACTTCTTCCAACTTTACAATGGAATCCCACAAGGCTCGCCTTTGTCAGTCATTTTGTTCATCATTGCATTTAATGATCTAAACGATATAATACATAAATACAGAAATATCTCACATATATCTTCCGCAGACGATGTTCTTCTTTTTAGCAAATGCAGTGACCTCAACATCGTCAAAAAAGACTTTAGCGATATACTAAAAGATTTAACCAACTGGTCAGAGTTCTCTGGCGCTAATATTAATATAGCTAAATGCAAAACACTTCATATTTGTCGAAAACAAAATTGTAGTAATTTAAGCCAAGGATGGGCATTTTTGCATTACCATTCAAAGTGCATTACCATTCAGTAGGGAATGGGAATGCAAATTTGGTTTGCATTACCATTCAGTAGTGAATGGGAATGCAAATGTGGTTCGCATTACCATTCAGTAGTGAATGGTAATGCAAAACTGGTTTGCATTACCATACAGTAGTGAATGGGAATGCAAATGTGGCTTGCACTACCATTCAATAGTGAATGCGAATGCAAAGGTGAATGCATTCCCATTCATTGCATTCCCACTGCAAATGTGATTTGCACTGGACTAGTACTCTATTTGGAAAAGTTGGTCTGAGAGGCATCCTCTTTCATAATAACTAGCGTTTGTTCGTGTTGAGTAAAATTTTTGTAAATTTGTTGAACTGTGTAATTATAACCTCAGAAGTTGAAAGAAATACTTTTACTTACAGGTATAACATAGAACATATGTACATATTACCATGCCGTGTTGGTTTCCCTTTACTTTGCTAAGCCTAATTTCATATTTATAATATCCCATAAACTTCCTTTCCGTTAATAAATAAATTAGCCACTTAATACCTTAACTATGGTCACAGGTTTTAACTGCTATTAAATGATGAATGGCTGTCCAAATCACTCGCACTCATTTTTAATTAATAGTCCAAATCACATTTGCAGTGGGAATGCAATGAATGGGAATGCATTCACCTTTGCATTCCCATTCACTACTGAATGGTAGTGCAAGCCACATTTGCATTCCCATTCACTACTGAATGGTAATGCGAACCACATTTGCATTCCCATTCACTACTGAATGGTAATGCAAACCACATTTTCATTCCCATTCTCTACTGAATGGTAATGCAAACCAAATTTGCATTCCCATTCGCTACTGAATGGTAATGCAAATCAATTTTGCACTACCACTCATCATTGATTGGTGGCTGCAAGGCTGAATGCAATCAAAATTGAATGCAGCTTGTCCAACCCTGATTTAAGCCTAGCATATAAAAACGTTAATATTGTTAACACGCCTAGCCTTAAGTTTTTGGGTATAATCTTTGATAGAAGATTAAACTTTAGAGATCATTTTTTGTATATCAGAAAGCAACTGGCTGCCAGGCTTAACATAATAAAGTACTTAACTTCTAAACAATGCTTTGTAAATATATCCACATTAATAAATATCACAAAATCATTTATTTTATCCAAAACTGATTATGGATTACCAATTTACGGCAACTCAGCAAAGAGCAATATTAAACTTCTATACGCTCCCTACCACACCGCCGTATGTCGAAGCATCAGAGCATTCCCAAAGTCTCCCACTAAGTTTATTCTTGCGGAAGCTGGTCTACCAACCATCGAGGAAAGACTGTATTTAAATACAAAAAAGCTTATTCCGAAACTATTTCTCTGCAAAAATAGCTTACTCTACAAAACGGCTTTAACTGAATTCAATCGCAAGCGTCCTCTACGGCGAAAATCTGTTATCTCAATTTGTATCGAATTTGCAAAGGAAATGGGTATTAACAAACCTTGCTTATTGCGACAAAATATTGCACCACCCTGGTCACTTCAAGAGACAAGCTTCATTTTTGGGTTGGAGAAATATGCTAAAAAAAATACAAGCCAGAAGGTCTACAAACAACTCTTCGCCGAATATACAACACCATTTTTACCTGAATGGAACCTTATATTTACCGACGGATCTAAAACTGATACTCACACTTCTTTCGGTGCAGTCATGTCCTCCGGAGAGATTGTGGTATCAGGCCTATTACCACCATTTTCGTCAGTGTATACAGCCGAAGCTGTTGCGATTTTGGAAGCAATCAAATCCGCCTTAAAAAATCAACAAAGTCCATTATTTGCACTGATAGTATGTCAACGATAACATCAGTACGAAATACTAACAACAACAGCTATTTGGCAATGGCCATACGTAATAAACTAATCGAAAATCATAACCGTTTAAAAAAAATGTGGGTACCAGGCCACTGCGGCATACAAGGTAACGAATTAGCAGACCAACGAGCTAAGTCAGCAGCAAAAGGACCCTTACTGACGTTCCAATACCTTGTCCAGAGAGACTGGTCTAATTTCGTATCTTCATGCCAAAGGAGTATAAACGATACTGAATGGAAATCTATTAAACACCACTACACCAAGGTGAATACCAACAAAACAAAACCTATTTACCCATCTACTGGTAATTGCAATGACATCAAAGCATTTACACGACTCTGCTTGGACACTCTATCGCCAAACACTCATACAGACTTAAGGGCCTCAATACACCATCATGCATACACTGCGGGACATCACCTTTGACAACAACTCACTTGCTTGGAGACTGTCCGCATCTTACTTCAATTAGAATTAAGATATTCAAAAAAGAAAATATATACGAGATATTGAAAACCCCCTCAGAGAAAAATATCGAAAAAGTTGCAACATACCTAAAACTAGCAAATTTAAGAAAATCAATTTCATCTCATACTTGCAACGTAATGTAACTTAGAAAGAAACAAAACATAATTTTACATTGACTTTATATCCTAATAACATATAGTAACTAATAATTTTTTCTTTTATAAACCAGCGAGCCGAAGGTCCTGGCAGCCAGTGCTCCTATTATTTTAGTGTAGTAACAATTGTATTGCTATTTCACTTTTAATAAATAAATAAATAAAAAGTGATTGGCAATTTCAGGACAGCCCTTTCTTACTATTTCTAACTTTTCAATGAAGATTCATCCTAATTATTATTTCTTGACAGAGATGTTCCATTCTCAGTAATAGCAAATTTAATTTGATAATATAAATTTCTTTTCTACATGTACTAATAAAAATTTATGTTACATTTTTCGTTTAATAAAAACTGAAAAATGAGTTTATGTAAGTAATTTCTTCAGTAGAGGTTTAAATGTCAGGTTACGAACGTTACGTTACGTACCTTACAATATTATGTACAAAATAATTGAAGAGTTTTTTTCAAGAAAAAATTAAGGTAATAATACAAGTAAATCAAACTGATTAAATTATAGTAAATTGCATTAAAAAATGTTTACAATATTCGCAGAATTTCGCCTTTTTATAGGTGCAGCTATTTGTGTCACGTTACCAACCGGTGTTTGTTGGCAAATATTTTTGAAACACGTTTTGCTGTAGATCCAACATTTTGACTAAACATAGTGCCTGTAAAGAGCTATTCAAAGGCCACATTGAAAAAATTAATATATATATTTATCGATACTTTTCTTCTCGTTGAACCTATACGAATGTCACGTTCGTCACCATAGAAATACCCATATACAGAAGCATATGTTGATGAGAATTTTTTACTCATATATTATTGATGGAATTAGGTTTAGTCTTACATTTTATACCGAAGCATACAAATTTATTCTTTTTGAAGTGATCTTCCAAAGTAATGGGAGTACGGAGTTTCGTTATACTTCACTGAAATCTATAACTTCAATGTTTTCTATTGAACTAATCCGCCAGTATTTACTACTATAATCAGCATGGAATACGATCTTATTCTCATACCTATTATTAAATTGCAATGCTCTAACAATTTCCAACGACAAAAGCAAGGACAGAGAATGAAACAATGAATATACTTTTAATGCCAATGGAGCTAAGTAGCAATAATTAGACAATTCTCTTAGCTTCATAGCACACAACCTTAAACTATGTATGTTGGTTATTACATACGAGTATAAAAAAATAGCAAATAAATTTCATAATGAATGAACAAAGGGTTCTTGAATGAATCACAGAAATAAAAACAACAACTGCATATACTTATAAAAAAAAATTAAATCTATATGTGAAGCGCAGTCTTTATCTAATTGTTTGTAGCGCGACTCGATAATTATTTATACTCACGCTTGTGCAGCTAATATAGTAACTTTTTCGGTAGACAATACATAAGTATGTTTGTACGTTTGTATGTATGTGCATATGCAGCTTTATATAAATGCCATTATTTGCTTATTTGGTTTTGGTTTTGCTTTTTTTCAAACATGCAGCGCCTCAAACGATTACTGAAGCGCGCCCAGCGCTGCTCTATTGCCATCAGCAATTTTGTTTAGACTTTTGTTCGTCATTCGGTCGTTGCCGCTGCGCTGGGAACTTCCACTGTCGTTTTCGTTTTCGTTATAATTTTTTGCTTGACCTTGAATTTTCATGTGCGGGAGAGCAGATAATAATACGTAATAATGATTTTGATTCAACTACATTAGTGCCGGCAAGTTAGCAATGCGGTTGCAGAGAAAATATGTATATATGTAAGCAAATATTTTGTTGTTGTTTAAGAAAATTGGTTGTGAAAAAATAAATAAATAAGTAAATTTAATCAAAATATGTTAGTAATTGCATAAAAATAATTTTAAACTAACAACAATTGCACATTTTCTGTGTCACCACAAAGTGCAGACGATTAAGTTAACAACAACAAAATGAGTGAATGAAGGCAAGGCTTAAGAAACAAATATATACATGATAAAATTGTATTTCTCATTGGTGGCTTTTTATTGTACTCATTTAACCCTAATCCTCTAAAGTGAGCCTCTCAGTCTCACTTTAAAGTTTAAATGCGAATTATTCCTAAACCGAAAAAGCTTTTTGCTTGAAATTTTGGGTATTCCTCCATTTGTGTTCGTAAATTATGAAATAATTTTGATCTTTGGGCTATTTATTTATTTTAACCATTTTTTTGCAATCGTATAAAATTGTAACGAAAAACCGAAAGTGAGCCTCAAAGACTCACCTTAAGTATCTTTATCGTACAAAACTTACATTTCTAGAATTCAACTAAATTTTGAATCCGTTGTTTACAAGATTTATCCAGTGAGGTTTTTTCATTGTGAACTCACCATACTTCTCCCGGATTTTGGTGAATTCGTCGTATTTCACCATAGATCTTTAGATCATATGATGTCATAAAATTATGGTGAAGCCAGCAATTTCAAAAGCATTAAAATCTTATCATTTTCTGTTTACTGAGATTCTAAATTACGGAAAAGATGCGTTCAGATAGAGAAACGAACGATCGTTTGCTTTTATGCGTCAGTAATTTCACCACGAACGTCGCGTTTTAAAACTTTTAAATTTGATCGCGGAAAATATATATTAGGGGCGATCATATGAAAAATTTATTCATATTCACTTGATTCCTAATTTTTCTCATTGTGTGCACAAAAACAAATTTATAACAGATCTAATAAAACCATTTGTAATGAACATTCAACAACTACAAAAATGTGTGAAAATTGCAGTTCATTAATATACCCTATTTTATTAAATTACATTTTTTATCTTTATATACTAAAAAAATTGTCATAAACCGTTATAAGAATGTATAAAAATGATTCTGCATTCATAACTACATAAACAAAAATAAAAAATAAATACCAAAATAATGTGTTTCAAAATTTCTCCATAGGTGAGCCTCAGAGTCTCACTTTCGGTTTTACGTAACTTTTCAAAATTCGGTGATTATGGTTAAAAATTTATATATATTGTTTTAACTACGAAATCTTACTAAAATTCTATTTAAGGAATTTTATGTGTACGGGACTAAAATTAATGAAATTTGTAATAAATTTAATTTCACTCAAGGAAAATAAACTAATATGCAGCTACGGTTGACTGGGTCTAAGACATCAGAAGGAGTATGAGCTGCCGTTTATCGCAGTGAACTGAATATCAGCACTAGTATCAGGTTGACGGACTGTAGTGCCTTTCAGGCAGAAATATTAGTATTAAGGAGGGCAACAGAGCTGTAAGTCTATAGCAGTTTTTGAAGGAGAAGTATTAGGTTTTATATAAGTAGATAGTCAGGCGGCTATAGAGTCGAGTACTGTGGCGAAGTACCTCATCTAAGAGTGTAGAGGACTGTAAAAAAGGCTCAAGGGTAATATGCAGGGATAGCAGATATAGTATGTCCATTTATATTAAATCCCAAGCCACATGGGCATATATGGAGATGAGAAAGCTGCTGAGCTGACAAACTCGGTCTCGGGGAGGAACACTTCATGGACATTCCAATTAAGCAAAGGTACTATATATATATATATATATATATATATGTATATGATATACCAGGCTGATAAAGCGTGAAAACAAGCGTAGGACTGTAGAGTGTCCAACATTATGTGTAAACGTACGATCCGAAGCTAGAAAAATGGTTGCTATGCTTGAAAACGGCTAAATGTAGACTTTTCATCGGCGTCCCAACAGCATACTGTCTTTTGGCATCATATGTGTTCAAAATGGGATTAGTTGGTGAAAATTAATGCAGGTGATGCGGATTGATGAAGAGACGGTGGAGCATGTTCTCTGCTGCTATCCAGCTTTTTCCAGGTTAATGCTTCGACAACTGGGGAAGTCTTATAAAGTAATCTAGAATCGGTATCCCAACTAAGGATAAAGTAACTCTCGGTACGAGTATTTACCAAAGGTGCGGTGTTGTGCTTCAGTTTGCAGCAAGGCTTTTCACATAGAGATGTTCATGTTCGAGAACTTTTCGGGTAAAACTATGGATTCATTTAGTCTATTTGGGGTCTTTAATTGCCAGGCAGTCTAGCCTAAACTAACGAGCGATTAAATTCCTACGTCATAAATGCTTCTTTAAAGAGGTGGGATTTAATTCTTTAGGTCTCTTCACAAGAAAAAATAGAAATATTTATAAGTTTTTTTTTTAGCCAAAATTCTAGCGCACAGTACTTCGATTGTACCGTATTAAAGGTCAGAAATGCCATCAAGGATCATACAAAATAACCTATGAGGGGTTTGTTTGGTTTTCGAGAGGAAATCTGTCGAAAGTGCACTGTTATAAATATTGGAATATTTTTTAAACTATGATTTGGTTTGAAAGAAATTTAAAACTTTTTTTGAGTTAAATTTTGAACCTTCGAAAGTTTAAAAGTTTCTTATTCCTTTTTGGTTTAAAATTCAAACTTACAAAATTTCAAATATTTCAAAGTATTTTTTGGAATAAATTTTATACTTTTTTGGTTTAAATCTTACACTTTTTCTCATTAAAACTATTAAGGTTTAAATTTTAAATACTTTTAGGTTGCTTGTTTTTCCGACAGGGTAGGAATATGATGTATTGTGGAACGATCCTCCGTCATCCCTTGTCAAGTTTGGTTTGGAGACAAACCGGTTTCGGCTAATATGCGACATCTTCAGTGTCTTTTTGAACCAAACCAAACTTTAAATTTTAAACTTTTATTGGTCGTAAAATTTGGTTTCGAAAAAATTTAAATTTTTGATTTGAAATTCCAACTTGCCTTTTTGAGAAATGAACAATATAAAAAGCTCATTTATAGTTATTATACAATTTGAATGAATGACTGTGGGGCGTTGTTTGAATGGAGAAACAAACAAACACAAAATAATTATGGAAACAGATAAAATGAAGAAGGAAGAAAAGGAGAAGAAGAGGATAGGAAAAAGCACAATATGGAAAAGGATTAGGGGGATGTTGGGGTGAGAACAATATGGAAGAAAAGGAGAAAAAAGAATAGGAAAGAAGATACAATAGGGAAAAGCATGAAGAGGATTTGGGAGCAGACATTTTTTTTTTCATGTAAACCAAAAAAAAAGGTTTAAATTTTAAACTTTTGAAAGTCTTAACATAAATTTTAATTTGGAATAAAATCTAAACCTTAAAAGTTTAAAAATCTTTTAAACTTTTCAAAGTTTAAATTTTAATAATTTTTCGGTCGTGTCCTATATATCGACCAAAAAAGTTTAAAATTTATACCAAAATTTATTTGAGTGTGTCAAATAAACAGAACTGAAGTAAGATAGTTGTCTTCGGAAAGATAGCTGTCTTTGGAAAGAAAGTTGACAGGATGGCATGTTATGTTTTAAAAAAAATTTTATAAAGAGGCGAAATGCCGTTGCATGATAAGAAATAAAAAATAATCTAGCCTAAATATTTTGCTGTGAAGCTCAGTGGATTTTAACCATTACTACAGATAATATAGGGTAATCCCTTTAGTATCGAAAACTCATACAGAGAATACCTCAAAGAGCTACTAAGGCTACAGAACTTGCATATATACATTTTGATGTAGACACTGAATCCTCTGAAGTAGCAAAGAAACAAAGAACCATTTCTAAAAAAATATATATATATTGGCATATATCATCCTATTTATAGGTATTTTTCTGCACTTAAAAATAGGCTAAAAATTGGTTTTGTAAAAAAAAAAAAAAAAAAAAAACAAAACCCGTATTTGTCACAATTTCATAGAAGGGAATCACTCACCGAATGCCACCTACTATTGTTTCTTTGTTTGCATTCACATGTCATTATATATCAGCAAAGACCTCACACATTTTTTTTGTGATTAACACGCCTTTTGTAGTTCGAAAATGCTGCTGACCACCAAAGAAGTTATACAGAAAAGATATTCAAACGTATATATATACATTTATTCCTGTTAACATACATGGATACAAACAAGTACGTGTGTGCAATTCTAACACTCTCAATTTCAATCGTGCGACTCTTCAATATTGAACCAATAATTTTTAAGCATAGGTACATAATCCTCTAACAAACGAAGAACTGCTCTGCACACATGCATACATGCATAATTTATAAAATTTACACATTTTACAATGCGTGCACTTCTTAGTTATCCTGCCCACAGTTTAGTTATGGATGGATGGGCTCCTAAATTTGATGTAGGTCACGTCGCATTGCGTGAATATTGTGCAATGAATGCGTGCTTGTGTGTGACTCTGGATTTGTCTAGAAATAGCTCCTGCATGCGCTGCATGAATTTTTCGGTGCACTCTCACGCACTATTGTGGTACGCTCGTGTCTGCATATGTACATGCATATGGCGGACGATGGAAAAAAATGCTGGCGCCACTAGACATTTTAAATCATATTGTACAATAGTTGTTATAATAAAGATGTATTTACGGCTATATAGGCATGCCTGTGTATGTGTGTATATGTATACATGTGGCATGGCACTGTGAGTATTTGACAGCCTTGTGGTTACAAATAAAGACAGTAATAATAAAAAGCATGGTAGGCAAAGAATTTGTTGTCGATAAGCAACAGCCAGCTAATCGAGTGAATATTGTTATATGGCAATGGGGGATATACATATGTATGTATGTATGTAAAAACATATGTATGTGTGTATATATGAAATAATAATTCTGCGAATTGGAAAATTTTGTAGAATAATGGTAGTTGCCATTTATATCATAATAAATGAATTTGTATGCATGTAATTTACACACATGCGCATATTGCACAAATGAGCAGCAAGTCAAAGAAAAAGAATTAAAATGCATTTGTCATTGTACTGATTTGGAGAACCACCCACGCACTCGTGCATACACACACACACAAATGCATTATAATGAAATTTTTTCTGCAAATATTTGTTGTTTATTCACTTTCGTTAACACTAGAAACCAACCACTCGTCTAATAGTCACACAATTTATTTTAAAGTGATATTTTTCCAACGCATTCAAATGTCAGCTGGGACAAACTCATTATAAAATTTTTATTTATTTTTTGTTATAATAGAATAAAGTATCTATGCAAAATTTGAGATGTTTTCTAGCTGCTTCGTAGTTGGCGCTTAGTAGCAAAATGTAAAAGAAATGATTTAGAATAATTGGGTTAAGTTAACTGCGCGAGTTTGTTTCCTCAGTCTTTTGTTGAAAATTTTATACCCAGTGTATATCGACGCCTGAGTAAAAGATCACCCTATTTCAAAAATTGTTTCAAACACGCTCTATTTCAGAATTTTTTTTTTTTAAAACGCCCCATTTCAGAATTTTTTTGAATAACATCCTTTTCAGAAATTAATTCAAAAACTTAAAAAATATGTATGGAATTTTCTCTGAAATGGGATGTTTTTGAATATATTTTTGAAATAGGGCATTTTTGAAGCAAGTTCTGAAATAGGGCGATTTTGAAATAGGGTGGTCTTTTACTCAGGCGTCGATCATTTGTGATTAAGAAAAACTGAAAATATGCACATAGAACCCACAAAAAAGCGTGTATTAGATTACAAAGGATTAAGTTTTCTGATAATATAAATTTAGAGCCATTTTTTTATAATTTTTGTTTATCAAATTTTGCGAATAATTTTCTAAAACACTTTAACCCTCTAGCGACCTTGAAAATATAATTTTTCCCAATTTTCTCAAAAAGGTGTCAAAATAAACGTTTCGCGGGGCTGCGAGAGGATTTATATGTTCTAAGAAATTATTCCCCATAAAATTTCAGTAGGGATCTCCTCAGAAAAAATCTTTGTAAAATAAATCTAAAATACCACAGGAAACGAAAAACATATATTCCTCGAAACGTTGAATGTGTTCTATTTCGTGCTCTACTGAAGCGATCGAAATACTTCTTTAGCAAAAGATTAGTGATTTTTGACGGCGTTTAACATGCAGTAAAAAAGGTACATTAAAGTGTTATAATGGCGCACATAGGGTTAATACAATTATACAACAGTTGAAAATTTCCTCTCAGACAAAAGACATTGGTTTATTAAACTTAGAGAACAGACCAAAAATAACGAGGATAAGGAAAAAAATATTTAGCGACATCTAGCGGCGTCCAAAAAAAATTAAAAATTATTTCCGAAAATGTTATCCAAATAGACATCATATGAGGAACGGCGAATGTTTTGTTTTTTTTTTTTTTTGAGATACATTGTAAAGTAAATATTACTAAAATTTCTCAAGTCCCCCTGCAGAAACACATAAAGTGTTTTAGGTTGTTTTTTTGTTTTTTTTTTCTTTTTTTTTTTGGAAACTCAAAATGGGCTATACATTTTTAATTTCAGCCAAAACTAAGACAAATTTTAGTTCTTTGCAAATATCGTTTTACTTTATATGAGTGCATTGTATTCGTAATTTTATTATTATAATTTTTTTTTTTCAATTACGAAATCGCCCCCAAACCATCGTCGTCGTCGTCGTCAGGGCTTCAAGTAGCGCTCATGCGTGTATGACATTAATTTTCCGCTAAGTTTTTGGTTGTGCATAAGTGCTCACCCAACAAAAACAAAATCTCGCTTTTGCGCTGCCAACACAGTTTTCATTCAAGCTGTTATGTTTGGTGTATTTCAATTGTTTCTTTGTGATTTAAGAAATTATTCTAACCTTGGCGGCAAAGTACATACGTACATTGCTATAAGTACGTATATCTATACACGTTAGCTATTACGCAAGCGTGGGGTGGCACATTAAACGAACTATCATTGCCATTGAAATTAAGGCACAATAATGTTGACCCAGAAAATTTAGTTGCATTAATAAATTTATAAGATAATTGTTATCTAATTGTACGATGACGCGTTGTAAATATGTATGTGGATACTGAAAATCACAAACATTGCAAGTTATGCAGAGCTTTTAGGCAAGTTCCAGTGAAGAAATGGAGTTTGAAGCGTAAGGAGGCGATTAGTGAGTAGATTTTTTGGTACTCAGCTTCGACTTAAAATTATCAAAATTTACAACCATCCCAGTTAGAATATGTATGAAATCTTCCGGATATACATATCTCACTCCTTTCTTTAAGCTGTTAGAACATTTTTGATTTTATCTCTATAACTCTCGACTACACCTTTAACTTCCACTTCCAATCAATCTATTTCCTTTAGAACAGCGCCTAATAAAAAAATTGGATTCCTCTGAAGAAGAGCAATACAACTTTAGTTCAATACGATTGTATTTAATCTTAGCTGTCAACCAAACTACATATATAATTTCAATCTTCCAATTGCTGCTACCGGAAATCTCATAAAATATGGAAAAGGAAATGCATATCCTTTTAAAGCTAAATACTGATCTGTACTGTGAGTACATACAAAATATCTTTTCTTTTCCGCTACTAAGTACTCCTTGCATAATAGCTATGCCCTTATTACATTGTGTATGCGTTCAATGTATGCGTTCAATAAATTCGTTCACAATCACATTGTCACATAAAATTTAATGAATTATGAGTACAAATGCATGCCCTCACGTGTACTTACAGACACTCGAGTGTCCATAGCATATAAGCTCATACATGGACTTACAGATACGATTATTCATGCGTAGTTATAATTTTATTGAGCTCGAATAAAATGCGTTGATCAAGTTTGCTTTATTTGTTATTATATTTCCCTTATAACTCCTTTGGCTGCATTTTATTATACGTACGATATATATGATTTACCCGCGAAATGAATTGGAGTTGTTAAGTGACTAAGACAACTGCCACTGGTTTCCTTTCATGCGTTTTTTTGTACGTGATTTGCATGCAGGTTGTACATAAGTATGTAAATATGTATGTATTAATGTGTTCAATTTATTTCATATACTTTGTTGTATTTTATATTGGGCGCGAAGATCCCCGAGGAAGGGGATTTTGGGAGATTTGGCTCCTTAGTATAGCATAACCAATTCTCATATGTGTCTATATTATACAAGTGGACTGAGGTCAAGGCCGTATTTATACCAAAGCAAAGCTTCAAAAGACTTTGTAGTGTAAAACTATAGCCCTCTTTGAGTTTATTGACATATCGGAGGCTTTTGACCCCCAGTGCTTACTCGCTTTGTGTAAGGAAAATCGGTGTGAAAGTAGCTAGGAGAAGAAACTGAATCAAAAATCAACCTTGATAAAACTCTCCTTCTATCATGCACTCGGAGGAGAAAGGTTTCCCGGAAGGAGCCGACTCTGTGGGGTAAAAAAATCAGTTTTTCAATAAAGAAAAATATCTTGGGGTTCTATTAGACAAAATGCTCAACGGGTATGCTCATCTGGAATCAACTACAAATAAAGCCACAAAGGCTCTTTTTTTTCCTGTTTCCGATTATTTGACAAAACCTGGGTTTTATTACCAAGACTGGTCTATTGGTCTTTCAACACCGTAGTAAAAGCAGTATAAGCAATAGTAATCTGTGCATTTTTGGTCTGGTTAAACTGGAGCTATTACGTTTCGGCCGAACTACAGTAAATCGATACCAATGGCTAACTACCGCACTATCTTACAAGCTTAAATCCATGCAATAGAAATTTTTTGCAGAGAATGTTTACAAAAAGGATTATTCCTGACGAAATGTATTATATTATTCTGTCGGACAGCCAGGCAGCTTTAAAGGCTCTGCAGTCCTACAGGATTACATAAAAATTTGTAAGCGAATGTATGATGCTGCTAGACATCCTGTGAGCTAAAAATAGGCTGTCACTGGGGTGGATTCATGAGAAAGAAGGCCACGATGGCGAAGAAAAGTCCGACTGGCTTGCAAAACCTTTTCGTGGTATAATAAAGTCATATAACTGAAGCGAATGAGAAAATAAACAATGCTGGCGGCATTGGGCGAATTATTGCGGACAAAGTCAGGCAAAATAATGCATTGTGGAACGATTTTCCGTTATAACCCTGTCGGAAAAACAAGCAACCAAAAAGTAGGCAAAATTTTTTATAGTTCTATCAGAACGCGCACCTCATATACACTCATTAATTTAAGGAGGGAGGACCTACGCATTCTGACTGGATAATAAATGGGACACTGCTTTCTCCACTATCATCTATACAAAATTAGTCTAGCGGAAATATATTTCGATTTTGTTTGAGGCGTAGCACAATATATCTGATTAAAAGTCGCATTGCAATAATGCCCAATAATAATAATAATAAAAATAATTGTATACATTTCCCAAACCCTTCTTAACTCTACGCCACTGATCTCTAGTTGTAGGTGGCTTTAAAATGCATATATGTACATATTTTATGATGAATGCTTTTTGATTTCATTTTATCTTATTGCTTTGATATTAAATTTGTTTTATGCCCACGGTTGCTACAATATTTTCTCCTCACATATTCGTGTATAACCCCTCAGATACGCGCATATATGTACATACGTTTTGTATGGCATATCCTTTTCATTACTTCTGTCAACTAATTTGATATGCTTCGACACGTTCTTCCTTTGGCTGTTTGTGATTTCGTAGTGTTCACTCGCTATTTGCTGATGATATCTTGATTTCATTTCTGATTTTAACTGTGGCATACATACATGTATGTATTCTTATATGTGGCTTGCTTGTGTTGGCAAGTGGCACTTGTTGCTTGCCATTTAGCTTTCAAAATGCTCATATGCGCGCATAAATCACCGCTTACTCCTTGTTGCTACAGGTAGCTGCTACATAATAATGTTAATCGTGAAAAGAATATGCACTTGCATTGCTTAATAGAATGCAGTATTGAATTCAAAATATATATATTTACATAACAATAAAAAACAAGCTATAATAAAAGTATGTGCTGCTCGAATTTGATATTTGCTTTTGCTTTTGCATGTTGATCCAGCAAAGGGCAGCATAAGAAGCATTTTGATTTTTATTGTCGTTTCTGTTGCAACTAACATCGGTGGTGGGTTGTGTGTCCTTTTGTGACTCTTTTTTTGTTTTTGGTAGCAAGTAGTATATAGCATACTAATTAAAATGCTCTTCCGCTTGTTTGCCTTGCTTACTTGCTTGGCTTAATGTAGCATATCTCATTTTTGCTTTGCTGGAATGGTAAGCATGTGATTTCATTAGCGGATGCGTATGATAATCAGTTATCACATTTGCGATTTCCTGAAAATCTGATGGCTTGGTCAATAGCAGTGATGAATTTTAAAATGTTTGTAACTTGAGTATTTTGTTTGCTTAGAAGAAGGAAATAATCGTTGTAGCTAACCACTAGTAAATCTATTTTCTTATCATGCTGAAACGTCTCTCCACCTTGTCAGAAGAAGGAAAACTTCATCCGGAATTGGTTAATATTTCGTTAGAAGAAACTGATCGTTGTAACCAACCATTGCTAAATACATTACTTCCTTAACATGCTGAATCGATCCTGCATCGAGTCAGAAGAAGAAACAAATCGCCCAGAATTGGTTAATATTTGAAAAAGGTTTGCAAACTCTACCAAGTAAATTTCAACTGCTTTCTCCCACTCTACCATGCTTTATTTCCAGTGCGAACATTTTCTACTTTACAACAACTTGACTAATTTGTCAAAACATATTAACACTATTTACCTTAAGTGTAACTGCAGACAATATGCGAAAAGAGGAAATATTTAAACGACCACACGAAATGGTCAAAGCATGGATATATATACATTTGCACACGCGTGCACTCACCTGATACCAAAGTGTGTCCAGATTACAATGCAACCAGCCAAAGCCGGTGGTGGCAGAACAGTTTTGTTGCAATGACAAATCGTTGCAAATGTCATGCGAGTAACCGGAAAAGTAACTGCACCAACTAGAAAATAACACACCATTTTTTGATTTTATTTCACAGCAATAAAAACATGCCATTGATTATTGCAGCATGCACAAAAAAAAAAAAAAGAAAAAAAAAGAAAAGAAAAAAAAAAAAAAGAGAAATTTTTCGAAAATATTTTCTTGGTGACCTATGAAACATGAACGGCACTTTGTATGTGTATGCTTGCAGCAACAACATGCAATGCCCGACCGCAGCTGTAAAATCAAGCTGACAAATATGCTTTGCAACATTTTGCATCATTAATAATGCAACCAAACAACGCGTAGAGGCGATGAAGAGAGTAGCAAAAAGCTTCCATTACCAAGACCACCGTGATTTACTCCCACAAAAGCGGGTTTGGTTATGGACTCGCGCGGCGTCATAGAATGTGCCCAAAGCTATATTCAAACAAGATTTAATGCAATTTTATTAACACTCAGATGGCACTGCACAAAAGATGCTTATAGCCGCATAAGTATAGCACGTGTTTGAATGTTTGTGTGTGTGCAATGCGAGAGCTTTTTGCATTGTGTCGGCATATGCAAATTCAGTTTAATATTTAAGTAATATGAATGTTGACTGTATCGGTATCAGGAAAAGCAGAGTTAGTGCCATGGAACACTCAAGCAGCTCTGTGGATACTTATGGGTGTTTTGTATTTACTCTGGGAAGAAGAAACGTACACTGAAAAGTATTTACGTGTTGATTTTAGTGGAGCTAATGAAAGATATTATGTTAATGGGTGATGATGGCATGATCAATATGATTGAATTGATTAATATAATCGATTTTTATGACTGATATGATTGGTATAATTATTATGATTGCTGCGGTTATTATGATTGTCATGATTTTTATGAGTGTTATGATTGTAATATTTCTTATAATTGTGTTGATTATTCTTATTGTTGTGATTATTTTGATTATTATGATTGTTGTGACTGTTATGATTGTTCTGATTGTTATGACTGTTTTGAGTGTTATGATTGTTATGTTTGTTGTGATTGTTTTGCTTATTATGATTGTCATGATTGTTTTGTTTGTTACGATTGTTGTGATTATTAAGATTGTCATGAATCCACAATACATCATTGTCATGATTGTTATGATTTTTATGATTGTTATGATTTTTATGATTGGTATGATTGTTATGATTTTTATGATTGTTATGATTTTTATGACTGTTATGAGTGTTATGATTATTATGTTTGTTATGGTTGTTGTGATTATTATGATTATCATGAGTGTTATGATTATTATATTTGTTATGTTTGTTGTGATTGTTATGATTGTTATAATTGTTATGAATATTCCGATTGTTGTAATTGCTCTGATTGTTATGATTGGTATAGTTGTTATGATTGCTGTGATTATTATGATTGTCATGATTTTTATGAGTGTTATGATTGTTATATTTCTTATAATTGTGTTGATTATTCTTATTGTTGTGATTATTTTGATTATTATGATTGTCGTGACTGTTATGATTGTTCTGATTGTTATGACTGTTTTGAGTGTTATGATTGTTATGTTTGTTGTGATTGTTTTGCTCATTATGATTGTCATGATTGTTTTGTTTGTTACGATTGTTGTGATTATTATGATTGTCGTGAATCCACAATACATCATTGTCATGATTGTTATGATTTTTATGATTTTTATGATTATTATGATTGTTATGATTGTTATGATTCTTATGATTGGTATGACTGTTATGATTTTTATGATTGTTATGATTTTTATGACTGTTATGAGTGTTATGGTTATTATGTTTGTTATGGTTGTTGTGATTATTATGATTATCATGAGTGTGATGATTATTATATTCGTTATGTTTGTTGTGATTATTATGATTGTTATAATTGTTATGAATATTCCGATTGTTGTAATTGCTCTGATTGTTATGATTGGTATAATTGTTATGATTGCTGTGATTTTTATGATTGTCATGATTTTTATGAGGGTTATGATTGTTATATTTCTTATAATTGTTGCGATTATTCTTATTGTTGTGATTATTTTGATTATTATGATTGTTGTGACTGTTATGATTGTTCTGATTGTTATGACTGTTTTGAGTGTTATGATTATTATGTTTGTTGTGATTATTTTGCTTATTATGATTGTCATGATTGTTTTGTTTGTTACGATTGTTGTGATTATTATGATTGTCATGAATCCACAATACATCATTGTCATGATTGTTATGATTTTATGATTGTTATAATTGTTCTGATTGTTATAATTGTTATGAGTGTTATGATTTTTATGATTTTTATGAGTGTTATGAGTGTTATGATTATTATGATTGGTATGATTGTTATGATTTTTATGATTGTTATGATTTTTATGACTGTTATGAGTGTTATGATTATTATGTTTGTTATGGTTGTTGTGATTATTATGATTATCATGAGTGTTATGATTATATTTGTTATGTTTGTTGTGATTATTATGATTGTTATAATTGTTATGAATATTCCGATTGTTGTAATTGCTCTGATTGTTATGAGTGTTATGATTGTTATGATTGTTGTTATTATTATGACTGTTATGATTATTATGATTATTATGACTGTTATGATTATTATGATTATTATGATTGTTAGGATTAGGATTGATGATTATTATAATTATTATGAGTGTTTCGGTTGTTTTGTTTGTTATGGCTGTTGTGATTATTATGATTGTCATGATTCCACAATACATAATTGTCATGATTGCTATGATTATTATGATTGTTACGATTATTGCGATTATTATAATTGATATGATTAAGATGTTAACCGAGTGGTGTTCGTGAAAATATGTAATTTATGTATATCGATGGCTGAGTTGAAGATTGCCTCATTTCAAATCGGGAATTTTTGAATAAATTTTCCTCAAAAAGCGCGATATGTAACACTCTTGTCGATATGTAACACTCTTGTGATTAATAAAATTTCAACGAGTTATATGAAATGCATATATACATAAATGTTTGATAAAGTTAATATATTGAGTTGTATAAATGATATGATGCTGGGCTGTTTGATGTAATTTATATTATTGATAAAATTGTGCTAAACAAAATTCTACAATTTCTAAATGTCAATTCATATTTTTATTTAATTTTTTTCAGTGTACTATTTTCGTTTTCATTTTTTTTTTTTGCTCACTCTAGTGCATTGCTACACTCTTTCATATTTCATTCAGCGATACCACTTTACCATTGCGCGATCCTATTAAAATTTGTCAACTCAACTTTCCAGCATTTACCGCGACAACTAAGATTACTTATCAGTATATAATAAAAATGAGGGCTTTTAAAAAACAATTTAGTTTTGACTTTCAGGTCAACATAAACGACAATTGAACGAGTAAAATCATTAAGCAGGCAGTGAACCAACTATTCACAGGATTAAAATACAGCATATGAAAGCGAAGGCAAAAAATGTGAAAAAAAAAAAATGAAAAAAGAATGTGAACAAAAAAGTTTAACGCTTAAATGATATTAATACTCGTACTGGTTGCTGAAGCCACAAGCAAATTTAAGCTGACTTTAATGGACGCAGCAGTAAATGCATGCAAGTCATTGCTTATGCAGTTATACGCTTACGCACATATATGTATACCACGGCAGATGACTACATACACACATTTATTACTTATGAGAGCAACTTTGCCAGCAGCAACATTTGATAGCCAACTAGTTGAAAGACGCAGCGGCGCGGTTGACAAATTTTCAAAAGTCGCAGCTTTTCAGTCACATTTTTTCTGGTATTTAGTAGTTCATAAGCCCGTTTTAAGGCGATTTTTCATGTGACTTTTACACTTATGTTGACTTAGCCTGCGGTGGTGGTTTTTTCGTATGTTGGTTGCGCATAAACATTTGTGTGTATTATTAGGAGGATTTGAAGAGCGTAAAAAGGAGAGATATTTCCAGCGAACTAGTTGTAAGTAGATATTAATTTATGAATTAAATGTCCTATTTATTGTTTGGAGGGGATTTTAGTGTACCTTACAAATTGTAGTTTAAGTGAATAAGTTTATATTATTTACTCTATATTTTTTATTAATAATTGTAGCTATTTACTTATTTTATAAAAAAAATTTAATTAAAAAGTGTGACTTCCCTTCTTAAATTACTTTCACAAATGTTGTTGACACGCTCATTGCCCAACTATTTAACTTTGTTCCGTTTAATAGTACCAAAGCTCCACCCTTTCGCTCCACAATCCCCAACAACCCACAACGAATATTCAAAGAACAATTGTTTATTTAAATAAGGCTTTGTTTGTAATTTAATCAGCAAACTAAAATAATTATAATCGTCATTTTAACACTTGAAGCGGCAGCAGAGTGTTCAGAGTGCTGCAGATTGGCTTTAAAATGAATTGAGTGTGTTTGGTTGTGTGTATGAACACAGCGCATGGTAGTGGTAGACGCTAGTAAGTTCAGTGAATGCAAATAATTAATTTTCTCACGCTCACTCTTTTGAATAGAGTGATATTCATACAAACACACACAGCAATATATGCATATACATATATATTTAAATACGTAATCGATTACAAGCTGTTCCAAAAAGAAGTGTAATAATTTTGAAAACAAAAAGGTTACCGTTTTTTTTTTTTTTTAAAGAAAGGTTATATAAATGATACATATACTAGAATAAAAATAAGGTACTTACCCGATTGCAAATATATAGCTTATTTTTTAAGACCAATTTGCGGTTTCTTGCTCTCAGCATTCCTTCTATTTTAAACCATATTTTAGCGTAATTCAAGAGATTTTTTAATCAAAGGAGAAATGAAAGCTGCATTCTTTTCAGCGCAACCTGTAATTGAATTAAAAACTATTATAAGTATGTACCTTCATCTGTGTATAATTTTGTGAATGGCGTGATTGAACTAATCAAATAATATTTTCAGTTTTAATGTCATTGTTAAATAAAAAACAACAACAAAATACGCTACACAACTTCAGTCATTAAACGTAAGCGCAAAGTTGACGTCACGACGCGATCGAAACTGACTTCAATGCAGCCGGAAATCCCGGCAATTGTGGCGATATGGCAAACAGAATAACAGCAACAATTATGAAGAAATACATATATATGTATGTACGACTACAGTGCTAAGCAATTATTCAAATACTTTGAAACTAACATACAAGGGTTGCTCGATATATTTTTAGCCTAATAATGAACATGCGAATATCAATCATCAAAAATGGTTTTATTGTTTTTTAAAGTATTCTCCAGCATGACTTATACACTTTTGCATGCGCTCAATCCAATTGTCGAAGCACTTTTTCCACTCCGATTGAGACACCTCCAAAACATAGTTTTTGAACGCTGAACAGCACCTTCTGGCGACGAAAATCGTTGACCACGCATTTTTGTTTCTTGATGAGCGGGAATAATAAGAAGTCATTGGGTGTCAAGTCAGGGCTGTACGATGGATGGCCCATCAATTCTTCGTTTTTGCCCACCAAAAAGGCGTTGGTTTGAGCCGATGTGTGAGAGCTCGCATTGTCATGGTGAACAATGATTCGTCTTTTCTTGTTCGTTTTTCGAATTTCTCCGAAGACTTCAGGCAAACCGTCTTCCGTTGCTCAAGCAGAACAGTCGCCACATGACTAGATTTGCCGAAGAAACAGGCGACCATTTGCTTCGAAGTGCTTCTTCCACGAACAACTTTCATTGGATTTGGCTCATCTTCGAAGACCCACACGGTCGATTGTTGTTGTGTTTCGGGTTCATGCGCATAGATCCATGATTCGTCACCTGTGACGATCTTATATACGTCTTTTGAAGCACCGCGATAATATTTTTGCAACATTTCTTTGCACCAATCGACACGAGCCTTTATTTGAGCGACAGTCAAATTGTGCGGGATCGAACGAGAACAAACCTTTTTACGGCCAGGTGTTTATGCAATATCGAATGTATGCTGGTGTGAGAAATGTCCAAGGATGTCTCTATCTCACGGTATGTCACATGACGATCTTGCATTATGAGTTCACGCACGGCATCAATGTTCTCTGGTTCAACGTCCGTTTTTGAACGACCTTCACGGATTGGTATTTGAGCGAGCGTCGGCCACCATTGAATTCATTATACCAATTTTTCACAGTGCCATAGGATGGTGCTTCATCGCCATAAAAAGATTTAAATTCGTCAATGCACTCTTGTCGTGATAATCCACGTCGAAATTTGTGAAGAATGATCGCACGAAAATGTTCACGAGTTAATTCCATTTTTTTGTCAAATTAAATTTTTCAAGTCACTGTAAACAACACAAATGATGGTCGTACGCCAAAACGTTCTGAGTACGATTATACTAAAAAATGTCACACTTTCCAATGGAAATTTTAGATTTCACTTGGCAACACTTTTTCATTGTTAGGCTAAAAATATATCGAACAGCCCTCGTATAAATATTTTTATTAAGAAATAATTATAATCGCCGAGCAGGGAAATTTATATTTTATTGATGAACGTAATAAAATTAAATTATCTATATTTCAACATGATTTTTGTGCGTGTTTTAGAACATATGTACATATATATGTAGTAATTCACGCTACGAATAGAGCGTTGCGGGAAGTCAGTTGATAGTGTCACTGTAATTCAATACCGCACAGGCACAAAAGCTAAAACAAGAAAATGAGTTATATGTGCGATGGATGATCACATACGATTGTAGTCAACGGTGGGTAAAACACACGGTAATATGCGGTTAACACGCACTTACACATAAGGTAAATTTGATGGTGTTTATGAATAGAATAATGCAGATGTTACCCATAAGTGTGAGCTCTCTCTTTACACGTTCAGATAAGAGCGATTGAATGTGCTCTCTCACTTTTCAAGTTCAGAAAAGAAAAATGGGCCTACAACAGAACAAAATATGTGTATTTATCACTAGGTTATGGTCAGAGATGTTAAGTAATGCAGTACTTTGTGACTGCGCAGTCTTTTGATTGGGGTCAAAATAACTGCTATTCATTTTTTGTCAATCATGACTGGGAATTAAAAAATTAAGCCTTCATTCTGACTGGTAAATTTTAACAGTGCAGTCACCTGGCTGAAATCTACCCGGTTACTGCAATCATTTGATTGCAATCATGAAATGATTGCAGTTACAGTCTTTTGTCATTCTTCTCATAGGTGTTACTAGGTTTTTAAAGATTCGATCCCTAAGTTTGAGACACCAATCTCTTTGGCATGAGAGGAGTGTTCCTACTTTATAATTGTATTAACCCTACGTGCGCCATTGGGGTCACTTCCACCCAGTACTGAGTTTATACCACCTTAATGTAACGTTTCTTGCCAGCATGTCAAACGTCGTTAATAAGCATTCATTTTTTTTTTCAAAAGAGGTATTTCGATCGATTCCGAGGAATATAAGTTTTTCGCTTCCTGTGGTCTTTTAGGTCCATTTTACAAAGGTTTTTTTCTGAGGAGACCCCTAATGAAATTTTAAGGCGAATAATTTTCTAGAACATTGTAGCCCTCTAGCGACCTTAAAAATACTATTTCCTGACTGTGTAAAAAGGGGTGCTAGATGGTTAAAATGTTCTACAAAATTATTCGGTATAAAATTTCAGTAGGAGACTCTTCAGAAAAAAACTTTATAAAATTAACCTAGAAACCACAGGAAACGAAAAACGCATATTCCTCGGAACGTTAAATGTGTTTTATTTGCTGTTCTACGGCATTGATCGAAATGCTTCTTTCGCAAAAGGTTAATGTTTTTTGATAACGTTTAACATATCGGCAAAAAAAGTTACATTAATGTGGTATAAACTATGTACTGGGTGGAAGTGACCCCAATGACGCACACAGGGTTAATACAAGTATAAAGTAGGAACCTTCCATAAAACCAAAGATATGAAAAATTGAATTTTAGCGACATCTAGCGGCGTCCAAAAAAAAAATTCCGGAAATGTTTTCGAAAAAGAGATCATATGGGGGCGCACGGCGAACTTTTTTTTCTCGATACGCTCTAGTGTACATATCGCTAGCTTAGAGTGCAAATTCTGTAAGTCCTTTTTTTCAAACATTGTAGGAGAGACAAAAAACAAAAAATTAACAAATTTCGAAATGAAAAAAAAAAAAAAATCTGTTCATGTAAATATTTTGGACTTACACAATTTTTTTCGCTTTTTCGACTTACACAATTTGCGTATCACTGAATAACAACGAGTAGAAATATGACAAGAGTCACAGACTTCTTTAGCGCGGTGCGTATTTGATTTTTCTAGCGTTGTACATAAAAATACACTTTTTCATAAAAATTTACTTACACAGTTTGCACTCTAAGCTAGCGATATGTATTTCAAAGATTTTATAAACTGACTATTTTAGGTATATGCTAAATAAATACTATTACAGCTAAAATACATGAATAAAATGAATGAAAAAAATGAATGGTCAGTCATACTTGCCAGAAATACTGGGGACTTCAAATTTTAAATCATCAGTCAAAAAAAAAAAAAGACTGAAAGGCTACATTCAAGACTTCAAGAAAAAGAATGGGACTTCATGGGCTGAAAGTCACGATGATTGCAATACTTAACATCTCTGGTTATGGTCTATTGATCCCTTCAACTTTTTTAAAGAAGATTTTTAGCATCTGAAAAACTGATACCAAAAGATTTTATAGATTAATTGATATGTAATTAAGCCGAGGTTTACGACATGAATTGGACCGATACATATTTTAAATAAAATACCGTTGCAAGACATGAGACTCATTACTGCAATTTGACGTTAGGATCGTAGCAAAAATTTAAATAGGTATATATGCATGCATAAAATTTTTAAGACACAAAACAATGTATATTGAAATAAATCAATGCGCTATGCGAGTTAACCACATAAATATTTGTAATGTCTGTTTGTATTTAGGCACGTATGTAGTCCTATATGCAAGTACTACATATGTGCTTATCTATGTACCTACCTACCCACCTTTTAAAGCCATAATAAATTGTAAATAAGAATGCACATCAAAAGCCAAAAAGCCGCCAATGCTGACACTAACAAAACACCAATTGGCATAGCCACCGTGTGCTCATAAGTGACTCGCATTCTACTCAAGTGGCACATTCTTGCCGCGCCGCCAAAGTGGCAGGCCAAAAACGAAAAAAAAACAGTAGAAAAAAAACAACAAAATAAATAGATAAAAGAAATTCAAAGTGTTGATGCTTTACTAGCCGCAGAGTGTCAACAAATCTTTTTCTTCAAGCGCTCAAGTGCCATTTCACATTTGCTTCCATTTCCTTAAAAATTCCTTTTGCCAACATTTTTTTCCGTTTGTTTCGCTGTATGCTTCGAAACATTTTGCACCTTAGCTCAGCACAGCTTCTACTCTATTGTACTTCTAGAGTAGTTGTTGATGTTTTTTATTATTCTCACCGCACACACTTTGAAAGTAGTGTTTGAACAGTTATTAGGGTGTAGGTAGTGGCATGAAAGGGCAGTGTCACTTGCGGCAAACACAAATACAAAACACAAACACACTTTCCGCTAACTTGCTGTTGGCAGCAATAATGTCAAGTTGTGCTAGGAGGCGTAGCTGTTGCCACCAAGAAATTGTTGAATTGTTGCTTAGTTGTTGTTGCAGTGCAATGATTGCGCAAATCCGGCGGCAAGCCTCAATGACACTTGCAACAGTTGCCACATTAAAGTCACTTGCTCTGCTAATGGTTTCAGTTAGTCACTTCGATTGCCACTCAATGTCATTGCCGCCATCAGTTGAGTGCTGGGTGGTGGTAGCCTGTCTCTGGGCTATTGAGTGGCAACTTACGAGAGAAGTGTGGGCACTTGGATGCGAAGATGAATAGAAATACGAATAATGCTACGAATATGAATAAAAATAAAATTGCGAATATGAATACAGAGCATAATAGATAAAAAAAAAAACCTTCTCAAAAAATCATCGCCTTATTTAAGAATTATTGCAGATGATGATTAAGCTTATAAAATATTTACGTTTTATTAACAAAAGCTTACAATAAGCCTTATTTTACTGTGTTGAAGTCATCAGGCCATTAGGACGACTCTCTCTTTCTCTCTCTCTCTCTCTCTGAGAGGAAACCTTAAAAGCCCGTGCCCACACAACTTGATTCGCCAACGAAATATGTAGCGAAACATCTCGCGAAATAACCCGTCTCAACGTAGCTGATCGTTATTCAGTTTGACATTTCTCATTCTTGTTCTTCTTAAATGTTTGTTTGTTTGCTTATTTTTGCGTTTTTGTTTTCGTCTGTGTGAGATTTCGATAGATTTTCGATACAAAATTAGAGAAGGCATCGATATTATCGGCATTGGCAAGAGTATTGAGAACGAATTAAGTGTTTCATTCTTCATTCGCTCTCAGAAATTTGTATAAAAATTAGTGAGTTTCGGCACTAGTTTCGAGGTCGAACGAAGATTGAGAGAGCAAATGCAGATAAAGGAGCGAAACACATTATGTGGAGACATGGTATCTTTATATATTTTACTCTAAGCGATTTTTTGTACGCACCATAACTTTTACACCTTTATACCGATTTTCGAAAATGGTGTCAGATGAAAGGGCTTGACCTGTAGATGTGCAGGAAGGTTTAATATTTCTGAAAAGGGTTAAAAAATTTAATTCTCCTGTATAGTTTGATTGATTTTTAAATTTCAGGTACCATATGGAAGGGCTTGAGCTGAAAATGACTAATTTATTAAAATTTTTACAAAAAGCGTTACCACCTTTTAAAAATTCAATTAAATTCTACAGTTTGTTTGATTTTTAAATTTAAAGTGTCATATTAATATGAAAGGGCTTTATTTTAAAATGAGTAATTTATTATAACTTCTACAAAAAGGTTGCCACCTGTTCAAAAATTTATTTTTACGTTATACTTTGTTTGATGTTTCGATTGGAGTTGTCATTTGAAAGAGGTTTGTATGAAATGAATAATTTATTATAATTTTTAAAAAAGGGTTGCCACCTGTTCAAAATTCATTTTTATGCTCCAGTTTGTTTGATTTTTAAGTTTGAGGTGTTATATAAAAGGGCTTAACCTGAAAATTGGTAATTTATTATAATTTTTAGACAAACGGTTGCCACTTGTCAAACAATTTAATATTCCGGTATAGTTGTTTGATTTTTAAATTTGAAACGTCATCTGAAAGGGCTTGTCCCGTAGATGGATAATAAAATTTAATTTTTGCAAAACCGGTTGCCACCTATTTGAAAAACTTTGTTGACATTCTTTCACTATAGGAAAGAGAGGAAGGAAAGGAAAAGAATAGAAAGGAAAGGAAAGTGAAGTGAAGGAAAACAAAGGAATGGAAGGGAAGGGAAAGAAAAATAAAAGAAGGGGAAAGTGAAAGGAGCGGAAATGGCGAAGGAAGAGGAAAGGTAAGGGAAAAAGGTAAGAGGAAAGTGTACGGAAAGTAAAAAGGATAAAGGGGAAGGAAACACAAAAAGGACAGAAGAGGAGAAAAAGGAAGGAAACTGGAAAGAGAAAGAAGAGTCCGGAAAATGGAATTTTAGAGGTCGCTAGATGTTTATAATATTCTAGAAAATTATTCGACATAAAATTTCACTATTTCTCCTCCGACAACCAGTACCAGTACTATATGTTTTATTTTATACATATTTTATTATAGAAACTCAATTCCACTCTCAAATCGTTCCGCTCTCAATTTAATTGGTCGAATTTTCGACCACGGCGATACTAGTAAGACTTATTTGGCAATGGGAAATAAGACTTAGATAATTCCGTATAGTAAGTGTCTGTGATATTTAAATACCTTGCGACAAGTTTTACTCGTCATAGGAAATAAAGCTTATCTCATTTCCTATACTAAAAGATTATATGACGCTTAATTACCTTATAATATGTGATTATACAAAGGCATATCTGCTGAAAGTACACTGAATATTTTTTTAAGAGGCAATCTATGCAGCGCAACTGTATTGGAACTTATACCGAACTTATGCCTTCATTTTATTTGGAGGGAGTAGAAATACTAAAATGAATTTCGAATACGAACGAAGTACGACTTGAATGCCTTATCTTCTCTTGCAAACGAAAATGTCTCTAATCATGTATATAATGCAGCACATATGTATCTAAGATGGTAATTTGAGAAAGTAAAATTTTCTTTGGATTATTGGATCTAAATAGATAATGCTTATATCTATGTAGGTATATAAGTTTGCACTGATTAAATAATTAAATTGTAAATTCTTCTACAGTGGGTGTCCCATATACATTTGAAATTTATGTAATACATATAACCATATATCAAAAGAAAAAAACTACTATAAAGAATTGGCGCTAAGATTTAATTCCAAAACTCAAACATAATGGGCACACTACATCACAACAGACAAGATAAATGACAACAGGTGATCTCTAAAGTATTTCGGATGCACTGACTTTGCGAAAAACTCAAAACTAAAAGCAAGAAAAAAAAAAACACGAGAGTGAAAAATTGCCCAATTAATATGAACTGCAACGCTCAATGGCACATAAATGCCTGCCAAAAGAATAGCCGAAAAAGAAAGAAAGGCGAAATGAAAATAATAAAAACATCACTCACAGAAATCAACAACCGAAAAAACGAAGGTGGAAGCTGCGAAAATGGTAGGCAATGATGATCAACGGCGAAATGCCACACAAGACGTTGCAGCAAAGGTAAGTGCTATTATAGTAGCCGCTAAAATACATACATATATACGAGAGTACTTTAAAGGTAGGCAGTTAGGTCAGCCGGTCAAATATGTAGTATGTGCATGTAGGCAGCTGATTGACTGTCAGGCAACAAAGACAGAGGCAACACCTACTGCAGCCACAAATTGATTACTCTACCTTTTATTACTAAATGTTTTCTTTTATTTATTTTACTTTTTTGTTATACCCAAGTGCGCTGGTTGTAAGTTATGCATAAAGGAGTTAATGGCAAAAAGGACAAGAAACTCTGCTTTATTAGACTAGAATAGGCTGTGCATAGTAGTGAGCACTGCAATGGTGCCAAACTTCATAGCACCGATGGCTGCTTTTTTACTGCTATGTACAACTGCCGATGTACTCTATAGTACTGCCTCTCTGTCTAAAAGGTCACGAGCAACCTAAACCATTTTTCAAACCCACAAATGGCTACATTAGCAATATTTAAGTCGCAACCGCGCATCAAATGCATAGGCAACATACAGCTACTCACACTACAACAACAACCATCGACTTATAACTTCTTAATTTAGGTACGCATAACTCTCTTTCATTTCGTTTTCATTTTTTTTTAACATTAGAGTAGTGCAATGACTGTAATTTTGTTATTTAACCGTGCCAATTTCAGCTCAACCTTTATTTAACCAATGACTTAACTCAACTTTACTGCACTAATTTTCTTTTTATATGTGCCTACAAATCATAATTAACAACAAATGCGCTCCCTTTTCAATTGCGCACTGCTTGTGCAGTATGAGGCAACGTGTGTGGCAGAAATGCCGCATTTCCGCCGGAATTATATTTTATAGGATTTACCTTACGTTTCTGCTATATCTGCTAAGAGAAAGAAGTTACAAAAGCGGCTTAAAATTTAATCCTTCAAAGGCACTCCTTTTCAAAATGCATCTCGTTTTCTAATTGAGACATCCTTTTCATTATTTTTTTATGTGAATTTTTAACAAATATTTTTTCTTGTTTTTAGTTTTTCGTTATTTTTCATTGCATTTTGCAGCGGAAGTGCAGAAATTTTCTACAAATATGCCGCTCATTTGATGCTAATAGTTAAATAATTTTCAGCTTAGCCGCACTTCTTTGTTTAAAAAAAAAAATGATGGATAACAAACTGGTAGTTAGAAGATTATCTACACAAATTAGAAGTTACTAATGGAATTACATATGCTGCTTTCAACGCCAAATGAACACACTTACTGAAATCGAAGAAAAAAGTAAGTTGTAGATGCCTAGCGTAAGGTATATCTCAGGGAGATCTGTGCGGAAGCACATAGAATCCTGGACCAGATCGTGCACTACACAAGGACTTGCTGTTAATCCACAGCGGCGAACATTGCCTACCACACTACCTCTCCCCAATGACGTATACTACAGATTATGAACAATGCCAGCTAGCATATAATGTATATGAAAAAGTAAGTAGGGTTCACAAAAATAAATTTTGTTCATTTTTCTGTTTTTCTTCAAATTTCAATCTTGTTGTGTTGCTATATATCGTCGTACCATACGAAAACTAATGTACAATTCTTTGTGGCTGAAGAAAAGTAACAAGTTCGACTTTTGGCCGACGAAAAGTAACAAAATCGAGTTTTGGCTGACGAAAAACTATCAATTTCGTTTAAACAACAACAATTTTAATGTAAAAACAGTATATAATTGCTGATATTTTTCGTCAGCAAAAGTTGAACTTGTTACTTTTCGTCAGCAAAAACTCGATTTTGTTACTTTTCGTCGGCCAAAAGTCAAATGTTCTACTTTTCGTACAGAATTTTTTTTATTGATAGCTTTCGCCAGAAATTTTAAATACGTTAGTTTTCGTATGGTACGACGATATGTATAATAAATTCGGAAATTCCATAGAAACAAAATAACAATCAGATTGAAGAATTTTTTTTTTGGTTACTAATTCGTTTCTGAATCAAGTGCTGATAGAATAAAATTGTTTAAAATTTTATAAAACAGATCTGAGTACTAGAAAAATGCACCACTTCTTCATGGACGTTCTGCCTATATTGGATTATTGGCGGATTTCGGTGTTTTCTTTTGGTGTTTTATGTGGTTTTTTCCTGAGTTTCCCTAATTATGCACATTTCTTTACATACATACCAGTAGCAGTCCCAGCATAAATTGGCTGGGCAAGCATATGTGTGAAGCAGTCATTAGCCATTCCTGTAAATTTCTTAGCTGTATTATCTCAAAGTCATTGCATATGTACATATGTATGATTAGTGGGGGTAGTGGTGGATTTTGAATTTGAAATGCCTACTTACAGCTTACAATGTAAACCGAATTGTGTACAATCCGCCTACATTCACCTTACAAGGTAAGCTAAGGAAAATTCGAGCTGCCTACCCACAACTTACAATGTAAGCGGAATTGTATTCAGTCCGCCTACATCCACCTTATACGGTAAGCGAAGGTAGATTCGATCTGCCTACCTACAGATTACAATGTAAACGGAATTGTATTCAGTCCGCCTACGTTCACCTTACAAGGCAAGCGAAAGTAGATTCGAGGTGCCTACCAACAACTTACCCTGTAAACGGAGTTGTATTCAGTCCGCCTACATGTACCTTACAACGTTGGCGAAGTAGGATGCGAGCTGTAGGTAGCTTACAATGTATGCTAGTTAGTGATATGCTCATTAGATAAAAACTTTACTACCCTGACTACTTTGTATGTAACGTGTAGGCGTTCACTCTACTTTTGCGGCCATGTATATGAAAATGTATACAAGATCTGCATATGAGGTGGTGTGCATTACAGCCTTACATGTGTGCATGACTTAATCGATTATTTAAGCAACATTTTCACCGCTGGGTAATAACAAAACAGCTCTGGCTTTGTTTAGACGAAAGAGGAAATTGGAAGATCTGAATCTGCCGATGCTCAGAGGTGTAAACCTAAGTCTTTCCGAAGCGGTAAAATATATAGAAGTGATTCTAGAAAAAAAAAAAAAAAGAACTGGAATGCTCACATCGAGGTGACGGTAAACAAGGCACTAAAAGCTTTCGAACAGTGTAGAAGAACCTTCAGCAATGTCTAGGGTCTGAGATCAGCAAGAGTACTGTGGATTTACACAGCTTTGGTGAGCTCGATTATCACATACTCTACTCTAGTGTGGTCTAGAACCGTTGTTAAGATCACGGTTAATAAGCTGAATAGGCTGCAGACGAGTGCGTGTATCAGCATTAGGTATGCAATGAGTACAACATCAGGTTTCACCCTTAATGCTCTGTTGAACTTGCTCCCTCTGGACTTGGTGATCCCAAGGGAGGCTATGGAAACAATGTGTCAACTGCATTAATTCGGTTTGTGGCACGTAAGTAAGTTAAAGTTTGAGTTCGCAAAAAAATAGAATAAACTTAAACTTCTGTGGGCACCCGGACACTGCTGTGTTCAAGGTGGCCGATAAATTGGAAAACTATGCATCAATAAACTGGACCGCAGCCAATCATAGGACCAAGTAGTTCACTATCCCAACTTTTTACTACACCCTGATTCTTCCTATAAGCCTTTACAAATCTTAAGTTCAATAAGCAAATATGCGTGAGTGTTTGAGAAAGCCAAAGTTTTCCCGGCCTATGAAAATTCCATTCATCCATTCCATCCAATTTGTATGTAGATGGATATTGAAGCGGATGCATATTGCGACTATAAGAGGTATTGAGTTCTTCAGCTCATCACTTAACGCTAGGTTAATTTAGGTTAGGTTGACCGGATACTGTGATCCTTCACATAGACCACATATAATCCTTAATGCTACCAACATCGTATTGTAGGCGTTACATTAAACATGGAATGCAAGACTTCGCAAGTTTTAATATTTTGTGTATTCTCCTAAGAGCATTTTGTGTATTTATGAAGGGTATTTGTTGACCACTAGATTCCACAACAGAGATGAGAGTACTCCCCCTAGTTGGGTGCGCCTACGTGCCCTCCTTGACATATTCGAAAGGCCCCACTCACCAGTCACCGTCCGACAACTTCAACGGTCCTCGATCCAGCGCCGATTGATTGGGGGTATTCCGATCCATTCGAGCCCTTTCAACAGCGCCACAGCAGTGACGTTGCTAAAGGCACCAGAAATATTCAGAAAGACAACTATCGCACTTCCTCTAGTGAAGGGCATTTTCGATATCTTGTTGTTGTTGCTGTTGTGATTCTTTATCCTGTCTATCCTTCATCATGACAATGCGTATAATGCCTTCCGCCAAGCACCTCGAACCAGGACTGAGGCCGTATCGCACCTCAGCCCATTGCTCGCGCCTTGAGCGGACCTACGGGCCGGACAACAGCTTTTGCTAGCCCTTACATCTTGCAGTAAGAAGTCAGAAATCCTTAAAATTGAAAAATCTGAAATGTTTATCTCAAATACCAATAAAGCCTTCACATTTTTTAATAGTCGTGCCTGCAGCACGAACAATTTTCTCATTAGAAAATTTACTTAGAATTTCGAATAAAATACTCGATCCGTATTATTCGCATACCGAACAAATTAATGATTTACATATAAATGGATAATACAAAAAAAATTCCCATTGCGGTTTACTAAACCAATTAAAACTAAATGAACACGCATTTATCTATAGCAAAATAACAAAGTGAAATACTTAAGAATTGCGGTTAGAATTAAATGTTCAACTATAACGTGCTAGAGCAATTCGAATTTAATTGAATTAGTTTTTTTTTTACATTTGATTTGATTTTTCATGTCGTTTGCGAAAGGTTGCAAGAGTAGATAATGTAAGCAAGTATCTCGTATATAAACTTGAGACGTTTGTATGATGAGCTCAGCGTGTGATGATGCTTTTAGCAAGCACTCTGATTTTTTCTCTTAATGCTGTTGCTGACAATGCACTTGATTTACGATTACACAGACATTAATGGCCACTCTAAACTTTAATATTAATTGGTGCGAATTACACATGTTTGTATGTGTTTACATATTAATGTAGTGGGTATGCATTTGGATGACTACGATGATTCATGTTGTGTGCACTCGTTCTTAAAATATACCCAGCTATGCGTATCGCTGGCTATGTGAGAAAAATCTCATATCAGCGTGGTATATAGTCAAACACTAACGACATCTAAACTGTATGCGATTATAGTCTTTCATTTAAACATGTATTCATTCTAACACGTCATTGCATTTGATTCGATTCAATTTGATTTTTACTACCACAAATTGTTTATTACACATTTTTGGTTTAATGAAATCGAGTCAATATTTATTGCTGCTACTGTTGTTGCACTGAAATTAATTACTAGCGGAAACAATTAACAACAATTGCAAGTGCATAAAAAACAAAAAACAACAACAACAACAAAAATTTATTGTCTTAGCAGCAATTGCGCTAAGAATGTAATTGAAAATTGCGGGTTTTTACCCCCCATAACAATCTAAACTATTTTAGCCGATCGTGTCTGTTTGCGCCATTTGCTGCCCCCGCCGACTGCAGCTACCTTATGCGTTTCGTCGCCGCTAATAATAATAGCAAAAACACTTTGCACACCCGGTTATTACTTATTAAAGAATGTACATGCATTTGTAGGTGTAAATATATGCAAATATGTTTGTATATACATATGTACATGAGAAAATCGCACTGATTAACTGCACTGATTGCATAGATGATTGCCCATTTGGCCATAAGCAACAAAGCTAAGCCGAACAAATGATTGGCGTTGTTGAGTGAATTCCATTTGAATAGTTAGATTGTGATGACTACTGCTGCTCATTCAATGTATCTATGTATACCCACCAAAAAATCTACGCATTATTAAAGGTTTATTTCAGTAGGTGATAACGCTTTTGAAATAATGACTGAAAATTCTAAGTGACATAATTAGTATGGACTTATATTTATTTAACGAGCACAGACCCACGCAATAAACAACAGGCCAAAAAATTTCAAACGTTTGAGAAAACCTTAATTCTCAATTTGGTAGTAAAGATTTTCTCAAAAATGTCACTAACGTTTGAGAAAAATGTATCTCTTTGTTTGAGAAAGGTATCAAGGGAAATTTGAGGTGTATTTGGTAATTAACATTTGAGTCTTAAGAATAAGGTTAGTTCTCAAATGCATCTCACATTGAGAATTAAGAAAAATGTTTATAATTTTTGATTTTTATTAATTTTTTTTAAACTAGAAAAAAAAATTTGAAGCATATATCGTCGTACCATATGAAAACTAGCATATTTAAAATTTCTGGCGGAAGCTATCAATAAAAAAATTCTGTACAAAAAGTAACAAGTTCGACTTTTGGCTGACGAAAAATAACAAGTTGGACTTTTGGCCGACGAAAAATAACAAAATCAACTTTTGGCTGTCGAAAAGTATCAGCAATTATATACTGATTTTACATTAAAATTATTGTTGTTTAAACGAAATTGATAGCTTTCGTCAGCCAAAAGTCGAACTTGTTACTTTTCGTCAGCCACAAAAATATGATGTTAGTTTTCGTATGGTACGACGATATGTAACGACAGCTGTTTTACCTTAGAAGCACGGCAAACCTGATTTTTCTGTGTTGATATCATCAGGCCACTCCCTCTCTCTCTCTTTGAGAGGAAACCTTATTCCAAAAGCTTATTCGCCATGGCTTATTCGCATATGTGTATTTTAAATACCTTATAATAATGCTTATTATCCATAGGAAATAAGGCCTGAATCATTTCTGATTATAAGGCATTATGTGGAGATTAAATACGATATGTTGTTGTATCGAATTTCCGTCATTACTTGTCAACTTTAATTTAGTTATAAACCGGTTTCCGCTATGTGCCACCTTCAACGAAAGAAAGATACTGAAGATGGCATATAGCCGAAACCGGCTTATAACCAAATCAAACTTGACAAGGGATGACGGAAATTCATTCCACAACACATCGCAATCCTAACCAGTCAGAAAAAACAAACAACAAAAAATATCTTATAATAAGGGATAATAAAAAGGTGTTTTTATGTAGCTACATAATTCACATTTTTTGCGCAACTTACGCGTTATTGCTTATCGTATAGCAAAAAAAAATATTCTAACTGAATACTATGTATTTACTCAACACGCAATTTTGTACGTTCGCGAATGAGTGCATAACAGCAAGCAGTGTTGCCAGGCTATTACTTTTGATAGATTAACCTTATGCATCCTTTTGCAGGGTATTTGTGAATGTATGTGTTGCCTGCTCTTCAATAACGCGAGAAAAATTGTTCAATAATAATCTGAAAGCAATTTCACAGCTAATAATAATTTTTCACAGAAGCGTGGAAAATTCACAAAATCACCTGCACTAAAAGCAGCTAAATACATTTTTATTATTGCAGTGAATAACATTTGCACATATACATACCCGTAAATACATACATATGTACATTTATGTGGGTAAGTAACTGGGTAATCTGTGCTAATATGCTGTAAAATATGAAAAATTCGTTACAAATCGTGAATTATGTTTCAAAGACAGAAGTTTCAATGAATTTGTGGCGATTAGAAAGACTCAGCATTCGAACTCATCAGCAAGTTTTTTACAGTTTTATATCAAATCTTGCAGTAGTACTTTGTTTGAGTTTAAGAATGAACAGAAGGCGTAGAATTTAAAGTAGATACTACATAGTAGAGAAAATAAATAATTGAAGATAATAGTACATATGTACATTCTAAGGAAACATGAGCAATATATGTAATTGTTTGAGAAAAAAAGATATGTACATATGTATGTAGATAAACACATACATACCAAAACCGTTACAGCAGCAAATTAATTCATAATATCATGTTGCTCTATGATCGCTGTTATATCACCTTGTGACATACAAACCAACAAGCACGTACGTCACGATATGATTTGCAAAAATATTAGTATGCTACTAAATGTCTACATATGTACTTATATTTGTAGGTACATGGTACATGCAATAAACAGAAAAAGGCAAGCGCCGGCGCCGAACAGCAATGCAACTAACTAGTATATCCGAGGCTTACTTGGCAGAGAAAAAAACATGTTAAAATATTTATTTATTGTATCTTATTAATAGTATTAATACAAATTAAATGCAAGTTATGCATTTGAAAAACATAAGCAAAGACGATCTACGTGATGTTTTGCTCTAAAACCATCGACAGCGACATAGTCACCCTAATGGTTTTTTCCTTGCAGCAGCATTTTTTACGGTAAAGTGGATGATGCTATAGAATAACTAATAATATTAACGGTTTTTCTAAGCACGACCATCATATTGTCTGGCTTATTTTGGTTGGTAGTAAAAACGCGACAGTTCAACGGCAGCTGCCCTGCGGATGTACATAAGTACAGGCATATATGTACCTACACTGAACTGAAATAGGAATTGATAACAGTTTATTGTTTGGCATATTTTTGTCTACATATCTATTCATATATGTATGTATGTATGTACGCAGCTACATAAATAGGCATTTATAAAACCGTAAGATTTTATAATAAATTCGTTTGTGGACCGTTTAAACAATTGAAGAAATCTGTGCATTGTACGCATAGATGCTTAGAGCCTGGATATTCGTATTCATATTTGGTTTCGTATTCGTATTCATATTCATATTTGTATTCGCCTACATATTAGTATTCGTATTTATGTTCGTATTCGTACTCAAATTCGCATTCAAATTCGTATTCGTACTCAAATTCGCATTCAAATTCGTATTCGTATGCATATTAGTATTTTTATTCTTATAATTTTACACATCAAAATTGTTTTTTAATTATTTTACGACTAACATATGCAAATTTAATTCAAATGACAGCAATATGCAATCAAGCAGGCACTTCAGTTAACTCAATTATACGCTCCTGTTACACTTTGAGCGCTTACATTGATGGTGTCACTGATGCAGCCCACACTCATTTCCAACACTTACCTACCAACCATTGTGTGTACACATGTGTATCTATTGCAGTCCAATTGTGCCAATTTAGTGCCAGTTTGGTTAAATTTGCATTTTCATTTTATTTATCTCTGTACAATTTTTTATTGCTGCTATTCGGACTTACTCACTAACGCCTTTAAGTTTTGTCATACATAGTGCATATATGTATACGCCTGTCGTTGGACATAGGTAAGTACCAACCAAAAAGTGTTATAAGTATAAGGCATTTGTAAGGTGTTTGCACAAACAAAGAGAGAGTATATTGAGTTTTATAAACAACCATGGGCTAAGAGAGCATAATGGGCTGCGAGCGTAAAAAATTTGGTATCTACGTACACACACTGTTTTTTTGCTTAGAAAAAATATTAAGTGTGCTTTCAACTGATGTGCAAAATCCCTTATGTAGGTTATTAAACTTCATATTATCCTTTATTATTAATCTAAAGTCGCTTGAGGATAGTTAGACGATTATTGATGAGTAAACATCTTTATTTGAGCTACAAGTGATTTCTTTAGCTTCCTTTTGTATTTGAATGGAGTAACTGATTGTCCTCTTCTTCTTGAAATGATTCCTTTCAATATACCCTTGACATTATTTCGCTTGCCTGTTCCATTTTGTTCGAGTATTAGTATTTCTAAACCCTATCTGGAAATAAGTTTATTAAACCTAACCTCATTTTTTAATTTGTAATATTTATTATGTGTTAGCCTTTAAGTTATATATATTTTTTTCTTTATTATAACATTCACTTAGCCGTTAAAGTTTACTATTTTATTTGGGTGAATAAAAAAAAAATAAATAAATTATGAGGAATGAGGTAAGTCTTATTTTCTTTATAAAATAAATCTTATTATAAGCACCACATTAGTCCTTATTTCCCACGAAGAACAAGCCTGGGGAATAAGGTTTACTCTCAGGGAGAGAGAAAGAGACAGAGAGTAATCCTTATGGCCTGATGACATCAATACATCAATAAATAAGCCTTTGTTCATACAATCTATGTATATGCCTTTGAAATTTCCGGCATTATTTTAATAGCCTTATCGTCATCTGAAATAAGCGTTAAATAAGACGTCGAGTTTTTTAGAGGGTAGGTAGATATACGTACATATATGTATGTGGTCATATCACTTTTCTCAACTGCTCTATATCATTTTCTTGTAACAAATTTTTTACAATTGTTGTTGCCTTTACTATACCAGCCGCTTGTACAGTGATGTGCAACGAAAATGGGACATATTTAGTGAAGAGAGCTATACAAAACAGTACAAGTAAACTATTTATAACTGGAGAATATTCCGCATGTATGATAAACTCATTTTGGCAATAGTCACTCTTAACACATTATCATTTTTGACAGAGAAGATGAGTCTGCAGAGCATATACTGCTCGAGTGCGGTGCCATAGCAAGGAAGCGTGAAAGATTCCTGGGCACGCATTGGCCAGGTCAGGGTCACATTCAGTCTCCAAAACCGAGCGATATGCTTCGATTTTTGGAGGAGCTCGGACTAGATGAGATGTGTTCGAGGAGAGGGGGTGCAGTACAATTCTCAACGAAATCTAACCAATCTAACACTTTATTTATATTAGCCAATTTCTATAAATAGTGAAATACTATACCTTGAACTGTCGTTTTCATATAGAAACTGTTTTGGTTTGCTCTGAGAGCTTTTTGGCTATAGATGCACTGAGAGCTTTTTGCTATAGATGCACTTATAAGGGTACACAACTATGGTACACAATTATAGCCTACAACGCTATGTTCTCATATATTACTTATCAAGTTGTTGCTTTCATTTAGCGCAACACTGCCGCCATGCATTTTAGATTTACGGTGATAAATCAATGACAGCCGCGCGCATTTTACGTAAATTGAGCTGCTCGCTTTTCGAATTTAATTTTCGTTACTCATTTTGCTATTCCACAGACATACTACCATAGATACCTACATACTATGCACATATTGTAGAAAATTTATGTGGTGTGTAAAGCATGTGTTTTTGCGGCAGCTTAGGTGACTATGCCGTCAGCTATGCATGGGGAAGTGGGAAGTGTGGCAGTGAATAAGTGGCAAGTTTATCGATTTACATGTGCAACTCTTGCCAGATTTGCGCGCTCAACACATTTCAGTGGCGTTGATTTCTGTGTAAAAATTGTTTTTGTAATGCTGCTAACTGCAGTTTTTTTTTTTTTAATTTAGAAGTTGAAAAAGTAATTACTTTTTTTTATTTTTTTTTTTAATTTTGTTTTAGATATTTATGCATATAAATTTTATTTTAACCTTTTTAGCGTATTATATTTTTTAAGTGCTCGAAATTTGCTCCAATCTCAATTTGCATTTTTTGCAGCTGACTTGCTCTTACAATTTCAGCGCCTGTTTGTTTTTGTCACACCATTTAATTTTTGATTTATGTTATGATTTTATTCAAATTATGTCCATGGTTGTCAACAAAATTTTAGTTTTTGCTTGTTTTAGCGTTCAATGCGCAATGATTTACAAGTGTTATTTATGCCCGACAGACAATTTTTATACTCAGCTGTACTAGTACACAGAGTATTATAGTTTTGATTTCCTAACGGTGGATTGTAACAGAATGAAATAATCGAGATAGATATAGACTTATATATATCAAAATGATCAGGGTGAAAAGAGAAATCGATTGAGCCATGTCCGTCCGTCTGTCCGTCTGTCTGTCTTTACGCACGATAACTCACGCAAAAATTGAGATATTTTGATGAAATTTGGAATGCAAGTTGGTATCAAGACTGGAACGGATGGTATTGAAAATGGGCGAAATCGGACCATGACCACGCCCACTTCCCCTATATAGTAAAAATCGGAAATTTTGTATCTCAGTCACTAATAGAGCTAGAGTGATAAAATTTCACCCACGTGTGGAGCTCAGGCCCATATGAAACAAATTTGGTGAGATTTTAGAAAATGGGCGGTGCCACGCCCACTTATTAAGGGTCAAACATTGAGGGTTTTATAAGCCATAACTCAGAAACCATTGAAGATATATCGATGAAATTTGGTACGCGTGATATACTTACTTAGGTAAATGTTTGGACGAAAAATTGTTAAAATCGGTTGACGGCCACGCCCACTTTTATATATGGGTCTTATAAAGTGACCTAATAAAAACATTTTAAGCGATATCTCCGTAAAATATAAAGATCTATCACTGAAATTTTGTGGCATGAGTCCAACTATGGACATAAAACAAAAAACAAAAAAATTTTGGAAAATGGGCGGTGCCACGCCCACTTATTAAGGGCCAAACCTTGAAAGTGTTATATGTCATAACTCAGAAACCGTTGAAGATATATCGATGAAATTTGGTAGGCGTGATATACTTACTTAGGCAAATGTTTGGACGAAAAATTGCCAAAATCGGTTAACGACCACGCCCCATTTTATTTATTTATTTAATTTCAGTCTATGATACACAATATCTTACAGACTAGATCATATACTTATATATGTACATATATAATATAAATTAATGCAATATGCAATTGATTGTTAACAAACGCTTTAATTAGTGATACAAATCTTCAATTATTGTTTTAAAAGCCACTCTAGTTGATGAAAATTCAATGTTTAATGTTTTTGATATTTTATTAAACTCTACAAGTGCTCTAAATATTGGTGCATGGTAAGAGTAATTAGTTGTCAACACATGCAAATAAAATGGTTTCTGAGAACGAAGAGCTTTACAGGGTATATGAAAATCGATAAGACCGAGAAGATCTGAACAATCAATAAATCCATTAATTAAATCATATACAAACATAAGCGATTGAATTATCCTTCTGTTCTCGAGCGATTTTAAATTTTAAATTTATTAACATGCAACGAGCTCTATAAGAGGGTATAGGCTCTTCGAAATTGATCGACTGGAGCGCAAAGCGTATGAACTTATGTTGAACCCTTTCTAATCTACTAGCATGACAATAATAAATTGGATTCCATATAAAAGCACCATACTCAAGCTTTGAACGAACGAGAGTAATATAAAGAAGTTTCCTGGTATAAGGATCTTTAAAATCTCTCGCATATCGGCGCAAAAAAGCCAGATTACTGTACACCTTAGGAAGAACATAACTCAAATGATTCCTAAGGGTAAAACGGCTATCGAACACAACTCCAAGATCAACGTAATCATTCACTGATTTAAGTTGGTTATTAAGGATGTAATAACATGACTGTCGAAATTCTGACGATTTGGAAATAGACATATAAAAGCATTTACTAATATTCAATGAGAGTTTATTCCTCCCACTCCATTCGACTAGGTTATTTATGTCCTGTTGCAAGAGATGAGAATCAGCCTCACTGGTATATATGGGTCTTATAAAGTGACCTAATGAAAACATTTTAAGCGATATCTCTGTCAAATATAAAGGTATGTCATTGAAATTTTATGGCAGGAGTCCAACTGCGGACATAAAACGAAAAATACAAAAATTTTGGAAAATGGGCGTGGCACCGCCTCTTTTCAGACAAAGGAATCAACGAGATTTCGGAGCCCATAACTCGACAAATAATTGAGATATTATGACGAAACTTGGTTTATACACTTTTATAACTTGTGTTAATAGACACGCAAAAATTTATTGAAATCGGTTTATGACCACGCCTACTTTTTAACAAAGATATTTCTGGAACACCCTTTGGGAATTTGTAACGTGACATCTTTGTAACTCATAAAGGGATGAAATTTTGCACAAAGAATAATATTCATAAGCTTAGTTGGATGACTGATAAAAATTTAGAAAATGGGCGTGGCTACGCCTGCTTTATGCAGCACTCGCTTTATATAAATTACACCGTGTTTCCATCAAACGCAAACAAACAATGAATGCATAGAGCTGAGTATATAATGTTCGATTCCACTCGAACTTAGGCTTCCTTACTTGTTATTATTAGCTTTTATTAGATTTTATTGGTCAATTATGTGGCACTTGGTTTGCTTTGTTGTGGCTTGAAATCCGGATCTAAGCTAATTGTGTTTACATATACATACATATGTACTTATATAGAGATATTTGCAGCTGACTGTAGTAGTTGGCTTGTCTTTTCACAGATAGTATAATTTTTCTAGATCTACATAAGTGGTAATATTGATTTGCATTAAGATAATCTCTTTCAAAATATTAAATACAAATTAATGTTTTATAAATTGCCATTTTAGTTCAGCTAATCTATTATCTCTGAAATGATTTAACATACCCATCGTCGATGCTAGCAAAAGACATTCTTTCATGCAATAGTGTGATTAAATGTAGAATTAAGTAGAATTTAATACTTATTACTTTGTTAGGATATTACTACGTCCATTAGACCTATTGTATCTTCTGCTTATCATATATTTTCATCATTCATTCGAGCTTCATCAGAAATCGAAGTGCAACTCTCGGCTTCGGAGATTGAATGTGGCACTGTACTATGGCTCCATCTTCAGTGTCTTTTTTCGAAGATGGCGCAAATTAACCGAAACCGGTTTGTCTCCAAACCAAACTTGACAAGGTATGACGGAAAATCGTTCCACAATACATCATATTACTACCCTGTCGGAAAAATAAGCAATCGAAAAGTAATTTATTTCCTTGATTTGCTAAGGAGTTTCAGAGTTCTTGTTATGTTGTTATCCGGCTAGGTCTGCTTCCACCGAACTGTGGCTAGTTCCTTATTTTTGTTACGGGTGTCTCTTTTAATAGCCGATAGGGGCAGTTTGCATCTCCGCTTGGAATATGCTGGCTGAGTTTGGCAGACAGAAAGAAACCGAAATATTCGGTTACTCAGAGAAAACCCATACCTGAGTACATTTTGGACGGTGTTGATCGAAATTGTTGGCCGATGTGGTGCAGTCGGCAGAGTGCTCGCCAGAGGTCTCGGGTTCAAACCCCAGTCCGAGCAAACACAAAAAAAAAAAATTTATAATTAGTAAAAATCCAATTATTGGGTTTTTAAGAGCAGCGGTCACCTCTCGGCAGTGGGCGGCATACCCTCCGAGAGTATTTCTGCCATGAAAAAGCTTCTCACAAAAAATGCATTCGCCGTTCGGAGCCGGTATAAAACTGTAGGTCCACCCAATTAGTAGGAGTACATCTCGAATTGGGAGAGAAGCTTGGCCATAGAACTCGTCAGAGTTATAATAGCGCCATTGTATTATTATAAATCGAAATTGTTTCCATCTACCGCACACTATCTCATCTCAATTCCCTTCTCGAGGGAAACCTCACCCTAAAGTGCCTGCTAAATTGCAGCGCGGTTGGGAGATAGTCTGGTGTCGTCTGTAGCAACTTTAGTGCAGTATCCCGCGACTTATCGAGTACTCTATTTCCTTTTTTGTAAAAATAATGCCCTAAGAGTCGCCTGATTCTCTCTAAGTATAGTTATAAAATGTTTGGAGTAACCACGTTTCTGTATTTTAACTGAATACTGCCTTATGGCGCATATCTGCACTTGAAAGATGAACTAAGAGTCTTTGTTGCTTTAGCGCGCTGAGACAGAAGACTATGGTCTCAATGTCGTCTTGGATTTCAGAGTCCACTACCATAGATTTCACATTCACTATTCTCATTTTAAAATCAATGCACATACTATAATTACTTATGAAGTCACAGATTTTGGCCGGTTATATGTACATACATACATATAGGTATAATTTTGGGTTATTGAGTCTTAAAAATTATCATTGATGATGCCTTTTACACGAACTTTAGCTCACTAAATGTAGTTATGAGTATTTCTTATTATTACTTTCTTTCATCCACTTACTTCTTTCTACCTGATTCATCTTTTTGCCCACCAACCCAAGCACTTGATATTCTCCCACACTTTAGATAATCGTAATTTTCTTTATAGCACCATTTCCATCGTTATGACCGAACTTGTGCATTTCCGTTGCCAAGGAAAGCAAAAAACAATAACAACAAGAACGACAAGCACAATTCCGGTAGCATTTTAATGCTCACGAAATTGTCAGCGAGCACCAAAAAAAATTGTTGGCTTACTTAACATTGGCAATTGGTAAAACTTTATTACAACCACAATAAAAACAGCAAAACTTAAACGCAAAAACAATGTAAAATTGTAGTGATTTGATTATTTTCTTGTTGCAAGCACACACAAACATTTCTACATTAAACAGGGACCGTAAATAATAAAAATCGCCATTTAATCATTATATGTTGAGTTCTTCTATATTTCATCAAAAATAATCATTATTTTTTGAGTTTTAGTTTTTTTATCAGAAATAATCCTTATTCCTTGAGCGATATTTAATCTTTCAGAAATAATCATTATTGTGTGAGTTTTATTTTTTTGATCAGAAATAACACTTATTCATTGAGTGATATATTTATCGTTCAGAAATAATCATTATTGTGTGAGTTTTATTTTTTTTCGATCGAAAATATCACTCATTCACGAAGTTATATCGATGGGAATTTTTTAGTAATTATGTTCCAGAGCACTTCAGAGAAAATTTGAGTTTTTCGACCTAAGCAAAAAAATAAAACTCAAAGAATAATTTTTATTTCTGAGCGATAAATATATCACTCAAGGAATAAGTGTTATTTTCGATCAAAAAAATAAAACTCAAAAAATAATGATTATTTCTGAGCGATAAATATATCACTCAAGGAATAAGTTTTATTTTTGATCAAAAAAATAAAACTCAAAAAATAATGATTATTTTTAATTTTTATGGATATCGCTTAAAATTTTTCGATCATAGTGGATTCGGATAGTGCTCTTTCAGACATGCACACACACAAACTCAATACTCTTCTACGATGTTTGGAAGTATTTGATTTTTTTCAGTGAAATAAATAATGATTATTATGGGTCCCTGACATTAAAGCAATGTTAACTTTCTGGGTTCCACTTCATTTTTTTTTTCAATATTTTTTCTCTCTCGTAAGTACTTAAAACAAATTTTAAATTTCAGTAGCAAATTGTTGCATTCATCGACATCGACAAGGACAACTAAAACTACAACTACAACAATGCAGTAATGCAGTAATGCTATTGTTGTTGCGGAGAACATTACGCGAAAGTGCTACCACGCTTTAGTGGTGAAACAGCAGCAAAAAAAATGAAATCTTAAAATTTTGAGAAAAAAGCACTTGCAGCAACAAATTCGTGATGTTATTGTTATTTTATTTTATCGCTGTTTTAAAATTTCTATTAATGCATTTAATTTTTGGGTTATTTTCTCAGGAGTTTCTTATCATTCTGAATAAGTACATATACATATACCCAGTAGCCAGCTATTCGCTAACTTTGAAGCTTTAGTTTTCGATTTTTCAACTTTCAGCTGTAAGTTTTGATTTTTAAGCTTTAAGCTTAAATTCAGGTTTTGAATTTTCAACTTTGATTTTTCCCTGCCTTGACTTATTATTTAAATTTAAAACCTATTCCAAATAGAATAAAAATACATAAATGGCATTTTCAAGTTCAAGGAGAAAGGAAGAGGCTGGAATTTTTAGGGTATTCAACCTCCGATATCTTCTACTTAAAGCTTTCTGTCTTGGCAGTTGCTGTTGTTGTTTTTGTTGTTGCTTTTGTTGTTCTTGTTGTTGTTATAGTAGTACTAAGCCCTGCTTAGCCGGCTTGTTCAGCTCACAGATCGTCTTCAAGCTCACTCAACGGGAGGCCCAGGAAAGAGGCAGCATTTTTTGGATAGTCCGGAGGAGCAAGGGGGTTAGTTGCTCCTTTAATATAACATAGGCAGGACGGATTGAAAATAGGGTTGGGCGATAAATATCGATATATCAATATATCGATATTTTTAAAATAGCAAAGCCGATAATATCGACGATATTTTGAATTACCGTGCATCGATAATCGATAATTTTTTGCCAATTCGTGCCAAATTCGATATTTTTCATAAATTTCTGATTCGCTTTGAATTTAACAATAGAAAAAAATTTTTTTTAAGTGGTATAACCATAATTTCATCGGTGCTTGAGTTTCCATTACTTTCTTCACCAATGATTCTTATATTTATGCTTCAAGATTCGTGGAATATCTATAGACCCATCCAACTTTAACAACAAATATCAAGTAAAATATAAGTCTCCGGCATGTTTGGATTTCAGTTTTGAGATCTGCGAGATCGGGAGTCGTGCTTTCTTAATGGAAAGCCGACGCTTTCGATATATTGATATATCGATGTTTTTCCACGGCATAAATCGATGTTTTCTTAAATATCGATATAATATATATCGATATATTTTTCCAATTTGCCCATCCCTAATTGAAACGAAGGTGGTGATGGCGTCTGTATGTATCGCCTTTAGGTCCTTCCTGTAAGCCGCTGGGTCTAATGGTTGTTTTGTATATTTTTCAACCTCTGGAGAGAGGACGAATAGATGGCTCCTTACGTGCCGTCGCGGAGGTTCTGGTTGTAACAGGTGGCTATTTGGATGGCCCCTGAAGTAGTATCCCAGGCATTCGCTGGTTTGATACGATGTAAAGTTGTCAACAAAATTATTTTATTTAATTAGTAAAAAAAAAATAAAACTTTTTCTTCCCGCCTAAACATTCCTACTTTTTGGTTTAGAATATTTTAATAATTTGCTACCGGGTATATATTGCATACCCGCATTCACACTATCCTAAATTTTTATTTTTGTAGTACCAACTGCGTGTACTTTTCTGTGTCCGATTCGAGACTCAGCGAGTGTCAGAAGGAGTCAATGTTGGTGAATGGTTCAACGTCATTGATTGTTCGTTGGCAATGGTGTTTCAATTACTCTGCTGCATGCCGTACGTACCCGTAGAATCACTGCTATATAAATTCACAAAAAAAGGTTTAAAAGTAGGCAAAAAATATTAAAAAAAAAGCAATAATAAAAAGTAAAAGAAGTAAAAATTAAATATCAATTCATTGGTAAAGCGTGCGCGGCTATTTTAGGTCTTTGTGTGCATTAGCGAAAGAGTCGGTGAAAGGATGCCACTATTGTGTTTTTTTTTGTTTTCGATATTCGTACTATTTTTTTTTTTCTTATTTTATTTAACCCTTCTGTTACATTCAAAAAAACTTACGCATGTGACATTAAGGTCACGGAATGACCTTACCTGTGTTTTTCATATATATCGATATGGAAGTATAATTTCAATGAAAATTTTCAAAATGTATTAGTTCAATTGCTTATTTATCGGTTTATACACTTATTTAAATGCATATACTTAATATATTTTTAATTTTTATGTTCAAGACCAAAGATTGTGGAAAGGGTAACTCTGTACGATTTTGTCCATACATTGGTTTGTCTTTTGTATGCATATGTTTCAACAACTTGTCAGTTGTATGCACTTCTGATTTTGTAGAATTATAGAAGCTGTTTCGGTAAATTATATTTTCTATTGTGGTCCTACCACTATTCTGCCTAATCGGCTACGTTGACCACTCAATATTTCTATCTGTGGAATAATACACGGGAGTGGGTACTACCTTCATTTTCCAATACAAGGTCATTTCATTCGTCGTTATCACTTCCTGCATATTCGTAAGAAGAACCATCGGGCTCAAACTAATCGACTATATTGTCTTCGCCCTCAACTTCACTACACTCATCAACATCCACATCATTATCAATGATATACTCTATTTGGCTTTGTGTCAGGCGATTGGCTCTAAACCATACATATATTAATCTGCAAATATATCACAAATAATAAAATATTGGAGTTAAAATACTTGCCGAAGCTTTCACTCTTTCATTTTTATACGAAATTAATAAAAATCAGCTTTTGCGCACAAAATAACAATGACGGTCACTGAATGACCTGAAGGGGCGCACACGTAACTCTTGATGTTACCACTTGTTTGATAATGCAAAATCCTTCTTTTTATGCTTTTGCGAAAGGATTTTCCTCAATACAGAAATACATTGAGGGAAATTCTAAAATTTTGTTCATATTAGCATTTATAAGAAAATTAAGCAAAAAAAGGTCATCAAATGACCTAAATGTAACAGAAGGGTTAAGAGTGTTGTAAGTGGTATATAGCAGTTCTGGCATACGTTTGTAATAGTCGCAGTAATCGTTTTTCGCTATTATTGTTTTTGTTCTATTGTCTTTTAGCTAGTTACACTGCCATTTCAGCGTTTGGGTATTTTTGTCTTTTTTTTAACTTTGCTTTAACTGCACAGTTGTTTAACAAATTTTATGCGTTACATTAACATAAAACAAATTATTCCAACGTGACTTCACCATAAATGCTGCAGCAACTATGATTACCACTGCTAAGTGATTTTTTCTATTAGATTTTTTTCTTTGCGCACTTTATTTACTATTTAAACAAACAGACTTTATTTAAACTATTTTACTTGCAAACGAAGACGCGTGAGTAGGTTTACATTTTTTTAAAAGTAAAATATAAAATTCAATCTGAGCAAATGACTAGGTGCATCGTCGTAGAATGCTACCCGTTGCCGTACGAATTTACAAGAAATAGCTTCTGCAGCATCTCAACCTTATTGCATCCTTCCATCCATGTATTGTCATAGCATCCCAAACACAAGTTTGCACCTCTATTTAGCTTACCTACAAGCACCTTTTCAAACTTTACTCTCTAAGACACTACAGCTATGAGACAATCTGTATGTATGCAGAGAAGCACACGCAAACCCTAAAGTGAAACTCGGAATCGTCGAAGTAGATGATATTAAATTATTTAGATGGGCCAAGTAGGTAACTTAAGGTTCGCCTTTAGAATACTTCTCTTGTTTAGGTGAGTTTTGAGTGCCTGTCGCGATTGTGGCACACTTAGTCCAATGTATAACTAGACCCTTTGTGATACCACGAGAACTTCTTTACTTCTCCTTACTGAACCAATTTTAATGCCCGATGAAGCGTGCTTTCCTATGAGGCAGTGTCCCATGATCTCTTCCAGATATCTGTATTTATATCTTCTTAGGGTGCATAGCTGATGATATCTCTTTTCATGATGTTTTGTTTTGGTATTATACAAACTGGGTTTTATTGCCATCTGCCACTTGCTAGTTTATATATGTGCTTGCATGAGGCAGATGGCATACCTATGCTTTCTTTGTCAGGAAAACCCTGCTCAATAGTGCCTTGTCTTACTAATTCATCTGCCTTACAATTTCCATTGATATCATTGTGTCCCGCGACCCACACGCGATGAAAACAGGTCTGATTAGCCACCTCCTGTAGAGATCGGCTACAGTCTAGTGCTAGTTCCAGAGTTGAATGAGTGGAAGCCAAGAGATTTATTAGTTGCTGCTTGGCTGTTGCTGAAGATGAATCCCTGAATCCCTGTGGATCCGTTCATGTCCTACACGGTTAACAGCTTCCTGAAACTTTAGCCTGGTGAGCGCCGCAGTGATCTGGTAGCCGGATAGATAGCTACAGATTCAAGTATTTTGAGAAGACTGCGCTTCCAACTTTGTTGTGCAATTTCGAGCCGTCGGTATATATGGAAACGCTACTTTGGAGTGGGTAGCACTGATTTTGGCTCTCCCATTTATCCCTTTTTGGAAATCTTTTTTTCGAAGTTGCTGCCTGAAACTATTGTAATAGTACAAGCGTCCGTATTTCCGGGTAGAAAGCTTAAATTTTTAAAAATCCTGCGTGAGTGTTCTGCGGCTTTTGTGAGCCACACCGATAGCTCTCTTAGAAGTAGGGCTGACTTAGCCGCCACTTGAAAATAATTAGAAACATTTTTGGATAGCTTTCTAAAGAAATGTATTACTTGTTTGCTTTGATTCTATAACCTTTCGCCACGTTAATGGATCGGAAACTATTCCGTTTAAAATAGACCAAAACTTAAATTTTTGAACATTTATCAGTGAAAAATTTATCATAACTTGACAAAATGAGCACATCGATTTGTAATTTTGCACTTGTGACAAAAACTAATTTGAAATAGTTGACTCATTTTTCTTGAATCGAAATTTGGTAAACTTAAAATTTCAACCAAAACTTTAGACTTTCTAGCTACTCTCATTTAAAATACACTTGCAACGCTTGTAGCATCAATAAATATATCAAGAACAATGCAGTAAAGCAAATATGCAGCAACAAAAACAATTACAACCACTCACACACGCTCGTATCCGCATGTACCGCCAAACCTTTGACAGTGCTTTAAATATTCGCAGTTGGTATGGGTAGTCTTTACAGCCTCAGCAGTCTGAAATCAGCCCAAGAGCAGTTGTCGCAACAGTTGGGCCTCCCGCTGCTGGGCCACCACTGCGTTTTCTGTCAAAATGCGCGACTGGATCTTTATTGTTTTTCTGTGTTTTTGTCGCACTACACACAACACATTGATGACAGCCATAATTCTTTTCACGCCACACACAACAACAAAAAAATTTGGTATTTACGTCAGAGGCTCAACAAAACACTGGTTAAGGAGCGGGCATTGTTGGAGTATTGCTGACTGAAATGAAAATTCACATAAAATGCGATTTGGATCAATGAAATTGGGGGAAAAAGCAAGCAAGAAAAATAAAAATAAAACAGAATATAAAACTTAAAAAAAGATTTAGAAAAAAAAACAAAAATTGCAATGGTTAGAAGCAAGGAGCGAAAGAAATGTGATTTCTATTGGCGAAGGGTCTTGCAGTAGAACCGAACTATGGCCACTCTAAAGATAAGGAAATGTACATATATGTATCTGCTAGTCACTGAAATCTGTAATCTGACAGGCTTAGCTGGACTTGATTGAAATGTTCGGACATTGTTTTGAACAGCCTTGAAATCCCGCGAAGAGCAACCATTGTCTACTTTGCGCTAAGTAGACAATTAAGAAGTAAACTCTACAAGTCGCTCATCATTCCTGGTATTTATCTATATGACACAGAAGCACGAACGATGAGGTGATACTTGGAGTATTCGAGAGAAAGGTTCTTTAGAAGATTTATGGACCCTTAAGCGTTGGCGACGGCGATGATGTGCTGTTCGAATTTTACACAGATATCGACATAATTCAGCGAATTATGAATGGCTAGGGCACGTTATACAAATGATTGAAGATGATTCGAAGAAGAAGATGAAGAAGAAGAAGAAGATTATGAAGATGATGAAGAAGAAGGTGAAGAAGAAGACGAAGAAGAAGATGAAGAAGAAGATGAAGCAGAAGTTGAAGAAAAATAATAAGAAGAATAATAATAATAGAAAACAGGTGAGAGCGCGGCTGTCTTCGGCCGTACCGAAGACTTCATACCTTTCATGAATGGGGAAATGAAAAGTTGCATAGTCTGAAATTGTTTAATTTATACTTTCAATTCTGTGAGTTATTTATGCAAAGATTCAATAGAAAACAAGTAAAAGCGCGGCTGTCTTCGGCCGTACCGAAGACTTCATACCTTTCATGAGTGGGGAAATGAATGTATGTACATAGCCGGATTAAGTTTAATTTATAATTTTAATTCTGTGGGTTATTTATGGAAAGATTTATTAGAAAAAATGGTGTCTTGGCTATTTAAATGTCCATATCTGAACAATCGGTTGTATGGGAGCTATATGTTATAATGGTCCGATCTTGACAATTTTCGGTAACCCCGTTTGGGCCCATATGGGTACAAATACTTCAAAATTTCACGCCGTTAGCTGTTAAAATGGAGGAGTTATACACCAAAATGTCCATATCTGAACAATCGGTTGTAGGGGAGCTATATGTTATATTGGTCCGATCTTGACAATTTTCGGTAACCCTGTTTGGGCCCATATGGGTACAAATACTTCAAAATTTCACGCCGTTAGCTGTTAAAATGGAGGAGTTATACACCAAAATGTCCATATCTGAACAATCGGTTGTAGGGGAGCTATAGGTTATAGTGGTCCGATCTTAACAATTTTCGGCAATCCCGTTTGGGTCCATATGGGTACAAATACTTCAAAATTTCAGGCCGTTAGCTGTTAAAATGGAGGAGTTATACACCAAAATGTGTATATCTGAATACTCGGATGTTGTGGAACTATATGTTATAGTGGTCCGATCTTGACAATTTTCGGTAACCTTGTTTGGGCCAAAATGGGTACGTCTACTTCAAAGTTTCATGTCCTTAGCTGTTTAAATGGGGAAGTTATGCACAAATTACATCCAAAAATTTCATGTATATCTGAATAATCGGTTGTTTTCTATATGTTATAGTGGTCCGATTCGGGCGGTTCCGACAAATGATCAGCTGCATATAACAACATACCTGCATTCCGAATTTCATTCAGATATCTCAAAAACTGAGGGACTAGTTTGCGTTCACACCGACGGACGGACGGACAGACGGACAGACGGACATGGCTTAATCGACTCAGCTCGTGATTCTGATCATATCGGTATATATTTTGGTGGGTCCCCCACGCTTCCTTCTGGTACTTTCGACAAAAAATTTTTGGCACTAAGTTATAATACCATTTCATTCTCATGAAAGGTATAAAAAGTTCCGATCTGAAGAATTCTCCGTAACATTATTAAGGTCAATATGAGGACAAATACTACAAAGTTTCATGTCCTTAACTCTTTACATGGAAAAACTATACCCCAAAATGTCCATATCTGAAGAATCGGTTGTATGGCAGCTTTATGTTATAGTGGTCCGATTCGGCCGATTCCGACAAATGATCAGCTTCTCCTAAATATACATTCACATTCCGCATTTTAAGAAGATGTCTCAAAAACTGAGGGACTAGTTTGCGATCAAACAGACAGACAGACAGACAGACAGACGGACATGGCTTAATCGACTCAGCTCATGATCCTGATCATATTGGTATATATTTTGGTAGGTCTGCCACGCCTCCTCCTGGTACTTTCGCCATTCGTGTTTCGGCGCAAAGTTATAATACCATTTCATTCCCATGAAAGGTATAAAGAAGGATAATATAAGGAAGAAGATCAATATGTAAATTTGAACACAATCACCTCAACCAAATTTATATGCCTAAAAACTTTCAGAACAACAATTTTGCACGTTCCTTGATTTGCAGGCGATACAGGGATAAACATAAATTTTGCGAAAAAAATGTGGCAGCAAAAGTGTCGTGTGTGGCTTTTTACGCCGAATTGGCACAGTGGTAGGTTGATGTGTCCACAGCAAACAGTAACATCAACACGAAAAACAATAAAAACGAAAACAACAACAACAACAACAGCATTTGCAATAATGTCAAATCTTTTATCAGCAATCATAACAAACATTATTTGTGATATTTAGTGCAACTACGCGCAAAATGCAACTCGTCCCGCTTTCCACACTCAAAACTTCCCTCCATTTCAGCATCACTGTGTGACGGCAACACATGTGGTCACGCCATATCACAACATACGCTCATTCGCGCTGTTAACAAAACAATAGCAACACACAACAAATATTGCATGGCATGCTGGGCAGCAGAAGGTAACAGCAAGCTTTTGACTCAGCAGTCACACTCATCACTTACAAACAGACATATAGACATACATACACACATACAGACAGACATACATAAATATACACAGACATACTTATGTACATAGATGCAACAATAGCAATAATAATAGCAGAAGAAATAAAAGCAAAAGCGATCAGTTTTTGGAGCGAAATCATGTGAAAATGATCACATTGTTGTGCATGATTGTTGGCATCGCTATCTGACAGTTGTGTTAGACAAGTGGACGGACGTTCGTGCGCAGGCGGTTACTCTGTAGCTTTATAAATACCTATCTAGATAATGAATTGTGTATATATATGTATATGTGTGTATACTATGTAACATATCTAATGATGATGGTTGATCTAGAAAGTCTCCCACGATAGTTGCTACAATTTACAGCTTCTCTAAAAAAGCTGCAATCCAAATGTATTCCACTCGACTTAGAATTAAGTGCACTATTTAGATATATATACTATTGTATGTATATGTATATTGTATGTATATGTATGTATGTATAGCTACTATGCCCAAGGTCATCATTAAGTTAAGGCAACCTGAGGTATTGAGAAGCAAGGAGCAATTCTAAATCTCTCTGATGAAACATAAAACAAACACCTCCAAAGATATATAAATTTCATAAATCTATGGTCACCGTAATTGTACACTCAGGGAAAAACAGCATCTTAAAATCAAAAATAAAATTTTTGTTTTCATAATGCACGTTTTAAACCAAACCATTTTTATTTTAACAATGAAAATTTTTAAATTAAAAAAGAAATTTTTGAATTAAGAATGAAATTTTTAAAGTAAAAATGCATTTTCGATTTAAAAAGAAACATACTTAAATTAAAAATGAATGTTGATTCAAAAACTCGCTCTTTGTTCAACATTTCTTTGTGAGAAAATATTTTTTTTTGTGAGAAATCTAACAAAAACAATAATGAGAATCGATTTTTTTAAAATTTTGTTTTTACAATGATTCATATAATTCATGGATTCTTTTTTAGGAAATGGGAAGTATAAATAGGTTACTACAATTCTATATAATGTTTAATGTGATGGCGTTGGATTGAATTTCAGGTTGATGTCATGGTTCGAAGAAAAAGGAGAATAAGGAGAATGTGAAATGTGAAATAAAGATAGCAAAACCGTTAAGGCGAAGTAGAAAAGAAGAGCAGAACAAGCGGGGGCTATATTTTTGTAGTTGGGAACCGGATTGAGAGAAGATGAAGAGAATGCCGTTGGGTAAAATTTCGAATCCGGAAGAGAAAATAATATAGAGAACATTGCTGCGTTTTTTTTCTCATAGTGCTTAAAATAAAAATAAACATTTTTAAATTTAAAATGTTTTTTCTTTATTTAAAAATTTTACAATGAACATTTTTAAAATAAAAATGTTGGTATTTACATCACTTTTAAATACGTTTTTGCCCATTTTAAGCACGTTTTCATACGTTTTCGTAACTTTTTCCCTGAGTGTAGGAGGTACAAACTAATCTAAAATGTTTCTTGTCAACAAAAAATTTAATTAATTTAAAACAGGGCTGCTCACCTCATAGGCAATCAAAGCACAATTGTTTTTGTTTTGTTCCGAATCATAGGCACAGATACATATTTTCACTTCAAATATGAAAATAAAATTTTCTGAGCACTCTCATAAGCACTCAGATATAAAAAAAATTTATATGTATGTGCCTATGATTCATATTGAACGTGCAGAGCAAAGGCAGTTTGTACAGGAGCTCGAACACTGCCGTAAGAAATCGAAATTTACAATAACAAATATGTAATATGTAAAAATTAAAAAAATGAAAGCACTGTAAAAAATTTGTATTAAAAAAATTCCATATAAAAAATTAAAAAAATTTGTATGTATGTGATACTACCATTTGAAAATAAATTCTAAAATAATATTTTGTTGGAATTCATAAAAAAATTTAAATGAGGAAAAAAATTATTCAGTGCATATACAAAATTTGTAGATGTATTGAGTTTTGTACTTTCAATACGAAAGCGTTGAGCAGCCCTGATTTAAAATATGTATGTTATAAAAAAAACAATACCATCTGCAATTTTCTAAACTCATTCACATCCGTTCGCATTTGATACGTTTTAGAAAAAAGTCAATTTCTAATATCTAAGCCAATTAAGTTGATTTTATTTAAATTAACACTGCCATTGTTGTTATTGTTTTTTATTGCTCTTCTTCTTGTTATTATATTTGTAAGCTGTCAACACATTTCCTTCATGTGTAACAGAACAGCGTTTCCAGCCAAAACTGGAGATCATTGTCTAGCTTCCTTGTTTGAGTGATTTGAGTGATCGTAAAATTGAACGAAATCACGCAGATGCTGTGATTTGTAGGTCTTTCACAAAATATCTTCCATTCGTAAGCTCAGTTGCGTGTGCTTTTTTTTTACAACACCGAAATGTAATCAAAGTGCGGTAGCAATACTGCTGTGAATGTGGGAACAACTGTGAGAAAATGTGTTTTAAAATGTTTCATTGAGTGCAAATGCGAATGCAACTATTAAGTACTAATAAAAGAGTTTAAATTTAATACTTATTTAGATTCCAGGTAGAACATGAGATCAGTACTCGGTTAATAAAGGAGCGTTACCTTGCAGGTAAGTGATTATTCCCTAAACTGACAAAGAGAGTAGTGGGGGAGTTTTGTTAAATATTTTTATATTTAGGGAATATTTCATCCCCATATCGAACAGTAACCTCCTGATCTACACATTTTTCAGTTTAAGTTCAGAAAGTTACAATTGAAGTTCAGAATTTCCAAATGAATTTCCATTGTAATTTTCTGAAATTCAACTGTAACTTTCTGAACTTCAATTGCAAATTCTGAACTTCAATTGTAATTTTCTGAACTTCAATTGGAAACTCTGAACTTCAATTGTAACTTTCTGAACTTAAACTGGAAAAGATGTAGCAATAAAAGATAAATGGTATCTTTTTTGTTGTTCGCTTTTCCGACAGGCTAGGATTGCGATGTATTGTGGAACGAATTTCCATCATCCCTTGTCAAGTTTCATTTGGTTATAAACCGGTTTCGAAGCAAGATACAGAAGATGGCACATAGCCGAAACCGGTTTATAACCAAATCAAACTTGACAAGGGATGACGGAAATTCGTTCCACAATACATAAATGGTATCTTCTGAACTAAATTGATCACTTTACTTATATACCAAGAAGAAAGTTATGCTGATCAAGAGGCTTTTTTATAGCAGGACGAAGCATCGAAAGCCGAATATTGTGAGACTGCAACTCGTAAACCTAACATACTCCCGCCAGAGGCCACTTCTACAGAACTACCGGACAATTTCCTATTACTTTGTAGGAGGGCGAATGGACTAAAAGTCTTATACAACGGACAAGACAACTAACGCCTAACTTTGTCAGTGCATGTCGGTTGTGCTAATATTCATGCCGCGTCGCTAACTGCCTCCCACTGACACATAAGTGCAGTCAAGTTTTCCACCGAAACTCTACACCTTTTTCAGTTTAAATTCAGAAAGTTCCAATTGATATTCAGAAAATTACAATTGAAATTCAGAATTTCCATTTGAAATTCAGAAAGTTACAATTTAAATTCAGAATCTCCATATGAAATTCAGAAAATTGCATTTGAAATTCAGAAAATTCCATTTGAAATTCAGAAAATTACAATTCAAATTCAGAAAACTTTTTTGTACTGGGAGGAAGGTTTCTGAATTTCAAATGTAATATTCTGAATTTCAAATGGAATTTTTTGAATTTCAAATGTAACTTTCTGAATTTCAATTGTAATTTTCTGAATTTCAAATGCAATTTTCTGAATTTCAAATGGAAATTCTGAATTTCAATTGTAATTTTCTGAATTTCAAATGGAAATTCTGAATATCAATTGGAACTTTCTGAATTTAAACTGAAAAAGGTGTAGTCCGTCTCCGTGATTTCCCTCAGTTGTGATCGCACAACGGAGAAACGAAGGCAGTGAAAAAATACGTGTTCTGCGGACACTACAACACCGGGATCTAGAGGACAGAAAGGACTATCGTTGCACTTGAATCTGTAGAGGTACGCCCTAAAGCACCCATTTCCGCAAAGGAACTGAGTAAGGTGGAAATTGAGGTCTCCTTGATTTCTATTTACCCAATTGTTCAACTGTCCATCGACCTTTAAATGAGGTTTGCCAGCGTCCCTGCCACAATATACGACTTTTATGACCTTCTTCGCTCTCTCTGCAAAAGCTTTTAGAATAAAATGCACCTTGAAAACGTTTAAATATTTCCTTTATACAAATCTGTATTATTAATACGCTAACATAAATTTTGCTCCATCTTCTCCGTCGAAACTACTGAACCGATTTTAAAACTAAGCACACCATTATAAAGGTATTGCTCTCAAATAGAACTGCGCCAATTTTCATGAAAATTGGTTGGAAAATGCGTCCACAATCGTCGTTGGAAAATTGCCGTGTGGTTGTTGTTGCATGCTTTTGAGCACAACAGATGCGCATGCATAGGTGATTTTGTTTGGCTGGAAGTGGTGTGTAGTTTCAAAGAAGTAGAAACATAAAAAAGTAGCAAAAGCACTACAACAAAAACACAAAGTCAAGTAATTAGGAGGATAAGACAAAGTCAAGTAGTTAGGAGGCTCGACAACTTGTACTATGCCATGTACGCTGATGACATAGGTGTATTTTATTCACATTCTTGTGCTTCCGATATAGAGGACAAAATGCAATGTGCTATAAACAGCCTCACAAATTATTTTCATCGGTGGAAATTAAAGCTCAACGTAGGTAAAACGCAGGCCATCTTTTTTACAAAAAAGAGAAGTACTCGCAAGCTACCAAGCAGATGTCTTAAAATCGATGGTCAAGATATACAATGGTCGAATACCGTTAAGTATTTAGGGGTAGTGCTTGACAAAAAGTTAACTTTTCGTGACCATATACATTACATTAATAACAAATTTAATTGTGCAATTAAAATGTTATATTCAATAATTAATAGGAAGTCGGATCTGAGCAGAGACAATAAAACAATTATCTGTAAATTTATTTTTCAGTCCATCATTCTATACGCATGTCCTGTGTGGGGAATTTGTGCCAAAACGCATATTAAGATATTGCAAAAAAGGCAAAATAAACTTCTAAGAATGATGCTCAATTCACCTTGGGATTATTCTACCAAACGTTTACACAGTGAAACAAAAGTTGAAATAATATCATTGCGAATACAAGATCTTAACGAAAAGTTTAAAAGGAAATGTAGTTATTCGGATAACAGACTAATATTAGACTTACTTATGCCTCAGACACATATGTGGTATGAATATTATAATATCAATACTATGATTTGTCTTTACTATGAAAATTTTCAATTAAACTACAATATGAGAGTGACACATATGTGGTATAGATCGTAATATTTCTACTATACTACGATGTGTGTCTCTAGCATTAGAGATAGTTAAACAATAACTGAACGTCTAATAAGGGTTTTTCTAGTAGTTTTTCTCCCTTATCTCATATTTTATATACACAAAACGGCTCTAGATTATAGATTATTTAAGAATTAAGGTATTTTAAGCCATATTCTGTATGAACCTCAAAAGATTTTATTGTAATATTCCTCTTTTACTATTTAAATAAAGATAAAGAAAAGGAGCAGCATCAACAGGAACAACAATAAAATAGTAACAGTGACAATAACAACAAACAATTATACAAAAACTATAGTTGCACCTTAGTTATAAGAAAACATCTAGAAAACTGTCGAATTTCGACAGTAGGCAGCACTCTAGTTAATATTATTTGGGAAAGGGTACCAAAATTCATGTGGAGCTGATTATTTCAGTTACCTTGGTGATATCACACAAATGGAATTTAAAATAATTCTGAGCTTTGCGGAAATCACGCAATAATTGGAACATAATTTATTCGTACACATTTAATACACAAAAGCAGGAAAGAGAACAGAAACTTTTTGACTGACTTCTTTTCTGCCAAACTAGTTAAATCAACATTTGAGGCCAGTGACTGACTGCCTGTTGGAGCAATTTTGAAATTCCGCTCACCTCTGACGTGCCATATAAAACACGCGCAACGTGCTACAATATTAAAAAAAAACTGGCCAATAGCTCTAAAAAATGGTATTGATATATTTATAAAAGTGTTGTTGCTAACGTTGTTATTATTTAGTAGTAAAAAGGCATAGCTATTTTTTTTTTAATTTTATTTCTTTTATTTTATAACTTCCTTTTCTACACAGCAACACTGAACTTTTTTTGCTTGCTACCAGCACCATATTTGTGTCCAAAAAAAAAATTATTTAAATATAAAGAGCGACAAAAAAATTGTTTAACTGCTTTGAATGAACAATAAATAAAATCATAAAATAATTCCACACGAAACTAAAGTAAATCATTTTTTAATTTATTATCACCACATGTGCGATGGACGACCCAACAACGACCATAAGAAGTGCATATTTTATTACGTGTATATGTGTGTGTTTGTATGTAGATAAAGAGCGAATAGAGTTGAGTTGAGTTGAGTTGGCCTGCTTGCCTGCCTGCCACACGGCATAAATAGCATTTAAATATGTTTGTGCTGAACTCCCCAAACTGTTTTTGGGTATCTAAGTATTTTGTATGCCAAACGCATTGCATTTTTAAGATCCATAATTGGTTCTACTGCGGTTACGCACTCCAAATAAAGATTTGTGGATACTTATATTCGTATGTACCCAGTGGCGAACTGATCAGATTTAAATTTTAAAACAAGCACCGGCAAAAATGGCTCACACGAGCAAATGAGAAGCAAATCGCTCTGCACTCACCAACACAAGCTCTCTAACAATTTTGCCGTACTCTGTTTTAAAATAAATTTTTGGTATTCTCTCGCGCATCTCAAAGCTAACAGTGTCTTTTACCCAAAATTTTATAATGAGGATGATAGAATTTTTGTATGGTTACTTGCAATAATGCAGCATTTTGTTGTTGTTTTTGTTGCAGCAGTACTAGCCTCACTCAGTGGGAGGCCCAGGAAAGTTCCTTGCTTTGGGCTAGTCCATAATCACAGTGATTCCAAGTGGTGTGTGTTTTGAAGGGCATGTGAAGAGATGCCGTGTGTCATGCGGCATCTCTCCACATGCTAGACAATGTTATACTGGGATTAAACATGGTCCTATAGGATTTGAGTTTGCTGCATTAACCTGATTTTAGTTGTGCTTGGTTTACTCCGAATTCCCTGGGCAACTCTAACTCGTTTTCTGCAACTGGGGGCGGCTGATCTCTTATAACAATGTAGGACGGACGAAAATGTAGTTGGAAACAGTACCGTTTTGTATATTGTTCGAGGCCTGTCTATGTGTTGCTGGATATAGTCGTTGTTTAATATATTTATTGAACTTCTTGGAGAGGTTCAGGAAGTGATTCCTAACGTTCCGGGGGCGGATCGGGTTAGGTGATTTTATATTTCGGGTGACATCGGCGTTGGCATACTAGAAGGAACTGTTTACTTAGCACCAGTTGTGTTCCTTAACTAAGTCCAAAGGTGTAGGTAATGTGTCGCCGGAACATGAGACATCCTGATGCAGTCCTTACCTTATAGCAGCATTTTAGCTGGTCTGGAGCTTTCTTCATTGCCTGCTGCAAGCCCCGGCGATCATACTGGCGATGCATAGTATTTGACCATCCGGCCCATAGCTTTGTAAGTGGCGTTCAAGGTTTCTATGTATTTTCCCTGAGTGCTGCCGGCTAGCCATTTGAGGATTTTGTTACGACTTTGGATCTTGTTCGCAATCGCGGTCGTATGCGCGGAGAAGGAGCCAAGACTGTCGAAGGTAACACAAACAAGTCTTTTTTGGTTTGTTTACGGTAAGGATAGGTTTGTATATTTCCTATCCATATGTCTAACTCCAGTCCTACCCCCTTGGTACATTTTTTATCTTCCCTACTGTCTTTTAGGCATTGCCTTCGAAGAGAAGTTTTTCTACTGCGCAGGGCAACAGTTGAATTGTGAATGTGCTCGTGATCGAATAGGCTCGAATGGAAATGCGGGCAAGGCGTAAAGCAAAGCGCCAGTTTTGTCAACGAAAAATATAGTTTTTGTGGTGGAAGGATTTAGATTTTTTAGTTTTATACCCTGTAGTGCAGTTTCAAATATGCACTTCTAACAGTCTTCCAGCAAATTATAAAAGCAGCTGCCAACGCATATTAATTTTTTTGATAAGCTTTTCATGCCGATTCGCTATGCCGAAGAAAATATAGCAATGGCAGCACTGTGTTGGAATGTGCCAGACGAACTTATTGCTGGGTAGTTACAATAAGGAACGAGTCAAATTGAGAATCGCTGCCGGACTTCTAACATCTCACTGTAGACTCAAAGGCTATATGCACGAATTTGGCATTTGCTCAAGCAGTTTGTGCCGATTCCATGATATGGAAGATGAGACCGCTGAGCAAATTCTCCTCGAATGCGCAGTCATTCCTATTAGTGGGCAGAGAACACTCGGGCAACATCAGCTCGAGAGCAGACACATACCTACCCTAAGGCCGGACCGCAATACTCTATCTTGTGTAAGAGATTGGTCTGTGGTCCTATAATGAGTTGTAGGGCACAATAGACCCATAGGTTGCAGTTCGTATCAATATCCACGTTTATATCTATATGTCGCTATTCATGCAATCGTAACTCTCTGCTGGGTATTTAATCCACAAACAAATTTTTAGTTTTTTTTTTTCCGGCAGCACAGCAGGGTGCTTAATAATAACCAGCGCTGCTCCAATAGCGCTGAAAGGAATAGTAGTAAGTAGTCTATCAATCAAGCGACCAGAGTCCAGCCAGCCAACGTGACAATTGTTGCGACAAAAACAGTCAAGACTATTATGGATAACACTTTAACCTAAACAAATACAGAGCAATTGGCGAGCGGACAGCGGACAACGAACAACGAACAAAAGCCAACGAACGCGTCCGGACGTAGTCAAGCAGGCAGTCAGTGCAGAGCGAGAGCCAATGACCTGTTACACATCCAAATTTGTTCGCTGTTATAAACGAAATGACGTGCTTCTGGACGCTCTACTGCCATAATTATCTACACACAAAGCGCGTCAGAAGTAGCCACAAACATACTTACGTACATAGGTACATATAAATATTTTATGCGCAACAATTAATAATAATAATAATAATAATAATAACCCACGCCCTCCAATCCCGCCCGACCGCACGAGATTTTGATTTTAAATTTTCTTTTTAGTTATTAAAAACGATTTCAGTTTATTTGTTTATAAATTTTATATACATTCGCGCCCCATTTTTTCTTCCAGCACGTACTTATTGAGTTGAATTTCGTTGCTGGCCGCACAAAGAGCATTGTGAGCTTTTGCGCACGCGCACATTTACACCAAAAATGGCAATTTGATTGACTGGCTGGAACCAAAAATATATCTATATGTATGCTGTTATTAAGTAGTATTTTGGGTTTGATAATGATTAAAACTATTATAAATTATGATATTTACAAATCATTGTTTGGCTGATCCATTGTACGTGAATGGCATGTGAAGTTGCAATATGTGTACCTACAGTGTGCTACGGCGAATCAGGTTGATGGAGAGTAGGTGTTCTGTTTGATGTCCCTGGCGATTCAAAACATAATTGTATAACGTTGTTTTAACTTCATAACCATTTAAGCTAAACTTTTATAACCACCCAACTGATATTTGTGCCAAAAATGAGATTTGAATTCCTGACACGCAGCCCAGATCTACGACTTCCGAGCCAAAAGGACATTAGAAGGAAATATAGAGCTTTTGGTAAGGATCGATGGGCATTAGAAGCAAATAGTCAGCAATCCAACGTTTTAGTGTGGATCAGTAGAGCTGGTTGTTAGGACATCATTGCTGACAAATATCATTTTTTCCACAAATGTCGATTAGGCGGTTATGAATGTTTCACTTAGGCGGTTATGAAGTTTAAACGCTGATATCTAATATGCAGTGTCCAAATTTTTGTTCTCATTTAACATAAACTAAATCACGTCACAAATTTTTGATGTTTTACGAAATAAATTGCAGTAATGTTATGATGGCTTTGCGGTTTGCAAATGGGCAATTGGGGTTATTGCCAAATTAGACATTTGGGTAATCAATATTAGCAGGTAATAAATTTATTTAATTTGCTATTTTGCTATAATGTAGAGCTTGTTAACATGCTTTTTGGGTTCAACGTTGGTATTTCTGAATTTAGCCTCATTGACCTCAATGAATATAGTATTAATGATTAGACATACTTTTCTAGAAAACGCAAGCTCATTCAATTACTTCTCCGCAGACAGATCTCATACACAAAATTGAGTATTGCGTTTAGCCTTAGGATTAGCTGATATTGTCCAACTGTCCTCTGTCTTCTTCTAGATATAGCAGCGCATTCGAGAGAATGTGCTCAGCGGTGTCAGATTCGGCACAAACTGCTTAAGTAAATGCCATATGAATCTGTAGTGACCCATTAAAAGTCCGTTCACGATTCTCATTTTGATTTTCGGGAGGTCCATCATCGCTTTTAAGCGTTTCTTATTGTACATCCCCTGGCAAAATCTTCGCCTGGCACATTGCAGCAAATTATTACCAGTGCTGCTTTCTAATTATATTTGCCTCAATCCTGAGTTCTTCTCGTATCGTATGTGGTCCTATAATATAGATCGGCAAAAGTGTTCCGCACGGGCAAATAAGAAATTTCACATACATTTTAGTCAAGCTCATTGATCCTATTTGATTTGCCGCCGCTTCCTCTCTGGTAAAGCCTTCAGCTATCCCTCTTTGGCAAAGCCATCAGCTATCTCATTTCCTGGTACTCTTCTGTGAACAGGAACCCAGACCAGAAGTAATGAGTTCCTGGCGCCAAGTTTGTTAAGATTTTCTATGCACTCTTGGACTAGCGAGTAGCTAATCTCATAGCATGCTAATGCCCTGAGTGCCGCTTGGCTACCGCTCAATATCGTGATAGTCTCACCAAAGTATACTCTCCCCAAGTTTAACTTTACACACGGACTAATGGCATATACTTCCGCCTGCAAATGCTCGGAAAACGCCCCAGAGGTAAGGATACCCTGCACTCGGGCCCTAGAAGCCAGCACCACTACCTTCTGATGTTTTCGAGCCGTCAGCGTATCATACCATCGGATTGTTGCTTAAAATGTCCTACAATCTGGAGTCCTTCCAAGTTGATTTTTCCCCGAGCTCGTGCCTAACCGTTTCTCAATTTGAATGCACTTAATCACGTCATCTCTAGGAAGCAGAGTGTTTGGTAGTTTTTCTCCCAGCCTCGTCATGCCTTGAGATGATATGACATTTCCTCGTCCACTTGCTTTCCTTGCTATGTTTAGAAGTGTGCGCTTTACTGTTTGCTCTATGAAAATATATAGTGGGGTTAGCTCGAATAGCACTTCCCTATGAAGTCTTAAATATTTTTAAAGTTGAAAAGCGAATAACTTTTGCTTAACTAGATTCCATTACTAATTTTTGTCGACAAAAGCAATGTGTTGGAGAACAAGTATTGAATACAGCCGATAATGCTGATTAGATTTCTATGTGAAATTTTTAACCATTCCAAAAGCCATAGGCTTGTTTATCAAAGAAGAATTCCGCTTCATCGTTCTTTTCTATTTGAATTCGTCAACGGGCATTCATTTCACCAAACTACATCTATGTATTAATCGTACATTTGAACAAATTCTCCAAAAACGTTAGTCAACTGTCTAAACCAAGCAGGCACGTTTTAACAGTAAAACATTAATAAATGACGTTTTATGGTTAGTCAATAAGGTAATAGGCACCCTCAACTATTTCCATACACACAAATAAGTAAGAGAACTGTTAACGAATAAAAGGCAACAAAAATAAAAATAAAACAAATACGCCAAAGCAATAAATAATTTTGAGCGTACAACTAAAGTTTAGTATATAACATTAACCCAAATTAAATGCTAAACGTTATGAATTTTTATGTAAGTATTTAAAAAAAAAAAGTTTCACTTGTGCTGCTTATCTTACAAAAAAAAAAATATGAAATGATACTAAAAATGCAGCACTTGAAAAATATAACTAATACTCTGAAAAAAATACCCGTAGTTAACTCAACAACTTTCCGTTGTTGAATCTCCGTCTTTGATTCAACAGCAAAAGTATTTGTTATAACGGCAAAGTTTTTGATTCAACAACTTTCCATAGTTAATTCAAAGACGGGCGTTTTTGATTCAAGAACTCCCTTGCTGTTGAAAAATTTTGAAGTAAATAAAAAATAGAAAATTTTTTTTTCAAACTCGTTCAATTAATTTAAATTTTCGGGAAAGATATATATATGTACATATATGCAATATATAATTACAAATAAAGGTAAGTCACAATAATGATATTATTTATATATTATTATAATATATTAAAATTATATGTACATATATATATACGTTGAAAAATTTATTTTGTATTTTCAGATTAAATATGTTTGATTATCCCGTTTTTCCGATAGCGAGCAATCGAACCAGCCAAATCTGCAGGTAAAACTTGTCGGCGATGAGAAAATAAGCAAGTTATTCTTGTCGTGGGAGTTATGTACAGGTGCATTGATGCAGTTCAATGAATGCGGTATCAAAAATATTGAACTGCTTGCAATGATGCACTCCCACGACATCGACGAAATATTAAATAAAAACGAACTCATCGCCGACAGGATAAAATTCCGCAAACCTACAAATGTGGCGGTCGGAAAACAATAAAGAATGTGTTATGAAATAATAAAAAAAAAATAAGTTAAGTTTATGTGTTTGTGTTTGTGTAAAAAGCCCTGCAGACAGTGATAGTCATTTCATATATCATTTGAGGCGCACGATTGATGGATAATTCTGTTACACACTGCCTACAAGTTTCCATAATTTTTATATGGACGGTGTGAAAAATGTGATGAAAACCTTTGTGTCCGTGTCTCTTTTCATCAATCGCGTTGTTCAAATGATGTATCAAATGACCATCACTGAATGGAAAAAGTTTGTTTGGTGAAACCGGGCCTTAGTATTAATATTACTATGTAAACATATATATTATATAAAAAAAAATTAAATAAAATAAAATAATATAATTACTATTGTTTACAATTTTTTTGATGTTAACTTAAAAGCGTAAGTATTTGCTTCAATGGTGCCCGTTTTTGGACCAAAAACTTTTGCTGTTAGTTCAAAAGCAAAAATTTTTAGCTTAAATACGAAAAGTATTTAAATCAACGGTGCTCGCTTTTGGACTAAAAAATTTTGCTGTTAATTCAAAAGCAAACACTGTTAACTTAAATGTAAAAGTATTTCATTCAACAGTTACCGTTGTTAACTTAAATACGAAAAGTATTTGAATCAAAAACGCTCGCATCTTTGAAACAACAACGGAGCGTTGTTGGGCACATTTCAACTGCGGAAAGTTGTTAATTTAACTGCAAAAGTCTTTGTATTTACAACGTTTTTTTTCAGAGTATAAGTATATTTCTATAAATCCACTTTCTTTCAACATTTCCTGTCATAAATTGTTATGAAGCATAAAATATAACGGTGACAAGAATTTGAAGTATTTGTATAAAATTAATACATACACAGTTGTAAAAAAATTATATAGAATTCATACATATTTGAGCGATAGTAGGTATCTTTAGTTCACGCTGTCTTTGGTCGTTCGTGGCGTAGTAGGGTGCATTTACAAACATTCTAAGGATCTTCTTCTTTGAAGCTTGTGCGAAGTCATGTTAGGGTTAGGGTCGGCGGCCATAACAGCAGTATTATCGGCAAAAGGGAGGAAAGCCCACTGATACGGCAGCATCTTACAGACCCTGTTGCCCATCGAATCAAAAGCCTTCGAAATTCTTTTCCTTAAAATAATCCTACTGACTGCTAGTTTTAAAAACCCAACAGTTTGATTTTAGTTGATTAGAAAATTAATCAAATTAAGTTTTTGCAGTTTGCCCGGACTGGGGTTTGAACTCGAGACCTGTGGTATGGCAGGCGGGCACTCTACACACACTAGGTACGCGACAGCTGCGACATGTACACAACTGAATTTAAAAAGGTTTTTGATGTGTAAACATCTTTGCTGTAGCTACGAGTAATTTCGAAAAACAGGTAAGGTTTACGCGTAAACATGTAAATGCGTAAACCGTAAATGACCTTGGCATTGTCAGTGGTAGATAGGTAGCTAGGCATGTACTTACAAATGCTTGCATGCATAGTCGTGTAAATGCAAATATCAGCAACAACAGCAACGAATGGAAGCGAAGTTGTTGTTGTTGTTGTTTTCTGCAACAATGCGACAAATAGGCAAAATAAAAAGGGCCAACCTGTTTGAACATGTATGCAAATGTATGGATATGCATACCTACATCTACCTATCTAATTTTCTGAGCAATATTGGTATCAAATGAAAGGTTTTGAGCAGGACTTCGATATGAAGCTCTTTTCATTGTGACTCCTAGGCCGGTTCTCCAGATATAGGTCAAAACGAGGACCCGGATGATCCTTGATTCTTTCTGAGCAAAATTGGTATGAAATGAAAGGTTCTGAGCAGGGATTCTATACGGAGCTCTACTCTTTATGATTCCTAAGTCGGGTCCCGAGATATGGGTCGAAACGATGATCCTGATGATCCTGGAATGTTTCTGAGCAATATTGGTATCAAATGAAAGGTTTTGAGCAGATCTTCTACACGGAGCTCTACTCTTTATGATTCCTATGTCGGGTCCCGAGATATGGGGAAATACGAGGACCTGGATGATCCTTGAATGTTTCTGAGCAGTATTGGTATCAAATGAAAGGTGTTGAGCAGGGATTCTACATGGATGTCTATTCTTTATGATGTCTAGTTCGGGTCCCGAGATATGGGCCAGAATGAGGACCGGATGATGCTTGAATGTTTCTGAGCAATATTGGTATCAAATAAAAGGTGTTGAGCAGGGCTTTCACATAGAGCTCTATTCATTTTATAAGTCCTAGGTCGGGTCCCCAAATATGGGTCAAAATGTGACCCCGGATTAACCCGGAATGTTTCTGAGCAATATTGGTATCAAATGAAAAGTGTTGAGCAGGACTTCTACACGGAGCTCTACTCTTTATGATTCCTAGGCCGGGTCTCCATATATGGGTCAAACGTGGACTCTGATGATCTTGCATGTTTCTAATACAAAACAAAAGAAAATAAAAAATCAAAATTTAAAAACCAAAAACCAAAACAAACAGAAACTACAAAATAGTAGCAGTCACAATGACAACAAAAAATTACAAAAACGATAGTCGCATTTTAATCCATAGAAAACCGGGAAAAAAAGGAATAAGGAAAAGGGAATAAATATCCGATTTCGAAACTGTTTACACATCAATGTTCATGAATACTCGTTATTCACGCTTTAATTTTTTTTCTATTTTTTAGAAACTAGAAAAAAATGTTAAGCATAGATATACATAACTACAGCTGTTTCACCTTAGATCCCTCTAAGACTCATCAGGTTACTTTTGCTTCTGCCAAGAATCGAACTTGCGCCCTTTGCAGTACAATAACTACAGCTCTAACCGCTGAGCCATTGCCTGCCTTCGACATCTGATAGAAATTTGTTGCTAGTTTCTTTCCTACTATAATTCGTTTCTAACTTATGCACATACATATCATCGGTCTCCTGCCAGAAACACGAATGTGAAAATTTTTTTAAGTGCAATGTCTGCTCTTTATCGGGTATATATTGATATAATCTATATATTATCTATATATTAATAGGCTAACATTTTTCCCATACAAACAATTGCCAGGCTGTTTAGCACATTTAACATACTCATATCCGCATAAAATTGATATGGATGTGTTCGTATGAGTCAGGAGCAGTGCATAGGCATATACTTTTTTCTATAAATTATTTAATTTGTTTATAATTAATAAATACAATTTTTAGTTAAGAGAAATAGATATCGTAAACGTGTTTACAAATATCGTAAACACATTTGAAGAGCAGGGTTGCCACTTTGAAATTTTTTTTCCGACCAAATTCGTCTCAAAAACCTACCAAAATAGCTTTCAGCCGACCAAAATTTTTTTTCACAAAATTCGTCATTTAAGCTGGTTTTTGAAAATTTATATATTTTTATTTATTCATTTAACTGGTACATATATAGGAACTTATACATACATATCACTCTTCAAGTATTTTCACATGTTTTAGCTTAAAATAATAAGGTACGAATGCGTTTGTACATACGTATGTACATTAATTTGTGTATGTAATTTATGTTAACATTTTAAAATAGTTACGACTATGGTTTAACAAGTCTCCAAGTAGGTATACAAATGAGATCAGAACTTTAATTAAATATCAAAATTGAATCTAAGATCTTTTTTAGTGCATAGTGCTTATTTCTAATTTGTTTCTGAGTTTGGGTTTATTAAAGAAAGTGTAGAAAATTTGCGCTACGCTGCAGCAGAGCTGTGTGGAAGCGTAAGCAAATTAAAAATAAATTCTGTGAGCCCGCCAAAGCAATTATCATTAAGCGCATTTTTCATCAAACTAAAAATTGAAGAAAGGGTTTTCATGCGTATGCGTTCACCTTCTTTTATCCACTTTACACAAAACTCTGCCGAAGAGAAACACAAAAACTATTCAAGCAAACTGTTGCTGTGAGAAAGAGACATGAATACATGAACTTTCAAACGTTCTTTCAACAGTGGCAAAATCTAGCAAATCAGTGATGTTACTTGAAGGAAGGTAAAAACCTACCAAAATTCAAATCGTGCGACCATCCGACCAACAGGAAAAAAACCGACCAGTTTTGGTAGGAAAAGCCCACTTATCACATCCCTGTTGAAGAGTCGCTTTAATTTAAAAGCGCTCTCTCTATTTTATATGCATTGGCGCAGTTTACGCTCAAATCAAAATCAACGCGGCCAAATATCTCCTATTGCTTTTCCATTAAAGCGAAAAATGAGAGAGAGGGCGGGAGAGCACTGAGTAATTTTAATTTTGACCAAGGCATATCTAACAGGTAAGCTCGGCGGCGAATTGAAAACCGCCTTTTTTTATTTACAAAGGTAGAGTGTAATGTCAAAATCAAAGCGAATTCACATCATGGCCAATAGGAATGGACGAGCCCCAAGCGAATTCAGATTTTAACCACGGCGAAATATCATTTTGACATTACACTCTACCAATTACAATAACAAAATACATGGGAAATTTCTGAATTGGCCACCGGGCCTACCTTCCTAGATCTGCCTTAATTTTGACCATGATTTCGCGTCGGACCGTGATCAATAGGGCAAATCAGTGTTGCGGTACAACTGGAATTTGGAAAGTGTTGCTTATCTCCGCGAAAAGAAATAATTTTTGTACCAATACAAAGTTGAAAAAATAAATTGTATGGTCGAATTTGGAGCACCGGCGATACTAGTAACAATTAATATTTGTATATATGCTTATGTACATACAAGTACATATTATGTATGCATGTTTACACAAGCTTTTATACAAATATTGACTGTTATTACATCAATATATACCCGATAAAGAGCAGACATTGCACTTAAAAAAATTTTCACATTCGTGTTTCTGGCAGGAGACCGACAATATGTACGAGTATAGACATTTCTGCCATGGAAAAAAGTTTCCCATAAAATTTTCATCTGACATTCGTTGCATAAAAGTTTAAACAACACACTGAAAACTGGGGAATAAATTCGGCCTAAATTACGTTAAAGTCAAATTCGCGGCAGTTAATGTATAATGTCTAATGGAAATGACGTGGCCCTGCTAAATCATTCTCTGGCAAATGTTACTCAAAATCATACATTTTTGCCATATTATGCAAAACCGAAAAAATTATTTGCTCCCGATAATTACTCAAGTATATTATAGCCAGACAGGGAAAGTGTTGTTTGTCTAACGCTCTTTTTAATTGTGTACTCAGCTGTTGGTAGTACCTACACAGAGTATTGTAGTTTTGATTAGATACTTAAAAAACCTTTGCAGTATTTTATTTTCATTAAGTGAAAAAAACTTGAACAAATGAAATTTACTCCGACAAAATAACCTCTACCATCGACCTTGAAAATACCCAGCAGTGTCGCTGCTCAATAAAATGGAACTAGAATCGTGCGTGGCGACAATTTGAGAGCGGAAGGACCACTACTCTATAGTAAAACCTCAAAACCCTTTCCCACTTTTGATGTTTTTTCGTTTGCCTTTTTAATTTGAAAAATTTGGAGAAAGTTTACTCCAGCTTCCGCGTAAGAAGTTCGATTCGTTTTAATTTGCTAATCTAATAGAAACTATTTTATTACTTCCCCTTAAAAAGTGCAGAATATAAATTGTCTTTAAACCATGGTTTCTTAAAATAAAATATAAAATAAAGCATATAGTTACTGGTTATTTTGTCCGCGCAGATCCATAGTGAAATTTTATGTCAAAAAATTTCCTATAATATTTTAACCCTGTAGCGACCTCCCAAATACCATTTTTCGGAATCCTCTTTCCCTTTCTAATTTCGTTTTTCTTTCCCTTTCCCTTTCTCTTTCCCTTTTGTTTGCGTTTCCTTTTTCCCTTTATTGTTTTAATTCGCCTTACACTTATCCATTCCCTTTTCTTTATTCATGATTGAATACCCTTGCAGTCATCAATGACTGCAGATTGACTGGTTAGTTATGACTGCTGACTACAATTCTGCATTTATTAGTCACAAATATGATTGAAAGACTGCAATCAAATTTTTCTTTTCACGAATATTACTTCAACGGATTTTAATTGCGATTGATTGCATTATCTAACAACCCTGCCGAATATTTATATTAGTAGCGAATACGAATGTCAATACCGAATAATAATAAAATAATAATACAATGGCGCTATTATAACAGAAATACACTCGGATGGTATGCCGTCCACTGCCGAGAGGTGACCGCTGCTCTTAAAAAACCCAATAATTGGAGTTTTACTAATTAGAAAAATTTTTTTTTGGTGTTTTGCTCGGACTGAGATTTGAACCCGAGACCTCTGGCATAGCAGGCGAGCACTCTACCCACTGCACCACAGCGGCCACATAGACTAGAAAGATTGTCGAGCGCTTGCTAAACAAATAATGTTAAGTGCGTTATAATGACGCCGAAGCGTACGTCAAAATGTATTCCAAAACATTGCCAGGCCCCCCGTACCCACACAAAACAGAAATCTGGTACTGTTGACCAGTAAGCATCGTCAATAGAACTTAAAAAATTTGGCGCGAAAGCCCTCATCTAGCAGACTATTTGCGCAGTGGTCTTGGGACCGATTCATTTTTTAAAACGGACATAATATCCGGTAAAATATATGGAAAGAAATGTTTAAAAAGTCGATTAATACCATTTTATAATAATCACAACTGTCAGCACTATTTTGGCCTGATTTGGCTATTGTACATTACGCGGATTCCGCTAGAATGTTGCTGGAAGAAAACAATATGAATTATGTTAAAAAGCAGGAGATCCCTAGAAACTCGCCTAACTACGTACAATTTAAATATGTTGGGATATTGTGAAACGCAATAGGACGAGGTATGATGGAGAAGCCTACAACGTTGAAGAATTAAAAAAAATGGCGAAAAACACCTCTAGCCGTGACAAAAGAATTTGCGCAGAATTTTATGCAGGTTGTTAAATATAAAATTCGATAAAAAGTACGGACATAATTTTTTCTTCGCGTTTTTAGCAAAAAAGTAATTTAAATATATATATCTTTACTATAAAAAAAATTTTAAGCCAAATATCTACAAAAATGTCGAAGTTACAGAGGAAACAATGTGTGCACTTTCTTTTCGGAACAGTCCTTAGATATAATTTGTATTCCCCAGTTAACAGTTTTTTTTAAGTATTAAGTTTTTATCGTTTGCGTTAGAAAACGCGTTGACTAATTTCAGACAGATAGGGGATTTTCCATGACGCAAATACACAAAACATTTCACTAATTAAAAGCAAACATAGAAAGTTTAAGCAGGTGCGTTTGAGTTTAGCAGAAACTTAGGGTCTTTTTTAGTTGGGCAAACACTTTTATTACCCGACCACGTGAATAAACTCATTTAATTTCTGTTTATATATTCTTGTATATCTTTCAAGAATATGAAATTGTACGTGTATTATAACCTTGGTCCAAAGAACGTTTACTGAAAGTGTCAGAAGGCAGGCAGAAATACATACAAAAAACAAGTAAGAGCGCGGCTGTCTTCGGCCGTACCGAAGACTTCATACCTTTCATGAGTGGGAAATGAAAAGCTACCTATGTATGTTGTACATAGCCTGATTTAATATAATTTATAATTTCAATTTTGTGGGTTATTTATGGAACGATTTATTAGAAAAAATGGTGTCTGGGCTATTTAAATGGAGGAGTTATACTACAAACTGTGTATATCTGAACAATCGGTTGTATGGGAGCTATATGTTATAGTGGTCCGATCTTGACAATTTTCGGTAACCTTGTTTAGGCCAACATGTGTACAAATACTTCAAAATTTCATGTCCTTAGCTGTTTAAATGGGGAAGTTATATACCAAAAGGTGTATATCTGAACAATCGGTTGTATGGCAGCTATATGTTATAGTGGTCCGATCTTGACAATTTTCGGTAACTCTATTTGGGCCGATATGGGTACAAGTACTTTAAAGTTTAATGTCATTATCTGTTAAAATGGAGAAGTTATATCCCAAAATGTACATATCTGAACAATCGGTTGTATGGGAGATATATGTTATAGTGCTTCGATCTGGACAATTTTCGGTAACCCTGTTTGGGCCCATATGGGTACAAATACTTCAAAATTTCACGCCGTTAGCTGTTAAAATGGAGGAGTTATACACCAAAATGTCCATATCTGAACAATCGGTTGTATGGGAGCTATATGTTATAGTGGTCCGATCTAAACAATTTTCGGTAACCCTGTTTGGGCCCATATGGGTACAAATACTTCAAAATTTTACGCCGTTAGCTGTTAAAATGGAGGAGTTATACACCAAAATGTCCATATCTGAACAATCGGTTGTATGGGAGCTATATGTTATAGTGGTCCGATCTTGACAATTTTCGGTAACCTTGTTTAGGCTAACATGTGTACAAATACTTCAAAATTTCATGTCCTTAGCTGTTTAAATGGGGAAGTTATATACCAAAATGTGTATATCTGAACAATCGGTTGTATGGCAGCTATATGTTATAGTGGTCCGATCTTGACAATTTTCGGTAACCTTGTTTAGGCCAACATGTGTACAAATACTTCAAAATTTCATGTCCTTAGCTGTTTAAATGGGGAAGTTATATACCAAAATGTGTATATCTGAACAATCGGTTGTATGGGAGCTATATGTTATAGTGGTCCGATCTTGACAATTTTCGGTAACCTTGTTTAGGCCAACATGTGTACAAATACTTCAAAATTTCATGTCCTTAGCTGTTTAAATGGGGAAGTTATATACCAAAAGGTGTATATCTGAACAATCGGTTGTATGGCAGCTATATGTTATAGTGGTCCGATCTTGACAATTTTCGGTAACTCTATTTGGACCGATATGGGTACAAGTACTTTAAAGTTTAATGTCATTATCTGTTAAAATGGAGAAGTTATATCCCAAAATGTACATATCTGAACAATCGGTTGTATGGGAGCTATATGTTATAGTGGTCCGATCTTGACAATTTTCGGTAACCTTGTTTAGGCCAACATGTGTACAAATGCTTCAAAATTTCATGTCCTTAGCTGTTTAAATGGGGAAGTTATACACCAAAATGTGTATATCTGAACAATCAGTTGTATGGCAGCTATATGTTATAGTGGTCCGATCTTGATAATTTTCGGTAACCTCCTTTGGGTCAATATGGGTACAAATACCCCAAAGTTTCGTGTCCTTAGCTGTAAAAGGGGAGAAGTTATACCCCAAAATTTGTATATCTGAACAATCGGTTGTATGGGAGCTATATGTTATAGTGGTCCGATTCGGCCAATTCCGACAAATGATCGATTGAGCATCAAAACTCACCCGTATTCCAAATTTCAATGAAATATCTCAAAAACTGAGGGACTAGTTTGCGTTCACACAGACGGACGGACGGACGGACGGATGGACGGACGGAATGATTCAATCATGCTAGAATAAAATTTTGCTTCTTTTGCAATTAAAAAGACGTTATGTACATAGCTTTATTAACACAAAATTTCTTCAAAACGTTTGATGGAATCTAAAGACACGTTGGTTTGCTTTTTGTTTGTTTGTTTGTTTGCTTGTTTGCTCAATTGTCTCTAAATGCGTTCATTTTGACGCATTTGCTTCAAAATTTTTGATGGAATTCAGTATATAAAGGCGCAAATTTCGTACTAATACTTCATAAGTGTTGTAGAATATAACAAAATGAACAACCGCATTGCTTTATTGCTGCTACCGGTCTTTCTGTTGGCTATTACTTATAGAATTGGAAATACTAACGCCGAAAGTGCGCCGTATTTGGTGGCACTATTTAACGGAGACTCGTATCACTCGGCTGGCGCATTAATTACTGCCAGACATGTGATTTCTAATGATGATCTTGGCGATTCAAAATGTTACCACGTAGTAGCCGGTGTTAATGACTTTAATGGGCTTTGCAAAATGAATGCAGAAAGTTACAAAGTTACACATGTAGCTAGTATTCTTTTTGATGGTGTTGATCATATTGCCGTGATTACACTAAACAAACCTTTTGAATTTAGCGCAACAATAAACAAGATATCCTTCTTCGTTGGTACTCTGCCTGATGACGCCAAAATGAATGTGATAAGCTGGAAAGAGGAGAAAAACTCTCTTCGACTTAAATTATTGATTACTAAGCAAATTGATGCGAAATGGCACACACATAACAGAGAAATATTTTTGGGTGCACAAAGCTTACAGCTGAACTCTGGGGTAGCACTCGCTGTTGTGGAAGACAAGCTCTATGGACTGCTCATATCCCACTATTCTGGAAAGTATAAATTTGCCAATTTGAGTGATTGGGGCCTTCAATATGCCATTGATTCTAATTTAAATTTTATAAACGTATAATTCAATAACATGCATTTTTTAGAACACGAATGTGTACAATAAATATTTCATTAATAAAAAAAAAAATCAGTATAGGAATTCACTTTTGTATACAGGAAATTAATTTAAAATTTTTTCGCAAAATAAATAAGATAATAATGCATAGTATGTACATTAGATGAGTTTTTTTTTAGATATTCTCTCCGGCACCGGAATATGAAAATAGGATGTTTTAGAGTGAGTAAACTGAAAAAAAAATTTCACTTTTCCAAAAACTGGATGGAGCTACACCGAAAACCGCGCAAATTCCCAGAATTTCAAGGTATGTTTAGATTTATGTCTGAAAAAAGTTAGGATTTTGCACAAGAAGAATTAACCGCTAAATCGAATGGCATATTCAGTTTTTTGGTACACTACCCAGGGAAGGTAATAACGCGGCCTAAAGTGACCATTTTCTTTTTTTTCTCATGAATATTCAATTTCTTCCCCTATACTCTTCCCGAAAGCGAACGTTATTTTTTAACTAAATCACACGGTAGGCTGCGTTATTTAATGCGCTTTCCAGAAATGTATAGCTATTAAAAATCGAATAATATTTGGATGAGTTCATCAAGTTTAAGTGAAGTAAAGTCGGGTATAAAAGGGTAACATACCTTAAAATTTCTCAATTTTTTTTTAAATTTTGCTCTTGAAGACGGTTTTTTGGGTTATTAGTGATTGTTTTATTTTGTTGGATAACTCCACAAATGTAAAAAAAAATTTGGAAGATCGAGACCGTGGATAGCGGAAAAAACCGTGGCCCCGGATGGCGCCAAAATATTATTGGGCAATATTGGTATCAAATTAAAGGTCTTCACTAGGGCTTGCATATGGAACTTATTACATGCCAAATTCTTAGCCAATTTCTGATATACTGGCGAATAAGTGGTCCAGGATGACTACAGAATATTTTAAAGGATATCGGCGACATTTGAGACTAATTTTTTACTTATATGTGTCGAAACGGTGGACTCAGCAAAATGGATTGACTTTACATTAAAGTCCTAGGTAAAATCTTTATTTTGATACCCATATTGCCCACAAATGTTTTGGCACCATCCGGCTCAACTTTTTGTCCGTTATCCGCGGTCTCGGCCTTTCTATTTTTTTTTGCATTTGTGGAGTTATCCATCCACATAAAACTATCACTTAAAACACAAAAAACCGCCTTCAAGAGCAAAATTGTTAAAAAATTTAAGAAATTTTAAGATATGTTACCCTTTTATACCCGACTTTACTTCATTTAAACTTGATGAACTCATTCAAATTTTATTCGATTTTTAATAGCTATACATTTCTGGAAAGCGCATTAAATAACGCAGCCTACCGTGTGATTTAGTTAAAAAATAACGTTCGCTTTCGGGAAGAGTATAGGGCAAGAAATTGAAGATTCATGAGAAAAAAAAGAAAATGGTCACTTTAGGCCGCGTTATTACCTTCCCTGGGTAGTGTACCAAAAAACTGAATATGCCATTCGATTTAGCGGTTAATTCTTCTTGTGCAAAATCCTAACTTTTTTCAGACATAAATCTAAACATACCTTGAAATTCTGGGAATTTTCGCGGTTTTCGGTGTAGCTCCATCCAGTTTTTGGAAAAGTGAAATTTTTTTTTCAGTTTACTTACTCTAAAACATCCTATTTTCATATTCCGGTGCCGGAGGGAGGATCTGAGAAGGTTTAAAGAATCCCATACAAAAAAAAACTCATCTAATGTACATACCAGGCGCGGATCCAGGATTTCGGCAAGGGGGGGGTTTTGAAAATTTGTTTTTTTGGAAGATGTTTTTTAAGGGCAGACGCTGCACATAGGTAGATTTTACGAATTTATGCGGCCAAAATTGAAAATTTTAAAATTGGTGCAAATACAAAATCCAAAATCGCTCTACGTTTATAATAGACCGGGCGATAATAAACCGGGTTTCTCGGCTTTTATAGACAACGGGGGTGTCCCTGCCGCTAGTCGAAACTTATTATTCTCCCACTTTTTCGATTTTTTATTTTTTACGTATTTTAAGTAACCCGTTTTTAGTTTTAGTTTTAAGACAGTTATCAAAGTAAACATCATGGATTCAAGTGCTTCAGGTGAATATCATTATTTATTGAAGAAATCGTCAACCTAGCATAATAAGAGACCCACCATTTTGAAGCTTTTAAGCATATTGGCCTTTCTTGAAAAAATATTGTTAATTTTTTAATTCAAAAGCATTTTAGTTATATTATCGCCTCCGATCGATTACCCGTCAATTTCTATACGGAAAAATGCAAAGCCAGAAATTATCAACAATGGATTAAAAAATTGGCCTATTTGGAAAATTACCTGCTTTCGTATTTTTAGTATTTCCGATTTTTCAATGTCAAGGAAATACTTATCATAAAAAGGGGCTAAGAATCCTATAGCTACATTTTTTAGAAGAGTTTTGAGTATGCAATTTTGCAGCTCATTCAATGTTAATATAACAATACGCAACATCCAACTTTTTGAAAATTTTCATTGGCTTTTCGGAAATTTTAATTGGAACGGTCTCACCCTACACCTTACAGAAAAAAACTTCTAAAATTGACGGAATTTTTCACAGCATTGAGAATTTCACTTTTTACACTAAAATTGGTTGGCTACATAACATTATGCTTAGAAATCTCCTCAAAATCTTCTATAAATTATGGCCTTGCTTTGAAATTTTTAATCCACTTTCAGAAATTTCTACGATTTTTCAGATTTTTTCCATAAGCTCAGAAATCCTGCTTAAAACGATTTTTATTGAAAAATTTTCTATATTTTTAAACTAAAATAAGAAAGTAAAATTTTCGACAGAACTCTTTGAAATAAATTTAAAAACTTTGGCGTATGATTTTTTTTTTTTGTCACTATATATATTTTTTAATAAAATCGACTTTTAACTCAAAATATTAAAATTTTGCATTAAACTAGGCATGGGTAACACTGCGCTGCGCGGCGCAATTGCGCTAACACCAACCCTGGCGTTATTGCGCTAACTCCGATTTGGGAAATGCGCCAACTCAATATAGCACCAACTCAATATTGCGCCAACTCAATTTTGCAATAGAACACCGACTCAATTTCGTGCGCTAACACCAGCACCAATATAGCGCTAGTGTAAAATGGCGCAACCACAACGCCAATAACAGCACCATATTATATGTATACGTATGACACCGTCACAATTATGTATGCTTGATAGTGATCTAAGTGACCTTAATTTCCAGCATATTTTCACAAATATACGGAATATGTTTCCAAATGATTATGAAAATTTAAATTAATTGTGCCCTCGTATATGTAAGCAGAATTGCGCCAAAAGAAATAAAACAGGGATGGTAAACAGTAACAAACGAAAAAATGTTATTTATCGATTATTCCATGACAATTGCGCTAAAGGTGTTATTGCGCCAGTACCGTGAGTTGGCGCCACGGTTGGCGCTGGAGTTATTGTATCAGCGCCAAAAAAAATTGCGCCATTACCCATGGCTACATTAAACAAGTAATTTGGAATAGATGTAGACCAGGGCTGCTCAACGCTCTCGTATTGAAAGTACAAAACTCAATACATCTACAAATTTTGTATATGCACTGAAAAATATTTTCGCTCATTTAAATTTTTTTATGAATTCCAATAAAATATTATTTTAGAATTTATTTTCAAATGGTAGTATCACATACATACAAATTTTTTTATTTTTTATATGAAAATTTTTTGAATACAAATTTTTTACAGTGCTTTAATTTTTTGAATTTTTTTTTCATTACACATTTGTTATTGTAAATTTCGATTTCTTACGGCAGTGCTCGAGCTCCCATACAAAGTGCCTTTGCTCTGCACATTCAATATGAATCATAGGCACTTACATATCAAATTTTTTAATATCTAAGTGCTTATGGGAGTGCAAAGAAAATTTTATTTTCATATTTGAAGTGAAAATATGTATATGTGCCTATGATTCGGAACAAAACAAAAACAATTGTGCTTTGAGTGCCTATGAGGTGAGCAGCCCTGATGTAGTACTTTTTGGTTATATTTATATTTTTAATAGAATTTTTACTTTATTGAAGTTCTTGTGTTTATATACTCAAATTTTTAAGAGATAAATTTAAACAAGAATTGCGAAATGCCTCTGAAAAAGGCAATTTCTCCAACGATCCAGACATTTCTGACCAAATTAATTCTGTACAATCCCGATAAAAATAGGGATAAGAAAGAAAAGAAAATAAATTTGCGATTTGGCAATTTGCGAATAGCATTTGACAAATTTGATTTTATGCACGTGCGTCCAAAGGTACCTACGTGAACTTTTTTCGCATGTAGGTACATATTTAGGATGTTATGTGGTCCAACCATTGCTTTTGGAATGATAGAGTTTTCCTTGATCAGTTTGGGAAATTTGGACGCAGAATCTATAAAGGCATTAATTTGGGATCTATGATAAACCACAAGGGGGGGGTTTGAACCCCCAAAACCCCCCCCGTGGATCCGCCACTGGTACATACATATATAAAAAATTAGTTATTTAAAAATTTCGTTTCTGTTGTTTGTTTTTCCGACATGGTAGGAATGCGATGTAATGTGGAAAGAATTTCCGTCATCACTTGACAAAATTTAGCACAGTCTGTGTCTAAACTTTGAACAATATTAATACTTGAACTTATTAACCCTCCTTCTGACACTTGATTCCAGCCAGACCTTTTTCATTTTCAAACTACGAAAAAGAGTACTATAAATTGAGCTAGATGCTTGAAATTTCAGGTAGCTTACTAAAATTTAAAAAGTACGTTGATATCTCATATACTCAGCTAGTTATACCGATATGTTGACTAACACATCACATTCGGTACACTTGGGTCTGGCTGGACCCACATACAAATTGTATGGAAATGAAAGTGTGTGTACGGGTTTTGCTTAAGAACTTCCAAAGTATCCTACAGATTTTTATGAAATTTTCACAGTGGGTTCATGTGGTCTCTTCGCATAAGATGTGGTTTGAAAAATTGGACACTTCCCGGAATTTCAGCCCAAATGTGGACCCGAATGGCCCCGGAATGAACTTAGACAATATTGGTGTCAAATGAAAGGTACTAATCAGGGCTTGAATATAGAGTAATAGATAATTTTTTAAAAGTGGACGCTTCCGGAATTTCGGCCCAAATGTGGACCCAAATGGCCCCGGAATGTACTTGGTCAATATTGGTGTCAAATGAAAGGTAATAATCTGAGCTTGAAAATAGAGTTATTTTTATTGGGTTTTCTAACCTGGTTCACAAGATATAGATGAAAACGTGGATCCGAGGGCCCCAAATTTTTTTTTAGAGGTAGAGATACTAGTCATATGTACCTATATGTAGACAGAGGGAGGGTTAAGCGCAGCGAAGCGGGACGGGTATACCCTAGTATTCCTATATTGTTTACCTAATATGAAGGAGTGGAATCGTTGGCATATTTTTTTTTTAAATTTATGAATTATCGGGGCAATAGATATTTGCCTTTTAGTTTATATTTTTCAGTTCTGATTTTGTGGTTATTTGATAAATTAAGTGCAAATATAATTCATAAAATACACATTATTTTTTTATTTTTATTATTTTTACCAAGAAAATTTTGAGTGATGAAATTCATTTGATATGCAATTTTAGACCACATAGAAGGAGCTTTGATAGTGAATTTTATGAACGGCTAGCAGCTGCATTAGCTAATGATTTGGGACCTAAGGGGGCTGCTGAGGAAGTTGAAAAAACGTAATAAAAATTTGAATATACTAATATAAATAAGCTAACATTCAGAAATTCTGTACAAAATTCCTATAATATAATAATATAATATAATACAATGGCGCTATTATAACTCTGACGAGTTTTATGGTCGAGCTTCTCTCCCAATTCGAGGTGTGCTCATATTTGTTTTCCTACTAATTGGGTGGACCTACAGTTTTATGCCGGCTCCGAACGGCGAATGCATTTTTTGTGAGAAGCTTTTTCATGGCAGAAATACACCCGGAGGGTATGCCGCCCACTGCCGAGAGGTGACCGCTGCTCTTAGAAAACCCAATAAATGGATTTTTACTAATTAGAAAAATTGTTTTGGTGTTTGGCTCGGACCGTGGTTTGAACCCGAGACCTGTGGCATAGCAGGCGAGCACTCTACCCACTGCACCACAGGGGCCACACAAAATTCCTATATTTACGCATAAATTCACTACAACATTCCGAGGCCATTTCGGTACGACAAACATGCCTCCATCTATCTATGTGACTATTCCTATCTCTATGTATTACTACTCGTATCGCTTACAAATATTCCGAGGTTAGCGAATACACGTTTTGACCCAGCATAGATATCTCATTAAAAATAACCTATATTCAAGCCCTGATTAGCACCTTTCATTTGATACCAATATTGCCCAAGTACATTCCGGGGCCATTCGTGTCCACATTTGGGCCAAAATTCCGACAACCGGCAACTTTTTCAACCACATCTTATGCGGAGTGACCACTTGAACCCACTGTGAAAATTTCATAAAAATCGATTGCATACTTTGGAAGTTTTTCAACATCACACGCACACACACTTTCATTTTCATACAATTTGTATGTGGGTCCAGCCAGACCCAAGTGTACCGAATGTGACAATCGAAATAAGTGTCTGACGGAGAGTTAATACTTATAACAATATTATTGCAGGATATTTGTATTGTGATTTGCGGTTACCGGGTGTAGCATGTTTTGTGCCGCATATGTCTATAGGGCGTAAAAGTCACGAGGGTTGGAGACGGCCAATGCTAATTGATGATTTATCTATTGCGAGGAGGCAAGGCTGCTGGGTAAGCCAACGGAGTTTGTCATCCTTCCAAAAATGGCATCCCATGTGTTAGGGACGCTGGGGAGGACGTATCCCAAGTTGGCGTCTTTCAGCCAACTAACGAGGAGTGTCTGGCTTTAAGAAGCCACGACATCTAGACTGAATCCACACATAATTATTTTGTGATATACCTATGCTACTTAAGCAAAATATCGGTTGAACCAGTTGAAAAATGCACTAAGAAAAAAATATATATGGAGTGGTCAAAGAAATTGCTTCCCTACATTGAACACTATTGTTTTGAGTAATTTTTCGCTAAAACATGTTAAAAGGATTATAAAATAAAGCATTTTAACCATGGTTTCATATACTTGATTTAAAGAAATTCATACAACAAAATAAGAAAAAATTTCTTAGGCGCCATTTCATTTCCAAATTGTCCCTGGTTTGAAGATTTGATTTCTTTAATTTTGGTAAGTTCAATTGTCAAGCAAATCATTATGGCAACGAATTTGTTTGAATGCTTTGGGTAATTTTTTCCATATTTTTGAGAAAATTTACTCAAAGCAAAGAAAATTTTGTATTGGAGCGCGTGTTCAAAACAGACCTGTTAAATAATGATTATTAATCGTAATGATTACCGGTTTGATTGATTATTTTTTCAGGTATCTATTTAATGATTGATTACCCATTTTTTTTCAAATTTTAATGATTGTTTTGGAATTAACATTAAAAAAATCAAAAAAAAAAAAAAAAATCATAAAAAATCAAAAATAATCAAAAAAAATTATTTAGATTATTTTTAATTATTTTTGATTATTTTTGTTTTTTTTGGTTATTTTTGATTCTTTTTTTATTTTTTTAATGGTAATCATTAAGATTACTTTTTTTCTGCAAAGGAATTAAAATATTGATTACCAATTAAAAATCAAAACAATTTAATTGATTACTAATCCTAATCGGAATTTAAAAGGTCTGGTTCAAAATAAGGAAAAATATGTCTTTAATCGAGAGAAGTTTTTTTTTGATGTGTAAACATCTTTGCTGTAGCTACGAGTAATTTCAAAAGTTTACGCGTAAACCGTAAATGACCTTTGTGTTAGTGCGCTGCTGTGTCCGTGTGAATCGCTTGGCATTGTCAGTGGTAGGTAGGTAGACATGTACTTACAAATGCTTGCATGCATAACCGTGCAAATGCAAAGATCGTTGCTGTTGTTGTTGTTTTCTGCAACAATGCGAAAAATAGGCAAAATAAAAGGGACCAACCTGTTTGAACATGTACGCAAATGTATGGATATGCATACCTCTCTAATTTTCTGAGCAATATTGGTATCTAATGAAAGGTTTTGAGCAGGCCTCCTACATGGAGCTCTATTCTTTATGGTTCCTAGGTCGGGTCCGGAGATATGGGTCAAAACGGGGACTCGGATATTCTTGCATGTTTCTGAGCAATATTGGTATCAAATGAAAGGTTTTGAGCAGGCCTTCTACATGGAGCTCTATTCTTTGTGGTTCCTAGGTCGGGTTCGGAGATATGGGTCAAAACGGGGACCCGGATATTCTTGCATGTTTCTGAGCAATATGGGTATCAAATTAAAGATTTTGAGCAGGCCTTCTACATGGAGCTCTATTCCTTATGGTTCCTAGGTCGGGTGCAGAGATATGGGTCAAAATGGGGACCCGGATTATCTTGCATATTTCTGAGCAATATTGGTATTAAATGAAAGGTTTTGAGCAGGGCTTCTACATGGAGCTCTACTCTTTATGATTCCCAGACCGGGTCCCGAGATAAGGGTCAAAACGAGGACCCGGATTATCTTGCATGTTTCTGAGTAATACAAAACAAAAGAAAATAAAAAACCAAAATTTAAACACCAAAAACCAAAACAAACAAAAACAACAAAATAGTAGCAGTCACAATGACAACAAAAAATTCAGAGACATACTGTTATAAGCAATATTAAAAAAAATTGCCTCATAACAATTAAAAAATTCAAAAATCTTTTTCTTTCATTTCTTAAGAGTTATTTCAAACCGAAAAAAAATATTTTTCAGTCGTAACTATTGTGTTTGAAAAATATTTTTTTCTATTGCTCATAACGATTATGTTCAGATTTTTATTTTTTCAACTTCTACATTTCAAATTTTTTAATTTTTTCGTTATATTTTGAATATTATTTTGCAGAATATGTTTCTTTTTTTGGTCATAGGACTATATTTCTCGGTGAATAATATGAGATACATACATATGTACGTGAATGGACGATTAGATGGCTTAGTGTGGTAGGCATTTGTCGTCCATGCTAAAGGTCTTGGGTTGTGATTTTTAAAAACAGCGATTACTCAGCGATTTTTAGATAAGCGTTCGAGTAAATCATATTTGGTACAGAGAAAAGTCCCCCTACTTTCCTTACCCTTCAGTTGAAGTCCTTAAAATCCTTATAACTCGGAGTCTATTTGCGTAAATCAATGATATTTGGTAGGTATATGGGCCACTACATCGAGTTTAGGCAACTTTAGAAAAGTGTGCGTTGTCACCCATCCTTCTTAGCCCATCTGGATTTTTAGCTAAGGAAATTGAAAAAAGATTGCGATAGGGATAGGGATAGTTAAAGGTTGAGGGGGGAGAGAGAGAAAATAGGAAAGAGAAAGGGAGAGAAAGAGGGATAACTGAAGCTTGGTGGAAGATGGAAGATCATAAATTAATTCGATTTTAATTTCGGTTTCGAATGGGTTTCGCTTGGATTTTTATTTTGGTGTATTGCCAATTTTACTTTAAATATTTTATAATTTAAAAAAAATATATATATTGAATTTTCTTCCGCGTAAGACTTCGCGGGTATGGATTAGTCAATAAATATAATAGAACGTTATATGTATGTACATTAGAGTGCGTTTAATTTGTATGAAAAGTTAAAACTTCATAAAAAGACTGTATCGCCCCTCAATCGGTAGTAGCATGGTCAAAGATAACACACATAAATTTTGGTCCCGATTGATGACGGTTTAGTGGTCTATGGCCATCTGAAATTTGACCCCCGTGAAAGACCACTAACGAGGACGAGGACGAGGACAAGACGAAGTACCTCCTGTCATCACACAAAGAAACAGCACGCCTTGGCAGCCACGCCAATGTTGATAGCTACAAATTCGAAACTGTTAAGGACTTCGTCTATCTGGGAACCAGCATTAACACCAAGAATGATGTCAGCACGGAGATCCAACGAAGAATCACGCTTGCCAATAAATGCTACTTCGGACTAAGTAGGCAACTGAAAAGTAAAGTCCTCTCTCGACAAACAAAAATCACACTCTACAGGACGCTCATCGTTCCAGTCCTCATGTACGGCGCAGAAGCATGGACAATTTCAAAATCAGATGAGATGGCACTTGGAGTATTCGAGAGAAAAGTTCTTCGTAAGATTTATGGACCTTTGCGCGTTGGCGTGGGCGAGTATCGACGGAGATTTAACGATGAGCTGTACGAGCTTTACACAGACATCGACATTGTTCAGCGAATAAAGATCCAGCGGCTGCGTTGGGCAGGTCATGTCGTGAGAATGGACGAAGGCGCTCCGGCCAAGAAAGCATTTCTATCGAAACCCGCTGAACGCAAAAGAAAAGGGAGACCTCCACTGCGTTGGGAAAATCAGGTGGACAGCGATGCTGCCTCCCTAGGTGTTCCCAAGTGGCGCCATGCTGCACGAAACAGAAGCAATTGGCGCGCTCTGTTGGACTCGGCCAGAATCGTCTAGACGGTTAAGCGCCAATCAAGAAGAAGAAAGACCACTAAACCGTCATCAATCGGGACCAAAATTTATATTTGTTATCCTTGGGTATAGAAGTATTGATTTTGGGTATTAGATAGTCTACAAAAATATTTTCGTTTTTTTAACCTTCATAGATTTTTCAGCTCAATGCGCCGCGCCTTAACCACCACCAATCTGGACCAAAATTTATCCGTGATTTCTTTAACCTTGTTGAGGGGCGATACAGTAAAATATAGTTAATTTGAATTTTAAACGCACTCTAATGTACATACATATCGACGCTTCCGGACAATATCGTACTAAGTCTGACTACCACAATGATTTGTTTTCTTATTGCTATCGATTCTTATCACGAGATCAATTATTTTATTTTCGAAAAATCGTTTGCGCGCAAAAAAATCCTACGGATTATTCGAAGTAACTTTCCATATGAAACCATGGACCTAAACCAATTTCCAATCAGAATTTTTTTTATTTTAGTTAGGATATATTTACAGCTAGTACCAATTGAAACATTATAGCTTCGGGTTTGGATTCAGCGTACCTAAACCCTTCTAAAAAGTGTATCTACTCAAGTTTTTAATAAAAAAAAGTTTTACTGCAGTAAAAGGCATGTTTTTGGTGGACAATGGAATAAAATAAATATACTGTATTACATAGCACCATCCAATTGCATACACTAGTTACCGAGAGATGAAGTCCTATGAGCAAAAAAGGAACCAATTCCACAAAATAATACTCAAAATACAACGTAAAAATCAAAAATCTGAAATAAAAATTAGCTATAAGCAACAGAAAAAATTTATTTTCATGAATAACTGTTATGAGGCAACGGAAAAAATAAAAATTTCAAAATAAACGTTATGAGCAATGGGAAAAATTTTTTCTCATGAATAACTGTTATGAGGCAATGGAAAAAATAAAAATCTGAATATAATCGTTATGAGCAACAGAAAAATTTTTCTTTCCCATAATAACTTTTAATTGTAAGGGAAAAATTTTTTCACTGAAATGTGCCCAACGTTTTTGATTTCAAAAAATTCAATAAGAGTTATTTTTCGTCTCTGAAAAAATTACGAAAACGATAGTCGCATTTTAATCCATAGAAAACCAGGAAAAAAGGAATAAGGAAAAGGGAATAAATATCCGATTTCGAAACTGTTTACACATCAATGTTCATGAATACTCGTTATTCACGCTTTAATTTTTTTTTTTTTGAGTGTGCTGATATACGAACGAAAAGTTAATACCTACGCAGCATAGGTGTGTAAGCTCTCTTATAAAGGGTGTTTTTTTAGAGGTACACCACTTTGAGTAGGCAACACTGCTTTATTTGACAACCGATTTAGCAGCTGATAATTGCTTTTTGTTTAGTTTGTTTTTGGTTTGGCATTTTATTATGGATAGACCAGAGCAACGCTTAAATTCTTGAAAGTGTTTTATCAAAATAATGGTTTTGTTCATCAAACTTATCGTGCACCTGCACAAAAAATTTTGTTCAGCGATGAAGCTCAGGTTTGGCTCTACGGGTACGTAACCAAGCACAATTTGGATTGAAGATAATCCACAGAAAATTACTATTTAGTGTTCTTCATGCGCCGGCGAAGTCATTGGTCTATATGTTTTCAAAAATGATGATGGACAGATTGTTATTGTCAACGCTGAACGGATACATATATGATTACAAATTTCTTCGCACCTCAATTAGTTGGCATCAAGCTTGCTGACATGTGGCTCCAATAGGGCACAGTACGCGCTATAATAGATTTACTCAAAGAAACCTTTGATGAACGAATAATTTCACGTAATGGTCTTATTAGTTGGCCACCAAGATCCTGTGATTCAACAGCATTTAATTATTTTCTTTGCCCAGACACCATTTTTTCTAATAAATCCTTCCATAAATAACCCACAGAATTGAAATTATAAATTATACTAAATCAGGCTATGTACATACATAGGTAACTTTTCATTTCTCCACTCATGAAAGGTATGAAGTCTTCGGTACGGCCGAAGACAGCCCCGCTTTTACCTCTTTTATTTTTGTTTTCCTGATACAAATTTTTTTTGTACACTCAAAGAAAAGGAATCAAAAATAAAATGTTTATATTTATAATGCACGTTTTAAACCAAGTCATCTTTATTTTAAAAATCAAAATTTTTAAATTAAAAATTAAATTTTTGAAATTAAAATGTATTTAGGATTTAAAAAGAAACTTGTATAGTCACTAGTCACTTAGTGCCACAAACAGGCATCTGCCTCTAAAAGGAATTAGTCGTTCGTCTACTGTAATACGATGCTCAATTTTGTCTAGAGATGACGGAAATTCCTTCCACATAACATCGCATTGCTACTCTGTCGGAAAAACAAACAACAGAAAAGAAATTTTTATATACCTAATTTTTATATACATACTAAGCATGTATTATTATCTTATTTATTTTGTGAAGAAAATTTTAAATTGATCTCGTGTATTCAAAAGTGAATTCCCATACTGATTTTTTTTTTTTATTAATGAAATATTTATTGTATACATTCGTGTTTTAAGAAATGCATGTTATTGAATTATACATTTATAAAATTTAAATTAGCATCAATGGCAAATTGAAGTTCGCAATCACTCAAATCGGCAAATTTATACTTTCCAGAATAGTGGGATATGAGCAGTCCATAGAGCTTGTCTTCCACAACAGCGAGTGCTACCTTAGAGTTCAGCTGCAAGTTTTTTGCATCCAAAAATATTTCTTTGTTATGTGTGTGCCATTTCGCATCAATTTGCTTAGTAATCAATAATTCATGTCGATGAGATCTTTTTCTCTCAGTCCAGCTTATCACATTCATTTTGGCGTCATCAGGCAGAGTACCAACGAAGAGGGATATCTTGTTTATTGTTGCGCTAAATTCAAAAGGTTTGTTTAGTGTAATCACGGCAATATGATCAACACCATCAAAAAGAATACTAGCTACATGTGTAACTGTGTAACTTTCTGCATTCATTTTGCAAAGCCCATTAAAGTCATTAACACCGGCTACTACGTGGAAACATTTTGAATCGCCAAAATCATCCTTAGAAATCACATGTGTGGCAGTAATTAATGCGCCAGCCGAGTGATACCAGTCTCCGTTAAATATTGCCACCAAATACGGCGCACTTTCGGCGTTAGTATTTCCAATTCTATAAGTAATAGCCAACAGAAAGACCGGTAGCAGCAATAAAGCAATGCGGTTGTTCATTTTGTTATATTCTTCAACACTTATGAAGTATTAGTACAAAATTTGCGCCTATATATACTGAAATCCATCAAAATTTTTTAGCAAATGCTGACGTATTTAGAGAAAATTGAGCAAACACGAAAACAAACAAACAAGCAAACAAACAAACATGTCTTTAAATTCCAGAAAATGTTTTGAAGAAATTTCGTGTCAATACAGCTATGTACATATCATCGTTTACATTGCAAAAACAAGCCAAATTTTAGTCTAGCAACATTTACCCGTGTAGTGGCATTGCGCGATTTGGCTGTATTTACATGATCGCCTATAACTTTTCCATTTTACCATGGATTTTCTTCGTTGATAGCTTATCTTTTTTCCAATAGAATGGGGCTTCACGTAGAATTAAAAATGAACTCGATTTTCGGAATCAGCGACCGATTTTACATATAGATAGGATAGTGGTGTCCAAAGTACAGACAAGAAATTTCATTTGATGATCTAGTGTTATTAGCGGCATGTATTTCTGCCTTTCTTCTAACACTTTCAGCAAACGTTCTTTGGACCAAGGTTGTACACTTTCATATTCGTGAAAGGTATTCAAAAATATCTGTGGTCACAAGCAATAAGCGCTTAAGTCCACTTAGGAAGATTTCGAGTTATATGTACCAAGTTATTCTCCTTGCAAAACTCTATATTTCTGTAAAACCCTCATGCTTATAACTTAATTCAATATAAAGACATAAATAAAAACATCTATGCGTAACTTGCAATAGAGGTATATTAAACTTGCTATAACAACCAAAGTAGGCGTATATACTTAATCAAATTTCTTCATGACATTTTGTTTTATTTACAAAATTTTATCGTAACATTGTGGATGGCTTTTAATCGACTTTTATGATTTGTTAAGGAACGCCTTCGAATATAAAAATCAATTTATCTCGAAATCATATTTTTCGACTTAAGCGATTATTACAAATTACCACAGATATATCAGTAGAAATGGAATGACTTTATTCAAGTGGTCGGTTAATAAAAGTGTTTACCCAACTAGAAAAGACCCTAAGTTTCTGCTAAACTCAACCGAACCTGCTTGAACTTTCCATGTTTGCTTTTAAACTTTTTTGCGTATTTATTTATTATTTTTATTAAACTTTTTTGCGTATTTGCGTCATGGAAAATTCCCTATCTATCTGAAATTATTGAACGCCGTGCGTGTGTTCTAAAGCAAATGATAAAAAGTTAATACTTAGAAAAAAATTATCAATTGGGGAATAAAAAATTTATGTACATAAATTGAGTCATTCTACATAAAATTTATGTGTATCCTTGCGAAAGAAATATTTCGATCGCTTCAGTGCAACTAGAAATACATCACAATTTAACCCTAATCCTCTAAAGTGAGCCTGTCAGTCTCACTTTAGAGTTTAAAAGCGAATTATTCCTAAACCAAGATTTTTGCTTGAAATTTTGGCTATGCCTCCATTTGTGTTCATAAATTATGAAATAATTTTGATCTTTGGGCTATTTATTTATTTTAACCATTTTTTTTTTGCAATCGTATAAAATTGTAACGAAAAACCGAAAGTGAGCCTCAAAGACTCACCTTAAGTATCTTTATCGTAAAAAGCTTACATTTCTAGAATTCAACTAAATTTTGAATCCGTTGTTTACAAGATTTATCCAGTGAGGTTTTTACATTGTGATCTCACCATACTTCCCCCGGATTTTGGTGAATTCGTCATATTTCACCATTGAACTTTAGATCATATGATGTTACAAAATTATGGAGAACGGTAAAGTCAGCAATTTCAAAACCATTAAAATCTTATCATTTTCTGGGGGTAAAAATTGAATTAAAAATAAAATTTCGTGCTAAGCACAAAAAACTCTTTCTTATCATTTTCTGTTTACTGAGATTCTAAATTACGGAAAAGATGCGTTCAGATAGAGAAACGAACGATCGTCTGCTTTTATGCGTCAGTAATTTCACCGCGAACATCGTGTTTTAAAACTTTTAAATTTGATCGCGCAAAATATATATGTATTAGGGGTGATCATATGAAAAATTTATTCATATTCATTTGATTCGTAGTTTTTCTCATTATATGCACAAAAACAAATTTATAACAGATGTAATAAAACGATTTATAATAAACATTCGACAACTACAAAAATTTGTTGTGAAAATTGCAGTTCATTAATATAACCTATTTTATGAAATTACCTTTTTTATCTTTAGATACTAAAAAATTGTCATAAACCGTTATAAAAATGTATAAAAATGCTTCGACATTCATTACTGCGTAAATAAAAGTAAAAAACAAATACCAGAATAATGTGTTTCAAAATTTCCCTATAGGTGAGCCTCAGAGCCTCACTTCCGGTTTTACGTAACTTTTAAAAATTCGGTGATTAGGATTAAATATGCCGAGGAATTTCTGAAAGTTTTTCGGTGGTCATGTTCGCACCATTTTAGGCCACTACACCAGCCCAATTCATCCAATTTGTCGAACTGCGGCTTCACCAATATGCAGAACGTCCAACGGCCGTATTACTTCACTGCATTCGTGCACACTTGTGTCGTGCTCACTGGTTCCATGAATCATGAGCACTTCAACCGATTGCAATAATCCAGCGTTTTTATCGATTATGTTATATACGCCGCGGCGCGCCGGTTCTACCGATTGCGAGTTCATTGAATTTGTTGTCGTTTTTTTTGTTGTGGTGAATCAATTAGCTTCGTATTCGATATTCGTATTATCATTCGATATTCGTATTATCATTCGATATTCGCTATGAATATTCGGTTTCAATATTCGGGTTTCCGTATTCGATATTCGCTAATAATAATCGGTATTCGGTTTTCTATTATGTTTTCTATATTCACAATAGGTATTAATATTACAAATTCTTTATTAATATTCGGGTTTCGGTATTGATATTCAGCATTCGGTGTTAGTATTCGGTACTCAGTATTGATATCGGGTATTCGGTATTAATATTCGCCTTTCGGTGTTGATATTCAATATTCAGTAAGAATATTCGCTATTCGGTTTTTACATTCGGTATTCGCTATTAATATAAATATTTGTCGTGTATGTAAATTGTATCCAGCTGTATTTTGTGCCCCTGTCCTGCTTTGAACCGAGCGATGGTACCTCATAACCCGCTCGTAGGCCCAAAATTAATAGCTTCATTATCACTCAATAACAGCCACGTTATTACAAGCTGTCAATAAGCAGCTGACAGCCGAATAAAGTGCGGTTGAGTGGCAGAAGAGGCACTATACATATTCGTATTGCAGGGATATACGCAGTAAAAGGAAAGCCGCAACCGTCGATTAGATGAAGGAATATACACAAGTATGGAGATACATTGGCGGATGAAAGTTCGTATGGAAGTACCTACTTAATTTCTTTACAAAAACCAGAGGCTTGTTTAACAAACAAACAAAAAAAGGATTTTCCTGATATGTCATATTCCACAACACCCTTTCCTCGCCTTTATCCATATCATGACCGTCATATTTAAATGCATGAAATTGGCTTAAATGGCGCAAATTTTAAAAGCTCATCAAATGCATAAAGTGATTACAATAACAATAATTAAAAAAGAAAAAAAAAAGCAACAACTAAATAAAGCATCAACAAACCAAAAAAAAAAACACTTTACTGACTAACCATTGTTGAACTGCATTTTGTGTCTTTTGCTTCGCTTACAAATTGACCAAACCAAACCCAAAGCATGCCCCGTTTAACTTGAAAGGTTTAACTTGCGGGCGGCGACTTTTTGCCTTTGCCGCGTTGCCATGCGCGCGCGTTTCATTCATTCACCAATGAGTGATGGATGGACAAGGCAAGAAATTAAGCATTCCATCAAAGAACGATTCCCAAGAAATTAATGCGTCGTTTTACATTGAACAATCAATTGAATTTGGTAAATTTTATGCAAAACTTGTTTAGCACATTTATCAAAAATAAATGAAGAAAAGAATTCAATTGGAAGGCAAGCGCGCATCAAAATCGAAAATTGAAAATTGTCAGGTGTAAAAGGTTTTTGGTTTTTTTTTTTTTTTTTTTTTTTTTGAAATTAGTAAGGCTGTCACTGTTTTCATGCTGGCATCGCTTTAGCTTACATTCAAGTTGCTAGAAACTATAAAGAAAAAAAAACTACTGATATTTAAACCACAACGGGCTTAACTACTCATTTTGGAATTAATATTTGAATTGAGATTATCGTTCTCTAATCCATTTTTGGCACTTGACTTTTTAAGCCAAAATTTTAATACCCTCTCATATCTAAACATTAAGGGTATAACTACCAGTTGCATATGAAAAAACTTCAATTCGCGCACTCGCGCTTTGATATTGACCGCTCGTTGGTTGGTGTTTTTGTATTTTTTCTTTTTTTATACTCAGCTGTACTAGTACACAGAGTATTATAGTTTTGATTTCCTAACGGTGGATTGTAACAGAATGAAATAATCGAGATAGATATAGACTTATATATATCAAAATGATCAGGGTGAAAAGAGAAATCGATTGAGCCATGTCCGTTCGTCTGTCCGTTCGTCTGTCCGTCCATCCGTCTGTCCGTCCGTCCGTTCGTCTGTCCGTCCGTCCGTATGTCCGTCTGTAAACATTCTATCTCTCGCAAAAATTGAGATATTTTGATGAAATTTGGAATGCAAGTTGGTATCGAGACTGGGACGGTTGGTATTGAAAATGGGCGAAATCGGACCATGACCACGCCCACTTTTCCTATATAGTAAAAATCGGAAATTTTGTATCTCAGTCACTAATAGAGCTAGAGTGATAAAATTTCACACACGTATTGAGCTCAGGCCCTTGTGAAGAAATATGGTGAAATTTTGGAAAATGGGCGGTGCCACGCCCACTTATTAAGGGGCAAACATTGAAAGTTTTATGAGTCATAACTCAGAAACCGTTGAAGATATATCGATGAAATTTGGTAGGCGTGATATACTTACTTAGGCAAATGTTTGGACGAAAAACTGCCAAAATCGGTTGACGAACACGCCCACTTTTATATATGGGTATTATAAAGTGACCTAATAAAGCATTTTAAGCGATATCTCTGTCAAATATAAAGATATATCATTGAAATTTTATGGCAGGAGTCCAACTATGGACATAAAACAAAAAATACAAAAATTTTGGAAAATGAGCGTGGCACCGCCTCCTTTTAGAAGCAGGAATATACGAGATTTCTGAGCCCATAACTCGACAAATAATTGAGCTATTATGATGAAACTTGGTGTATACACTTTCACTCCTTGTAGTAATACATGTTCAAAATTTGAGCGAAATTGGTTGACGACCACGCCCACTTTTATATATGGGTAACATAAAGTGGCCTAATGAAAACATTTTAAGCGATATCTTTGTCAAATGTAAAGATAATTCATTGAAATTTTGTGGTATGATTTCTACAATAGATCGGAAACAAAAAGTAGAAAAATTTCGGAAAATGGGCGTGGCACCGCCTCTTTTCAGACAAAGGAATCAACGAGATTTCGGAGCCCATAACTCGACAAATAATTGAGCTATTATGACGAAACTTGGTTTATACACTTTTATAACTTGTGTTAATAGACACGCAAACATTTATTGAAATCGGGTTATGACCACGCCTACTTTTTAACAAAGATATTTCTGGAACACCCTTTGGGAATTTGTAACGTGACATCTTTGTAACTCATAAAGGGATGAAATTTTGCACAAAGAATAATATTCATAAGCTTAGTTGGATGACTGATAAAAATTTAGAAAATGGGCGTGGCTTCGCCCAATTTATGGAGCACTATATTTATATATAGGTCACCGTGTTTCCATCAAACGCAAACAAACAATGAAAGCGTACAGCTGAGTATCTAATGTTCGATTCCACTCGAACTTAGGCTTCCTTACTTGTTTTTATAAGACTGTCAAAAGGGTTAAGTTGGAGGGCACGCAAGACGCCGAAAATGTACAAAAGTGCCTGTATTGTATAGCTTTTCTGTGTGTGTGGCTGTTGAGCTCATTACATTACAACTATTTGTTTCGATTGATTTGATATTAACTTTTACAGTTACCGACAAAACAGTGCGGAGTTTCTTGAGTACGCGCGTGCAGGTGTGTGTTTGTTGCTATACGTGCATGTGTAATTTTTATTTATTTGTTTTTCATTTAATTTAAAAGCATATAAAACATTTATTTAATAAATTCTTGATTCGTTAAAATGCTGCTTACCTTTTTTTACTACTTTTTTTTTTAATTTTTTTTTTTCCTTTTAATATTAAGTACGAGTACGTATATTCACGAAAAATTATAATTATTATTCAATTGCAGTTACAGTGCAACGAAAATTATTTGGTAGTGCCCTTTGTTTGTGTGTTTGTTTATTTTCTGAATTCTGTATACTTATTATGCACATGTAAGCAACAGGAAATGACCAAAATTAAAGTTCCATTAAAATTAAAAATGAGCGCATAGCTGGGTCAATGACTGACCACTGACTGCGTTGTATGGGTGTAAGAGAGTTTAAGAACATTTTTCTGATTTAAGGGAATAGCAGCGACCAAGTATATATAGACGGAATAATTTCTTAAAAAGTGCTAGTTTTCTTATGGTACAACGATATATTCCAAAACTTTTTTTTTTTAAATCGATCTGCTATACTACGGCTAGGTTAGGTTACGTTGGCTAAGATCCAGCAATCTCTAGGATAAACCACATATGTGTGCTACTTAGTTTACCATCAGCGTATTGGATGCGTAAAATTAGTCTTGTAATACAAAACTTCACAAGAATATTTTGTGTATTTCCTGAACCGAAATGTCATCTAGGGGGAAAAGCTGGACATTGACATTGAATATTATGTACCAGAGTGCATCGGGTTCATTGCATGCCGCGCAAGCCTGACTTTGGTGTGAGAGAGTGTGCTGTTGGTATGCCGACCGCCAGTCTTCAATCTGCGGTCGTTTGTGGTTTTCGTATTATATGAACGAAGCATGATCTGCAGATCTTGCAGGATGACAGGGTCGGTCTTCCACTAGGAATCGCCTTTGTGTATCAGTGCCTGATCTATTTCAGCTTTATTGTAATTTAGAGAGGAGAAAATGTTTTCCATATTCACATGCACTGGTGATGCTTTAGCAAACACGTCCGACCGCTCATTTCCCTCGACTAACTGGTATCCGGGTACCAAGTTGATAGTGATGTACATTTTCGCACAGAGCACTTTTAAGGCATTTGAACATTGAGTGAATAAAGATCCAGTGGCTGCGTTGGACAGGTGAATTGTTGAGAATGCATCAACGTGCTATTGCCCAGAAAGTATTTCTATCGAAAACCGCTAAAGGCAGAAGAAATTGGAGACCTCCACTGCGATGGGAAAATCAGGTGGACAACGACACTTCCCCCTTTGTTATTTGCAATTGGCGTCATGCTGCACGTTACAGAAACAACTGGCGCTCTTTACTGGACTCGGCCAGAATCTCCTAGACGGTTGCGCGCCAATTAAGGGGAAGAAGAAGAAATCTTTAAGGAATGTAAGTGTGCACAGGCGAAGTCTGAGTCTGAGTCTTTCTCTGCCAAATGCTGCGGATTCGGAAAGGAGATACATCGGTGCGCTACGTTGTATGCCACACGCATTTGATTAGCCGTCAGTGTCACTGTTGGCGCATGGGATGAAGGTAGTTTAGGTAGTCGGATTTGACGTTGTAAGATCGGAGCATGATTTTGGCAACCCTACGTGTTGGCGGCACGGCCTTCAAATGGGCATCGCTCTTACTTATCATTACCTGATTTATTTGGTTTTATATTTAGGTAACTGAGGGAGGAGTAGCTGTCTACAGTAGTTATTTGCATCACCCCCGTTCACTTAATTTCCTTCATTTATAGCGAGAGATAGTAGCCGCGGATATTTATATTGCAGCTTAACTTTCGATAAAGTTGTTCAGACTATTCAGAGGAGAGTTAGAATCATAATTTCGGCTGCTGATTCCATCGCTTTAGAAGCAGCGGAAATCTCAGCCTGAAATAGACAACACTAATCTGATAACACTGCTCTACAGCCAAAAAATACTCTGAACGCGACCATCCTATTTATATGTAAAATCGGTCGCTGATTCCGAAAATCGGGTTCATTTTTAATTCTATGGGAAGGTTTTTGAGATATCGGCAATTTACCGTTATTTGGCTAATTGCTCCACTTAATCCTTTATACCTCTTTAACGCAGTAAGCTATCTTCCTTGGAGTGACACCAAACGAAAGAAAATTAAATTTCCTTTTCATGGCTGCTATAACATTTTTCCCTAACTCTTATAGTTTCTGAAATATTAACGATTCAATTTGAATTTTTTCGATTTTTTACGATTTTTTGAAGAAAAAATTGACTTTGTCAGGCAATATCTTTAAAACCAATGTTTTCACCTTCGGTTTTACTCCTTTACGTGAAGCTCCATTCTATTGGGAAAAAGATAAGCTATCAACGAAGAAAATCCATGATAAAATGGAAAAGTTATAGGCGATCAAGTAAATACAGCCAGGTCGCGCAATGCCTCTGCACGGGTATATTCTATGCATGTTATACCCGTAAATGCGCTGTTACCTACTGCGCTGCCAATGTGCTGCTACTGCAGATGTGTAGGTATTGGTATAATATGCATAGAATATACCCGTGCAGAGGCATTGCGCGACTTGGGTGTATTTACTTGATCGCCTATAACTTTTCCATTTTACCATGGCTTTTCTTCGTTGATAGCTTATCTTTTTCCCAATAGAATGGAGCTTCACGTAAAGGAGTAAAACCGAAGGTGAAAACATTCGTTTTAAAGATATTGCCTGACAAAGTCAATTTTTTCTTCAAAAAATCGTAAAAAATCGAAAAAAATCAAATTGAATCGTTAATATTTCAGAAACTATAAGAGTTAGGGAAAAATGTTATAGCAGCCATGAAAAGGAAATTTAATTTTCTTTCGTATGGTGTCACTCCAAAGAAGATAGCTCACTGCGTTAAAGAGGTATACAGGATTAAGTGGAGCAATTGGCCAAATAACGGTAAATTGCCGATATCTCAAAAACCTTCACATAGAATTAAAAATGAACCCGATTTTCGGAATCAGCGACCGATTTTACATATAGGTAGGATAGTCACGTTGAAAGTACAGACAAAAAATTTCATTTTGTGATCCAGTGTAATCTAAAAAACTGTTGTACCTACATAAGCTAGAGTGAAGTGCTCTTAGGTTGCAGTAGCTGTTAGCTTACATTAGCTCAGCTAGGCCACGAAGGTTGCATTGTGATACCACGTGGATAAGAGCACCATTCTACACTAATCTTACTTAGCAGAGCAATGTTGTTTAACAGTATTACTGTTATAGAATATTAACAGCAAATTGCGACCGCTATTAAATAATACTAGCTGGACCCGTGCGCATCTTGCGCAAAAAATAATAAAACATACGGCGCCAGTCGATATAGTTTCTGCTCTCACGCCCATTTTATAAAACTTATATTTATTTGGTTTTATGTCTATAGTGGAACTTATGGAATTTTCAATGAATTACTTATGTATATGTTTGACAAACATCCCAGCAGTATTTGAGGTAAGGAGGTGCATATTCAATAGAATATTCATTATGAAAAATAGCCTGAAAGTAAGTTCAAAATTCATTGCTGAAAAAATAACTGAACACGCAGTGAAGACATCAGGTGTACTGAAATACATGCTGTGGAAGTTCTCCCTACGTATTCAGGCCTTTTTTCCTACAGAAACTCTCCCTTCTCGTTCGGCAGTTTTTAGGTAGTTGATTTTCGACGCCACCTCTATATAAAAACGAAAGGGAAAGTTCAGATATTAGAACTACATCTCTACTGAATATTCAGTAGGAAATATGTGCTGTTTTCCAGCTGATAAATACTGCTGGGATATCGCATAAAATGTTCTATTATACCTACATATATATATATGTATGTGTATTATATTTTTATATATTTTTATATATTTTACATATATTTTTGTATATACATATGTACATACACAAAAAATGCATTCGCCGTACGGGGCCGGCATAAAACTGTAGGTCCTCCCAATTAGTAGGAAAAACAAAAAGGAGCACACCTCGAATTTGGAGTGAAGCTCGGCCATAAAACACGTCAGAGTTATAATAGCGCCATTGTATTATTATTATTATGTACATACGTGGTCCCTGCCGACTTGGGTGATTTTTTTCCACACGTTTGCCTTGGCAAGCAAATCAGTGGTCCAAGCTTACTCGATTTATCTGTTACAGTTCTTAAGTTTTTACTTATAAATCTTTGAAAATTTGCTCCTCTTGGCCCATTTTTCAAAATTTCAGCACGTTTCCTCATAACGGCATAACGTCATTTCATCACTCGGGCTTTATTAGTGACTGAATTATCATGTTTTACGTGTTTTTCGAAATACACACATATGCCTTATTTTCAACCCCAACATTCTCTGTTCCCATTAGAATCTGTGTACCAAATTTCAATAAAATATTTCTATTTTTGCGCAAGTTAGAGTGTATACGGCCGGACGGACGGACATGGTTCAATCATTTTTTTCATTCTAATCGTTTTGATATACTCGTATATATTAAGGTGGAGTGAAAATTTTTTTTTGGAAATTCAATTTGTTCCAAAGTCATAACGGCACCTTTCTAGCCCGAAAATAAGCCTGTAAAATTTTATTGACCTACTCGCATGTTTGGAGGTGTCCCCAGCCCCACAAAATTGAAAAAAATAGCACGATCTGGTACAAATGTGAAATTTCTAAAATTATGAAATCAAAAAAACGAAGTATGGGGATTGATAAACAGCATAAGTTGAGTACTAAAGTGAATTTTTTTTTTTTTGGAAACAACAACAACAAAAGTTATTAAAGGTCAAAATTTATATTATGCATTTTTAAATTGCAATTACTTAAAAACTACTTAACCGATTTTTAATGTTTGTATACCATTGGATAGGTATTTTGATTCCCTTTAATTTGATATACATTTTATGTGGGTTCCATAACACTCCCCGCTGCGGGGGTCAACCCCCTTTAACCCCCCTTACTTTTCATATAAAGTACCACGCCCAATAAAACACCGTTTCGCATGCATAGCTAATTAATACCTTTAAAACGATGCCTTACTTATTAATTTTGGTAAATTATGTGAGCAGAAAAAGGGATATTTATAAAACACCAATTAGAAATAATATATATGACTAGTAAACCCAGCCACGCGATGCTGTGGCTTTCAATTACACTGTGCGACAATTGGAGGGTGGAAGACCACTTATTGCTACATTTGACAATTTTTTTGATTGTCATTTTAAATTTGACTTCCCCTTAAAAATAGCAGAATATAAAAATGTATATCGGCCTTAAGCCAATAGATTATTACTAATAAAATATAAGATGAAGCATATACATAACTACTGGTTATTTTTATTTTCTGTGGACCTAGATCTTGTATACAAAGATTTTGTCCGAGGAGTCCCATAGTGAAGTTTTAATGCGAATAATTTTCTACAATATTTTAAACTCCAAAATGTCTTTTGTCGTACTCCTCTTTTGCTTCCTTTTCCCCTTTCCTTTTTATTTGCGCTTCCTTTTACCTTTATCCATTTTATTTTCCGTACTCTTTCCTCTTTCGCTTCCTTTCCTTCGCCATTTCCGTCCGTTTCATTTTCTCCTTCCCTTTCTTTTTATTACCCATCTACAGGGTAGGACCTTTCATGACATTTAAAATTTAAAAATCGGACAAACTGTGGCGTAAAAATGAATTTTTAAACAGGTGGCAACCCATTTTGTAAAAATCGTAATAAATTACTCATTTTTAGGCCTTGCCTTTTCATATGCCCGGCAAAGCCATTTCAAATGACACTTTAAATTTAAAAATCAAACAAATTGTAGAGTAAAAATAAACTTTGGAGCAGGTGGCAACCCTCTTTGTAAAAATTATTATAAATTACTAATTTTGAGGCAAAGCTCTTTCATATGCCACCTCAAATTTAAAAATTAAACAAACTATAGCGTAAAACTGAATTTTTGAACAGGTGGCAACCCCTTTTCTAAAAATTTTAATAAATTACCAATATCCAGCTCAAGCTCTTTCATGTGGTACTTGAAATTTAAAAATCAAGCAAACTAAACAGGATAATTAAATCTTTAAACAGGTGGCAACCCTTTTCAAAAAAGTTAAACCTTCCTGCACATCTACAGGCCAATCCCTTTCATATGAAATCTCATTTTCGAAAATCGGTACAATTGTGTAAAAGTTATGGTGCGTAGAATAAATCGCTTAGCGTAATATATATAAAGATAAGTAGTCCACTCAAAAAAGTCTCTATGTATTTTTTTCCGATATTGAGTTTTTGATGGATTGTGCAAAATCCTTAAAAAGTTTCCACGTTTTATTTATACACTTTCAAAAGTGTCTATATTTTATTCACTATCTGAAAAAATACTGTCTAAAAACTCTCTATGTGGAAAATACTGTCTCAAAATTAGCTATGTGAAATATCTAACATTGATTTTGCAAAAATCTGCCATATTGCTGTTTTATTTTTTTATATCCAAATATATATATACAAATATATATATATATGTAGTACACATATGCGACCAGGAAGAAAAATAAAATCTTTAGTTTTAGCAAAAAATAGATCTAAACAGCTTTCGTGGCTATTGTGGCATTAAACTTCACCAATTTACATATATTATAATAATTTTTCAAAACAATATTAGTAATTTGTCAAGCTGAGTTTAATAAAACTGTTAATGGAAATATGCTAATGGAGTGCTAAAACATTTATTTAAAAAATTTGCAATATATGAGTATTAAGGATAAAAAAAAAATATTAAAATTTGCTAAAATTGCAAAAAAATAAATATATAAAAAATTGTTAAGAAACAAAACTCAAGGTTTTATTTAACGTATTTGGCCAGTTTATTTTTCAAATATCAAAAAAAAAATTCAGATTATGATGTCAAAATGGCTAACACAGCTAAGACAATTGCGTTTGAAAAAGAAAAATTTGCTGCATTAATTTCTAATCAATTTTCCGCACAACTTATTTAACAACTTGACGCCTTAACGCTTATAGTATTGTCAGCTGGCACGTTTAAAATGCTGCTTTCCGTGCTTCTGCCTCGTTTAGTTTCTTTTTTTATTTTTTTTTTTTTGTTTTTTTTTTGTTTTCCTTTTTTTTTTGTTTTGTATAAGTTATAAAATAGCTCATCGTATTAAAAAAAAAAAATTAAAAAACAAAGAGAAAATATTATGTTAAAAAAATGCTAATAAATAAAAAAATTAAAATTTTTGTCCAATTCAGTTAGTCATTGCTTTTGACCATTGTTAATCATTTTCAATTTATTTGTGACTAAACAAAGGTGTGTATCTGCTGCTCTTTGTTATTCCCATTTGTGACTATATGTATTTCAATAAATATGTAGGCATCCTTCCCCTCTGTGCTGTATTTAATTGTTTGGTTTATCTTTGCTGCGACGCAAAGATTTATGCCGTCAAGTGAGCTCATTTATCACGCTTAATTAAAATTGAAATGTCGCGTTAGAGGCTGACTTTAGCCACTCCACCGTGTTGTGTTGGCTGTGCGCATGCTCTCAATCTTAGTATTCGCCTTTTTTTATTATCTATTAACTAACTGTGATAGATGATTTTGTATGGCGCGCATTTTAAATCATTATTGCTTTTTATGTTTTTTTCTTTCCTTTTGTTATGCTTGCCCTTACCTCTTCAACTAATGAATTTTTCAAAAGTTTATTTTTTTTTTGTTTTTCAACTTATTTAAATAGGCTTATAATTTCCATGCACTTTTTCATTTGCTGTCACCTTTGCTTGCTGTTGCTGCTCTGAATCTGCCTTTCAATAAGGCTTACATCATGTTCTGTTCAATCGATTTTGAGCTATTTCTCGTTTTCTCAGGTGTTGTGCCTTGCCTTTGCCCATTGTTTTTTATGGTTTATTGTTGTTGAAAGCGTTAACGTTATTGTTAAATGGAGGTTGACATTTTTGTTTTTCTGGCAGCATTTTTAATCATGATCTATGTTAAGCATCTACTTTATGTGTTCACAGATTTACACACACACACGTGTTGGTGCAATTAACCTTAACATTTAACCGGTTCGCGTTATTTAATGCTTTACTCTGTCTTTATTTCCTACCATGAACTCATTTACTTAGTTGGCCTATGCATTTGAAATCTTTATAAATACCTAGTGGCCGCATGCATTATTTTCTCATAAATCTACTTAATTTAACTTTGATTTCATTATTAGAGTTTTAAATTAACAAAACGACCACATAAATCTGGCGAGTAGTAGCGACAACATGATTACATATCTATTTATGTATGTGTGTAGTACACTGTGTACATAGGTGTACAATTAAATCTTCCTTAAATATCTAGTTTAAATTTGTATACCAAATGTGGACAACACGTATTCTAAGCAATAGAGATCGGAATTTTCACATTTGAAAGATGTTACTAGATAAACACGTTTACATTTACATGTACATTAAACCGTCTCACAGTGCTTCGTCCCATAGGCAAAATTGAGATAAAATAAACTGCGTAATTTATTCAATTAATATATATTTTTGTGAAGCTAACATATCACCTGAAATAAATATATAAGTAGAATTTATAATCTCATGCTTTTGTTGCCAATAGAGGTCGCTAAAGTCAGTACAATTTTGAGGCAAAACTGTTTTAAGGTAATACGATTTTTAATGTGTTACAAAAAAAAATTGCCAAAAATTCATTTTAATTCGGATAACTCTGAAACTTGCCACATTTGCTTACCATTATATGCCCTAATAGCTGAAATAACTTTTGATAAATGATTTATTTCAGAAAGGTGACTAGTTCTATCGAAACATTTGCGACTTTTTTATTGGAGTTCAAAAAAATACTAAAGTTTGATAGAGTCAAACAAAAAAATAAAAAAGAACGACTATTTTTTTATTAGCGAATTTGGTTAACTTTGAAGTGTTCTAGTAGAATCTGTAAAAAAATTGCATTGTTTTTTGCCGGAAATGTAGAAATTGTACGATTTTGTAAAGCCATATTTTTAAAATTTTAAAAAATTTTGCAGAACGTTATATATATGGTATGGAAAAAATTTAGTAAAATTAATGTAAAATTGAATTAAAATAAAAAATTTCGTGCTAAGCACTAAAAACTCTTTCAAGTATTAATGTATGTAGCTATTTTTTCTCTCATGCTATAGGAAATTAGCCTAATTATGCTAAAATATACAGTTTTTATTAATATGTGACAAATACTAACAAAACAAGTAAGGAAGCCTAAGTTCGAGTGGAATCGAACATTAGATACTCAGCTGTATGTTTTCATAGTTTGTTTGCGTTTGATGGAAACACGGTGTACTTTATATAAAGCGAGTGCTGCATAAAGTGGGCGTAGCCACGCCCATTTTCAACATTTTTATCAGTCATCCAACTAAGCATATGAATATTATTCTTTGTGCAAAATTTCATTCCTTTTTGACTTCTAGTTATAAAGATGTCACGTTACAAATTCCCAAAGAGTGTTCCAGATATATCTTTCTTAAAAAGTAGGCGTGGTCATAAACCGATTTCAATAAATTTTTGCGTGGCTATTAACACATGTTATTAAAGTGTATAAACCAAGTTTCGTCATAATATCTCTATTATTTGTCGAGTTATAGGCTAAGAAATCACGTATATCCCTTTGTGTAAAAAGAGGCGGTGCCACGCCCATTTTCCAAAATTTTTCTATTTGTTGCTTCTGGTCTATTGTAGAAATCAAACCACAAAATTTCAATGAATTATCTTTACATTTGGCAAAGATATCGCTTAAAATGTTTTTATTAGGTCACTTTATAATACCCATATATAAAAGTGGGCGTGGTCGTCAACCGATTTCGCTAAAATTTTCAACATGTATTACCACAAGTAATAAAAGTATACACACCAAGTTTAGTCATTATATATAAATTATTTGTCGAGTTATGGGCTCAGAAATCTAGTATATTCCTGTTTATAAAAAGAGGCGGTGCCACGCCCATTTGCCAAAATTTTTGTGTTTTTCGTTTTATGTCCGCAGTTGGACTCCTGCTATAAAATTTCAATGATATATCTTTATATTTGACAGAGATATCGCTTAAAATGTTTTTATTAGGTCACTTTATAAGAGCCATATATAAAAGTGGGCGTGGCCCTCAACCGATTTCGGAAATTTTTCGTCCAAATATTTGACTAAGTAAGTATATCACGCGTACCAAATTTCATCGATATATCTTCAACGGTTTCTGAGTTATGACATATAAAACTTGCAAGGTTTGACCCTTAATAAGTGGGCGTGGCACCGCCCATTTTCCAAAATGTCATCAAATTTCTTCCTAGGGGCCTGAGCTCAACACGTGGATAAAATTTCATCGCTCCAGCTGTATTAGTGACTGAGATACCAAATTTCCGATTTTTTCTATATAGGAAAAGTGGGCGTGGTCATGGTCCGATTTCGCCCATTTTCAATACCAACCGTCCCAGTCTCGATACCAACCTGCAACGGACAGACGGACGGACGGACAGACGGACGGACGGACGGACGGACATGGCTCAATCGATTTCTCTTTTCACCCTGATCATTTTGATATATATAAGTCTATATCTATCTCGATTATTTCACTCTGTTACAATCCACCGTTATGTGATTAAAACTATAATACTCTGTGTACTAGTACAGCTGAGTATAAAAACATACATGTAATACTAACTTTTTTAGGTGAGACACATAAAATTTTACAAAGTTTGACAAAATTTACAAAAAAAACAAGAAAAAACGACTATTTTTTTATTTTAATTTTCGATTCTATGCTAGGAGGTCTTGCTACCAAAAAAGAAAAAGTTTCAAAAATTATGCCGGAAATCGCTAATTTAGTACTTTATTTAACATCCCAAAAATTTTATTTTTACATGGAAAAATTTTATAATAAAAAAGTATTTCTGTGTTAACTCTAATAATATTGCGCTTTTTAAAGTTACAATTTGATATGTGCCAAAATCATATTGATATTTTGCAATAAAATAGTGCATTAAACTATAACAACCAACATATTTTCTAAACAAATTTAAGAGTAATTTTCTTTAGAACCATTTTTTGCAATAACTAACGGGAGTAGTCCATCCTTGATTTTAAAAGGATAATTATATATGTTATAGTTCGTTTTTAATGTATTGTGATTAAATGTTAATCCAAAAATTACTTTTTGTAAAAAAGGATATATGGGAGGTAGTCATGTCCTTGCACTAAAAAGGACGAAACTTCTCACCTAGTTTAAAAACATAATTCTATAAACATACACCAAAAGTCATTTCATTCTGTTTGAAATTGAAGTTGAAATCACAATTTTAAAATTAAGGATATATGGGAGGTAGTCATGTCCTTGCATCGATTTGGCCAAAACTTCGTTTTTTTCTTATCTCTATTATTTTATGCCTGTACACAAAATTTCATCGTTCTGCGATTACTCCCCTAATTTTGCCGATTCACTATATTGAGACGAAGCACTGTGCGTCTCGCCTTATATGGACCAAAAAAAAAAAAGTCCACCATATGCCTCCCAATATTATGTCTTTTTGAAAAAAGTATTTTTGTTCGCCGCTAGATGTCGCTAAAATAATGTGTTTCATATCTTTTTCATAATCCGTTCTCTAAGTTCGGGCGGGATATGGAGGGTAAACCGCTGGGTATTATTATTAAAAAAAATGTCTTTGACCCGAGAGGAAGGTGTCGTCTATATAGTCGTATTAGCCCTATGTGTGCCGTTGGAATCACTGCCACCTAGTATTTAGTTTTTTCCATTTTTTTGTTGTTTACATCGTCAAAAATCATAAATTTTTTGCAAAACAGTTATTTCGATCGCTTCAGTGAAACCTGAAATAAAACGCGTTCAGTATTCCGAGTAATATATATTTTTCGCTTCCTGTGATCTTTTAGTTTAATTTTACAAGGTGCTTTTCTGAGGAGACCTCTACTGAAATTTTATAATGAATATTTTCTTAGAACATTTTAATCCTCCAACGACCTTAAATTTTTTTTCGATACGATCTAATGTAAATATGTTTATTTATTTATAAAATTCCAATAATTTAATCAGCTGATAGATATATAATTTTATTGAGGGACCATCTAAGAGCGAAATCGATTTTCTTGGAATTTCATCAGAAAATTATTGACCGCTAATCCAAAGAGCAATGCTGCAATAATATATAAAACTAGAGAGAATAAAAAATAAGTAAATACGCTCGCATTTGATAAAAAAAGAGAAAATTCTCCACATAAATTCCGAACATCTGCAATTAGAATTTTTAGTCTCGAATAGTAATAAGTACTAAATGAGCATAAGAAAAAATAAAAATAATGCGAACCATGAAAAATCGCATTATTTTACTAGAGTTTTTGCGGGTGTCACACCACGTGCTTCTAAAAATATTAGCATATTAAGTTAGTCTAAAAAGTTAAATAGAAAAAATATTATTCTTGACATCAAATATAGTTTCCTTTTTTTTCTGTCCGTTGAGTAACTACGTAATTATCTCATATGCCCCCACTCCAATTTTCAGTACCCTACTATAAATATTTCAATAGATTTTCGCTGTGAAAATTTAAGTTTGTATTGGAGGTGCTCATCCCTGCTTTACCCAGACCTAGCGTTTTTACCGGTTTAATACATAATTATCTCGTATGCCTTAACACAAATTTTCAATACCCTACTACAAATATTTCAAGCGATATTCGCTGTGAAAATTTCAGTTTGTATGGGAGGTGCTCATCCCTGCTTTACCAAGCCCAAGATTGTTTATCCGTTGAGTATATAGTTATGTAGTATTCCTTCACACAAATTTTCATTATTCTAGTACAAATACTTCAAGAGATATTACGAAATAAAGGACAATTTTGTATGGCAGGTGCCCATTTCTGCTTTTTATTAAGATTAAAAATATGGCTATTGTACTCACCGGATGAAAATACTTATATATGCAGGTGTGCAAAGTTTCGTGAGGATCCGTTCAACGGGTTTTCCGCCAATTGATTTTACACACGATTTCCATTTCACATTTATAATGTAGGATTAGCATTTTTTTGTTTTTGTTTCTGCTGATTTTTGATGCTTTTATTTGATAATTACCAAGAACTTTTTCATGCAAGCAGAGGTCAAATTTGAAGTCATTTACGTCGCTCAGGTGTTACGACAGCCGCCAGCGATTACAAACGTCAACTATATAAAATGCGAACAAAAAAAAACACAAAGCCATTACTAAAGACAATCAAAAATAAACAATAAAAATAAACAACAAAAAATAAACAATACAAACAACAACAAAATTAGCAGCAGCAAGAAAATATCTAATTTTTTGTTATTGTTACATAGCCTCTTTAAATTTTCTGCTGTATAATTTCGTGTGTGTATAGTGAAATCATTGTGCAAGGGCAGTTGCTAAACGTTTTTTTAGACATCAGTTTTGCTGCTGATTATTTACTGATGCACACTGCTTCTGCTGTTATTTATGCTTAGTGACATTTGATAAAATTTAGACGTGCGCGATAAGAGTTTAATATTTATCACAGTGATTTTATTTTGACACAATTTGAGGCCTGTTATCTGGTCTTTTAGTTTCCCTGTACAAATATTTTGTCTGAGAAGACCTCTAGTAAAATTTTATGGCAAATAATATTCTGCAACATTTTAACCCTCTAGCGAACTAAAAAATACAATTTTTTTAATCTACTAAAAAAGGGTTAAAAGGGGGGTTTTTGAGGGTTAAATTATATTACGAAGTTAATACTCGTGCAATTTCATTATATGTTTGCTAACAAAAAAATTATGGCAAACAATATTCTTAAAAATACTATTTTTTTAAATTTTCTAAAAAAAAGGGTTAAAACGGCCTCTTAGCGGCGGTGTTAGAGGGTTCAGTTATGCTATTACTTAAGTTATTGCTCGTGCAATTTTACTATAGCAACAAATTTCTATACTTTTACTTCCTAGCAACAAATTTCTATACGATATGTATTTTAAACTTTTCTTTTAATTATTCAAAAAATATCTAAACTCTGACGAAATTTTGCTAATTTAAAATGGCAATAAAAAAAAATTTACCATTTAAGGCAAAACGGTTTTAGGGATTTAATCTATGGGCAGTGATATTTCATGCTGTGTGGGAATCATCGCGCCCTCAAAATTGCTGTTGCAAAGTGTTTTCATTGGGCAAACAGAAGGAAAGACTTAAGCAACGAACTTGAGTGATATTTTTGTGTTTTGCAAGAGTGAAAAACGACACATATTAATTCACAATTCGCTTGAAAAAAATTGCTGAAACATTTATATATGTTATTAAATATATATTAATATATTTAAAATAAACATGCGCGTATATAAATATGTTCATTGCTATCAGTTATTGAGTGCGAAGTTAGCGTATGTAAGCTGTGGCACGTTTATACTAACTTAATTTTAATTGATAAAAAAAATTATCTTCCCCACATTACCAGTATCTTCTAATGTAGCTCATAAATTAATATGTAAATTACTTGTGCTATAATTAATTTTTGTTCCGGCACTATAATGCCCAGTACATAATGACTAATTGCATATGTGAGACATAATTTTCAGCAGCCATAAGATACATAAATACATGAATATTCATGCATAATTACACACTTAACTGACATCACCTACTTATTTTCAGTGCTCTCTGATGTTTTCTCTCAGCATACTACATAAGTACAATTTATTTAGCAGATTAAACAAATGTGTTAATTTATGCGCACGCGTTATGCATATGCAAAGCTGTAAACCAATGCAAACTCTTTTTTAAATGTTAACACATAACGAATGGGTATGAGCTTCATAATGTTTCTATACATATATCTTGAAAACTTTAACTTGGAAATTGAGAATAAAATTACTTACTACTATAAAAAAACCAATACACATAAAAGCTGAATATAATAGCTTTGTTATGAAAACTTACAACTTCTTAATTAGTTAGTTACTTACTGCGAAGCAAAGAAAATATTCTGTACTTGTACTTGAATCATAATTATGGCACATTGTTGCACTTTGCGCGTTGACTTCCTCATATTAATTGTTTTTTTAAGCATTTTGTATAAATAAACCGGCAGAAAATTTTAAACCGGACTTGTGGCGATCAAACGCTGAGCTGCGTGTTTATCATGGACAATTTGTATATCATGTTTTTACTTATGTAGATATGTATATCCGGAAATTGAGCTATAGGCTCCAACGTAGAGAAGCAGTAAAATAATAATTGAGTCTCTGTTGTGATGAGTCAAAATCTGAATATATGGATAACAGTTTGAAAATTGAAGCGCGTTTAGTGGAATTTTTGGACAAAAGTTTTTCTTAGTTAAAAAGCTTAATAAAGTCGAAAAATTATTCCGAAAATCGGATAAGGAATTTATTGTTATAGCTAAGTGCTACAATGCGGTAGGAAAGTACAAAATTGCAGGAAATCACAACTGCGGATTGGGTGGGCCCCACCATAAACTCATTCAATGCACTAGCTATTATCTCGCTTTATTTAACAGGCCAACACTAAATGGGCCAAAGAGTCTACCTGTATGAATTTCAAATCTGACCTAGACTAGATGAGGGAGATGTAAATTGCTATTACTACTGAACCGGCTCTCTATAACTCCACTATTGGCACTTTTAACTGCTCACTATCTCATGGGCAACCATGCCTCCCGTATGGACCTTTACAAAAACAAATTTCTCGCGGCTGCAGAGAAGTGCAAGAAATTGAAAGTGTTGAACACTATATATGTCACTTTGCTGCACTGTCGATGGACAGGTGTCGGTCTTTTCATAGTCACGTCTTCCAGTGTCTGGCGGAACTGAAAAATGCAAAGATACTAGATTTTCTGCGCTTTATTAAACAAACGTTCTGCCTTAGCTTTACAGGTATCTAATCTTAATCTATTTTGATTATTTTTTCAGGAATGGATTTTTAGGAAACCAGGGCTCACATTTGGTATCAAAATGCGCCAATTTAACCTAAGTGTGTCACCTCTTTCTTGAGCATCATTGCGGAGGTAACCACCTTATATACTAATCAAAAGATTAAAAGGCTCTTCCTGAGATGTCTGAGCCTTTCGACATGTGGCATAGTGAAGTTCTGTCATTAAAGGAAAATATACTTATATATATACCTATGTATAATTTTTCTTGTTGTAGAACAGAGAGCACCAATAGTGGCCCGCATTCTAGCCAATGTAACGCAAAACGGCCTATGCTCATCAGCTCAAACTATCTCGCACTTTTGACGTTCTGTATACTCAATGGTCGAAATCGATTTGTGCGCAAGCCAAAGTGTGAATTTGACAACAGATGACGGAAAAACGTTCCAAAATACATCTGGTATCTAGATCATAAGCTGCATAAGAAACTTTGGCCTGAAAATCACAGAATTTGCGCCAGCCTCAGCTTTTGTCTTAAAATGTCAGGTCTGGTTTTTTAATTTCATATTGAAAACTTGCTGACCTCATCATTGATCAATTACTATAATTATAAACCTCATCGCAGAACGAAAAAACCATTTAATCTTGAGTTTGCATTAATTTTTTTTCTTATTCGCAAATTTGCTGCTCATTAAATGTAGCATTTTTATATCTACTAGTACCCCTCTTCAATTCCAATTTCACTAAGCGAGCACAGCCACTGCCCGCTCCACACAAATAAAACATTTACTCTGCAATTAAGCTCAAACAACGTCATACATTCATACATACATTCAAACATACCTACATACATCCATCTCTAACTTAGCCTCAACGCTTGCACACCCTAATTGAACATGTTGATCATACTCGTACAGTTAAAGAAGCTCTCCCGGTGGTCGTCCTTCTGGTGGCGGTTGCGCCGCGCGCTATGAAGGCGTGAAATATAGTTAAACTAAATGTTTGTTATGTCGCCTTGGGAAAGTGCACACGTTGCACGCTGTAAACTATACAAAGTACGCTATCAAAAAATTTAAACTAAAAAGGGTGTAAACTAAAAAAAAATTAAACTAAAAAAAGTGTAAACTAAAAATAATTTAAACTCGTTGCAGTCGCATTAAATGACAAACTGCAGCATAAATTACCAAGGGACAAAGCCCCATCAACGTTGATGGTGGATCATCAAGCAGCGCCGCCGCTCAAAAACATCGTCGCTTTTACGATGAACAAAGTGCCTTGCGACACCGCGTGTAAGTAAATCACTTAAACGTTGCCGCAAGCTGCAAATTACCACCACCATCAGGTGGTGGCTTTTGCTTGCTTAATGATGTCGCTGCGCTTGCTGCAAATTTTTTGCCCTACAATGTTGATTAAATGCTTTTGGGTTTTAGCTGCGGTGTGTATCGCTTTTTTTTTCCTGCTTGTTTTTATACACAGCTGTAATAGTACACAGAGTATTATAGTTTTGATTTCCTAACGGTGGATTGTAACAGAATGACATAATGGAGATAGATATAGACTTATATATATCAAAATTATCAGGGTGAAAAGAGAAATTATTGAGCCATGTCCGTCCGTCTGTCCGTCTGTGCGCACGATAACTCGCGCAAAAATTGAGATATTTTGATGAAATTTGAAATGTAAGTTGGTATCAAGACAGGAACGGATGGTATTGAAAATGGGCGAAATCGGACCATGACCACGCCCACCTCCCCTATATAGTAAAAATCGGAAATTTTGTATCTCAGTCACTAATAGAGCTAGAGTGATAAAATTTCACACACGTATTGAGCTCAGGCCCTTATGAAGAAATATTGTGAAATTTTGGAAAATGGGCGGTGCCACGCCCACTTATTAAGGGGCAAACATTGAAAGTTTTATGAGTCATAATTCAGAAACCGTTGAAGATATATCGATGAAATTCGGTAGGCGTGATATACCAACTTAGGAAAATGTTTGGACGGAAAACTGCCAAAATCGGTTGACGACCACGCCCACTTTTATATATAGGAACTATAAAGGGGCCTAATAAAAACATTTTAAGCGATATCTCTGCAAATATAAAGATATATCATTGAAATTTTATCGAAGGTGTCCAACTATGGACATAAAACAAAAAATATAAAAATTTTGGAAAATGAGTGTGGCACCGCCTCCTTTTAGAAGCAGGAATATACGAGATTTCTGAGCCCATAACTCGACAAATAATGGATATATTATGACGAAACTTGGTGTATACACTTTCACTACTTGTAGTAATACATGTTCAAAATTTTAGCGAAATCGGTTAACGACCACGCCCACTTTTATATATGGGTATCATAAAGTGGACTAATAAAAACATTTTAAGCGAGATCTTTGTCAAATATAAAGATAATTCATTGACATTTTGTGGCATGAGTTCCACAATAGATCGGAAACAAAAAATATAAAAATTTCGGAAATTGGGCGTGGCACCGCCTCTTTTCAGACAAAGGAATCAACGAGATTTCGGAGCCCATAACTCGACAAATAATTGAGATATTATGACGAAACTTGGTTTATACACTTTTATATCTTGTGTTAATAGGCACGCAAAAATTTATTGAAATCGGTTTATGACCACGCCTACTTTTTAACAAAGATATTTCTGGAACACCCTTTGGGAATTTTTAACGTGACATCTTTTTAACTCATAAAGGGATGAAATTTTGCACAAAGAATAATATTCATAAGCTTAGTTGGATGACTGATAAAAATTTAGAAAATGGGCGTGGCTACGCCCACTTTATGCAGCACTCGCTTTATATAAAGTACACCGTGTTTCCATCAAACGCAAACAAACAATGAAAGCATACAGCTGAGTATCTAATGTTCGATTCCACTCGAACTTAGGCTTCCTTACTTGTTTTTTTTTGCAAATATAATCTACAACTTTTTTTTTTGCTTTAAGCGCTTGTATTTTACTGGTTTTTCTCAACTCGAAGGGCTGATGTTTTTATTACGATTACCGCAAATGTGGATTATTAAAATAAATGACAGTATTTTTTTTTGCGTTTTTACTTTGAGGTTTTATAGCAACAAAGATTTAGAAGGGATAGATATATATGAGTACGTATACGTAGATAAGACAACGAAAGTGTTCTGAGGCGATTTAATTATTGTTTTCGTTATGCTTTGACAAAGTTTAGCGCACATACATCCAGCAGAAATGAATTTCCTAGCCTCACCGTTTCAACATAAAATAAGAAGGAGTTGCGCGTTTTCTGCCTTGCAATTACACACATATTTACAAAACCCTCCATTGGCAAGACGATTTTATTAATTCAAAGAATTTTTTACTTTCGTTACAAAGTTGATCTTCTTGAAACATTAAATATTTTCAGTTACTTGTATTTCCTTTTGCGTCGTTACCTAAAGTTAAACTAAATAATCTATACCGCACATCAGCTATCACAAAAAAAAAAAACAAAAAAACAACAAAAAACAAAAATATTCAGCCAAGTCGTTTTCAATTTGATGAGAACAATGGTGACAGTGGTCGAAATGTGTCTTTGTTTAACAATATTGTGACAAGCAGAGCTGCGCTGCTGGTTTTATCTGTTGTCTACAAGAATAGTATTTATGTACGTGCGCGTGTAAATGCGTATGCACATTGGGGTGGTCGCCAAATTTATATAAAAAAATTTTTATAGCATATTTCGCATAGGGGTATAATTTGAAAAAAAAAAAAAACTCTAGGGAGACTCAAAAAAATTAAGTTTAATTTTTTGTATATCTAATGTCCAGAATCGATTGTCCTGTACTCAAAAATACGAAAAATAAATTTTGGTCCCGATCGGAAACGGTTAAGGGATATTGCAAAGAGATCCATATGGTTATCTGTAAGTTGACTCCTCTGCGACACCGTTTAACCATCTCGGATCGGGAGCAAGGTTTATATGTGGTATCTTTGAGTACAGCAGTATAGATTTTGGCTATTAGATATAAAAATATTTAAAATAAATTTTTTCATTCTTCATATGGTACCTAATCTGCAATTTTACCCCTGTGCTCAAATCTCCGACTGGGACCAAAATGTGTGTATGATGGTACTTTGTGACCAATTTAGGGGGTCAGACTGAAAAAAAAATGAAAGCGTTAGTAACTTGTACTCAGTTCCGAAATCGATTTTTTATTCCCTTTCTGGTTTTCTCGAGACTATAATTTGTTTATAATTTCTTATTGTTATTGTCACTGCTAGTATTTTCTTGTGGTTTTTGGGTTTTTTGTTTTTGTTTTAGGGGGTGTTTTTGTTTTTTGTTTTTTTTTTGTTTTTTTTTTCTTTTTTCGTTTTTGATCTTGGTTTTGGTTTTGTTTTCGTTTTCGTTTTTGGTTTTTTTTTTGTTTTTGTTTTCTTCTGTTCTTGTTTTTGTTTGGTTTTTGTTGATTTGCTGTTGTTGTTGTTATTGGTGCTGTTGTTGTATTCGTTTTTGCTTTCGTTTTTGTCTTTGGGTTTTATTTTGTTTACTGTTTTCTGCTTTTTGTTTTTGTTTTGTTCTTGTTTTTGTTTTTGTTTTTGTTTTTGTTTTTGTTTTGGTTTTGTTGTTATTGTTATTTTTATTTTTGTTTTTGTTTTTGCTGTTTTCGTTTTCGTTGTTGTTTTTGTTTTTGTTTTTGTTTTTGTTTTTGTTTTGGCTTTTGCTTTTGGTTTTTGTTTTTGTTGTTGTTGTTGTTGTTGTTGTTGTTGTTGTTGTTGTTGTTATTGTTATTGTTTTATTTTGTTGTTGCTATTGTCGTTGTTATTTGTTTTTGCTTTTGCTTCTGTTGTATGCATGTACAAGGTGTGCACGCCCATACATTTGTATGCATACATGTTCAAACATGTTGCTCCTTTTTACTTTGTTTCAGATTCGCATTGGCATGGCAACTCGTAGCGAAAATAAAGATGTTTACGCATCAACAATTTTTGATTTGATTTTAAGGTCCACCATAATGCACATATGTACATATGTGCATCTATGTAATAACCCAACAGAAATAATTTGCGCGAAATAAATTCAAAAAACCAATAAGAGACTTTTAAAGAAAAACTTTTTGTTTTTTAAAGCAGCCGATTGCCTATGTTGCAGCTTTGGATCCCTGTATTGTAGCATTGCGATCGTAATTTTCTAATCGTTCATAAAAATTCCTCTTAAAGCAATTTTTTCCTATTGGGTTTAACAAAATTGAAAACACACAGAGCAAAAGATTAACTGCAATTTTGCCCACTTTAACAAGAAGAAAATTGCAGTAATTTTTCTGCGTAAAATTTGTTTTGCTCTTGTTGTTTTTCAATTTCCATTCATATTGCCTAAAATATTAATACATATACTACATATGTACGTACATAAATATGCATAGTTGTGTGCTTTAAATTAAACGCCAAGTTTGCAAGTTTCCCATGCTCTTTATCGTTTGCTTATCTGAATGGAGCACTTTAAGCTGTTCAATTCGTAAAATTACATGCGTTAGTGTGTGCGTGTGTGTGTTACATGTGGGCTTAACGCCAATGTCGCTACCACCATCAACAACAACACCAACGCCCGCAAACTTGGTTTTGTTGTAGTTTTTTTTTTTGGTTCTACGAGTACTCTTTGCTTTATTACGAACACTTTGTTTAGGGAACAGCAAGCGACTCATGCTTGTCGTCATCGTTGTTGTTGGTGTTGTTTGTATTTTTGTCGTCATCGTTGTTGTTATTTGGGTTTATTTTGTTGTTGTTGCCCAAAACTGTAGTAAATTGTGTGGCACTTAAGTCAGCTGTCGCCGACAATGCTATCGCCTATTGCTGGTACAGCTCCTGCCTGTCGCTGCTGCTGTTGCTGTCACTCGCTGTGGCCGTTCATGTAATGCGACAATTTGCATATGAGCATATCGTTAAATGTGTAACTTTGTAAAAAGAAAGAAAAAAACCTTGGCTGTGTCTTGCAAATCAGCAACGCCAATTTTTGTCCTGTTTTTTTTTCTCTTTTTTTCTTTGCAGATTATTTTGCCTTTTCGCTGACTTTGATGAATGTTAGCGCATTGGTTTTGTCAATTTTCTACGAAAACGCGCGCGCGCATGCGCAATCGTCGGTTTGAGTGAATGCTTTCGTATGTTGGTGGCTGCATAAGCAGCATCCGACAAGAAATAGCGAGATCTCGTAATGTCAACAACGAGTGCAACATGTGATATCTGCTTCGCTTGAATATATGTGTACATATAAACATACATACGCTTGTTACTTTACTCTTGCTGCACACAATGTGATGCAAAAGGGCCGATTATGTTTATTTACGGTCACAATATGTGGAATTAATGCGTTTCCTTTCTAGGCCAGCCAGCCGACAAACGAGTTACATATGTAGTAGAGTATGCGCGCTGGGTTGTGACATTTTATCCGCATGCACTCATATGCTTACATATACATACACGCCCACACCACGTAGCGATACTTGTATGCGCATGAATTTAGTTTAATTTTGGCGTGCATGTGTTGTTGCTGCGGTTATGCTTATTAAGCTTTGAACTATCTGCTTATATAATTATGCAGACATTTTCTATATGGAGCTAAATTGTTAGCGTGCAAAATGAGTTCGTTGCTTAAGTCTTTTGTGTTAGCGAAATGCAGCTTGGCAACTAATTTAACATAGACTTTCCCAAACTGCGCTTGTTTAGTTTGTTTTTTTGGTGTTTCTTAGTGAAATTTATTTCGTGCTGAGAGCGCGTAAAATTTGTGAAAAAATTGGCATTCTTACATGCATAGCTGCGTGGCTGCTTAATTGAAGGAGTTTTGCCTATATGTGTCTTAATTCTAATACTGATTACAAATTAACTCTGAGGATATTGCAACGGCGAATTTCAGCAGATTACAATAAATAAATGCGCGACTACTTAAACTAAATAATACTGAATATTAGTGGTAACATATAGTCCTCTCACTGGCGGACTCTTCCTACAAGCCCAAAAGCCCCGTTTCTTTAAAATGTGGTTAATTTACACTTGAAATGTGTCCACTATTTAAGTTCTCATGCCGTGTTGGCCGAACCAATAGCCACTTGATACTGGAAATCCCGGCTTCTTGATGTGCTGATAAGAAGTATGTACAACTAAAACAACAAAAGTCATGTATCATCCATTGCATATCTCCATCATATTAATTTTCTCGATTTGCTCAGCTTCATACAGTGTGAATATAAACAACAAACCAAATATGCAAAACGAATTTAATAAAATTCAATGACGAAACCGCAATCAGACTTTCAGATAATACACTAAAGAAAATTACATAAATGGCTAATGGCTGCGTTTTATACATATGCTTGACCAGCTAATTTATGCTAAGACCGCCAGTGGTGCATAATTACGTATGTTAAGGAGCAGTCAGGAATATGGACCATTAATGCGTTAATTAGACTTCAACTTTATTGAATTTTGGTACACAACTTTTGTCTTTCATTCATTCATTCATTCATTCTTTATCATTGCTATTGATGTAATTTCTGTAAAAAAAAAGGTAAACCTAACTCCATTTCATTCAATGCCATTTAAGGCTTCTCGTGCTCATATCAAAGCAAAAACTATGTATCAGCAATTATGACCAATTTTCAATGACATGAAAAATCAACAAGAACATAAATAGGCAAACAAATGAAGCCAAAAACATCAAATAGAAGATGAGCCCATAGAAATGTGTGTATGTAAGTACACAATAACTGTTCTAATTGCAAAGAAATGTATGTAACGTCTATAAGAGTTCACCAGCAACCGGCTAAGCGCATTAAAACCCATTTCTGCAACATTGCATATTGACTTTCAACGCACCAACGAGCTTATCGACCAAGTTGAAGACAAAAACTAAGCCATTTGGGAGGTCCTTAAGTTGACCGCATTGACTAATAATGAGAAATATGAAGTTTACGCTCATCTACATAATAATACAAGGTGTCGCTTGCTTGATTTTTGCTGTCTTTTTGAAACAAATTTTGCATATATAAAATAATAAAATGCACTCGGCTATTGTTAGCCTTCGCTTGCAAGGCTAATGCTCAACTCTGTATCACATATGCCCTAAACCCCCTATTTACTTACTGACCGAATGAATATTTGAGAGTTACAAAAGTCTTTAAAGGCTTTTCTGATCGCTAATAGCTTGACTGTTTCCAGTCCGTATGGAATGAAATGGAATTGTGGTAAGCCCAAGCCGTCAGGCAAATTTTCCCATTGTACTTAAGGCCTTTATAAACGATCTATGTAGATGTAGGGAAAAGCCGGGATAGTGGTATCAGAATTCTTCTGCAAACTTCCCAGATTCTTTTGTAAATCTGAGAAATTCGTCGAGTTGTAGATAATGTGTATCCGCCCATCTCAGTATATCTGGCCCGATATTGCGCAATTTTAGTCTAGCGAAAGCCGGATAGGTGCAGTGCAAATGATCTGTACCTTCTTCATCCTCCTGCAAACAAGATAGGCAGAATGAGCTCTCGATGATGCCTGTGATGTTACCATGGATTGTGTCCTGTAGTCAACCCCACAACGTCCTAAAGCTGCCTTCTTATTTGCTTGAGATGGAAGTCGGTTACCTCCTTGTCAGTTTTTTTAGAAAGCACTTTGTAATTTTACATGAATATATAATGTTCCAGCGTTTCTCGTGAATTTCCCTCATGGAGTCCTTGATGCACTTCACAGTACACGCTATACTTGGTACTATAATTGGCTGCGCTCCAGTTGGCTGACCGTCGTTATTTTACCTAAAGCATAATACCACCAGAAGTCGGCCTCCAGGCGCTAGCCGGTTGGAGTACCATATTCTGTTTTTGATTAATCTGTGTAATTAGATTTCTGGGGTCTTCTCCGTAGAGTATCTCTGCATTGATCTCTTGTGAGAAAATCGACTTTGTTTACACTGAAAAAACAACATACTCAGCTTATGGAAAAGTGAGAATGATTTGGCGCTAAAGACATATTTTCATTGTTTTGATGTAAAATTTTCTTCAAATTAAAGAATAAAAACCAATGAAAATATGTCTTCAGCGCCGAATCATTCCCATTTTTCCATAATTTGAGTAATTTTTTTTTTTGAGTGTAGTCTGCCAAAAGATATCCCGACTAGCCAGCTTTTCTGTTGAGGTCAGAAACTGAAGATGGTGCTCTGAGTTCGGTCACCACTGCGTAGACAAGAGTTGTGACTGCTCAGTCTTGAAAAGAACAATCAACGTATCGTAAATGTTGTGTCATTCTACGTTACCCTGTTGGAATGCTACAGTCAGCGAGCGGCAACTGCTGCAACCGAACAAAAGAAACCACAAATTGCCATAAAATTCAAGTAGCTCAGCCACACAAAACAACAAAAAAAAAATACAACAACAAAAAGAACCACTTATGGCATAAAGTAAAGCACAATAAACCATAAATGCCACAACATGAATTGTTTGCCCAGCAAAAATTGGTATATCCGAACTACGACGGGTACTACAGTTCAATTCACAATTTGCCTTTTCGCTTGGCCACCCAGTTGGTGATGACGCGTCGGACTGTTTTAGTTAGTATAGGCACAGTGGCTGAAACCATGTAAAACAAGTAAGAGCGCGGCTGTCTTCGGCCGTACCGAAGACTTCATACCTTTCATGAGTGGGGAAATGAAAAGCTACCTATGTATGTATGTACATAGCCTGATTTAGTATAATTTATAATTTCAATTTTGTGGGTTATTTATGGAACGGTTTATTAGAAAAAATGGTGTCTGGGCTATTTAAATGGAGGAGTTATACACCAAAATGAGCTATATGTTATAGTGGTCTGATCTTAACAATTTTCGGCAATCCCGTTTGGGTCCATATGGATACAAATACTTCAAAATTTCACGCCGTTAGCTGTTAAAATGGAGGAGTTATACACCGAAATGTCCAATCTAAACAATCGGTTGTAGGGGAGCTATATGTTATAGTGGTCCGATCTTGACAATTTTCGGTAATCCCGTTTGGGCCCATATGGGTACAAATACTTCAAAATTTCACGCCGTTAGCTGTTAAAATGGAGGAGTTATACACCAAAATGTGTATATCTGAATAATCGGATGTTGTGGAACTGTATGTTATAGTGGTCCGATCTTGACAATTTTCGGTAACCCTGTTTGGGCCCATATGGGTACAAATACTTCAAAATTTCACGCCGTTAGCTGTTAAAATGGAGGAGTTATACACCAAAATGTCCATATCTGAACAATCGGTTGTAGGGGAGCTATAGGTTATAGTGGTCCGATCTTAACAATTTTCGGTAATCCCGTTTGGGCCCATATGGGTACAAATACTTCAAAATTTCACGCCGTTAGCTGTTAAAATGGAGGAGTTATACACCAAAATGTCCATATCTGAACAATCGGTTGTATGGGAGCTATATGTTATAGTGGTCCGATCTTGACAATTTTCGGTAACCTTGTTTGGGCCAAAATAGGCACGTCTACTTCAAAGTTTCATGTCCTTAGCTGTTTAAATGGGGAAGTTATGCACAAATTACATCCAAAAATTTCATGTATATCTGAATAATCGGTTGTTTTCTATATGTTATAGTGGTCCGATTCGGCCGGTTCCGACAAATGATCAGCTGCATATAACAACATACCTGTATTTCGAATTTCATTCAGATATCTCAAAAACTGAGGGACTAGTTTGCGTTCACACAGACGGACGGACGGACAGACGGACATGGCTTAATCAACTCAGCTCGTGATTCTGATCATATCGGTATATATTCTGGTGGGTCCCCCACGCTTCCTTCTGGTACTTTCGACAAAAATTTTTTGGCACTAAGTTATAATACCATTTCATTCTCATGAAAGGTATAAAAACAAGAACCCAAACAAAGAACGCAGCAGATCGGTAGCAGGAAGTTGTTGCGCGTAATTCGTGTACCACAAATGGCCCATACGAGTGTGTGAATTTGCCGCAAAATTTCTACCAAAAAAGGCTTTTTTGTTTTTCTTCGCTATTTTCACGCTTTTTTTTTTGTGCATAAAATTTTTTCAGTGGAACATTTTCTAGCTAATGCTGAGAGAGAGGGAGAAAAGTAAGTGCATGGCTGTAGTGAGCAGTGGCTGATGTAGTGTAAGCAAGCAAGTGACTTTGGCGACATGCAAATTTCCATTTGGCTGGCGTGCATTCGTGGTAGCAACACCAACCAACAGCAGCACGGAACAGCACAGGCGACAAATGGACGAATTGCGCTTGATGCTGCCGAAAACAAAGGAAATGCATGGTGATGGCCAGTTTTGCGTAGAATATATATTGAGCAGTGTGTGCAACAAAAAGACTTAACAGCCAAAAGGGAAATATTACTGGAAAATACCTTTTCTTAATTTTCTTCAAATCGAGGCAAATGAGACGGCGGGCATGTTAGCCAAAGCGGAGAAATCACTAGCGTAAAGGAATGTGGAAAACATATTCCCTTCTCTAAATTTCGAAAAACCCCAAATAGATCTGGCACTGATACGTAAAAACGAAATACGCAGTGGGAGACACTGTCTTCCTGCAAGATAATATTGGTCATATAATTCAAAAATTACCTACTCACACAAACTACTTTTCACAACAGTGGCGCGAAAAATTCTTTTCTGCGCAGTCTCCGTATGGTGGCCTCTTTTCGAGGTTGATTAAAATAAAAATAAAAACTACCAAGATACAACGTCTAGCAATGATGCTCATAAGTGGCACTCTTCCGTTTGCAACCACTAGAGCTCTCGGAACTCTTATTTTTCTTCTCCCAACCGATCTATATGGCAAGTACATCGCCAGTTGCAATGCAGCCAGGCTGAACACCATCAACCCCTGCAGGAAATGGCGATTTGGGCACACCTGAATACTAAAAACAGTCCCAAAAAACTTCTCAGAATTATAATACATATCTTGAAAGAGTTTTTAGTGCTTAGCACGAAATTTTTATTTTTAATTCAATTTTTAATTGTTGGGGTAAGTGGAAAAAAATTCAACAACTATTTACAGCGAAGGTTGAGTGTATAGCTATTTCACGAAAAACCATTTTCGATCTTTTTTTCCACTTACCCCAACAATTAAAAATTGAATTAAAAATAAAAATTTCGTGCTAAGCACTAAAAACTCTTTCAAGTAAAATTGTTAACGTTGTTTGGTATATACATAAAATAAATACCAACAACAATGTTCATTGCGAACTGCCTACAACAAAAATTCAGCACGTTTGTGGAGAATATATGCAAAAGCATATACACACTAACGTTAATGTTGAAAATGAAAAAGGCAAAAGTGGGGAAAATCCAACAGGAATGGACTCGGGTTCAATCCCCGGTGCATCCACTTCCGAAAAGAGTGCTGATGATCGAAAATGGTTTTTCGTGAAATAGCTATACACTCAACCTTCGCTGTAAATAGTTGTTGAATTTTTTTCCACTTACCCCAACAATTATAATACATATCACCTGTTATATGCTGGAACAACAACAAGTTCTCTACAAGAATCCCTGAGAAGAGCGAATGGGAGGATTTGATTTTGGACCCTTAACGCACACGCTATCAATTTTGATAGATGACTCTAAACTAAACGGCAAGGAAAGCAGTGGAATCTTCTCGAAGGACTTCCAAATCAACGCTAGCCTACGACTGCCAGATCACTGCGTTGTTTTCAGGCGGAGCTAACTGCTATTTGGGAGACAGTCCGACTTCTAGAAAAACTGCCATTGGGCAAAGCTGTAACGGTTTTCCCGATAACAAAGCGGACATAAAATCTCTGCAATGCAGAAACTCCGCATCGCTAATATAATAATCCAATGGCGCTATTATAACTCTGACGAGTTTTATGGCCGAGCTACTCTCCCAATTCGAATTGTGCTCCTTCTTGTTTTTCCTACTAATTGGGTGTGTTAAGTGATGGCAACACTTGTGGCGAGAACAATCTACAGTTGAACGAGTCATGTCGCCGAGTGAACATCTGTTTTAATGTTACATTTACGTAATACAGTTCAATAATATTAAATTTAATTTTATTAATATAAATTCAATTGTTTAGTAAAATAGAATTACAAAAAATAATATTATCAAAAGATAACAGGTGGACCTACAGTTTTATGCCGGCTCCGAACGGCGAATGCATTTTTTGTGAGAAGCTTTTTCATGGCAGAAATGCACTCGGAGGGTATGCCGCCCACTGCCGAGAGGTGACCGCTGCTCTTAAAAACCCAATAATTGGATTTTTACTAATTAGAAAAATTGTTTTGGTGTTTGGCTCGGACCGTGGTTTGAACCCGAGACCTCTGGCATAGCAGGCGAGCACTCTACCCACTGCACCACAGCGGCCACTCCGCATCGCTGGTCATGATTAAATGCAGGGAAGTTCTAAGCCAACTTGCCGAAAAGAGCAGCCTGAACGTCGTGCGTGTCCCAGGGCTCGGTGGTAGCCTAGATAACTAGTCCGCAGACGAGTCGGCAAGGAAAGGAACCCATCTGGAGGCAGCGATGGCCACCTGCTGGGTGGAAATCTATCTAGGATCTTGCTCTCTAAAAAAAGCAAATGCCAGATGTGCTGTAGGATTCCGTTACTTGATTTGCTGAAAAATCTGACCAATACTGGACAAGTAAAGGTCTAGATAGATCAGTAACTCTACTCAGTAGACCCTACACTGGCTCTAAAGTTGGTGTAATAAGGGTCCACTGCCTCATGCACATCCATGGAAATCGCATGGGCGACTTCCGTCACAGCTGAAGTGATCAGGAGGAGTTAGAGATCGTAGAACACTTTTTCTCCGACCTGTTGCTGTTTGTACTCTGGAACACATTGTTTGTCAATGTCCAGCTTTGGAAGAATCTGCCTTAGCTTCCTCGATTCTTCACACATTTGGCATTACGAATCGGGAAATACAATGCTCTGGATCTTAGCCAACGTAAACTAACCTTAGCTTTAAATTTAGGAATAAAATTTTCTCTCTAAGTTCTCAATAGTACATTTCACAGTTATAAACTTTTGCAGGTTGACACGTGGGTAAATGCTTTATTTTCATAAAAAAAAGGAAAACCAAAATCGCGTTCCATGGCTCTTACGCCTTTTTTGCACGCACAGCGCGATATCGCCGCTGCTGTTTTGGATACAATTGATATTGCGCGCGCACGATAAGCGCCACATGATAACAATCTTAAAGAGTCGCACACACACACAATCGAGCGTAAATATTTACTTTGATTTTTTACATATTACTTTGTGCGTGTGCGAATTAGGGTAACAACGTTTATGCTTGCAGTTCAATTTTTATACCCATTAAAACGAGTCACACGCTATTCAGTGTCGCTATTTATACTACAAGTCCCTAAAATATAGGCCTACTCTGGCAACTGTTTTCCAAAGGCAACCTAGTTAGTCAATGCGCACTATACAAATATGAAAACGTTTAGTTTAGAGCCGATTTCATAATGAAATTCTTAAAGCTCCTTTTGTTAAAGGAGCCTTTTAGTTAAAGAGCCATTTAAATGTCCCTTAAAGTGGGAGTGATTTCATAATAATATAATATTAAAAGGCTCCTTTAATGTCAAATGATTGTCATAAATTTAAAAATATTGAAATTTGACATTTGTTTCTTCTGAAAATAAATAAATTTTTTGATTGCGGCTTTATTTTTTTATTAATTATTTTTTTTTTGTTGAAAAAAGAAGAACAAAGAAGCATAATTTGGAAACCCAGTGCAGAAAAAATAGGAAGCGGTCATCCAACCTCACAAAACAAGAAGAAGATGAATATTGAATTATAGGACTCAACAAACAAAACAACAAACAAAATCGGTTCAAAAATTTTAATAAATTTTTGATATTTGAATTTGACAGACTTCAGAAATGACATTTTTTCTGGCAAAAGGAACCTTTAAATAACTTAAATGCCCGTTTTTGGGTATTTAACTTTAAAGGAACTTTTATCTTCAAAACAACTTTATGAAATCGATCAGCAAATTAAAGGCTTCTTTAGTATTTAAAGGAACTTTTAATTTAATTATGTAATCGGCCCTTAAATTTATTACTGCAGCCTTGGTGCCATTTTATTATTACATCTATGCACTCATATGAGTTAGTTCTTATTGTGTATGACATTTTTATTTCAACCGACCACCGCGATCTGGGTATAAGTAGACAAAAAAACACCAGCAGCAGTGTAGGCAGCTAGCGAATAATCGTAAATAGCCACCGAAAAAAGGAAAACAAAAATCACTCTTAATATACTGTGAGAGTAGAAATACTTCTATATACAGCTGTTGTTGTTGTTGTTAGTTTGTTGCAGGCGGTATACAAAATTTATATGCTGATTGGCATTAATAATGGATTATCACGAAATCGGCTGGTCACAAACACACATTACACACGAATTTTTTTAAAGCTTTTTTGTTGTTTTTGCTTTATAGTTACATAGTACTCTTTTTTCATGGCCAACAAACGCCTTGCAAAGCGTGCAACATGCAGCGTGTAATATTTGTGGCACATTCACAACGCAACAACAGCGGTGGCAGCTACTGTCTCCACATGCATACGAGTCCATACATACATATATTCACATGCACATGCGACAAGCCAAGCCAACGCTACGCTTATCCGTTGGAGAGCGTGTGTCGTAAGGAAATTATTTTCCTGCAGCGCGCAAGGCGATACATGCAAGCGAACTTGAAACGCCACGGCTGTCTGGCTGCCTGCCTGCCTGCTGCACTACACCATAGCCATGGCTAAGTAGTGATCAGCGGTAGATTATGATGATCGTGTGTATAAAATCAAATGTGGCAACAACAACATTCAATAACATTTATGCACATTGCTGCTGATGTGTTTGTTGCTGCTGCTGCTTCTGTTGTTGTTTTTGTTGTACATTTATGATGTTACACATATTTGTGGCAGCAGCACCAGCACCAGCAGCGTATATATTGCATACTGATCGTTGCCGCCGATGCTGTTGGTGGTGATTTGGTTGATGATCGTGTGATCGGTTTGGCCTATTCAGTTTCGTTCTGCCCTGGCCTGGTCGGTCTGTTGTGGTATCGTCTGTTCTGGTTTGGTCAGGCGCCTCTTGGCAATGAAAGCGTTATACTCTATACTTTAGTGCTTCACATGGTTTGTAAATATGTATGCTTATATGCATATGAATATCTTTATATCGCAGCCCATTTGTGGCACATTATGGTTATTTACCAAAGCGCAATATCTAGTGTGCATATATTTATTTACGTACATGTGTATGTATATTTGTATTTGTGTGACTTATTAATGCGCGAAATTTCATTCTTTCTAGGGAAATCGTGTGAAAAAATGCGAAGTGTATGCAAATATGACTCCCGTCACAATAAGCTTCGTAACTACATCAAGATCTGCACAATTCTATGTGATCACACGTGTGTGTGTGTAGGTATTTGCGTTTTATTTTTGCAACGTGATCTTCTTTTCGCGCCTTAAAATCACGAATTATGCAAAGTTTTTAGTGACTTCATTTTAAATTTTTGTTTAATTTTTTTTTTTTTTCAACTTGGTCTATTATGAAAAGTGTAGCTGCTACGGAAAGGGACACATTAAAATCACACACACCTATGTATATGGCAATATTCCTATTAAGCCTGTTTTGATAATCAGTCGATAAGATACACTTTAAATGAAACACATAAAAGCAAGATACTCGCTTACATACTCGTAATAACTTCTTGCCTCTGCCAAATTTCTTCAACTTTCATAAAAAGCTTAAGTATAAATCGAAGAAACAGAAACAAAAGAAGTAGGGTTGCTCGGGCATATATCCATTTCGAAAAGCGCTTAATCTTTCCTCATCAGCACCCCTTTCGGCAGGGCCGTGCGCACGGGGGGGTTTTAACCCCCAAAACCATGACCCCATGCCCCATGACCAAATCTAAGTTGCAATGATTTTGCAAAAATTTTCAAAATACAGTTTATAAATTTTATAATTATAATTTTACGGAAGAAGAATTGGTAAAAGTTGCAAAAAATAAGGTTGGCCAATACATAGGTTCGGCACTTTGAATTGCACTTGGAGCTTTCCGAAATTACAAAATTGTGTAGCATATGTTCGTTTGGCATTTTTAAAAAAATTGTACTGATAACAAAAAATGTTCATTTTGTGAAAACAGTGAGCAGTTTCAATTAACAAGTACTGTAAACAGTACACGGAAAGAAATTTGTATACTTGAATCCAGAAAAATGCTTTCTTGAACTCAATTTAGAAAATTTTTAGGGAAATAAGAAAAATTGACTTAATTATTACTGGAAATAAGAAATTGAGTTTTCCAAAAATGAGACAATTATTTTCTTATTCAAGAACACTAATAAAATCTATAGAAAAAAAATGTTGAAAAAAAAATGTTTAAATAAATAAGGGCCGATTTCATAATCAAATTAAAAGTTCCTTTAAATTCTAAAGGAGCCTTTAATTTTCTGATCGATTTCATAAAGTCTTTTTGAAGATAAAAGTTCATTTAAAATTAAATACCCAAAAACGGGCATTTAAGTTATTTAAAGGTTCCTTTTGCCAGAAAAAAATTTCATTTCTGTAATGTGTCAAAATCAAATATCAAAAATTTATTAAAATTTTTGAACCGATTTTGTTTGTTGTTTTGTTTGTTGAGTCGTATAATGCAATATTCATCTTCTTCTCTTTTGTTTTGTTGGATGACCGCTTCCTATATTTTCTGCACTGGGTTTCCAAATTATGCTTCTTTGTTCTTTTTCTTTTTTTCAAAAAAAAAAAAAAAAATAAAAAAGCCATAATCAAAAAATTTATTTATTTTTAGAAAAAAATAAAAGTCAAATTTCAATATTTTTAAATTTATGAAAATTATTTGACGTTAAAGGAGCCTTTTAATATTATATTATTATGAAATCACTCCCACTTTAAAGAACTTTTAAATGGCTCTTTAACTAAAAGGCTCCTTTAAGGAAAGGAGCTTTAAGAATTTCATTATGAAATCGGCCCTAAGAACATCTTTTCTTAAATTTACTTAAATGAAGAAAATCTTTTTGCTAATATGAAGAAGAATTTAAGAAAATTGTGTTTCGACGAATTGGAACAACAAAATACAGCGAAAAAAAAATGTAAAATGAATAAGAAAACGTTTTCTTGAGCGAAGTAAAATTTTTCTTGCTGAATTTGCATTTCCAAAGTTACATGTATTTTTTTTCATTTGCCATCCGCTTTGCATATTTCTGAATATTTTTGCAATTCTCAGATTGTTAGTGAAGCATTTGGTATAAGGAGTTCACTATTTGCATCTTCATTTGTATTAAATAAAATGTTGTCATTTCAATAAACAAGTCCTAGGAAAATACTAGTTGACTAATTATGGTTTTCTAATCCCTCATGATTAGTTTTCATTTTACTTATTTTTTACGTTTTTAATATTTTTAGAAAATATTTGCTTAATTTAATATTTAATATTTTCTTATGCCTCAGACACACATGTGGTATGAATATTAGAATATCAATATTATGATTTGGCTATGCTATGAAAATTTTCAATTAAACTACAATATGAGGGTGACACATATGTGGTATAGATCGAAATATTATTACTATACTACGATGTGTGTCTCTCGCATTACTTACTTAAGCTCGTATAAGAAAAGTTTTACTTGCAACAAAAAAATAATTTCTTAATTTATTTCAAAAAACAAGAAAAAAACACTTACCCTAAGTAAATTATTTCTTATTTATTTAAAATCCAATTTTACTTGAAGCAAGAAAATGTTTTCTTATTTATTTAAAATCCAATTTTCTTGGATTTTCTTGATATTAAGAAATTATTTTCTAAGTTCAAAATCAAGTCTAATTTTTCTTTCCGTGTACTATTCAGGACCTGGTTAACTAGGTTTTGATGAATCAGAATGAGTTTCAGAAAAGTTAAAGAACATTTAAATTTATGGTGTATGGGTCTGGATATCTGTTTCAGCAAATATGTTTATCTTAGCGAAAAATGTATGCGAATGCAAACCAAAATTAAAAACCCCCCCAAGGCTAATTACTGCGCACGGCCCTGCCTTTCGGAATTGTAAGTTTTAACCAAGATTCGAACTTGGCACTAAACTATATATCCCAGCTTCGCTGTTAATAGCTTTCCGTTAGTTTTCCACTTATTCATCTATTACCATTTGGGTGCTTGCTTTTCCGACAGGGTAAGAATATGATGTATTGTGGAACGATTTTCTGTCATCCCTTGTCAAGTCTTTTTCATCTTCAGTGCCTTTTTTCGTTCCGAATTCTGAGATGCACCAAACCGAAACCGGTTTGTCTCCAAACCAAACTTGACAAAGGATGACGGAAAATCGTTCCACAATACATCTAATTCATATACTTTGGCGAACTGCGGCTCCAGCAATATATAGAACATGCAACAGCCGCACTATTTCACTATACTTATTCCATGCTTGTGTCGTGCTCACCGGCTCCACCGTTTTAGAATGCATCCACCAGTTACTATAATTCACCGATTTTATTGTGTTTGTTGCATTTACCGGTTACACTAATTGCGATAGTTTACCTGTTTCATCGATTTTATTGCTTTCACCGGTTCCACCTATTGCGATAATTCACCGGTTTCATCGATTTTATTGCATGCATCGGTTCCACCATATATGAGCACTTCCACCATATATGAGCCCTTCCACCAATTGCGATAATTCACCGGTTTCATCGATTCTGTTGCATTCACCGTTTCCACCATATATGATTACTTTCAGCAATTACGAAAATTCACCGTTTTCATCGATTTTGTTGAATTCACCGGTTCCACCATATATTGGCACTTCCACCAATTGCGATAATTCACCGATTTCATCGATTTTGTTGCATTCACCGGTACCACCATACAAGAGCCCTTCCGCCAATTGCGATAATTCACCGGTTTCATCAATTCTGTTGCATTCACAGGTTCCACCACATATGAGCACTTCCACCAATTGCGATAATTCACCTATTTCATCGTGTTTATTGCATTCACCTGTTCCACCATACTTCCACCAATTGCGATAATTTACCGATTTCATCGATTTTGTTGCATTCATCGGTTCCACCATATATGATCACTTCCACCAATTGCGATAATTCGCCAGTTTCATCGTTTTTGTTGCATTCACCGTTTCCACCAAATATGACCACTTTCGCCAAATACGATAATTCACCGATTTCATCGATTTTCTTGCATTCACCGGTTCCATCATATATTATCACTTCCACCATTTGTGACAATTCACCGGGTTCATCGATTTTGTTGCATTCACCGATTTCATCATGTTTGTTGTATTCACCGTTTCCACCAAATATGAGCACTTTCGCCAATTACGATAATTCACCGATTTCATCAATTTTTTTTTGCATTCACCAGTTCCACCTATTGCGATAGTTCGCCGGTTTTACTGATTTTATTGTTGTTGTTGTTATTGTTGTTGTTGTTATTGTTGTTGTTATTGTTGTTGTTTATTGTGGTCAATCAATTAGGGTTCGTACTAGGTATTCATATTAACATTCGATATTAATATTCGATATTCGGTATTAAAAAGCGGTAATCGGTATTAAAATTTCATATTCGTATTTTGTATTAATCTTCGGTATTCAGTATTCGTATACGGCATTCGGAATTAATATTCGGTTTTGGGTATTGATATTCGGTATTCATATCTATACGGTATTCCACATTCGTATTCGGTTTTAATATACGGTATTTGTGTTCGATATTCGGTATTCGTATTCGTATTCGTATTCTTATTGGTATTCGTATTGGTATTGGTATTCGTATTTGTCTAACCCATCTTTCATATTCACGTTCGATATTCGATATTCGTTATTCGGCATTCGCATTTGTATTAGTATTGGTATTAGTATTGACCCATACACCCAATATGAACCATATACTAGTAATCATTGGTCTAGGCCATTTTTATCGAAAAATCCAAAAATAACTCCCAACTTCGATATTAATATTCAGTATTCGGTATTAAAATTCGCTACTCGATATTAAATTTTGATATTCGTATTCAGTATTAAATTCAATATCGCTATTCGGTATTAATATACGATATTCGTGTAATTCTTATTTCAGTTTCTGTGAAAATCACTTATGAATACATACATACATAAATACGTTTAGATATCACACGTTAATACGATATGATATCATGTATATGTAGTGCAACCCTGACATATGAGTTTGGTACATTAAAAAGTCAACCGTATTAAGGCTAAGTAAACTCATGATTCACTACTAAGTATATAATTCTTATTGCTTTTCCTTTTTTGTATTTCCGTGCATGATTTTCGCATAATCATCATAAATTAATACAATTTTGTATTAGACCGTCCCAAACAGATGACTGCTGGAAGCAGAGTTTTGAGTGCTTGAAAGATATAAAGATTGTTCGAGACAAAAATTGTTATAAATTATGTTTTTAGGATTTTAACAACAAGTAAAAAAATGCTTAGCTCAGCATAAGAAGAAAGATATTTTTGGCTTTTCTATCTACAGTACTACAGCATTAGAACTGCCATAGCAAAATTCTTTCGCGCGGCAAATATGCAGGAAATTATTTCTTAAAACTTCATAAGAGCTTCAGCGATTCCTTGAGCTTGAACGGAGAAGTAAAGGAAATACATTGCAGATGTTTTAACTCGGTTGAAATGAAACAAAAACACAAAATTTCAGAACCCCTAGAAATACGTAATAATATAAAACACCAACAACAAGCAAGTATAATTTTGCGCTGAGAATGATTCAATTCTGAACTGCTTGCAACCCGCAGATGACTTTCAAATAAATTTCATATTACAAGCCATATCTACATTTAATTTTTTCATATAATATTAGGCCCAGTCTAATGTGCATATATTTGAAATTATTTATGTAGATGCAAAGGCAAATACTCTTCCATAATAACTTTAATTATCAACAGAATTATGCAGAAATTAAATCTTTGAGCATATCATAGTTAAAAAATCGCAAATTCACGCCATAAAACTCATTGAAACAATAGATGATGGAATTATATATATATATATACATATGTATATATGCCTGTATGTGCATATTTATGCATGAAACTGAAAGCTAAAGCATTTGCGCAATATTGCCACATACATTATTGTGCAATTGTGGCAAGGCAAGTTCAATGCAGCTTAATATGTTTGACCTTAGGCATTGGCCTGTGTTTTAAGCATATACATACACTTAATTAAGCTTAGGTACAATACATATTTATACATGTGTTAGCATATGTGAATATCTGCTTCGTGGCGCGTACAAAGGCATACATTTAAGCACAATGCATAACAATTCGAAATTCCCATGAGTGTTCTAGTTTTGGGGGCTGTAACCGACATATGTGTGTATAATTCTGTATATATCGGTATGTAACACACACACACATATTTCACGTAGGCATGCCAATTGCATATATTAGTCGTGTTACATTGTTAGAGTTGTGTGCTAGAGTTGTGGGTTGCATGCCACAAAAACTATATAACAAATTAACTTAAAGTTTTCTTACTCACTGCCGCCGCCAAAAGTCGAAAGCCAATGCCATGCGAATTGGGGTGCAAAAATTATGTGACTTTATTTAGAAATACATACAGGCACCTGTCGCTTTGATTGCCATTGGCCTTCAATTGTGTGGCTCATATTTTAACATTTTTTTTTGTTTTTGTTTTTGTTTTCTAAATAGAAATCAAAACATGCATTTAATTTTATGACTTTATTATATGCATTTAAGTACATTGTTATATTGTACATGTAGAGATATATATGTATATTTATAAGTATGTAAATGTATATGTTTATGTTTACGTGGGTGCTTAAATGCAGATAGGAAAATACCAAGATTATACATATATATGTAGATGGAAAAGTAAAGTCATAAACGCTAGAGTATATACCCAACAAACCCATTTAATTATAAAATGGTTGAGCATAAGAACAGCTGCCTGCTTTTCGGTGGGGCTTTGAATGCTTTTCCTTGACTTTAGGTTTACCGCCCAACACTTACACTCTTCCCTCATTGCAAAATCTAACATTTGTCAAAAAAATCCCATAAAAATATTTCCAGCAAAGCAAATAAAGTTTCAATTGAATTAAATCTGTCTGAACGAAAAAAAAATTCTTAGATAAAACCTAGAAATTTGAACCAAAGAGTCAATCCAGCCATAACAGAACTAGTGCTGTTCATAAGGAAATACAAAATATTAGTGTTGAAACTGCTGGCATTAGGAGGCATTGCCCTCACGCTAACTGAGTCGGTCAATTACCTTGGAGTTATTCTTGACCGGAAGCTCAACTGGAGACCCAGCAAACATCTGGTAATCGCTATTAACTGTCAGGCATGACAGAAGGCCTTGCCATGGAACATCTGACGAGTTCATCACTTCTTTCACGCATTGCCAGTAATGCAGAGTGGAATGAGCTTCCATTACCCATTCCACGCAATTCAAAGTAGAATGGAGCATGAAAAACTAACTGGAATAAATACCGTTATTTTCAGTGGAAATTTCCATCATGCCTTACATTTTTCGTCTTCTTTCTCTGCTTCCCTGTAAGGTATTCATTATTTGTTTCGCTAGAATCTTTGCGGTATTGCGTGATTTTTTCGTTCGGCGGTAATGCAGTGGGCAAGTCCTTCCCTCCAATGACAAGCGATTGCCCGGGTTTTTCTGAATTACCCTCTTAATTCCACGGTCATCGAGTTTTTTAATGGGGAGGAAATATCCAGGAAGAAGGCTATGACTTCCTTTTATTGTTATAGGGCGGCTGTAAGAAAAACTGGGGCTGGCACCTAAAATTACAATATGGCTTTACACCGCAGTGTTGAGGCTAATTCTGCTATATGGAGTGCTAGTCTGTTGCACAGGCCTGAGTACGAAAACGAGCAGTAAACTATTTTAAAGGTTGCAGAGAAGTGCACTTGTATGCGCAAGTGTAGCGCTGCGGTCTACCGCCCCAGAGGCAATGGATGCCATTTTTAAAATACTAACGATTGATCTCACGCTCAAGGGAGCTGTCCGAATAGAAGGTAAGGAACCACCCAGCTAACCAAGTACGGAGCGCTCCGAATTAGGAGCGTAATGGAACACTCCCAAAACAATTACTCGACGGAGAGCTCAAAATGCGGAGTGAAAAAGGAGTCTGAAAAAGATCTGCAAAGGAGTGTTTGAGTCTTTGAGGATTATCTGAAGGAACGTTTTAGGACTCCGAAAACACTCATTAAAGAAGTCTTGAAGGTGCACTTTTTGAATATATTTCAAAAGGCACTTTTCACCGTCGGATACGCTCAATTGGGAGAGCTTAGGGAGTCCTAACGGAGCACCATGCGGACTCTTCTGGTGAGCTGGGCAGGGTCATACACGCATACACAAGGCCAATCCAAATCAACAATCGGATAATCGCTTACCGAAAAACCTATTCAATAGGAATTGTGAAATAGTGATTACAGATAGGGACTGTTGGGCCAGGGGTCCTCCAGTACCGAACAATGCTGTGCACCTCTACACCGATGGATCTAAGCTTAATGCCAGGGTGGGTGGTGTAGTATATTCAGACGACGGGAGGTTAAAAATATAATTTCGCTTACTTGATCACTGCAGTTATATACAGGGGAAAAGAGATGGCAGACTTGCTTGCTAGAGATAGCACATCTGCAACACTGTAAATGTGTGGGGGGGGGGGGGAGGGAGGGGGTGGGGGTTTAGGCATGCTGTTCACTACCAGCAAACTCATACTGAAAGAGTTGTACTTCAAAGAAGCAAATGACAGGTGGAAAAGTCTGAGGCTCTTGTGGCCTCACTGTAACGCCAGACGAAAAAGAGTCTACTCGTACTCGGAAGGTTCAAGCTTGTACTAATGACAGGGCTATTAACAGGCCGTTTGATCCTTGGTGATCATGCAGAAAGGAAGTGCTCCCTTGAACGGCTTGTGATGACGAAGAGGGATTCGAAAAAATAAAACGTCTGCTGTGCGATTGGCCAGCACTAAGAATGAGCTGACTGAAGCATTTAGGAGCCTACCAATTTAGGGAGCTGGAGGATCTAGCAAAAATGGAAATGGAGGAAAATTCTAAGATTGGGGGGTCTTCGAATACATGTGGTAACACAATGAGACCTTTGGGGCCTAAGTATGTTAAGTACAAAATAGCAGCCACTGCAACCGAACCTAACTTTATTCTAACAAACCTTACAGAAAATCGATAACGACTTTTCAATCAAAATGCAAATAACTTGAGTTAAAACAACAGAGTATTTAGTCCAACTAATCATCGGCTAAATATGCATTTGGTTGTTGTGCTTTGCTGTTGGCAATTGTCGCAATCGCACGAAATTGCAAACTTTGCTGACTAGCCGAAGCCCAACTGCGACGCGGTAAAATACGTCCAAAATTAAAATACCTCTGCCTCAGCTTCTCCTTAATCTCATCCTCATTCATAATGGCGCTCGCCTCGCGAAAATTCAAAAAGATGCGTCCCTTCTCATCCGTTTTGATGGGCAAAATTTCGGTGCAAACATTGCGTGCCTTCGATAGGAAACCATCGCCTTCGCAGTTACTGCTATTGCCGCCCTGATCATCTGCCACCATTTCAATGGCATTACTGACGACGACATTATCCAAACGTGAGTCGACCGATTGCGAGCGTTGCGCTTTGGCGTTGTGTTGTTGATGATGATGATGTTGTTGATTATGATTGTGATTATGAGTATGATTATTATTATGGTGATTCTTCTTCTTGTTACGTAAATAGAAGGGGTCGCGTTCGCTAGCTTTAACATACTGTACAATAGGACGATTTACACCCCACTTGGGACGGTCGTCAACTTTGTGGTTGCTAACAAAGGAGCCACCTGGGTTTGCGCCACCGCAACCTCCACCGCCACCACCGCCGTCTTTGTGATAGTTGCGCTTGTTACGTTCGCGTTCGCGTTCTTTGTCCTTATCCTTTTCCTTTTCTTTTTCGTTCTCTCTCTCCTTGTCCTTGGCCTTTGCCTTGAATGTGGTTGTTGTAGTGGTTGTGGTGGTCGTCGTAGACTCTTGATCTTTATCTGCTTCTTTAGCTGGTTTCGCTTTACCCTTTGACGTTTGTGTTGTTGTTGTGGTGGAGATTTCACGTTTTAGCAAAACCTTATAGAAATTATCGTGAAACTTGCAGAGTTCACAATTCAGCGGCAATTCGGTTTGTGTTTCAACATCCTGTTGCGCGTGTTCGTTGTGATTGTGTGTGAAGCGGTGGCTAGGTGAACCACCCACATGTTGGGCGGCTGCAGTCTCTAGCGGAATGAGCGCTAAATTTTGCTGCATTTCTTGCTGTTCTTCCCTGATGTGTTTATGCTTAGCTTTATCTTCCTCAAACTTACTCTCTGCGCTTGCTTTGCTGCCCGTTTCTACTAGCACACACTTTTTTTCTTCCGCAACAACACTTTCCAGCTGATAGCCGTCCTCTGTGGAGCCCGAAGATGTACTCGTTCGTTGTGTGTCTTCGCCGGCGCCGCCGCCGCCACCGCTGGTTTTTGATAGCTCCATTGTTGAGTTGGTTACGCTTGTGCTTGGTTTGAGTTTCTGCTGCATCCAATAGGTGGCAATTTGTAGATTTCCAATAGCATTTTGTAGTCCAAAAATGTCACTTGTGACAGGCAGTGGTATGAGCGTCGCTGGTTGCATAATGACGGCGACACTCTCTTGTGACTTCTTTGTGTCTTTTTGGCTTTGTTCGAAAGATTTCTTTTTGGTGTTGCGTCGCAAGTTAATGGGTGAGCCAATAAGCACCTGCTCATCTTTATCTTCTTCGTCATTTTCGTCGTACGTTTTTCCCTTTGCTTCTCCAGCATAGCTTTGTTTTTGTTTCAATATTAATTTCTGTCCTTTTAGCACTTCGTTTTGCTCATCTTTTGTTGTTTTGCCGTTGTTGGTTAGTGTAACCATAGTCGCCTCCTTGGGCTGTTCTTTACTTTGTTGTCGTTTCATCTCTACTCTACTTTTATGCTCCGCTTTCCCCTTGTATTCGGCATTATTTGCCATTTCATTTGGCTCGTCTGTCTGCTTGACAGTCACGTTTCTCTTGTTTATCAACTTTTTTGCGTCATTCTTCATTTTCTCTGCTCCTCCGTCAACTACTTCCTCATTCATTTTATTTTCACTAACATTCTGAATTTCTTGCTCATTCGCTCTCTTCTTCTCATTTTCGTCTTCTGCACGCAGCAGCACACGTTGCCTCCTTTTACGCTGTTTCTCCTGCTTCGCCTCCTCTTCAGCTTTGACTATGGCATCCAACATTGCTTGTTCCTTTTTCTGTTGCATCTCTTCGCGCTCCATTTGCTGGCGACGCTCCCACTCCAAACGCTCGTCTTCCACTTGCTTCTGCCGCCGTAAGCGCTCCTCCTCTGCCATTTCCTCTTGTTTGCTTCGTTCCATTTCCCATTTGCGCAGCATTTCGCGTTCGTGTAGCTGTTGCTTGATCGCGTTGTGGTATTCGGTTGCCCTTCGTCGTTTGTCCAGACGTTCGGCCATTATGATCGGATCGACGGGTGCGTTTTGTCCGCGCAAGTATGAGGAGGAGTGCATGGATTGTGTATCGTCTTCGCTGTCTTTCACTTCGTGCAATCCACGATTCAGCCAATGCGGAGCGTTACTCGCTCGGTTTAGCGAGTATTCGCTAAGCAGCTGACTGCTATTGATATTGTTGTTGTTACTGTTATAGCTCGTCCACTTAGCACGCTCGTGCTCAGCGTCATTAGCCTGCTGCTGCTCCCGCGCTATTGCTTCGTTGAGATAATAATCGCTCTGATCGGCCGGATGTATCTGATATGTATTGGAAGTGGAAATGTCGCGTGTGCTTACGATAGAATTGGGAGTAATCGGTGGTGGCATGTAGTAGCTGTAAGCAAGAAAGAGAGAGGGCAAAATAAATTGGCAATTCATTTACTTCAACGACTTCCGTCGCCTTGACAGAGCTATTTCGATAAAACAACCGCCTAATTTTTTGGTAATAAAGGTATCCAACAACAACTCACCTGCCTTGGCAACTATCCATGGCATCCGTGTTGTAGGAGCGTGACATGGCGTATGTGGAATTTGGTGTTATTTGTTGCTGTAGTTGCAGCTGTTGTTGTTGTTGTTCTTTGCACCTACTATCATCAAGTGATTGAACTGCCATAAATCCTTTTCCATTCCGCTCAGCACCAGCGCCGCCTGCTACATCATTAACAACTGCCGCAACTGTGGCAACCATCTCTACACCGCCACCACCGCCGTCCGCGCCACTGTTTGTAGTACTGCTGCTGCTGGCTTGCATGCTAGCGCCATCATTATACCAGATTTCGGGTGTGTGTTGATGTTTTGGCGAATCGCTGCGATATCCCGAAGAGTCTAACTCCTGGCAACCAGCATTTCCAGGAATGTTTGCATTGTTTGATCGATTTGGAGCGTTGCCAGGCGCTCGCACAAGTATGTTGCCGCCTCCGCCGCCGCCGACGACGCCAGCCGCATTTGGCATTGCCATTAATTGGGTCGCGTGTGGTGGAATTTTTGGTTCTGCCGCCACTCTCCCTCCTCCTACTGTTGGCACGGTCGGCGGCGGTGCTGCCAACTGCTGTCGTTTCTGCTGTGATGACAGCGTTGGCTGTGCTTTCGCGTACTCCTGTCGGTGACGTATTACAGGCAAACTTGGGCTGCGTATACGCATTTGTTGTTGTTGTTGTCTTCCTTGTAGTTGTTGTTGGTGCGTTATTATTGGCACTACATGTTGCATGCGCGCTTTGGCCGTTTGCAGGCCACCAGCACCCGGTAGCTCCAGCTCGCCGTAGGCGTACTTACGCTGTCCACCTGGGGGTATTTGTGACATCATACTAGTCGTATGATTGCGGCGCCCTGGACCGCTTGGCATAAATACAGCGCGTCGCGGTTGGGCTGGTGCTCCTGCATGCTGGCGGTGCTGGTAAGCCCCTCTAGTCTCATAAGCTTCGTAATCAGCATCCAAATCCAAGTCATCATCTATAATATCAATATACTGTTCGTGTTGATAATCATAGCCATTGTTGTTGTTACGTTGTAGCATATATTGCTGTTGTTGTTGTTGTTGCTGTTCTTGTTGTAGTGGCACAGCGTAGGGATTGGGATTGTGCTGCTGGTAGCGTGGCACTAAGTCTGGCGCATAGGGTTGCATTGGTTGTTGGTACTGTTGTGGTTGTTGCAGTTGCTGCTGTTGGTGGTGTTGTTGCAGTTGCTGTTGTTGTTGCTGACGAAATTGTTGTTGTCGTGAGCTGCGTTGCTGATTATGCATTTGTGTCTGACTAACGTCCATATTCGAATAATAGGTGCGTATGGAAGTGCGTTCGATTTGGTGATGATGCGACGAGGACGCCATCGTAGAGTGTTGATGGTGATGAGATGAGGATATAAGCTCGTCCATGCGCGCAATTTCCGCTGAAAAGAAGTGAGATGCTATTTTTTTTTTTTTGTTTTCGATACGGTCTAATGTAGATACATACCACGCTCCTTAGCCCATTGCTGCTTCTTCAAATCCAATAAGGTATGCGTTTGTCTGCCCTCAGCGCCAGTTATCATGACGATTATACTTAACACTCAAATGAAACAAATATATATGTACTTCTTTTTTTAACTTTATACAGCTAAATTTTACACTCTTTTCGTAGGCGCCAACACAAACAGCTCTAATACGTAGCAAAACAAAATTGTACGAAAAGCACCAGCAACAACTGAGTATACTTCTGTAGCTACACCGTAAACGCAACTAAGCATTTAAAAATCGATTGTTTCAATAAATATTTAGTTTTTCTGCTTCAAGTCATTTTCTGTGCTGCTTTGTAATTTTTAAACACTTTTTGTTTAGACTGAACTCATATTATTTTAGTGGAAGTTTTTCCCATATTAATTAAAACACCTCCACTACTCGTTTGTTGAATAGTTTTGGAACTTTCATTTATTTAACTGCGTGCCATTGCATCACAACTAAAAGTTTTTGCTGCACTACAAATAAATTCCATCAGTGCCCCATGTCAGTATTTCACCAACTAATTCGACTGCTTTGATAAAATTGCCAAACAACATATGTTCCAAAACGAAATCGTCCCCACGGCTTTTTGCCTCGTGTGTTTGTTTGTTTATTTTTATTTTCCTTCCACTGAGCTCTTCTAACAATGCACAGGTTTATTTAAAGGTATTTCGTATACATACTAACTGCCTTTTAGTTACTTTTCAAGTTACTATTTTGCGTTGGAATGTTGGCGTTGCTAAGGACAACCAGCCCAAACAACCACAAGGGGTGGTAAACAAATGAATTTTGAATTTTGTATGGGGGGTATTCTGTTCTTTTTGTGCAATTTTTGACTTGTTGGAAAAAACAAGTAATTTTGTAAATTAATTTGTTTTAATTTTGTTTATGGGGCTTGCCATAAATTAAACTTATTATATTTTGGGCAGAATTAAGTAGATACAAAAATATTTCGGAAATACATTCCCAGTAAGCTGAAAGGGTAAGAAAATTAGTTAACTAACTGAAGCTTTTCAGTGTGGTATGTGCTTATTTTTGATTTTTTTTTCTTTTCTGTTGCATTATATTCAACTCGCCATTAGAAATACTTTCTAGGCGTTGTATGCTCAGTTCAGCGAATACCCCTTATTTTTGTACTTGTACAACTCGTTGTATTTGCATAATCCATATGTTTTTTGCTTTCTGTGGTTTTATAGGGTCTTTGTACAAAGAATTTTTCTGAGAAAACCCATAGTGAAATTTCCCACATAGGATTTTTTGAATTTTTGATCATATTCCAGTCTTTTTCGATCCCTATGCACGTTTAAAATAATGGAAAATGCGCGCATTTTCTGATCATAAAAGAGCTTATTGTCTGTAGAAAATGGTACCCTATGTCCAACTCTTCTTAGGGGGGGGGGTCGTTTTCGAGTCTTATTTTAATTGTATTTTAATCATTTTCGTGTCCCTTTCGATTTTATTTTTTTTCGATTTTTAATCTTATTTTGGTCATTTTTGAATCGTCTTCTGATTGTTTTTGAATATTTTTGGGAACATTTTTCTCGGTTTTCTGATAATTTTCGATTGGTTTTCCAATCTTTTTTGGGTCATTTTTCGATCGTTTTTCTAGTCATTTTGGAATCTTTTTTGAGTCATTTTTCACTAACTTTCTAATCAATTTCAAATCATTTTCTATACTTTTCTACTCATTTACCTAACACTTTTTGGTCGTTATACAACCGCTTTTCTTTCCCATCCTCTATCCTCCTACATATTCTACCCTTAGCCTTACCTTTACCAATATCGCAAACAGAACTTCCACGGTTACCCTCAGTCCACCTTTTGGTTGGAACTTTCGAAAAAGATTTTTAGCCTACAATAATATTAAGCAAACAAGGAGTTTAAGATAAAACAAGTAAGGAAGCCTAAGTTCGAGTGGAATCGAACATTAGATACTCAGCTGTATGCTTTCATTGTTTGTTTGCGTTTGATGGAAACACGGTGTACTTTATATTAAGCGAGTGCTGCATAAAGTGGGCGTAGCCACGCCCATTTTCTAAATTTTTATCAGTCATCCAACTAAGCATATGAATATTATTCTTTGTATAAAATTTCATCCCTTTATGACTTTTAGTTACAAAGATGTCACGTTACAAATTCCCAAAGGGTGTTCCAGAAATATCTTTGTTAAAAAGTAGGCGTGGTCATAAACCGATTTCAATAAATTTTTGCGTGTCAATTAACACAAGTTATAAAAGTGTATAACCCAAGTTTCGTCATAATATCTCAATTATTTGTCGAGTTATGGGCTCCGAAATCTCGTTGATTCCTTTGTCTGAAAAGAGGCGGTGCCACGCCCATTTTCCGAAATTTTTCTATTTTTTTTTCCGATCTATTGTAGAACTCATGCCACAAAATTTCAATGAATTATCTTTATATTTGACAAAGATATCGCTTAAAATGTTTTTATTAGGTCACTTTATGATACCCATATATAAAAGTGGGCGTGGTCGTCAACCGATTTCACTAAAATTTTGAACATGTATTACTACAAGTAGTGAAAGTGTATACACCAAGTTTCGTCATAATATATCGATTATTTGTCGAGTTATGGGCTCAGAAATCTCGTATATTCCTGCTTCTAAAAGGAGGCGGTACCACGCCCATTTTCCAAAATTTTTGTATTTTTTGTTTTGTGTCCATAGTTGGACACCTTCCATAAAATTTCAATGATATATCTTTATATTTGACAGAGATATCGCTTAAAATGTTTTTATTAGGTCACTTTATAATACCCATATATAAAAGTGGGCGTGGTCGTCAACCGATTTTGGCAATTTTTCGTCCAAACATTTGCCTAAGTAAGTATATCACGCCTACCAAATTTCATCGATATATCTTCAACGGTTTCTGAGTTATGACTCATAAAACTTTCAATGTTTGCCCCTTAATAAGTGGGCGTGGCACCGCCCATTTTCCAAAATTTCACCATATTTCTTCACAAGGGCCTGAGCTCAATACGTGTGTGAAATGTTATCACTCTAGCTCTATTAGTGACTGAGATACAAAATTTGCGATTTTTACTATATAGGGGAGGTGGGCGTGGTCATGGTCCGATTTCGCCCATTTTCAATACCATCCGTTCCTGTCTTGATACCAACTTACATTTCAAATTTCATCAAAATATCTCAATTTTTGCGCGAGTTATCGTGCGCACAGACGGACAGACGGACAGACGGACGGACATGGCTCAATCGATTTCTCTTTTCACCCTGATCATTTTGATATATATAAGTCTATATCTATCTCGATTATTTCATTCTGTTACAATCCACCGTTAGGAAATCAAAACTATAATACTCTGTGTACTAGTACAGCTGAGTATAAAAATTTCAATCCATAAATGAATTCCTATGAAAATGGATATGCGCATTTTGGCACTCTCATATACGGCAACACGGAAGGCATACATACATCCATATGTTCCTTCTCTACAACATTCGGAACCATCAATACCGACATCTAACATAAAATTCTATGAATTTTTTTTTTTTTTTTTTTTTAAAATGATAGCTTTATGTACTAGGCTTGCTAAGGAATATTTCTTTTTTTTTTTCTAAAAAATCCAAGTAACCGATCATATTTCGATCTTTAGCATGATCAATTTGAGATAAATTATTTTTTTAATCAGCAAAGGGGATCGAAAAAGACTCAGCTAGGTGATTTTTATATGACAAAAAATAAAATCACTTTTCAATCGCTGGTGTGACTTATTTTCGAGTATTATTCTAATCGGAGATGTGATTAATCAGTTTTTGATCATCAAAGGGGATCGAAAAAGACTCGTAACAGTCAGTTTTCATAAAACAATCTTCCAAATGCTATGCGGGTTTATGCTGAATAATATTATAAAATATAAAATTAGTATAATTTTCTGGAACATGTTAACCCTCTATCGAGTCGATAGTATCGACATTTAAAATATTATGTTATAAAACTATCTAAATAAGGGTTTGAAATATTTTACGAAATTAAGGCTCGTGCAAACTAAAAATATATATCCATGCGGTATTAATTTTAATCAATTTCTTCCTTTATTTAAAAATCACTTAGACGAAATTACGCAAATTTTAAATTACAATAAAAAAAGTTGACCTCAGGTAGCAAAAAGGGTTGGGAGTTTCACTATATGGATGATCTTTCATACTGTGTGCGAGCTATTTCGCCCTCAGACAATCTGTGAATTTTTGCCCCGAAAGCACACCGTTAAATGGTATCGCACAGGGATCAAGGTTCAGATTGTCATACTTTAATTAATTTTTTAGTCTTCATAGCCCTCCCCCCTCGAGGCTTGTGCGCGTTAATTTTAATTTTATTATTAATTCGATAGACCTGCGAGGTTACGCCTGTTCGAACTGGAGTACTTGTAGCATGGCACTACACCGTAGCGGCACTAACAATAATAATGTGTGTTCATATATACATTAAGGTGATCCAAAAAAATTAAAACCCAAAAAATTCTTGCGAAACAAGTCCATTTTTATACTCAGCTGTACTAGTACACAGAGTATTATAGTTTTAATCACATAACGGTGGATTGTAACAGAATGAAATAATCGAGATAGATATAGACTTATATATATCAAAATGATCAGGGTGAAAAGAGAAATCGATTGAGCCATGTCCGTCCGTCCGTCCGTCCGTCCGTCCGTCCGTCCGTCCGTCCGTCTGTCCGTCCGTCCGTCCGTCCGTCCGTCTGTAAACACTCTAACTCGCGCAAAAATTGAGATATTTTGATGAAATTTGGAACGCAAGTTGGTATCGAGACTGGGACGGTTGGTATTGAAAATGGGCGAAATCGGACCATGACCACGCCCACTTTTCCTATATAGAAAAAATCGGAAATTTGGTATCTCAGCCACTAATATAGCTAGAGTTTTAAAATTTTACCCACGTATTGAGCTCGGGCCCTTATGAAGAAATTTGATGAAGTTTTGGAAAATGGGCGGTGCCACGCCCACTTATTAAGGGTCAAACATTGAAAGTTTTATATGTCATAACTCAGAAACCGTTGAAGATATATCGATGAAATTTGGTACGCGTAATTTGCTTACATAGACAAATGTTTTGACGAAAAATTATCAAAATCGGTTTACGGCCACGCCCACTTTTATATATGTGTATTATAAAGTGACCTAATAAAACCATTTTAAGCGATATCTCTGTCAAATATAAAGATCTATCATTGAAATTTTGTCGCATGAGTCCAACTATGGACATAAAACAAAAAACACAAAAATTTTGGAATATGGGCGGTGCCACGCCCACTTATTAAGGGGCAGACATTGAAAGTTTTATGAGTCATAACTCAGAAACCGTTGAAGATATATCGATGAAATTCGGTACGCGTAATATAATTACTTAGTCAAATGTTTTGGCGAAAAATTATCAAAATCGGTTGACGGCCACGCCCACTTTTATATATAGGAAATATAAGGGGGCCTAATAAAAACATTTTAAGCGATATCTCTGTCAAATATAAAGATCAATCACTGAGATTTTGTGGCAGGAGTCCAACTATGGACATAAAACAAAAACTACAAAAATTTTGGAAAATGGGCGGTGCCACGCCCACTTATTAAGGAGCGAATATTGAAAGTTTAATAAGCCATAACTCAGAAACCGTTAAAGATATATCGATGAAATCTGGTACGCGTGATATATTTACTTAGCCAAATGTGTGGACGAAAAATTACCAAAATCGGTTGACGACCGCGCCCACTTTTATATATGTGTATTATAAAGTGACCTAATAAAACCATTTTAAGCGATATCTATGTGAAATATAAAGATAATTCATTGAAATTTTGTGACATGAGTTTTACAATAGACCGGAAACAAAAAATAAAAAAGTTTGGAAAATGGGCGTGGCACCGCCTCTTTTTAGACAAAGGGATATATGAGATTTCTTAGCCTTTAACTCGACAAATAATTGAGATATTATGACGAAACTTGGTTTATACACTTTTATAACATGTGTTAATAGACACGCAAAAATGTATTGAAATCGGTTTATGACCACGCCTACTTTTTAACAAAGATATTTCTGGAACACCCTTTTGGAATTTGTAACGTGAAGTCTTTGTAACTAAAAGTCATAGAGGGATGAAATTTTGCACTAACAATAATATTTGTATGCTTATTTGGATGATTGATATAAATTTTGAAAATGGGCGTGGCTGCGCCCTGTTTATGCAGCACTCGTTTCATATAAAATACACCCTATATCGAACAAACGCAAACAAACAATGAAAGCATACAGCTGAGTATCTAATGTTCGATTGCACTCGAACTTAGGCTTCCTTACTTGTTATTCTATTATTTCTATCAGATTTATGAACGAACAAAAAAAAAATATTTAACAATGGCTTGTCTGAACGAAATCGTTCAGATATCTATGAGATGTTTTCGGATGAGAAAAAAGTAAAATTACTTAGACAATTCTGATAGAAATCTATAAAAAATCTATAAGATATGTCTACATAGTCATAGTTTGTACTCAGGTTTTTTTCAGAATTTTCTGAATCAGAAATTGTCTGGTAAAATTGTTGGCAGGGATATGACATATTAGAAAAATTTGGCCTTTTACTTCAATATTAATGAAGTTCATTTTTCTTTAAATAAAACATAAGTGAAGCAAATAAATTTAACTAAATAAGCATGATAATGCAAATTTTAACAAAAAACCGCTAATTTGTAAATACAAACTTCCGCAAAATGGCAAAATATCAATCACAAATATTGAATTGCTATGAAAAACGTAGATATGTATGTATATAATATGTATACAAGATATTTATATATGTCTGACATCATAAGATGAGTTGATGATTAATTTCACCAATCACCTGCTGTCGTATTGCATAGTAAGCTAATGGTACAATTCCAAAATTAATGGACAACAAAAACAAAAAAGACAACAAAAACCAGAACGATAACAAAAACAGAACGACAACAAAAAACCAGAACGACAACAACAAACACAACAAGAGGAACAGCAAATTGATAGATATCAACTCCCACTTTACGGTGCATATATGTGTACTCATCCGCCACTTTGTCAACATCGAATTTCGTCAGATTTAAATTTGAATGTTAAATTATAACTTTTGGTTGCTCATACCGTTATCTGTTTTGCTAAGTTCCCCTTTTTATGACTTGTCGTACAACACTTTTTTGTATATTTTATCTTTTCTTGGAGTGTTGCTAATTTTGTAGTAGTTTAACTTTGTTTTCAAGTTTTTATTCCTCGTTTTAAATTTATCATGTATTGGATTTGAATTTCAAACGTATTCAATGAAACTGATTAATGCAATCAATCAATGTTTTTTTTTTTAATTTTTGTGATTTATTTGCAGGTTATACCAAATAGCCATAGGTATTTAGCTGAAATTTCACCGCAGTTGGTTTAACGGTTTCGGCTACTATGTGCCATCTTCAGTGTCAGGAGTTGGTTTACTTAATACAAATAAACTAGCTTAGATTCAAGTCGTTTAATTTGTGGATTCTGCAACCGTTTTCCGTCATTATTTCTCAACTTTAATTTGGTTATAAATCGGTTTCGGCGATGTGCCATCTTCGTTGTCTTTTTTCGTTCGAAATCGAACACATTTCTATTGAACAAAGATCTAATGCTCGGCAATGGAGGATAAACGTAAATGTATGCATGCATGTATGTGTGTAGATATCGAGAGTTTCATGCCGACTTCAAACGGCGAACGAATTTTTTTTTCATTGTAGGGCTTTTTCGAGGCGGATATACATACATCAGAAATCAGGGATCGTAACGATTATGACTTTTATCGAAAAAGTCAAAAAATAACTATTAAACTTTGACTTTTAATGAACACGCACATATACCGAATACCAACCACGAATACTGCATATCGAAACGAATACGTATAGCGAATTCGAGTCCCGAATTCAAATATCGACCAGTACCGAATATTAATCTGAAAAGTAGGTGAATGCGAATGCGATTTGATGTCATGATGTGAAGTCATGATGTGATGTGAAGTCATGATGTGATGTGATGTCATGATGTGATGTAGTGATGTGATGTCCTGATGTGATGTGATTATGTGATGTCATAATGTGATGTCATGATACATATGATATGCATTCACCTACTTTTCATATTAATATTCGGTAATCGGTGTTCGATATTTGAATACGTATTCGTTTCGAAATGCAGTATTGGTGTTCGGTATACGGTATACGTGTTCATACTGGTATCCGTATTCCCCTTCACACACTTTTCATACACATATTCATATGCATATTCGGTTCTCGGTATTCGGTATTTGCATTCGCTTCCGTATTGGTATACGCATCAACCTATGTACCAAATATGACCCAGCTACCTATAATCATTGATCTACGCCATTTTGATTTTTATTTTTGACTTAAAAAATAAAAATCAAATTTTAATAGTTATTTTTTGATTTTTTTCGATAAAAGTCAAAAAAATAAAAATCACATCGGATTGACCATCTGTGGCCAACGAGCATCACAATGGTATATATAGATGTTAAATATATTAACCCTTTCCCTTTGACTTTTTGAGTAATAAATTTCAAAAAAAAACAATTATTTTCCATCCCTGTCAGAAATACACTTGGAGAGTTCAAACCACCTGACGTGGTAAGCGGGAAATATATCAACTGCACTACAGCGACTACATCCATATACTGCAGATGGTCGTTTAAGCTTCATAACCTCCTAACTAAAATTTTCATAACCGTTTGTGCTAAAAATGAGATTTGCCAAACTTGAATTCCTTAAGCCCAACCCTATCGATCTGAATCATATATTCGGTTTTGGGAAGCCCCATATTTACTTCTACTGTCCTTTTCAGCTCTGAAGTCGTAAAACAGGCGTTAGGAATTCATTTTTAGCACAAGTATCGTTTAGGCTATTATGCAAGTTTCACTTAGTCGATTATGAAGTATAAACGACAATATATTTTTATATCAAAACTTTACAAAGCTCTCTGCGGTGGTTAACATTTGCTGGTCATGCGCTTGATTACATTTTTTTAACGCATCAATTATTTTGAAATTTGTATTTCTTTACTTGATGATGATTACATATTTGTACTATATACTTACATAGCCACATATGTAGGTATGCATTTACCTTTATTACTATACACATGACTATGCAGAACAACAGAACATTTAAGTTTAAGTGACATTGCAATAATAATTGCTGCGTTGTAATTGCAAAAACAAATTACAAATTATAACACTCAGATGTCAACTTGAATTATATATGACAATAACTGGAGCCCATCCCAATATTAATCCTTGGGTGTGGAAGCGGTTAGTAATTAAAGAAGCAAGTTTAAATAACAATCTGTATATATCTAGTATAAACTATAATCACAGGTTTCATTTTTATGATCATCTTCGATTAGTTTGAAAGTTAATCTTCGATTACTCCAAACCTATTTGAATGTTGTATATTTAAGAGTAAGAGTAATCCTTTTTGAATAAAGCAATGTTTAAAATCAGACCTTTAAATTGGGTAAAGGCTGTCAGTCCTCGGACCGTGATAAAATATAATTTAAGTACATTCCACAACCCGAAGAGATTTTTAATATACAAAACAGCAAATGAGATTATTGTTAGTGCCTAGAAGGAATCTTTGGAAAACTTGTGAATCTTTAAGCGCTAATTCATTTGTGTTCTCCTTTATAATGGAAGAAAGCTTATATATTGCTCTTCTCGCAACTAAATTCAAAAACATCCAACTTATCTGCTAGTCCTTTAAAAAAAATATATACATACATACATATATGTATACTTATATTCAGTATATGTAGTGCAGGTATCTATGAAAGTATGCAGTTATCTTCACAAAACCACCAAACTGTTTGGTGTATTTATCTAAGTACATATGTACGTATATGTATGCACTTGTAGTTTTACTTGTACAGCATTTACGTTTAAGACACTATTGTACTCTTTAGCTATATTTGGCTATTGCACGCATTTGTTGTAATATGCAAAACGGAATATTGAGTCCATTTGTTAACAACGATTGAAGCAGCAAAAAAGCAACAACAGCAAAAAAAGCATTAACAGCAGCCATACAATGTCCAAAAGCAATATCATTTTGATATCAAATTACAAGCTAAAGTGCTTATTGTTTTCGTTGGAAGTATGTGCATTAGACATGAGCAAAATTGAAGTGTCGTTGTTGGAGTTGTAGGTGAAGTATTTTTATTAGCAGACTTTTTTTTACCAAATACATCTATCTAGGTATTTTTTTTCGCTTATTTCAACGAATTGGCACAGTTATATACAACCGATTATAATGCTTGATATTAATATTCCTAATTTTTTGCATACCTACACCGAATAGCCAAACCAATAACTTTTCTGCCGTAGAAGACATTGAGCTAGAGTTCCAAATGTGAAACTCTAGCATATGATTTCCACACATACGGCGTTCTACGTCTGTTATCTATAAAAAAAAAATATTGATATTCGGCTAGAAAAACTTTTCAATAAAAAATTCTTACAGTGGATTTCGGGTCTAGTCTTCATATACTTAGATAGACGTTCTCACCAGCTCCTTTACTATATATCTTAAAACGCATAAAACTTGTAAAAATTATTTTTACCTACCAAATATAAAATACTAGCCCTTCCACGACGCACACATGCCCATGAACAACAGCAAAAACCCTGCAAAAAATGCGATCACTCCGGGATACATCCGGGACAACTCGCAAGGGAGCATGCGAATACTACCCATTTGTATCTCTTTATATGGGTTGAAGTGTTCTCTTTTGTTTGAGCATGTCCTATGAAGAGACTAATTGTACCCAGTTTGTACCCGAACGGGTAGCAAAAGCGCACAATTGTACCCGTTTTGTACCCGAACAGGTAGCAAATGCGACACATCCATTTGTGCGACTAATTGTACCCGTTTGATACCCTTTCGGGTACAATTCGTCTACAATTAGTATACATATGTACCCGTTCGGGTACAATTGGGAACAATTGTAGACTAATTGTACCCGAAAGAGAGCGCTCCCGGACAAATCTTTTTAGAGACTCGTCGCACACTTTTTTGCAGGGAATAAGCTTCTCCAATAGTGCCTTTTGAGATTTGCAATGCATATTAGGGTATTGGTGGATAATTAGAGCATTTGTGGGACGGTATAATGAAGAAAGATGCAAACTGTAATTTATTTTTGAATCGATGTTTGGCCACTTTTTTGCCTCATATATAAATGCATACTTATGAACTAGGTTAATTGATATGCAGTATATAGTCTGTAAGCCTTAATTTCATAAGATGCTGGACATTTTTACAAAAGCTTATCCTGAAAGTTTACCTTCAAAGACTTTATGCCCATTTAGGTACAATTTGTCTACAATTATCTCCAAATGATACCCTTTCGGGTACAATTCGTATACAATTAATCTACATATGTACCCGTTCGGGTACAATTGGGGCACAATTGTAGACCAATTATACCCGAAAGAGAGCGCTCGCGGACAACTCTTTTTAGAGACTCGTCGCACAATTCTTTGCAGGGAATATACTAACATACAAACAAGCATTTATGTAATTTATGCCTGCAGTCGTAAATGTTTGTTGGCGGCTTAAAACGCATTTTTCGTCTGCAACATGTTGCGCTCATAAAATGCGTTGAGTTATTTCGGTCAAACAGTAGGGAACGCCTACAAGGCGAACTTTTAACGCTTATATTGGTATGTATAAGTAAGTACATACATATGTTTCTTAGTTGCATTATTTCGTTTTCTAGTTGGACATTCATCAACATTTCACCGCGCTGCAGCCCACATTTCTAGCAAAACTGTAACAACGCCAACAAAATGATTTATAGTTACATTTTTACCTATAAAATTATATTGCAGCAACAATGTTGCTTGGAATTGTTACTGGAAATTGTTACTGGAAATTGGTGTAAAAGCGTTGGTTTTAAACAAATTTATTGGCAAATTTGTTGGAAACGAGTAAGTGATGCAATGATATGCCGTTCATATTTAGTGTGACCTTGGTCCTTGGTAACAATGGATAGATAAACTCGTACAAATCAGAAACCAGAGTAGAACATGAACATTTATCTAGGTGAGGCGTAAACATTGTAAACATATACTTGCTAGACATATGATTTATTATTTTAATAGGAGAGTATAAAACATCCAGTTTAATCAGCTCTTGCTTTTTGAGAACGTTTCATTCTTCGTTAAAGATTTATATTGTATTTTCTTTTTTGTTGTTTTTTGCTTTTCCGACAGGGTAGGATTGCGATGTATTGTGGAACGAATTTCCGCCATCCCTTGTCAAGTTTGATTTGGTTATAAACCGGTTTCGGCTATGTGCCATCTTCAGTGCCTTGAGGAACGAAACACGATACTTCCCCAAAAGTTTCTATCAGGGCAATTGATATCGGTCTCTCCTCCCCGCTGCCTATTTTTGGTGCTTGTGGAAGGCAGACTGTGGAGGGGAGACCGAGGAGGGCTATTGTCCGGCCGAGTAGGTCCCCTTAAGGTGAGAGTCAGGGCCGGAGGTGCGGGACGGCCTCAGTCATGATTCGAGGTGGCTGGCGGAAGGCATAAAACGCATTTATCTTGTCGTGATGGAGGATAAATAGGATAAAGAATCATAACAACAACAACATATCGAAAAGGCTCTTCACTATAGGGAGTGCGAAAGGTGTTTTTCTTGATATTTGTGGTGCCTTTAGCAGCGACTCTGCTTCGGTGCTGTTGGAGGAGTTCGAACGGATCGGTATACCCCCAAACAGTCAGCGCTGGATCGAGGACCTTTTGAGTTGTCGGACGGTGACGGGTGAGTGTGGCATTTCGACGATGTCAAGGAGAGTACATAGGGGCAACCCACAAGGGGGAGTACTCTCACCTCTGTTGTGGAATCTAGAGGTCAACAAATACTCCTCATAAATACACAAAATACTCTTCAGAAATACACAAAATACTCTGCGGAAAATACATAAAAGACTAAAACTTGCGAAGTTTTGCATTACAAGTTTACTAGAACGCCTTTAATACGGTGTTGGTAACACTAAGGATCATATGTGGTCTATGTGGGGGATCACTGTATTCTCGCCAACCTATCCTAACCAAACCAAGGGCTGGTTCTAAGAGTTCATTATTGTGATTTATAACGCTATTCTGGAAACTCCTATCCCTTCAAAAGATGGTTGTTTTTGGAAAGGCAGTTGCCAAAATTCCCTAGTGAAACTTTCTGCAAAGAAAAGTAAAAGGTTTGGTCGTATTTCTTTTAAATTTAATAACCAACAGCCACAAAAAGTATGTATATTTCGACGCTTCCAAACAAAACTGTACTAAGTCTGAAAACTGTGTTTTGCAGGAGAAGCTCTCAAAGTTTAAACTCGATATAAAACTTCGGTTGTATGCTAAGTATATTTTCGCTTGTAGCTTCTGTTTGGATTGAACGATCAACACCAAAACTCGACAATATCAAAGTCAGGTTACGCTTTATATAAAACCGTAAGAAAAAATAAAAAATTGCTACGTAGTTTTTCATGGCAAGCTCTCAAAGTTTTTATTCTGTAAAAATCTCGAGTTGTATTATATGTATACTTTTGCTTATAACTTTTTATTCGATTGTCCGATTGATACCAAAATTAGACAGAATCTAAATTAAGACACGCTCTACTTGAAAACGCCAAAAACGGGAAAATATACTAAGTCGACTTAGTACAGTATTGTTTGGAAGCGTCGATTTTATGCTCAGCCAATATCTCAGAATCAGTTTCTTTCAATATTAAACATACCAAAAAATATTTTGTCATTTGCTTAACCAGTCAACAACATTACGCTTTATGTTTGGTTTTACATGCTTTATGTTTCTTTGTTTTTATTCAAGCAGCCTCCGGTTTTTTCTTATGCTCATTGCATTATTTACTTACGCCCTACTCTGCTACATTTTCAGTTGCAATTCGCAAAAAAAAAAAAAAAATAATTTATGACTTGCAAAGAGCAACACCCTGAAAATGTTCAACACCAACAAATGCTTATCCATACGAAAATACATATGGATATATATATGTACATATATATGTATGTGTGCATGTGTGTGAATGTATTTGTTCTTATGCATTGATTAATGATTTTTCATTAAAAATTCATAAACATAAATCAAATAGATGGAAAGATTGCATACAAACATGTCAAAATGTGAGCCCAACACTTCAATAGTTCAATAGTCAAAAGCAGCCGTGCGCCGTTCATGTAGATATGCATCTATGTACATATCTACAACATTTCCAGAGACAGCATCAGTTTAAAAGAAATAAAGGTAGAGAACGGCTTCCACTAAAAGCAATCAAGGTAGAGAACAGCTTCCCTAAAAAGAAATCAAGGTAGAGAACGGCTTCCGTTTTTGCTGCAATTGCTTGCCTTGCTTTCTTTTGGGTTTGAGGGTTGTATCTACTTGCATATTCAATTTAACCCACTTAGGGATGCTTTGCTTTGGTAAACATTGTTGTCGCAGTCTTTTGTATTTTGTCTTTTGTTTTTTTGTTTTCCTTTCTTTTCTTTTTTGTTTTTCGTTTTGTGTGTTAATACATGCGCGATTAGAAAACACAACTACTTTTTTGTTTGCCTTAAGACAAATCATGCAACTTATATGAATTCCTAATAAATTATGTTCTGCCTGCCGCATGCACATTTAAAAAATCTGCATTTGTATTTCAATTTTTCGAAGTGCACAATCAATCTCTTTGATTGCAAATGTTGTTCTGCTGCAATTTGCAATACCAACAAGCTGATACTGAAGGAGTTGTTTCTTAAACAAGCTATCGCTACTGAAAGTTCCCGTGAAGCATGTGTTTTAATGAAGTCCTGAAACAGAATTTTCGAGAAATCGACGAATAGAAGCATTTCGGTTTCACTCGGATTTTGGCTCATAAAATTTATACCATCGGTAGTCCTAAGTCCACGAACCGAATATTTTCAAAATTTTCATGTAGGTAATGCCCTTAGACCAAAAGCTTTAATGCATAGTATAAGCAAGTCAGTACACCTAAGAAACGCCAATCACCTTAGTAAAACGAATTTAAATGCATCTACTTTCCATAGAAGTCTATGGAAAAAAAATAAAAAGACACTCAATTTTCTCGATAAACTTTTTGATGGACTTAGGCGGCTTTGATTTGTATGGACCCACATCTATTATCAAGGTATATCATACGAAATATTTTGCTCCCGAAAAAGTTGAAATTGCACATGAAGTTTAGCCACAATATCCGAAAAACAAAAGGGTATACCACAATTACCGAACTTCCCCTGCCACATATAAATTTGTGTACTGATCTGTGGCGATTAAAGGGTGGCGCAGTGGTTCGGTTTACCTTAAACAGATAAAAATTTAATTAAATTTTTTTATATCCAATGTTGAAATTCTCTGGAACTTCAAAATCTATAGTCCTGTACTCAAGGATACCAAGCTTAAATTTGGAACGGCACCAAGGAGATTAAGGAGTGTCGCACAGTTTCCTATATAGTAATTTGAATTTTGGTCCCTCTACTACATCCCTTAACCGTCTACGATCGAGACCAAAATTTTTATGTTGTATCTTCGATCGTACTTTAACCGATTTGGGGGCTAAGAATTAAAAAAAATTTAATTTGATTTTTCAGAACCACCCTAATGTACATACATATGTAGCTATGTAGGTATGTTATTGACGAATTCATTACGTAATCGTCATAATTCATGGTTATTATAAATTATTAAATTAAATATGTATATCGCCGTATAAACTTCATAACCGCTTGTGCCATAAATGACATTTGCAAACTTGAATTTCTTACTTGTTGGGGTAAGTGGAATTTCTTACGTCTAGCTCTATCGATTCATACGATGAATTTGGTTTTTGTGAAGATCGGAATGTTCTGTATTTCATGTCGGCATGGGTAACACTGCGCTGCGCCGCGCAATTGCGCTGGCGCCAACCCTGGTGTTATTGCGCTAACTCCGATTTGGAAAATGCGCCAACTCAGTATAGCGCCAACTCAATGTAGCGCCAACTCAATGATGCGCTATTGCAATATAACACTGACTCAATTTCGTGCGCTAACACCAGCACCAATATAGCGCTAGTGTAAAATGGCACCACCACAAAGCCAATAACAGCACAGCGTATATGACACCGTCACAATTATGTATGCTAACGCCAATACCGAACCATCGCTAATACGAAAGGGTATTGATATTTTACTTTCACAAATAAAGAAGACACAATGGACATTATATGTGAATAGGAGAGAAAAATATAATACAAAATAAATTAAATAAAATATTTATTAGCATATAGTATATTTTTGTTACGCATGGTAAATGGTAAGGGAAAATTTCGATATAATGCGCCCGGACCCGGAATCTTTCTTTTTAATAGGGTGGAGCCGACACTCGTATTTCATAATGAAGATGCCGAAAAACGAGATGCCAGCATATTTTCACAAATATACGCAAATTATTTTTAAAATTAAATTTAATTGTGGCACAATTATTCTGCAAGCGTGTATGTAAGCAGAATTGCGCCAAAAGAAATAAAACCTGTAGACAGTAAGAAGCGAACAAGTGTTATTTATCGATTATTCCATGGCAATTGCGCTAAAGGTGTTATTGCGCCAGAACCGTGCGCGGCGCCACGGTTGGCGCTGGTGTTATTGTATCAGCGCCAAAAAAATTGCGCCATTACCCATGGCTAATTTCATGCTACGCTCCTCTTCAATTATGTAGTCGTAGAGCTGGTCGTCAGAAATTAATTTTTGGCACAAGTATCGCTTAGGCGGTTATGAAGTTTAAATGGCTATATGTATCTATGTATCCTTTTGCTTAAGGCCTTTGACGCTATGGCTATACAGCTAATTTATAATTTTATATTATAAATTTAGCTTTTAATAAATAAATAAAAATCTATGTAGCCATGTTTATTATAAATTATTAAATCTACTATTATATAAAAATAAGTCGCATTTTCCTCCCTGATGATTTAACTCCAGAACGGCTGGACTGAATTAAATGAAATTTTGTACATAGTTTTCGATTGAGCCCGACATGGTCTATGGCCAAAAAAAGTATAAGAATCCGGGAAGGTTTTGGAGATATTCCACAAACTGTGGACCAGGGTAACCCTATAACGGGTTCGTACGATATGGGTATCAAATGAAAGGTGCTGACGAGTGCTTGAACAAGGTGTAGTTATTGGTCCCATATAAGACCCCGTATTCGAGGTATTTCCTGAAATATGAACCAGGTGTGACCCCAAACGGGTTTTCTACAAAATGGGTATCAAATAAAAGGTGTTGGTGAGTATTTAAAAAAGAGGTGATTTTCAAGACCCGTTTTCCGAGACATCGACCAAAAGGCGGACCAGGGCTGACCCTAGAAAGTCTGGAGGGATAGAATAGGGATAGGGATAGGGCTAGAGATATGGATAGGGATAGGGATAGGTATATGGATAGGGATTAGGGATTAGGGATTAGGGATTAGGGATTAGGGATTAGGGATAGGGATAGGTATATGGATAGGGATTAGCGATTAGGGATTAGGTATTCGGGATTAGGGATTAGTGATAGGGATTAGGGATTAGGGATGAGGGATTAGGGATTAGGGATTAGGGATAGGGATAGGGTAGGGATAGGGATAGGGATAGGGATAGGGATAGGGATAGGGATAGGGATAGGGATAGGGATAGGGATAGGGATAGGGATAAGGATAAGGATAAGGATAAGGATAAGGATAAGGATAAGGATAAGGATAAGGATAAGGATAAGGATAAGGATAAGGATAAGGATAAGGATAAGGATAAGGATAAGGATAAGGATAAGGATAAGGATAAGGATAAGGATAAGGATAAGGATAAGGATAAGGATAAGGATAAGGATAAGGATAAGGATAAGGATAAGGATAAGGATAAGGATAAGGATAAGGATAAGGATAAGGATAAGGATAAGGATAAGGATAAGGATAAGGATAAGGATAAGGATAAGGATAAGGATAAGGATAAGGATAAGGATAAGGACAAGGATAAGGATAAGGATAAGGATAAGGATAAGGATAAGGATAAGGATAAGGATAAGGATAAGGATAAGGATAAGGATAAGGATAAGGATAAGGATAAGGATAAGGATAAGGTTAAGGATAAGGATAAGGATAAGGATAAGGATAAGGATAAGGATAAGGATAAGGATAAGGATAAGGATAAGGATAAGGATAAGGATAAGGATAAGGATAAGGATAAGGATAAGGATAAGGACAAGGATAAGGATAAGGATAAGGATAAGGATAAGGATAAGGATAAGGATAAGGATAAGGATAAGGATAAGGATAAGGATAAGGATAAGGATAAGGATAAGGATAAGGATAAGGATAAGGATAAGGATAAGGATAAGGATAAGGATAAGGATAAGGATAAGGATAAGGATAAGGATAAGGATAAGGATAAGGATAAGGATAAGGATAAGGATAAGGATAAGGATAAGGATAAGGATAATGATAAGGATAAGGATAAGGATAAGGATAAGGATAAGGATAAGGATAAGGATAAGGATAAGGATAAGGATAAGGATAAGGATAAGGATAAGGATAGGGATAGGGACAGGGACAGGGATTAGGGATTAGGGATAGGGATACGGCAACACGGTAATCTAGGACTTTTCCTTTAGTCTTTATAGGAATAAATTTTAGGCAGAACAACGTCTGGCGGGTCAGCTAGTATACATATGTATATACTTATGTATATGAAATATTTTAAAGTTATATCGATTGTTGCCACTGACAGCTATGCCATGCGCATTTTGATGGCAATGATAATGTCAAATTTACTTTAGCTGTCTATTATCATTGCCAAACTATTGTGACATTAACATGGCACAAAAAATTGCCGTAAAGTGGTAGTAATTTTTTTTTAATGATTTTATTAAAAATGCCAGAAAAATAAGAAAAAAAAACTAATGGAAGATATTGAGAAGATATGCAATCATTTCATAAACAGCCAAGCCAATCAATTATGGCAATAATATAAGCAGAGATAATTCCAAAATATTGATAAGTAATGACAAAATACCTTTGTGTATGTATTTAGCTACTCATTTACAGATATTTGGTAGTTCAATAATAAAAGCTTAAAACAAAACTTGGGGAATTTTATAAGGCATAAAAGCTGCCCTTGGTTAAGTCATGTCACTTTAATTTTTTTCAATATTAATATTGGTATTTTTATTGGGAGTAGTTTTGATAATGATTAGGGCGGTGGTAGTTGTAATGGTATTGCAGATGAACTTGACATTTTTGCCATTGCAATCTGTGAAAGTTTGCAGCTCCTAAAATTACTTAATAAATTAACTGTCCACTTCCGCGTCATTACACAAAAGCTGTGACCATATGCAAACCATCCATATGAGTGTATTAAATCAATAAACTTTGACCGCAGACAAGTAAACAGTAAAAAAAAACTTCTTGATAATTTTCTTGAAGTTAAGCTATAAGCAGAATATACAGCCAAAGTCAACTCAAAATCGCTGTGTTACGGCGACTGCGTTGACGACAGTCGAAGAATGCGACAGTTCATGTTTTAAACCATAAAATTGTCGTATTGCTTTGCAAGAATGCAAAATGAGGCGCGGCGCATATCCGCGCATATTCATCTACCGTTGCACATAGACAAGCCGTGACACAGAGTCAGCGGCAGTTTAGAATATGAGCAATGACAACAGCATGTTGCTACCACTTGGCCAGTCTGTGTCCATTGCTTGGATGACCGCGTATTTGTAAAAAGTTATGCATAACATACTTGCAGTGTTCTTAAACCAGGAAGACTACCTTTCGATTTCTCACATGCATACTCGTACTTATGGGCATTTCAATAATGTTCAAACGCTGACATTCATTCATTTTCACGCGCTCCCTGGCTTTTGTCTCAGTAGTGGCACTTGACCGTCACACATTTGCTAAGGCTTGCAAAGAGCGTGTGTGCGGTTTCTACTAGAAAATATATCTAAATTTATTTGTTATAATACCCACTAATGCTGGAAAATTAGTTTTTTACTTATTTATTTATTTTATATGCTTTGCAGCCGGTTGGTAGTTTCTTTTATTGTATTTGCTTCTCGTATGCACTAAGAGTGAGAATCTCGCCTTTGAAATGATTTATTTTTACAAAAGCAAAGCGAAATACATACCTACAAGTACGTGTGAAGTAATGATAAAAAGTCAATTCTCTACATTGAAACATAAAAAATGTAATGAAATTTTAATTGATGATCCAGTTTTTATGACAATTTTTCTAGTGGCATAGAAAACATTTTGAATGTCATTGTTTGGAAAAATTGATGGTTGCAACGGCTTTATTGTTTTTTCTCTTATAATTTTTATTGCCTACACTGAAAGGAAGCAGAGCGTTTAAAAAAAGGGCAGACAAATATTTTCTCACAAGATTAGGAAAACAATTGATTTTTTTTAAGCAGGCAGTTTTATGAGTTTGTGAATTGGAAAATGTTTGACTTCGATGATTTATTACAATCATAAATGCATAAAAATAAATTTATATCGATTGGGGATAAGAATTTTCAGACAAATAAAAAAAAAAAATTAAATAAGAGGAATTGTGAGTGTTTGATCTCGTTTTTACGCTGCATTCTTTCCAGTATCTATAACAGACAACGGCATTTTAGCTCATACGTGTAAACTAGAAATATCACACGCATTTTAACGAACGCAGCGCAAATGCTCTTCAACACAATCTCTCTCACAATTTTGACGATGCCATCAGGCACTACCAAAACCAAAACTAATATCAGCATGAGAAGCCATCAAATTAACAAACTTGCATACAAGTGATACTTTGGACTAAGTAGGCAATTGAAAAGTAAAGTCTTCTCTCGACGAATGAAAATCATAATCAACAAGACAGTCATCGTTCCAGTCCTCATTTACGGCGCATAAAGATGGACGATGACAAAATGAGATGAGATGGCAGTTGGAATGTTTAAGAAAATAGTTCTTCGGAAGATTAATGAACCTTTGCGCTTTGGCAACGGCGAGTGTCGAAGAAGCATGAGCTTTGGGCGGCAAAAGCCTCGGCTGAGACCTCCAAGAGGCTGCTGCCTGGATAATGCACCTCCCTCTCTCCTCACCGATGGCTGTTCCTGGAGCTTACGCGAAGGCAGACTGTGGCGAGAAGACCGCAGAGGGTTTGCAAAGGCTGTTGTCTGGTCGAGTAGATCCTCTCAAGGCGCGAGCCAGGTGGGCAAGTACGAGACGGCCTCAGTCATGGTTCGTCGTACCTGACAGAAGGCATAAAACGCATTTATTTTGTCGTGATGAATGATAAACAGGATAAAGAATCACAACAACAATAACAGCATATTGAAAAAACGCTTCACCACAGGGAGTGCGATAGATGACTTTCTTGATATTTCGGTTGCATTTAGCAACGTCTCTGTAGAGGAATACGCCCAGTAACTCAGCCCTGGATCGAGGCCCTTTTGAGTCGTCGGACTGTTACGGGTGAGTGGGGCCTTTCGATTATGTCAAGGAGTGCACGGAGTGCAGGAGTGGGGGGCACCCCACATGGGGGAGTACCTACTCTCACCCCTGTTGTGGAATATAGTGGTCAACAAAAAACTCTTTAGAAATATACAAAATACTCTGCAGAAAATACACAAAATACTAAAACTTGCGAAGTCTTGCATTACAAGTTTAGTATAACACCTCCAATACGATGTTATCTACACTAAGGACCATATGTGGTCTATGTGAAGGGATCACTGTATCCGGCCAACGTAACCTAACCTAAGCGACTTACCTAGCGAATAAAAATCCAGCGGCTGCGTTGGGAAGATCAGGCGGAGAGTGATTCGTTCTCTCTTGATATTTTCAATTGATGCAAGGTAGCACGAAACAGAAACGAGTGGTGCGCTCTTTTTTCTAGGCTCTACCAAATCGTTTTCCAGAACACATAAAAAATAATATCCAAGCAAAAAAAACAAAAAGTATGTAGGTTGTCTTAAAATTTGTTATGCTGATTCCCTTGACCTTCTAATCTAAATATTTTCATTTTCGATGCTCATTAAATTCAAAATTCTTTTCCTACATCATTCAAATTTACGCCTTTTCATTGTACACAGAATTTTTTGCTTACTCATGAAGCTTCATCACCTTTTGGACACTTCATTAAAGATTTCTTCTTCGTTTTTTTTTTAAATTTTGTACGTCAAATTAGCTGATAACATAAACAAATAACACTGAGAATGACCCTGTAGGATGTCGGAGTAGACTTAGTATACTCCTTAAACTAGACTGTAAGTGATTGTAACTGGTTCGAAATTTGGTCCAATCCCATGTAAAATTCTATTTACATTTAACATTGCATGTCCTAGGTCGAAGTCAATTGTCCCTATCTGCATTACATTCGGACCAGCTTTAGGTCGATTGGACATTTGTGCATTACAGTCGGAATATACTTTTTCTATATACATTGATCTAGACCTTTTCTCACTACAATCGGAGTATACTTATGCTATATAGATTGGAACCATTTCTCGTCTCTAATTTTTCTATTTATTTATTTAATTTATTTTATTTGATTAAACAATTGAACATTATATCTAAAAGTTAATTGAAGAAATTCATATTGCAAGGAAGTAAATAAATACATGATGCAGAAAGTAAATAACAAATTATACATATGCACATGCATATATTGTTATTATTTTTGTGACGCAATCCACACATCAACTATATTTTCCGCGATGTCCTTTAATGATTAGATTCGGTCAACCGCCGCTATAAGAATAAAGGCGTTAGTTGCAATAGAAAATGTGTTTTAAAATATAGCTACATTGATTTCACAATACCTTTTTCCAACGGTTAAAATATTGTAATAAGTAAACTAAATAATTTCCAATATCCTGCAAATTCCTCAGAAATAATGGGAAAATTTATTTTTAATAATCAACAATTTTCAGTAACAGTTACCATGGTTAAAAATATTTCAAAATACAAATTACGTATAACAAACAATGCACAATGTGCATTACATTCGGACCAATTTAAGTCCAGTTGACCTACCCCGCATTACATTTGGACTATTTTCGAGGCAATTGACCTGCTTAGCAATACATTGCATTAATTTTTTGAACTCTCTTTGGTCTACTTACAATGCAACTATACCTATGGCTATAATTTTAAGACAATTGTCCCCATCGTTCCTTCAGGGGAGTTGTAAGAATATTTTTTCACATACTTAGAATAATTTTTAGCATGAAGTTATAACTATGCATAGGTACATTTGCATGTATGAAGGTAGGTTGGTATACATATGCTTAAAAGCTCAAAATATTTACACAAAATTTTGAATAGGTATACCTAATGAGCGTTAATATTTTTTACCACAGCCCCAAAAAAACAAATGTGTACGCGCTTGCAAGAAAAATAACTAAAACAAGTAAGGAAGCCTAAGTTCGAGTGGAATCGAACATTAGATACTCAGCTGTATGCTTATTGTTTGTTTGCCTTTGATGGAAACACGGTGTACTTTATATAAAGCGAGTGCTGCATGAAGTGGGCGTATCCACGCCCATTTTCCAAAATTTTTCTATTTTTTGTTTCCAGTCTATTGTAGAACTCATGCCACAAAATTTCAATGAATTATCTTTATATTTGACAAAGATATCGCTTAAAATGTTTTTATTAGGCCACTTTATAATACCCATATATAAAAGTGGGCGTGGTCGTCAACCGATTTCGCTAAAATTTTCAACATGTATTGCTACAAGTAATAAAAGTGTATACACAAAGTTTCGTCATAATATATCAATTATTTGTCGAGATATGGGCTCCAAAATCTCGTATATTCCTGCTCCTAAAAGGAGGCGGTGCCACGCCCATTTTCCAAAATTTTTGTGTTTTTTGTTTTATGTCCTTAGTTGGAATCTTGCCATAAAATTTCATTGATATATCTTTATATTTGACAGAGATATCGCTTCAAATGTTTTTATTAGGTCACTTTATAATACCCATATATAAAAGTGGGCGTGGTCGTTAACCGATTTTGGCAATTTTTCGTCAAAACATTTGCGTAAGCAAATATATCACGCGTACCAAATTTCATCTATATATCTTCAATAGTTTCTGAGTTATGACTCATAAAACTTTCAATGTTTGCCCCTTAATAAGTGGGCGTGGCACCGCCCATTTTCCAAAATTTCATCAAATTTCTTCATAGGGGCCTGAGCTCAACACGTGGGTAAAATTTCATCGCTCCAGCTATATTAGTGACTGAGATACCAAATTTCCGATTTTTACTATATAGGGGAGGTGGGCGTGGTCATGGTCCGATTTCGCCCATTTTCAATACCATCCGTTCTCGTCTTGATACCAACTTGCATTCCAAATTTCATCAAAATATTTCGATTTTTGCGTGAGTTATCGTGCGTACAGGCGGACAGACGGACAGACGGACAGACGGACGGACATGGCTCAATCGATTTCTCTTTTCACGCTGATCATTTTGATATATATAAGTCTATATCTATCTCGATTATTTCGTTCTGTTACAATCCACCGTTAGGAAATCAAAATTATAATACTCTGTGTACTAGTACAGCTGAGTATAATAAATTAATTACACACCACCAAGGCCATGTACGTTTTTTCTTGTTTGACTTTTTTTATTTTTATTTAATTATGAGTACATAAATGTTAAATTAAGAACTTGAAATTTAAGAAGAAACAACTTTTCATGCAACATTCAGTTTTTTTTTTTCGTTTTCATCTGTTAATTTATTTATGCTTTCAATATCATATTTTATTATGCTCCTAATTATGTTGCTGGTTTTGGATAAAAAATATTGGCTGTAAAAATTGGAGATTTTCTGTTATAAAAAAATGCTTGTTTGCATTGAGAACAATTAACAAAATTGGCGTTTAATTGAGCGTTTATCGATAATTATTTATTATTTTAAAAATATTATACAAAAAATAAAAAAAAAAATAAAAAATTGTGTTGAGCTCAGCAAGACCATACTAACTCCTCCAGTACTTGGATTACTTGGTATTAATTGCAAAGTAGTGTAATGAATTGAAGAAGAAAGATCAAAAAATTATTCAGAGCTTAAGCCACTATTTGTAGGAAAAATTAAGAAACATGCCGCTAATGGGACCAGAAAGTAGTGGTGACAAGAATTATGCTTGAATGAAATACTGCAGAAATTTATCCTCCAAACAAAACTACTGATAGCACTAGTACATATCTAGTAATTCTAGAAACTCAAATAAATATTGTTTCTAATGATAGGTTAGGTTAGAATGGCTCGCCATTAGTAGCCTCACATAGACCGAGTGAGTCCGGTGTGTTAATAGAAAATTCATTAAACATGAATACCACTACATTATAAGTCTGGACTCAAACTGAAGAACAACCCATTCTTACTTCATATCTGCGCCCTTCCGCCTGCCCTCCTCCACTATTGTGGCAACAAGATATTTAACGAAGCGCAGGCACAATGTAGTCAGTTCTAATGATTGTGCATATAAGCGAGTAGATCTTCTTCACTTTCCGGTAGACCAACATATTTATTCGGAATTGAGAAAGCGTCCCCTAACAAAGGTGGACCTAACGCCGAACTTGAGTTTTGAATTAAAATTACCGAGCAAATAAATTTGATAAACAATTCGGTCAGAATTTAATCGTATATCAGTCTGCTATAACTCATTAATTAATGCGACAGTTTCAAAACTGCAAAAAAGTAATTTTATAATTCACAAAAACAAAAAACTTTTTACCGACTCGTCCATGCTGCTCTACTAAATAGTTCCTCAAACGCTGCAGATAATCAAAGATATGTCACGTTAATAGACAATTAATCATTTCCACATTTCTATACATACATACATTTGGAGTTCATTACAAAATTTGCTTTCTCCTCTACGTACATATGTATCTAGCTTAAATTTACAATATCTCAGGCATAAAAAATGATATCACCTTAGATGAATGGAATTTTTTTTAGTTTTGATGAATTTTTCATTTTTTAATTTATTTATTTATTTTGCTCTTCACGTCCCAGATTTTGGCAAAACAAAGCTGACGTTAGGAATAGTTAGCCTGTATCGAAATCTTCAATATCAATTAACAACTTTTTACACTTTTGACAGATTAAATGTCATTTGAAATTGATTAATTATTGGCGTTGTGATATAAAAGACTGCTAATTATGTATGGCTGCATAGATGTTTGCCAAAAGTGAAGCGTGAAGGGGCAAAGTATTAAAGGGAAGGTAGTTTAGTTTTCTCGGTTTGATAGAAATTTTTTTGCGAATACCTAAAAGTTATAAAACAAATGTTGATAGATATTCTGTAGAAGAAAAAATAAACAGTATATGGATGACTGAGCTGAGCTCGGCTAGCAATTTCTTTCGCAAGTCTTCGCAGAGGGCAAATAAAAAGTAAAAAAAAAAAATAAATAAATGGAAAAATCGAATTTCAGAAGTATGCCCGCAAACCCCTTGCATACTAAATGTCATGAAAGTTCTTGGCGCTCTTACCGGGATCCAGAACTAAAATAAATCCGTGACCCTTCGTTGCGATATTTCTACCTCTTCATGTTCTTCTCCTTTCTTCTTCACCTTAGTTTTCCACTCCCTTCCCCTTTCTTTTCGCGTTTAACTTCAGTTCCGTTTTCTGTTTATTTTCCCATTCCCGCCACACTTCCTCTTCCCTTTCCCTATTTCTCTCCCCATCCTATTCCTTCTCTTTTTTCCTCTACTCTTTCTCTTCCTACCTCTCCGATTCCATTTTCGTCCCTTTTTGCTCTCCTTTTTCCTGCCTTTTTCTTTCCGTTTCCCGTTCCCATTCCATTTAATTCGTCTTTTTTCCCCTTGCCATTTATCTAGGAAACCGGGTTGCGCCTTATATTGAAGAGAGCTCTATATTGAAGCCCTGTTTGATACCATTTCGCTCAAAAATATTCTAGGCTCATCCGGGTTGACATTTTGACCAATATCTGTGGACCCGACCTAGAAATTATAAATAATAGCGCTCTATGCGGAAGCCCTGCTCAACACCTTTCATTTGATACCAATATTGCTCAGAAATATTCTGGGGTCAGCCGGGTCCACATTTTAACTGACATCTGGAGACCCGCCCTGGGGGTCACAGTTAAAAGAGCTCCATATTGTAGTCCTGTTCGAAACCTTTCATGTGATAGCAATATTCCTTAGAAACATTCGAATGTCCACGTTTTGACCCATATCTCGATACCCGGGATAAAAATGGATGAAAAATTACATTTTTCAAAAATTTTCCCCCGAAAGCCCCTGTATTCCAAATTCCATGAGAATAGTCGGAGGCGTTTCCTAGATCTTAATTACATACATACATATATACAAGAATTGCGCTGTTAAAGATATCAGATAGAGAGATAGATAATACGAGTAGACCAGAACTACAACTACATTAATTTATATACTGATGTATACTTATATACTGATATCTTAGCCATATTCTGAAAAATCCAGGGTGTAAAACGGTTATAGAGCAGACAGACCCAGGCACACATGGAACCGAATGATAGACTTCCTGCAGTACTGTCTTTCTTTCGACAGTATCATAATTCGACATGTGAAATTTTATATGAGCTATTGGCCAGTTTTTAATTAAGGAAAATTTAAAAATTTTTTTTGGTAGAAGTTATGGATCCATTTCGGAGACCACCACATCCCCTCATCAGACTTCTTCAGGCGGCCTCAACCGAGAATCGAACTGAAGTCTTTCGACATTTAGGTACTTACTGCTGTTAAATGAAGGATCTCATAATAATTGTTCATCCAGCGTTTTTATCATATGTCTTAACATTCAGTTGCACTATGAGAAAAAGCAAAAAACGCCAACTACATAAAATTATGCAAATATTTGTAATAAATATGTCAACCACAAAGCCACAAACAGGAATAATCAAAGAAAACAGTCCGAAATCGCTTCTGAAATCTGCATAGTGATCTGATATACTACCCCAATTGAAATAAATAGAAAACGCTTGAATAAATAAATAACCCAAATAAGAACTAACTGGTTTAGATACTTGTACATGGCCACAGATACATTTAAAAGGACATTCAGACAATTATGTACGCATTAAAATTTATAGCTACACGTACAATTTTCTTTTAACCTTTTCCAACGTCTTAATTATGCAAAAAGGATTTTTAACAAAATCTCAAAGGATTTCAAAATGTGCTTGACCACACTTAATTATCGGATGAAGCAAAAACGTGTACAATAACACAAAACAAACGCGCTAAGGTGGCAGATATTTCCGCAAACAGGATAAGGAATAGATATTGGTAAAGCCTTTGCGAGAGATCTGCAAAGCAACTAACACAGAAAGGGACTTGCAACAAAACTGCGTAAAAAATGTAAAAACATTTTTCATACTTAAGCCACATTAATTATGATAATGATGCCTGAAAGGTGAGACGAATTTCACACAAACCAAAAAAGGAACAAAAGCGAAATGAATGTACGGCAGCGTAGTGTTGTTCAATTGAAATGAGAGTAAGTGAGCAGCAAAGGCGACCAACAAAAAAAAAAAAAAAATGGTGTTAATAAAGAAGTCAAAATCATAAAATAGAAAAAAAACTGAATTGCTTTCAATATACGAGCATGTACGTGAGTCAATTACAAACGAATATATATATATATATACATTAGGTAGGGTCGATTATTTTTCGATAAAATCGCATACGCGGATAATGTTCTATAGACTATTCTAAGCAACTTTGCCAAAGAGGTCATGGGTCTTAAACCAATTCTTAGTCCGCGGGTTTTAAGCCGAAGATTTTTTGTCAGGTAAAAAAAAATTTTGTATTTCGTAGGCAGACAAAAATGATTCGAACTTCTTACCAAGAAGCCAGGATATACTTTTCCGAAGGATTTTGATGTGCTGAATCCGAATCTGAAGTCGAAATGACCAAATTCGAAATAGTTTTCGAGATATCTTGACCTAAAAATACAAGTGCAAAAAGTTCAAATTTTGGAGTTAGGGCCAGCCGAAAGTTATGATTTCATTTAAAGTCTACGACCATTATCTTAACAAATAGGATTTGCATTTTCAAATGCCGTTGACCTTATTAATGTGTCTTTTTTCGTCTCCGAGATATCGCTGTTTTAAAATCTGCATACTTTTCAGTGCGTACACAATGTGTTTTTATACTCAGCTGTACTAGTACACAGAGTATTATAATTTTGATTTCATAACGGTGGATTGTAACATAATGAAATAATCGAGATAGATATGGACTTATATATATCAAAATGATCAGGGTGAAAAGAGAAATCGATTGAGCCATGTCCGTCCGTCCGTCCGTCCGTCCGTCCGTCCGTCCGTCCGTCCGTCCGTCCGTCCGTCCGTCCGTACGCACGATAACTCGCGTAAAAATTGAGATATTTTGATGAAATTTGAAATGCAAGTTGGTATCGAGACTGGGACGGTTGGTATTGAAAATGGGCGAAATCGGACCATGACCACGCCCACTTTTCCTATATAGAAAAAATCGGAAATTTGGTATCTCAGCCACTAATATAGCTAGAGTGATAAAATTTTACCCACGTATTGAGCTCAGGCCGTTATGAAGAAATTTGATTAAGTTTTGGAAAATGGGCGGTGCCACGCCCACTTATTAAGGGTCAAACATTGAAAGTTTTATATGTCATAACTCAGAAACCGTTGAAGATATATCGATGAAATTTGGTATGCGTAATTTGCTTACCTAGACAAATGTTTTGGCGAAAAATTATCAAAATCGGTTGACGGCCACGCCCACTTTGATATATGGGAACTATAAAGGGGCCTAATAAAAACATTTTAAGCGATATCTCTGTCAAATATAAAGATCTATCACTGAATTTTTGTGGCAGGAGTCCAACTACGGACATAAAACAAAAAGTACAAAAATTTTGGAAAATGGGCGGTGCCACGCCCACTTATTAAGGGGCAAACATTGAAAGTTTTATATGTCATAACTCAGAAACCGTTGAAGATATATCGATGAAATTTGTTTTGCGTAATTTGCTTACTTAGACAAATGTTTTGGCGAAAAATTATCAAAATCGGTTGACGGCCACGCCCACTTTTATATATGGGAACTATAAAGGGGCCTAATAAAAACATTTTAAGCGATATCTCTGTCAAATATAAAGATCTATCACTGAAATTTTGTGGCAGGAGACCAACTAGGGACATAAAACAAAAAATATAAAAATTTTGGAAAATGGGCGGTGCCACGCCCACTTATTAAGGGGCAAATATTGAAAGTTTTATAAGCCATAACTCATAAACCGTTAAAGATATATCGATGAAATTTGGTACGCGTGATATATTTACTTAGCCAAATGTGTGGACGAAAGATTTCCAAAATCGGTTGACGACCACGCCCACTTTTATATATGGGTTTTATAAAGTGACCTAATAAAAACATTTTAAGCGATCTCTCTGTCAAATATAAAGATCTATCACTGAAATTTTGTGACATGAGTTCTACAATAGACCGGAAACAAAATATAAAAAAGTTTGGAAAATGGGCGTGGCACCGCCTCTTTTTATACAAAGTAATCTACGTGCCTATTACTCGACAAATAACTGAGATATTATGACGAAACTTGGTTTATACACTTTTACAACTTGTGTTAATAGACACGCAAAAATTTATTGATATCGGTTTATGACCACGCCTACTTTTTAACAAAGATATTTCTGGAACACCCTTTTGGAATTTGTAACGTGAAGTTTTTGTAACTAAAAGTCATAGAGGGATGCAATTTTGCACTAACAATAATATTTATATGCTTATTTGGATGATTGATACAAATTTTGAAAATGGGCGTGGCTGCGCCCTGTTTATGCAGCACTTGTGTCATATAAAATACACCCTATATCGAACAAACGCAAACAAACAATGAAAGCATACAGCTGAGTATCTAATGTTCGATTCCACTCGAACTTAGGCTTCCTTACTTGTTTTCTTTAAAATACTTGCATTTCTTTGCTGTCATTTTTAACATGTTGTTTATTCTATATTGTTTATTTTACTTTGTCAAACTACGGCTCCACCAATCTACCAAAACATCCAACAGCCGCACTATTTCTCCGCATTCAACGGTTGTGTCGCGCTCAGCGGCTCCACCATTTTAGAATACATCCACCAGGTTGCGATAATTCACAGGTTTTCGATTTTGTTGCATTCACCGGTGCCAGGTGCCACCAATTGCGATAATTTAATAGTTTTCGATTTTGTTGCATTTACCGATTCCACGAATTATGAGTACTTCCACCAATTGCGATAATTCACCAGTTTCATCATTTTTGTTGCAATCACCGGTTCCACCAAATATGATCACTTCCGCCAATAGAGATAATTCACGGGTTCATTGTTTTTTGTTCCATTCACCGGTTCCACCAATAATCAGCACCTCCGCCAATAGCGATAATTCGCCGGTTTCATCGTTTTTGTTGCATTAACCGGTTCCACCATTTATGAGCACTTGAACCAATTCCGATTTCACCGGTTTCATCATTTTTGTTGCATTCACCAGTTCCACCAAATGTGATCACTTCCACCAATAGTGATAATTCACGGGTTCATCGCTTTTGTTGCGTTTGTCGGTTTCACCAATAATTAGTACTTCCACCAATAGCAACAGTCACTGGTTCCACCAATTGCGATAATTCACCGGTTTCATAATTTTTTTGCATTTACCGGTTCCACCAAATATAAGCACCTCCAATAGCGATTATTTACCGTTTTCGACATTGTTTTTTTTTTGATACATCGGTTGCACCAATAAAGAGCACCTCCACCAATAGCTATAATTCACCGTTTTCGTCGTTTTTATTTTGATTCATTGGTTGCACCAAAAAAGGGCACCTTCAACAATAGCTACAATTCACCGTTTTCGTCATTTTTTTTTTTTTGATTCATCGGTTGCACCAAAAATGAGCACTTCCACGAATAGCGATAATTTACCGGTTTTATTGATTTTGTTGAATTCACCTCTTCAACCAATTGCGATAGTTCACCGGTTTCATCGTTTTTTGTTGCAGTCACCAGATCCACCAATTATGGTCAAGAAACAGCAACATGTTAAAAATGACAGGAATGAAATGCAAGTATTTAAAAAAAAAAAAAAATACATACATTGTGTACGCACTGAAAAGTATGCAGATTTTAAAACAGCGATATCTCGGAGACGAAAAAAGACACATTAATAAGGTCAAGGGCATTTGAAAATACAAAGCCTATTTGTTAAGATAATGGTCGTAGACTTTAAATGAAATCATAACTTTCGGCTGGCCCTAGCACCAAAATTTGAAGAAAATTGCACTTTTTGCACTTGCATTTTTAGGTCAAGATATCTCGAAAACCATTTCGAATTTGGTCATTTCGACTTCAGATACGGATTCAGCACATCAAAATCTGTTGGGAAAGTATATCCTGGCTTCTTGGTAAGACGTTCGAATCATTTTTGTCTGCCTACGAAGTACAAAATTTTTTTTTACCTGACAAAAAAAACTTCGGCTTAAAACCCGCGGACTAAGAATTGGTTTAAGACCGATGTTTTCTTTGGCAAAGTTACTTAGAATAGTCGTTAGAACATCATCCGCGTATGCGATTTTTCACCTTTTTCACTCCCATACAAATGGACCCGCTCTAATATACATATAAGTATATATATATACAACAGTAAGAAAGTGAAAAAAAGTAGTTGCAGAGGAAGCAAGGATATCTACACGCATCCTTCCTTTCTTGCCAATAGGCAAACAAACACTATTTACGTGCCTGCAAGCAAGAATATCCTTTATATGCGTAGATATTTGCGTTGTGGTTTTAAATATGAGCTGGTTGCGTAATAAATGTCACTTCCTGCTCAGCATTTGTCATGGATATTAATTCTGTTGCCTCAAAAAAGAAAAAAAGTTGAGGTGAAAATCATAAAACGGACAGAGCATATCGCATGATAACTTCATTAGCTATTTTAAATTTTATTTACTTTTCATATAGGTATGTATGTATGTATGTATGTATAAATGAATATATGCATCTATTTGCTTACTGCATGTACATACATATAGATACGTAATAGCCAATAGGCAAGAGCAATAATTATACCCAAAGGATTATCAAAATGTAACGCTACAATCCTTTCAAACAGCTTAAGGTGAGCGTTGATGCAGAAATTTAGCTACGGTTGTGCTATAACACTGGATCACAAAATGAAATTTTTTGTCTGTACTTTGGACGTGACTATCCTGTATATATGTAAAATCGGTCGCTGATTCCGAAAATCGGCTTCATTTTTAATTCTATGGGAAGGTTTTTGAGATATAGGCAATTTACCGTTATTTGGCCAATGGGTCCACTTAATCCAGTATATCTCTTTAACACAGTGAGCTATATTCCTTAGAGTGACACCAAACGAAAGAAAATTAAATTTCCTTTTCACGGTTCCTATAACATTTTTCTCTAACTCGTATAGTTTCTGAAATATTGACGATTAAATTTGATTTTCGATTTTTTACGATTTTTTGAAGAAAAAATTGACTTTGTCAGGCAATATCTTTAAAACCAATGTCTTCACCTTCGGTTTTACTCTTTTACGTGAAGCTCCATTCTATTGGGAAAAAGGTAAGCTATCAACGAAGAAAATCCATTGTAAAATGGAAAAGTTATAGGCGATCAAGTAAATACAGCCAAGTCGCGCAATGCCTCTGCACGGGTATATTCTATGCATGTTATACCCGTAAATGGGCTTGTATCTACTGCGCTGCCAATGTGCTGCTACTGCAGATGTGTAGGTATTGGTACAATATGCATAGAATGTACGCGTGCAGAGGCATTGCGCGACCTGGCTGTATTTACTTGATCGCCTATAACTTTTCTATTTTACAATGGATTTTCATCGTTGATAGCTTATTTTTTTGGTAATAGAATGGAGCTTCACGCAAAGGAGTAAAACCGAAGGTGAAAGCACTGGTTTTAAAGATATTGCCTGACAAAGTCAATTTTTAAAATTGAATCGTCAATATTTCAGAAACTGTAAGAGCTAGAGAAAAATGTTATAGGAGCCGTGAAAAGTAAATTTAATTTTCTTTCGTTTGGTGTCACCCCAAGGATGATAACTCACTGTGTTAAAGAGATATACAGGATTAAGTGGAATCATCGGCCAAATAACGGCAAATTGCCGATATCTCAAAAACCTTCCCATAGAATTAAAAATGAACCCGATTTTCGGAATCAGCGACCGATTTTACATATAGAAAGAATATTTTCCTAAATTTCACCAAGAAGGTGTTATCGCGCATGTTTGCAGGAGGATTTTATAATTTTAATTTCATTCATTGATTCACCCCTGGAAAAAATGCGACTAATCCGGCATGTGTCCAAGATCACTCGTGGTCTCTTTAAATGGAATGAAGTGTTCCCTTTATTTGAGCATGTCCTATGGGGAGACTAATTGTACCCTGTACAAAGTAGACTACTCCACTTTGGTGCCAATCGTATAGCGAATGGAAGTTGAACCCTTTTATACCCGAACAAAGCATATTTCTAAGTTCGTTTATAACCTTTTGAATACAATTGTCAACAATTAGTCTACATTTTTATCCGGAATAAATCTCTTTCGAGAATTATCGTGAAATTTCTTACAGCGACAATTGAATTTTTAAAATTTCTACTGCCAGGATTCTAGTTACTATTCCGAATAACTTCTTATAGATCTAAATTTTGAATAATAGGAAGATAAAGATATCCAGATTGGGCTGCTTCTTTTATTCAAGGCCTAAGAAGCTCATCGTCTCAGTTTATGTTTTAGTCTCCCAGCTATTCGACTTCGTTTCGCCACATACTTATTTTTTTTCATATATGTAACTGCCGTTTATGACAAACCTACTTTATTTTTGCTATCAATAACGTAAACTCTAATCTACAGCGCAGCTGCCACCAACGTTGCACAAACCCCAAAAAAAGCAAAAAAAAAAACAAGAAACATATTCGCCTTTACTTATCATACAACACAATCGTACAATTTTATTGAAAAACGCCCATTACACAATAAATTGCCACCATTGTTTGTTACAAAGGAGAAATTTTACAACAAAAAAAAATAATAATAAAAAAATAAAAAAAAAATCAAAAAGTGTTCAACAATTTAGCTCTAATCAAAGGCAAACATGAAAATTAAAGAAAGAAAAAACAAACCAAATGCATTACATACATAAGTTTGCTTGGCTGCAAATACATATGTATGTATGTAGTTAAGTATTTAGATTTTATCAGTTAACAAAAAAAAAAAAAAAAAACGCTACACACATATGTTTAGCAGTAACTAACGCTGCTGCTGAACTACCAGGAAGCTGAAATCAATTATTTTGTGTGAGCAAAGCGAAACAAACCACAAATGTCGTTGGCATTTATGCGATAACAATAGTTCCGATAAATACAAAAATACATATGTATAACAATGTATGTATATATCCATTCACTGCCACAAATCAATGCTTTAAATCAATTGCTGTATGTGTTATTTGTTACCAGTTTGTTTCACATCTCGTTATCCTTTTTGTCGTCACAGCAGCGGCAGCAGGCGCATGTTGATGCATTAATATCCTTTTATTATACAATGCAAAGCAAAGCCAGATTTGCAACCGCCATATTGCAGCCGAAATATTTATATGCCATATGAATATGTATACATATGTATTCCCTCACGGAAATGCCTTCCTTTGCAACACATATGGATGATTTTTTGGTGTGCGCGTACGTGTCTAGAACACATGATTGCTATCGGTTTTTAGTTATTTAATAAAAGTAGGGACACTTTCAATCTATCTGACATTAATATATGTGCATATAATGCAGATATATGTACATATATACATAAATATACCTACAATGCTTGTATAACTGCATGTATGTATGTATGTACATATGTATTTATATAGAGTTCTACCCATTAATATTTTTGCGTTTACATGTTTTCACACTTTTTTATCTGTTTTTAATAAAAGAGGTCACATTAATTTCAATTTAATCTCTTTGTTTTCGGTTATAACGTACAGAATACGCAGACAATGCGTTGCTAGTTATTAATGCGTATAGGCATTTATGAAAACATATTTGATAACTTAATTAAATATAGGTAGATATCATTTAAGAATTTATGCAATATTCCTTGTGATATTACTAGGATAGCGTTTTGGGAAAAAAAAGATTGCCGTTTGCATCGCAGTCCTTGTTTGATGAAAAATAAAACTTATTAACAGTTTTCATGTGTCTGCTTATTAATAGAATACATCTCAGATATTTATAAATAGTGTTACCATGGGAAAGTTTTTCTTTGCGATGCCAAAAGCGTTTTTCAGTGAAAGAGTGATTCAAGATCAGCAGAATGTAGCCTCTAACTTTTCGCTTAGAAGCTTGGTATAAAAAACTTCCTAAATGACACATTTTTGTATATTTATACCTTTCATGAACATGAAATGATATAACAAATTTGTGCCGAAACACGATTCTTAAAAGTATCAGCGGGCATGACAGAGCCATCAAAATATACAACGATAGCATCAGGATCATGGGCTGCGTAGTTGAAGCCATATAACCGTCTGTTCAACGCAAACCTAACCTCTTTACGAGAAGCTGATCGTTTGTCGGAATCTTCTTAGTTGGATCACTATAACATATAGCTGTCATATGCTGATTGCTGATATACCGTATAGGCTTTTTTGGTTATAACTTCCCCATTTAAACTAAGTACTAGAACGTGTCTAATAAATCTTCCCCCTCTTAGTTGTTTTTTTTTTTGTAGTAACGACCTAAACACTATCCAACCTTTCTGCAAAGTTCAGCCAGAGTAGCAGCACCAATTGTCGGGGATCTCTAACTTACACTGTTATAAATATTGGAATATTTTTTAAACTTTGATTTGGTTTGAAAGGAATTTAAAACTTTTTTTAGGTTAAATTTTGAACCTTCGAATTTTTAAAAGTTTCTTATTCTTTTTCGGTTTAAAATTCAAACATACAAAAAGTTTAAGTATTTTTAAGTATTTTTTGGAACAAATTTCATACTTTTTTGGTTTAAATCTTACACTTTTTCTCATTTAAACTTTTAAGATTTAAAATTTAAACTTTCATTGGTCGTAAGATTTTATTTAAACGAACAAATTTTAATTTTTGATTTGAAATTCCAACTTGCTTTTTCGAGAAATGAACACTATAAAAAGCTCACTTATAGTTAATAGACAATTTTAATGAACGACTGTGTAGCGTTGTTTGAATGGTGAAACAAACAAACACAAAGTAATTACGGAAACAGAAAAAATTAAGAAGGAAGAAAAGGAGAAAAAGAGGATAGGAAAAAGATACAATACGGAAAAGGATTAAGGCGATGTTGGGGGGAGAACAATATGGAAGAAAAGGAGAAACAGAGGATAGGAAAGAAGATACAATAGGAAAATGAAGAGGATTTGGGAGCAGACATTTTATTTAATTTAAGCCAAAAAAGAGGTCTAAATTTTAAACTTGTGAAAGTCTTAAAATAACTCTTAATTTGGAATAAAATCTAAACCTTAAAAACATAAAAATCTTTTAAACTTTTCAAAGTTTAAATTTTAATAATTTTTCGGTCGTGTCCTATATATCGACCAAAAAAGGTTAAAATTTATACAAAAATTTATATCAGTGTATCATTCGATTGCATAAGAAAAGCTAAAATTTTACTTCTATCATATCTTCTGGATATATAAAATTGTTCTGGTTTTTGCGTGAGGAAATTGTTAAAAAACTATAGAATGGGTTTTTTCCAAATTTTTACAGTTTATTCCATGAATAAGTCCTCTCGACATAGGCTATATTTTGCCCGCCAGATTGCGCTGAAGTCGCTATATTTGCAAAACTCGTATTTGTTATCCGATTCTGTTCATATGTGGAAAGTACGTTTTTTGTGTAATGAAAAACTTGGTTACAAAATATGAACCTGGTAGGTAGCGCTGGAGTTGATATGTTCAGAAAATCCCTATTGTGGACCGGATGACCCCGCAATGTTTTGTGCAACATTGGTATCAAATAAAATGTGCTAATGAGGGCTTGAATATAGATTAATTTTTATTGGAATGTCTAGCCTGGTTCCCAAGATATAGACCAAAAATTGGATCTGAGTGGCCCCGAAATGAGATATAGAGATAGGTATAGTAATATAGATATAGGGAAGCAGGTTTGTCGCAGTGAAGCGGGAAGTGATAATCTAGTATTAGATAAAAAAGTAAACTATTTTGTTCTAAAATATCAGAGTAGATAGTACCTACTTTCATATATCAGAAGTTCGAAAATCAAGTTGTAAATTAAAACAAACAAAAAATCACAAAAAAGTTTGCTTTTATAATTAGCTATTGTTTGGTGGTTTGAATATTTTACTGTTCAGTTGTTGAAACAAATCATTAAAAGAATGCAGTCAAGCATTTTGCTACTGTTCATCTGATCATACAATGCAATAAAATAATAATTAGCATTGATCCGGTTTATGCTTTCTAAAACAAAATGCAACTAAATATGTATAAACAACCAATAAATAACATAAGAAAAAGGTAATTTGACTAGGCGAAAGTTAAACAAAACAAGTTTTCTATTTAACATTGTTTAAAAGTGTTAAATAAATTAATTAGGAATTGTTTCAGTTTTCTGATTTTTTGTTGTTTAAAAGCTTTCAAAGTGCATAGCTGCCTTCTTTTTCAACTCACTAAGCTAATTTGTTCAATTCCTCACTTCTAGTTTGAATTGAATAAGCCAAAAATCTAAAAATCAAAGTCCCATGAAAACAAAAAATTATCGTTTTGTTAGAATTCGCAGACAAACAAAAGCATGTAAAGAAATATCTACATAAGTACATACAAATATTTTGTTGAAAAAGAAAAAAAATTAAGCCAAGAACATACCGAAACAAATAAAATTTTATTTGCATTTGCACTTATTTGTTGTGCAGCAAAGTTGTTAAAAGTAAAGCTTAATAATTGAATTATGTTTCTATATACGTATATATCTATATATATATATATATATATATATATATATATATATATTAGAGCGGGTCCATTGTATGGGAGTGAAAAAAGTGAAAAATCGCATACGCGGATAATGTTCTATAGACTATTCTAAGTAACTTTGCCAAAGAAAACATCGGTCTTAAACCAATTCTTAGTCCGCGGGTTTTAAGCCGAAGTTTTTTTGACAGGTAAAAAAAAATTTTGTATTTCGCAGGCAGAAAAAAATGATTCGAACTTCTTACCAAGAAGCCAGGATATACTTTTCCGAAGGACTTTGATGTGCTGAATCCGAATCTGAAGTCAAAATTACCAAATTCGAAATAGTTTTCGCGATATCTTGACCTAAAAATGCAAGTGCAAAAAGTGCAATTTTCTTCAGATTTTGGAGTTAGGGCCAGCCGAAAGTTATGATTTCATTTAAAGTCTACGACCATTATCTTAACAAATAGGCTTTGCACTTTCAAATGCCGTTGACCTTGTTAACGTGCTTTTTTGGTCTCCAGGGATATCGCTGTTTTAAAATCTGCATACTTTTCAGTGCGTACACAATGTATTTATATACTCAGCTGTACTAGTACACAGAGTATTATAATTTTGATTTCATAACGGTGGATTGTAACATAATGAAATAATCGAGATAGATATAGACTTATATATATCAAAATGATCAGGGTGAAAAGAGAAATCGATTGAGCCATGTCCGTCCGTACGTCCGTCCGTACGCACGATAACTCGCGCAAAAATTGAGATATTTTGATGAAATTTGAAACGCAAGTTGGTATCGACACTGGGACGGTTGGTATTGAAAATGGGCGAAATCGGACCATGACCACGCCCACTTTTCCTATATAGAAAAAATCGGAAATTTGGTATCTCAGTCACTAATATAGCTGGAATGATGAAATTTTACCCACGTGTTGAGCTCAGGCCACTACGAAGAAATTTGATGAAATTTTGGAAAATGGGCGGTGCCACGCCCACTTATTAAGGGTCAAACATTGAAAGTTTTATATGTCATAACTCAGAAACCGTTGAAGATATATAGATGAAATTTGGTATGCGTAATTTGCTTACTTAGGCAAATGTTTCGACGGAAAATTATCAAAATCGGTTGGCGGCCACGCCCACTTTTATATATGGGTATTATAAAGTGACCTAATAAAACCATTTTAAGCGATATCTCTGTCAAATATAAAGATCTGTCACTGAAATTTTGTGGCAGGAGTCCAACTACGGACATAAAACAAAAAGTATAAAAATTTTGGCAAATGGGCGGTGCCACGCCCACTTATTAAGGGGCAAATATTGAAAGTTTTATAGGCCATAACTCAGAAACCGTTAAAGATATATCGATGAAATTTGGTACGCGTGCTATATTTACTTAGCCAAATGTGTGGACGAAAAATTACCAAAATCGGTTGACGACCACGCCCCCTTTTATATATGGGTATTATAAAGTGACCTAATAAAATCATTTTTAGCGATATCTCTGTGAAATATAAAGATAATTCATTGAAATTTTGTGACATGAGTTCTACAATAGACCGGAAACAAAAAATAAAAAAAGTTTATAAAATGGGCGTGGCACCGCCTCTTTTTAGACAAAGGAATATACGAGATTTCTTAGCCTATAACTCGACAAATAACTGAGATATTATGACGAAACTTGGTTTATGCACTTTTATAACATGTGTTAATAGACACGCAAAAATGTATTGAAATCGGTTTATGACCACGCCTACTTTTTAACAAAGATATTTCTGGAAAACCCTTTTGGAATTTGTAACGTGAAGTCTTTGTAACTAAAAGTCATAGAGGGATGCAATTTTGCACTAACAATAATATTTATATGCTTATTTGGATGATTGATACAAATTTTAAAAATGGGCGTGGCTACGCCCACTTTTTGCGGCACTCGCTTTATATAAAATACACCCTATATCGAACAAACGCAAATAAACAATGAAAGCATACAGTTGAGTATCTAATGTTCGATTCCACTCGAACTTAGTCTTCCTTACTTGTTTTCTTTAAAATACTTGCATTTCTTTGCTGTCATTTTTAACATGTTGCTGTTTCTTCTACTTTGTCAAACTACGGCTCCATCAATATACCAAACATCCAACAGCCGCACTATTTCTCCGCATTCAACGGTTGTGTCGTGCTCACCGGCTCCAAAATTTTAGAATACATCCACCAGGTTGCGATAATTTAATGGTTTTCGATTTTGTTGCATTTACCGATTCCACGAATTATGAGTACTTCCACCAATTGCGATTTCACCGGTTTCATAATTTTTGTTGCATTCACCGGTTCCGCCAAATATGATCACTTCCACCAATAGCGATAATTCACGGGTTCATCGCTTTTGTTGCGTTCTTCGGTATCACCAATAATGAGTACTTCCACCAATAGCAACAGTCACCAGATCCACCAATTATGGTCAAGAAACAGCAGCATGTTATAAATGACAGCAAAGAAATGCAAGTATTTTAAAGAAAACAAGTAAGGAAGCCTAAGTTCGAGTGGAATCGAACATTAGATACTCAGCTGTATTCTTTCATTGTTTGTTTGCGTTTGATGGAAACACAGTGTACTTTATACAAAGCGAGTGCCGCATAAAGTGGGCGTAGCCGCGCCCATTTTCAACATTTTTATCAGTCATCCAACTAAGCATATGAATATTATTCTTTGTGCAAAATTTCATTCCTTTTTGACTTCTAGTTACAAAGATGTCACGCTACAAATTCCCAAACTGTGTTCCAGAAATATCTTTGTTAAAAAGTAGGCGTGGTCATAACCGATTTCACTAAATTTTTGTGTGGCTATTAACACATATTATAAAAGTGTATAAACCAAGTTTCTTTATAATATCTCAATTATTTGTCGAGTTATAGGCTAAGAAATCTCGTATATTCCGTTGTCTAAAAAGAGGCGGTGCCACGCCCATTTTATAAACTTTTTTTATTTTTTGTTTCCGGTCTATTGTGGAACTCATGCCACAAAATTTCTATGAATTATCTCTATATTTGACAAAGATATCGCTTAAAATGTTTTATTAGGCCACTTTATAGTTCCCATGTATAATAGTGGGTGTGGTCGTCAAACCGATTTCGCTAAAATTTCGAACATGTATTACCACAAGTAATAAAAGTGTACACACCAAGTTTCGTCATTATATATAAATTATTTGTCGAGTTATGGGCTCAGAAATCTCGTATATTCCTGTTTCTAAAAAGAGGCGGTGCCACGCCCATTTTCCAAAATTTTTGTGTTTTTCGTTTTATGTTCGTAGTTAGACTCCTGCCATTAAATTTTAATGATATATCTTTATATTTGACAGAGATATCGCTTAAAATTTTTTTATAAGGTCACTTTATAATACCCATATATAAAAGTGGGCGTGGCCGTCAACCGATTTCGCTAAAATTTTTAACATGTATTACCACAAGTAATAAAAGTGTGCACACCAAGTTTCGTCATTACATATAAATTATTTGTCGAGTTATGGGCTCAGAAATCTCGTAGATTCCTTCTTCTAAAAAGAGGCGGTGCCACGCCCATTTTCCAAAATGTTTGCGTTTTTCGTTTTATGTCCACAGTTGGACTCTTGCCATAAAATTTCAATGATATATCTTTATATTTGACAGAGATATCGCTTACAATGTTTTTATTAGGCCACTTTATAATACACATATATAAAATTGGGCGTGGCCGTCAACCGATTTTAACTATTTTCCGTCCAAACGTTTTCCTAAATAAGTAAATCACGCGTACCAAATTTCATCGATATATCTTCAATGGTTTCTGAGTTATGACATATAAAACTTTCAATGTTTGACCCTTAATAAGTGGGCGTGGCACCGCCCATTTTCCAAAATTTCATCAAATTTCTTCTTAGGGGCCTAAGCTCAACACGTGGGTAAAATTTCATCGCTCCAGCTATATTAGTGGCTGAGATACCAAATTTCCGATTTTTTCTATATAGGAAAAGTGGGCGTGGTCATGGTCCGATTTCGCCCATTTTCAATACCAACCGTCCCAGTGTCGATACCAACTTGCGTTTCAAATTTCATCAAAATATCTCAATTTTTGCGCGAGTTATCGTGCGTACGGACGGACGTACGGACGGACATGGCTCAATCGATTTCTCTTTTCACCCTGATCATTTTGATATATATAAGTCTATATCTATCTCGATTATTTCATTCTGTTACAATCCACCGTTATGTGATTAAAACTATAATACTCTGTGTACTAGTACAGCTGAGTATAAAAATACATTGTGTTTGCACTGAAAAGTATGCAGATTTTAAAACAGCGATATCTCGGAGACCAAAAAAGACACGTTAACAAGGTCACCGGCATTTGAAAGTGCAAAGCCTATTTGTTAAGATAATGGTCGTAGACTTTAAATGAAATCATAACTTTCGGCTGGCCCTAACTCCAAAATTTTAAGAAAATTGCACTTTTTGCACTTGTATTTTTAGGTCAAGATATCTCGAATTTGGTCATTTCGACTTCAGATTCGGATTCAGCACATCAAAATCCTTTGGAAAAGTATATCCTGGCTTCTTGATAAGACGTTCGAATCATTTTTGTCTGCCTAAGAAATACAAAATTTTTTTTTTACCTGACAAAAAAACTTCGGCTTAAAACCCGCGGACTAAGAATTGGTTTAAGATCCATGGTCTCTTTGGCAAAGTTGCTTAGAATAGTCTATAGAACATTATCCGCGTATGCGATTTTATCGAAAAATAATCGACCCTACCTAATATATATATATATATATATATTTTTTAATATTTGTTTTCGTTTATATATAAATTTTCACATTTACACTTTGTGACTTTTGGCGCTTTTAGCGGCGAAAGCAGCGACACATAATGTACATGTTAAAAAAATTATTATTTTTTTTTATTGTTTTTCATGGAAATTTATTTGAAATCAATATTAAAGATTATTGTTTTGTGTGATTAAGAAAGAAGTACGATCTCGCTTAAATCTGAAATATTTGGATTGGTAAAAAATTTGTCGTCACACTAAAACATTTTTGTGAATTTCACAGTTTGTTTTATCGCTTCTTTTGTATAAATATTGTTTAATGTTGTTTGCTTTGATAAATTTGTTCAACTTATTTACCTAGTAGTCCAACTTAAAAACGGTGATAATTTACATATTTATATAGACGTAAAAGTCTTGTGTTTTTTCTATGAATTTTTTGGGGTTTATTTTTTTATTGTTTTATTATTTACTGATTGGAGAGAGGATAGCAAAGTTGTATTGAAAATTAAAAAAAATATATCTTATAAGAAATATGAAATACTAGATACTAAATATGAACTATGGAATATGAAATATGAAATACGAAATACGAAATATGAAATATGAAATATTAAATATGAAATATGAAATAAAAACAAATGAAATATTAAATATGAAATATGAAATACGAAATATGGAATATGGATTATGAAACATGAAATATGAATTATGGAATGTTAAAATTTAATATGAAACCTGAAATAGGAATAGGAATATGAAATTCCAGTTCTCAAATATGAAATCTAAAATATGAAATAAGAAATATGAAATAGGAAATATGAAATATGTAATATGAAATATTAAATAAGATTTATGAAATACGAAATATGGAATAGGAAATAAGAAATATAAAAGACGAAATATGGAATAGGAAATAAGAAATATAAAATACGAAATATGAAATATGATATACGAAATATGGAATATGGATTATGAAATATGAAATATGAACTATGAAATATTAAATATGAAATATGAAATAAAAACAAATGAAATATTAAATATGAAATACGAAATATGGAATATGGATTATGAAACATGAAATATGAATTATGGAATGTTAAAATTTAATATGAAACCTGAAATAGGAATAGGAATATGAAATTCCAGTTCTGAAATATGAAATCTAAAATATGAAATAAGAAATATGAAATAGGAAATATGTAATATGAAATATTAAATAAGATATATGAAATACGAAATATGGAATATGGAATAGGAAATAAGAAATATAAAATACGAAATATGGAATAGGAAATAAGAAATATAAAATACGAAATATGAAATATGAAATATGATATACGAAATATGGAATATGGATTATGAAATATGAACTATGAAATATTTAATATGAAACCTGAAATAGGAATAGGAATGTAAAATATGAAATATGAAATTCCAGTTCTGAAATATGAAATCTAAAATATGAAATAAGAAATATGAAATAGGAAATATGAAATATGAAATATTAAATAAGATATATGAAATACGAAATATGGAATAGGAAATAAGATATATGAAATACGAAATATGGAATAGGAAATAAGAAATATGAAATACGAAATATGGAATAGGAAATAAGAAATATGAAATACGAAATATGAAATATGCTATATGAAATATGCTATATGAAATATGCTATATGAAATATGAAATAAGAAATATGAAATAGGAAATATGAAATATGTAATATGAAATATTAAATAAGATATATGAAATACGAAATATGGAATAGGAAATAAGAAATATGCTATATGAAATATGAAATATGAAATATGAAATAAGAAATATGCTATATGAAATAATCTATATAAAATATAAAATATGAAATATGAAATATTAAATAAGATACATATATGAAATACGAAATATGAAATAGGAAACAAGAAATACGAAATATGAAATATGAAATGTGATGAAAAGGAATCCGAATATTCCGTGGAAAAGGGGATTTTTTCAAAATTAAGCATCAATTCATGATCTGGTAAGTAATTGTTCATCAACGATATTTTTCCATTTATTGGACTTCGTTTATTCAGTTTTTAAGGAAAGAAACATTAATTAAAAATGTAAAATTTGGCTTTAGTTCGTAATTCTATATCTATGTATGTACATACATTTGCAAAACATAATCATATCGAAAATACTATAAACATCACATTTTTCATTAAGATAAATATTTATTTTTTTTTCTTGTATACGAAATATCACAAAATTTTATGTTCAAATTTGGGCCTCAATCATTTATTATGCGAAATATAGGAGAGTGGAAATGCGAGACGTTGTGTTTTTTGGGTATCACAAAAAACTAAAATAAAAATACGCAAAACCAAAGAACAATAACACAATGATTTGTCAAATGTAATTTGCAGGCGCAGTCAAGGTGAAGGAAAAAGTTCCAAAAAGAAAGACGAACGAAAAGAGAAGAATATTTTGTTTCTGTTGATGTTCTTTTTCATGGAATGTGATTTTTGCACAGACTACAGTGAATTGTGGATATAAAGTTATTTTATGATTATGACAAATTTTAACTAGCAACAGTTGCGTCAGAGGAAAATTATCGAATTAGAAGTAGAAATAACGCTCAATATAAACCACGTACCTACTTTAATTAGTTCAAAGTGAGGCTTTTCACTCGGTGACTTAACAGAGTCTGCTTCTATAAAACTTCTTGTAAACCGTTTTTTCATTTGTCCACCACATTTAAATAGAAAATTGTTGAAATCTGTTGGAGTAGTAAGAATCTTTATAATTCTATGTAGCATATATCCTTTCAGAACTGTCTCCACTACTTGCAGCTCTTGCTGCAGCGCTTTTTATGTATGACAATAATTTAAGTCACAAAACAATGGTACCTACTCGTAGGTACATTAAATGAAACACACACCTTGTTTGCTCTTGATTTTATCAACAATAAAAAGTCGGACTCGAGTGTCAGTGTCACCGAGCACAGCGGGCGGTAGCCCAGACGGACAGTCAATAGAGTAGGCATGGCACGCAATAATAACAAGCGACAATATCAGCAGCAAAAACACAATCAAAAGCACAAAAGATAAAAGACAAACAAAACGTAAATATTTGTACAGACAAAAAACCACAAAAATCAAAAGCAAAAGAAAGAAAACATAACATTTCGCCACAAAAAAAAATCGAAATAAATGATCTTCGGCCATGCTGAAATCATCAGACATACCTTTTATGAATAAGAGAATAATTTTTATTCGAAATAGAAATGAGCAACACTCTTAAACGCAATATGATTACCTATAAATACTGCAAAGTTTGATGTTCCTTTATATACCAAAAAGTATACAAATACCTGTCCCTCCTACACTCAAGGAAGAACTGCATTTTAAAACCAAAAGTAAAATTGTTGTTTTCATAATGAAAACGTACACAAACCAAACCATTCTTATTTTAACAATGAAAATTTTTAAATTAAAAATTAAATTTTTGAATAAAGAATGGAATTTGTGAATTTTGGATTTAAAAAGAAACATAAACAAAAAAAAATTTTTTCATTTTCCTTAATTAAAAACTGGCCAATAGCTCATATAAAATTCACATAAAATAATTATTAGAAAAAAACGGCCATGTAAAAACATACGGAAAGATACTTAAATTAAAAATGAAAATGAATGTTGATTCAAAAACTCGCTCTTTTTGTGATAAATCCAACAAAAACAATAATGAGAACGATTTTTTTTTTTAATTTTGTGTTTACAATGATTCATATAATTCATTGATTCCTTTTTAGGAAAAGGGAAATATAAATAGGTTACTACAATTCACTATAATGTTTAATGTTCCACTATGTGATGGCGCTTGATTAAATTTCAGGTTGATATCATGGTTCGAATCCGGAGGAGAATAAAAAATAAAGAAGAAAAAGGAGAATAAGAAATAAAGATAGCAAATAGTTAAGGTGAAGTAGAAAAGAAGAGGATAACAAGCGGAGGCTATATTTTTGTAGTTGGGACTCGGATTGAGAGAAGATGAATATAATGCCATTGGATACAATTTCGAATCCGGAAGAGAAAATGATATAGAGAACACTGCAGCATTTTTTTCTCATAGTGCTTAAAATAAAAATAAACATTTTTAAATTTAAAAAGTTTTTCTTGATTTAAGAATTGTACAGTGAACATTTTTAAAATAAAAATGTTGGTATTTAAATACGTTTTTGCCCATTTTAAGCACATCTTCATATGTTTTTATAATTTTTTTCCCTGAGTGTAGCTGTTGAAAATCACACTATGCCTGTCAATCTCCCTACCACTCTCCATCTCCCGTTCCCTCCATCCCTTCCTCACACTTTTCTTTCGCCTGCCCTACCGTTGCCTATCAGCAACATTTCGTGGCCATCGAGGTTCATTATTGGTCTGTATCATCTGAATCCTCCCAGATATCTAGGGAACCGTTTGAGATATCCAGATAGCACGAACTACGTATATATGGGAACCCGATGGGCTCATTTCATTTGACACAAATATTGCTCGAAAACCTTTCGGTGCCATCTGGGTCCATAAAGTGGAATATATCTCCGGAAGGGTTTGAGATATCGCAAATAAATATGACCTGAATTCTCTAGCTGGCTATTTTTTTGTAACCGAGTTCTTCATTATATAACAAACATACGTACCAAATACGAACGGAATCGGATCCTAAAAACGGGTTTTGCGAATATATGGACTCCAGCGCCATCTAGCGGGAAAAGTATTGTCTATGTCGAGGACACTTATCCAAATTTCATAAAAATCAGTTTAGCAATTTTTGGGCCATTTGCTCCCACAAAAAACCCCTTATTGAAGATAGACAGCCGGTTGTATAGGAGTTACATTTTATAGTTGTCCGAATCTATTCGGTTTCTACAGATGAAAAATCTTATAGAACAATATCTGTTTCTATACATGCAGGGTATATACATAAATATTGCAAAAACACAACCTGAACAAACTTTACTTGGACGAACCTTTAGGCTTGCCTTTGAATTCACTCCCTCACATGTATTTTTTCGTTTCGATGCAGACACATATACATATATATGCACATTTGTATGGATGTATGTATAGCTGCGTTAAGTATTTGCATTGAAACACTCATCGTTCGTACAATGGAATGCTATGAAAATTGAGATCCATAATGAAATCACCCACAAATTGCGTATATAATTTATAACAGTCAACGCGAAAGTGCGAATTTTAAGAAATTCGGACTCATAAAGAAAAGAAAGAGAAACAATGAAAAAAAATTAAAAAAAAAAATATTAACATGCGTTTGTATGTAATACGAATCACCAAAAATACATATAAAACGAGGTGTTCATAAATTTTGCTTAAGTACATGCAAATGCACAATATATGGGTAAAAGAGTATAAAGGAGTAGAGTGGAATCAAATGGACAGTGGAAAAGGCACAGGAACCTTTACTTTAAGGAATTCCTTTTGCCAAATTTTATCAAGCTTGTGCGTGTGTGTATTCATTACCTACTCTAAATGTATTATTTATCTGGATCATCGGTAACATGCAAATTGTGAACTCACATTTGTCGCGCGCCACAACTGAAAATGCACAAAACATTTATCAAATGAATGAGCGAGTGAATTATGTGCATATATGTATGAAATTACTCAGACAGATGGCTTTTGAATGATAAAAAACAAATGTGTGTATTGATAAAAAATTAATTTTGTTTAAGCAAAAAGAAAAAAGGCAACACAAGAAATAAGACCATAAATTGTTTTCTCGAAAGGAACTTCCTAACGCTGGATAATCATGAAAAAGGAAGTCAAAGTTTGCTGGGTATGATAGGTCGGTCTAATATGAAGAATATAAAGGAGAAGGAAATAAGAAATATGGAATATGGAATAGGAAAAAAGAAATATGAAATACGAAATATGAAATAAGAAATAAGAAATATGATATACGAAATATGAAGTGGTAAATAAGAAATATGATATACGAAATATGAAATGGGAAATAAGAAATATCAAATATGAAATATGCTGTATGAAATATGAAGCATGAGATATGAAATAAGCTATGGAATATAAAATATGAAATATTAAATAAGATATATCTATTAAATATGAAATATGAGATAGGAAACAAGAAATATGAAATATGAATTGTGGAATATGAAATGTGAAATATGAAATATGAAATACGAAATATAAATTGTGGAATATGAAATATGAAATGTGAAACATGAAATATCAAATATGAAGTATGAAATATGAAATAGGAAATAAGAAATATGAAATACGAAATATGAAATATGAGATGTGTAATATGCAATACGAAATACGAAATATCAAATATGTAATATGAAATATGAAATATGAAGTGTGAAATATGAAATAAGAAATATGAAATATAAAGTAGGAAATAAGAAATATGGAATACGAAATATGAGATATGAAAGGAGACTGCTAAACTAAGCACAGCGCTTTATATAAACGGCTACCGCTCCAAAAGCAAGAGCTCCAGCCTTTGACTGAACTTGGCTAAATTCACTTTCATTCCCCCTTTGTTCTTTTACCGTATCGTAACGAAGAGGTGGCTATTTGTACCGCCTCCTCGTACCGAAAGTGCGAATTTGATTTCCTCAAAGACACACAAAGATATAAAGTAAAATAATTTTAAGGGAAAATATATATTTTTTGCAAACCTTGTCATAACAAAAGCAGACATATCGTACCCTAATCACCAAACTACATTTGGGTTCAATATCATTTACCCAGCGTCTGTAAATTACTTATGTGGCAATAATTGTCACAAATTGTCCACCCACTTAACGCATGGGTACATATGCGAAGACATATACTCGTACTGAGCACAGGACAAAATTCATGCATACAATTTATTTATTCTCTTTTGAAATTGGGTCAGAAAACAATAAATAATGTCAAAATAATTTGCTATTTCTGTTAAAAATTAGCAAAGAAAACAATTTACGATACATATATTTACATACATACATATATGTATGCTAACAAACCCTGCAGCAAATCGCGCTAGTTATAGGCTAATGCAGAACTAGTTCAAGAAGGAACAGGGTTGGTTCTCGTTCTATCACAACGCAATGCTTTTTACTGTCCATTTTAACGCGGCGATGCAATACGAAGTGGTAATTATCGCCCTCTGCAGAACTTTGGAACGCGTTCTAAACTACTTCCTATATGGACAGAGATAGGGATAGCTCCTGGGATATTTCAAAAATCAATAGTTCGGAGATAGTTCAAAAGGAAGCACTTTAGGACTAATTCCTATATGGACAGCGATAGGGATAGTTCCTGGGATAGTTCCAAAATCAATAGTTCGGAGACAGTTCAAAGGAAAGCACTTCAGAAGTAGTTCAAAAATTGTCGGTCTTCGGCCGCGCTTTACAAAAATAATCCTCAACCGGTAGAACTTTTAATATACTGAAAATAAGTGCGACATTATATAATAAAATGCAAAGTTTTTGAAACTTAACCATCGAAAGATGGAATTATCCCCATTCATCTACGAATACCAAGTAATATTTGGTTCTTTTCTTTGAACTTAGTTCCAATCGGTACTACCCAGGCAAATACAGTAAAGTGCAACATTTGTTGTTGCTCAACATTAAAGTAATAGCGGTACACATACCTTCTGAAGTCACAATGATCAACTTTTCCTCTCTGCGTCCTTTTAGAACCAGTTCTAAGATAGTTGTGAACTCACTAGTTCTACACCTTTTTCAGTTTAAATTCAAAAAGTTAACTACTTTATTTTGCACGCAAGTTCGAAAAAACACTAGTTAATTTAGCGTATAACATGGAAATAGTAACAACTAAGCTAGCTAGATATGTTAAGCGCGTTGAGTTGAAAGCGCTTAGCTGTTAGTCGACCTGAACAGCAGCGTTGCCAAGTAAAAGAATAAAGCTATTGTGAATAGAAAAATTCCACTGATATATATTCTTTTAGCATAAACATCAACCAATAACACAAATATAAACCAATCGTATTCTTCTATGCAGACGCTACAACAGCGGACTCTACCGTTGACTAGCTTAACACAACCGAAATCTGCGGATCCACGGTAAAAAATCGAATCCGTTCGTAGCCCTCTAACGGGGAGTGCTTATATAAAATTTAAATAAACGTTTAGCAATTTGAGCTTTCTTTTCACTATTGTTATTATATCAAATGTAAAATAACATCGTTGTATTTGATTTATGTCAACTTAGTAAGATTGTTGGTGCCCTGGTTGATGCTTCATTTCTCCAAAAAAAAGACCGTAGTTTTCTACAGAGTTTTTCAAAAAGGACACTCTGCATTCGAAGTGGTTTTAAAAATTGATATTCATCCAATTTGTAGGAAGACACCACCCTCTCTTACTGAATTTCCGATGGAGAAATTTCGGATAACGAAGGATCCATTTTCTAATATAGAAGTTTGGGATTTTGAGGTATACCTACCAATCGTTTCTGAGTTTTTAAACAAGCTTCATATTTGTTGAGTATGTATTTATGTATATATACATTTAATTGCACTCATGTTTACTTACAAAACTCTTAAGTTTCATTTTCAGTACAAATTTTAACTTGCTTTTACTGCAAATGCTCCCTTTTCTCATGCACAAAACAATTTTACTGCATTCTATATGAGAAGACATGGGTTCGTAGCCACACATATGCACATACATATATGCATGTTATTCTACTACATATATATTCGCAGCGTGTACTATATAAGTTTGTGCATCTGCGCGACGTTTTTACAACTTTTTGATAAATTTTATTGCGCTGATTTTGTCTGTGCCTTTTCGGTGATTGCCACACGCACTTTTCTTTATCTTCGTAGTCGCCACTTCAGCTACGGAATTCCTTGTGCTTGTTTCTTTGCCATCCTTCGACGTCGCTGCTGCTGCTGCTGATTCCTTCGTCGTTCTAAAGCCACTGTTTCTTGGCCACGTTGTTGTCATGCTGTGGCATTTTGTTTGAATTAAATTTTTGTCCTTTTTTCTTGTTGTTATTGTCGTTATTGTTTTTTGACATCATTCTTTTGTTGTCACCTTTATGTTCATTGTTCTGCGAATTGTTTGTTTGCCTTTTATTATTTTGGTGTTGTTCGCAGTTTTATTTGCAGTTTTATTTGCTCATCGTTTTTTTTTGTGCTGCCGTGTCACAACTGAAATATTTATAGAGTTCAAATGCCCTACTGGATTTTAGTAATACAGAGAGAGGGGTTAAGGAATGTGAAAATATTATTCAACAAAAATTTTTTTGCGGCAAAGTTTTGCAAGTTTAGATTTATAAAAATGTAATTAATTAATTGTTGGGGTAAGTGGAAAAAAAATTCAACAACTATTTACAGCGAAGGTTGAGTGTATAGCTATTTCACGAAAAACCATTTTCGATCATCAGCACTCTTTTCGGAAGTGGATGCACCGGGGAATGAACCCGAGTCCATTCCAACTTCAGCCGCAATGACCCAACGGATAAACACACTCGGCCATTGAGACTCTGTGCAAGCTGTTGGATTTTCCCCACTTTTGCCTTTTTCATTTTCAACATTAACGTTAGTGTGTATATGCTTTTGCATATATTCTCCACAAACGTGCTGAATTTTTTGTTGTAGGCAGTTCGCAATGAACATTGTTGTTGGTTGCTGGTACTTCCGAAAAGAGTGCTGATGATCGAAAATGGTTTTTCGTGAAATAGCTATACACTCAACCTTCGATGTAAATAGTTGTTGAATTTTTTTCCACTTACCCCAACAATTAAAAATTGAATTAAAATAAAAATTTCGTGCTAAGCACTAAAAACTCTTTCAAGTAATTAATTAAAATTTAAAAAAAAAAAAGCAAGTGACATTAAATACGCCCTTGGCAGTCGGTATGAAACTCTAGCGCTAAACAATTTGTAGGAAAATAATAAGAACCAGATCACGATCAGCTTGGAGAAGTTCAAACTCAAACTAAGTAGTTAAAAATATATCTAGTTTTCATCTTAATTAAAAATAAGTTAACATTTTCTTATATAACAAGTAAGGAAGCCTAAGTTCGAGTGGAATCGAACATTAGATACTCAGCTGTATGCTTTCATTGTTTGTTTGCGTTTGATGGAAACACGGTGTAGGTACTTTATATAAAGCAAGTGCATATGAATATTATTCTTTGTGCAAAATTTCATTCCTTTATGACTTCTAGTTACAAAGATGTCACGTTACAAATTCCCAAAGGGTGTTCCAGAAATATCTTTGTTAAAAAGTAGGCGTGGTCATAAACCGATTTCAATAAATTTTTGCGTGTCTATTAACACAAGTTATAAAAGTGTATAAACAAAGTTTCGTGATGTCCCAATTATTTGTCGAGTTATGGGCTCCGAAATCTCGTAGATTCCTTTGTCTAAAAAGAGGCGGTGCCACGCCCATTTTCCAAAATTTTCTATTTTTTGTTTCCGGTCTATTCTGGAACTTAAGCCACAAAATTTCAATGAATAATCTTTATATTTGACAAAGATTCGCTTAAAATGTTTTTATTAGGCCACTTTATAATACCCATATATAAAAGTGGGCGTGGTCGTCAACCGATTTCGCTAAAATTTTCAACATGTATTACCAGGGCCGTGTGCAGGAATTAGCCTTGGGGGGGGGGGGGGGGGGGTTTTAATTTTGGTTTGCATTCGCATACATTTTTCGCTAAGATAAACATATTTGCTGAAACAGATATCCAGACCCATACACCTTAAATTTAGAAGTTCTCTAACTTTTCTGAAACTCATTATGATTCATCAAAACCTAGTTAACCAGGTCCTGAATAGTGCTCGGAAAGAATTTTTTACTAGAATCAATGCCGAGACAAGAAAAATTAGAATTGATTTTGAACTTAGAAAATAATTTCTTAATATCAAGAAAATCCAAGAAAATTGGATTTTAAATAAATAAGCAAAAATCATAATATTGATATTCTAATATTCATACCACATGTGTGTCTGAGGCATAAGAAAATATTAAATATTAAATTAAGCAAATATTTTCTAAAAATATTAAAAACGTAAAAAGTAAGGAAAATGAAAACTAACCATGAGGGATTAGAAAACCATAATTAGTCAACTAGTATTTTCCTAGGACTTGTTTATTGAAAGGACAAAATTTTATTTAATATAAATGAAGATGCAAATAGTGAACTCCTTATACCAAATGCTTCACTAACAATCTGAGAATTGCAAAAATATTCAGAAATATGCAAAGCGGATGGCAAATGAAAAAAAATACATGTAACTTTGGAAATGCAAATTCAGCAAGAAAAATTTTACTTCGCTCAAGAAAACGTTTTCTTATTCATTTTACATTTTGTTTTCGCTGTATTTTGTTGTTCCAATTCGTCGAAACACAATTTTCTTAAATTCTTCTTGATATTAGCAAAAAGATTTTCTTCATTTAAATAAATTTAAGAAAAGATGTTCTTATTTATTTAAACATTTTTTTTTCAACATTTTTTTTCTATAGATTTTGTTAGTGTTTTTGAATAAGAAAATAATTGTCTCATTTTTGGAAAACTCAATTTCTTATTTCCAGTAATAATTAAGTCAATTTTTCTTATTTCCCTAACAATTTTCTAAATTGAGTTCAAGAAAGCATTTTTCTTGATTCAAGTATACAAATTTCTTTCCGTGTACTGTTTACAGTACTTGTTAATTGAAACTGCTCATTGTTTTCACAAAATGAACATTTTTTGTTATCAGTACAATTTTTTTAAAAATGCCAACGAACATATGCTACACAACTTTGTAATTTCGGAAAGCTCCAAGTGCAATTCAAAGTGCCGAACTTATGTATTGGCCAACCTTATTTTTTGCAACTTTTACCAATTCTTCTTCCGTAAAATTATTGTCAAAAATTATGAGTCAAAATTCAATGCAAAATTTATAAACTGTATTTTGAAAATTTTTGCAAAATCATAGCAACTTAGATTTGGCCATGGGGGGGTTTAACCCCCAAAACCCCCCGTGCGCACGGCCCTGTGTATTACCACAAGTAATAAAAGTGTACACACCAAGTTTCGTCATTATATCTTACTTATTTGTCGAGTTATGGGCTCAGAAATCTCGTATATTCCAGCTTCTAAAAAGAGGCGGTGCCACGCCCATTTTCCAAAATTTTTGTGTTTTTCGTTCTATGTCCGCAGGTGAACTCCTGGCATAAAATTTAAATGATATATCTTTATATTTGACAGAGATATCGCTTAAAATGTTTTTATTAGGTCACTTTATAATACCCATATATAAAAGTGGGCGTGGCCGTCAACCGATTTTGACAATTTTTCGTCCAAACATTTGCCTAAGTAAGTATATCACGCGTACCAAATTTCATCGATATATCTTCAACAGTTTCTGAGTTATGACTCATAAAGCTTTCAATGTTTTCTCCTTAATAAGTGGGCGTGGCACCGCCCATTTTCCAAAATTCCATCAAATTTCTTCTTAGGGGCATGAGCTCAACACGTGGGTAAAATTTCATCACTCTAGCTATATTAGTGGCTGAGATACCAAATTTCCGATTTTTTCTAAAAGTGGGCGTGGTCATGGTCCGATTTCGCCCATTTTCAATACCAACCGTCCCAGTGTCGATACCAACGTGCAATTCAAATTTCATCAAAATATCTCAATTTTTGCGAGAGTTAGAGTGTTTACAGACGGACGGACGGACGGACGGATATGGCTCAATCGATTTCTGTTTTCACCCTGATCATTTTGATATATATAAGTCTATATCTATCTCGATTATTTCATTCTGTTACAATCCACCGTTATGTGATTAAAACTATAATACTCTGTGTACTAGTACAGCTGAGTATAAAAATTTTTACAGATCTGTCGCACATCAATTATAATCGATAATCATCGCATCTGATCACATCTCATCAGCAATACAAATACAGTCCGTACAGTCACATTCACATGCCTACTTGTAAAGTAGTGAATTCCAGACCACCCGGCACGTTAAATTCAGCTCATTAGACCAAACACCAGCAAATAAAATATTATGGAATTATAAAATTTAATAATTAGACTGAAAGCAAAAAGTAAAAATATAAGAAAAGCTGCAATGGAATTGGAGTTCCAATTTAAAATATGAAAATCGCTCTTCTATACCAAAGTAAGAATGCATGTGCGCGTTTTTTGTGCTTCGATCTTAAATTAAATTACTCATAAAATTGAAAACGAAACATATTTATATGTATGCGCAGCCAAATTAAAAATGATTTTAAACGTCGCATGCATTGACGACGACGATCTTGGCCAGCTGATTAGAGGCTCACACGCAGCGCAGAAAAGACACCGTACAAGTGAATAGCACAAGCTTACACGGGAACGCTGACAATGCTGCTTGATACATAATGCCAACTACACACTATTAATTTATTTGTAAATAAGTTAAAAATCAATTTCCAACTAGAACCACGGAAAGAGCATGGAACGGTAAAAAATTCATAAATGTAAAGGTAAAGGTGAAGGTGAAGGTGAAGGTGAAGGTGAAGGTGAAGGTGAAGGTGAAGGTAAAGGTAAAGGTAAAGGTAAAGGTAAAGGTAAAGGTAAAGGTAAAGGTAAAGGTAAAGGTAAAGGTAAAGGTAAAGGTAAAGGTAAAGGTAAAGGTAAAGGTAAAGGTAAAGGTAAAGGTAAAGGTAAAGGTAAAGGTAAAGGTAAAGGTAAAGGTAAAGGTAAAGGTAAAGGTAAAGGTAAAGGTAAAGGTAAAGGTAAAGGTAAAGGTAAAGGTAAAGGTAAAGGTAAAGGTAAAGGTAATGGTAAAGGTAAAGGTAAAGGTAAAGGTAAAGGTAAAGGTAAAGGTAAAGGTAAAGGTAAAGGTAAAGGTAATGGTAATGGTAAAGGTAAAGGTAAAGGTGAAGGTGAAGGTAAAGGTAAAGGTAAAGGTGAAGGTAAAGGTAAAGGTAAAGGTAAAGGTAAAGGTAAAGGTAAAGGTAAAGGTAAAGGTAAAGGTAAAGGTAAAGGTAAAGGTAAAGGTAAAGGTAAAGGTAAAGGTAAAGGTAAAGGTAAAGGTAAAGGTAAAGGTAAAGGTAAAGGTAAAGGTAAAGGTAAAAGTAAAGGTAAAGGTAAAGGTAAAGGTAAAGGTAAAGGTAAAGGTAAAGGTAAAGGTAAAGGTAAAGGTAAAGGTAAAGGTAAAGGTAAAGGTAAAGGTAAAGGTAAAGGTAAAGGTAAAGGTAAAGGTAAAGGTAAAGGTAAAGGTAAAGGTAAAGGTAAAGGTAAAGGTAAAGGTAAAGGTAAAGGTAAAGGTAAAGGTAAAGGTAAAGGTAAAGGTAAAGGTAAAGGTAAAGGTAAAGGTAAAGGTAAAGGTAAAGGTAAAGGTAAAGGTAAAGGTAAAGGTAAAGGTAAAGGTAAAGGTAAAGGTAAAGGTAAAGGTAAAGGTAAAGGTAAAGGTAAAGGTAAAGGTAAAGTTAAAGGTAAAGGTAAAGGTAAAGTTAAAGGTAAAGGTAAAGGTAAAGGTAAAGGTAAAGGTAAAGGTAAAGGTAAAGGTAAATGTAAAGGTAAAGGTAAATGTAAAGGTAAAGGTAAAAGTAAAGGTAAAGGTAAAGGTAAAGGTAAAGGTAAAGGTAAAGGTAAAGGTAAAGGTAAAGGTAAAGGTAAAGGTAAAGGTAAAGGTAAAGGTAAAGGTAAAGGTAAAGGTAAAGGTAAATGTAAAGGTAAAGGTAAAGGTAAAGGTAAAGGTAAAGGTAAAGGTAAAGGTAAAGGTAAAGGTAAAGGTAAAGGTAAAGGTAAAGGTAAAGGTAAAGGTAAAGGTAAAGGTAAAGGTAAAGGTAAAGGTAAAGGTAAAGGTAAAGGTAAAGGTAAAGGTAAAGGTAAAGGTAAAGGTAAAGGTAAAGGTAAAGGTAAAGGTAAAGGTAAAGGTAAAAGTAAAGGTAAAGGTAAAGGTAAAGGTAAAGGTAAAGGTAAAGGTAAAGGTAAAGGTAAAGGTAAAGGTAAAGGTAAAGGTAAAGGTAAAGGTAAAGGTAAAGGTAAAGGTAAAGGTAAAGGTAAAGGTAAAGGTAAAGGTAAATGTAAAGGTAAAGGTAAAGGTAAAGGTAAAGGTAAAGGTAAAGGTAAAGGTAAAGTTAAAGGTAAAGGTAAAGGCAAAGTTAAAGGTAAAGGTAAAGGTAAAGGTAAAGGTAAAGGTAAAGGTAAAGGTAAAGGTAAAGGTAAAGGTAAATGTAAAGGTAAAGGTAAAAGTAAAGGTAAAGGTAAAGGTAAAGGTAAAGGTAAAGGTAAAGGTAAAGGTAAAGGTAAAGGTAAAGGTAAAGGTAAAGGTAAAGGTAAAGGTAAAGGTAAAGGTAAAGGTAAAGGTAAAGGTAAAGGTAAAGGTAAAGGTAAAGGTAAAGGTAAAGGTAAATGTAAAGGTAAAGGTAAAGGTAAAGGTAAAGGTAAAGGTAAAGGTAAAGGTAAAGGTAAAGGTAAAGGTAAAGGTAAAGGTAAAGGTAAAGGTAAAGGTAAAGGTAAAGGTAAAGGTAAAGGTAAAGGTAAAGGTAAAGGTAAAGGTAAAGGTAAAGGTAAAGGTAAAGGTAAAGGTAAAGGTAAAGGTAACGGTAAAGGTAAAGGTAAAGGTAAAGGTAAAAGTAAAGGTAAAGGTAAAGGTAAAGGTAAAGGTAAAGGTAAAGGTAAAGGTAAAGGTAAATGTAAAGGTAAAGGTAAAGGTAAAGGTAAAGGTAAAGGTAAAGGTAAAGGTAAAGGTAAAGGTAAAGGTAAAGGTAAAGGTAAAGGTAAAGGTAAAGGTAAAGGTAAAGGTAAAGGTAAAGGTAAAGGTAAAGGTAAAGGTAAAGGTAAAGGTAAAGGTAAAGGTAAAGGTAAAGGTAAAGGTAAAGGTAAAGGTAAAGGTAAAGGTAAAGGTAAAGGTAAAGGTAAAGGTAAAGGTAAAGGTAAAGGTAAAGGTAAAGGTAAAGGTAAATGTAAAGGTAAAGGTAAAGGTAAAGGTAAAGGTAAAGGTAAAGGTAAAGGTAAAGGTAAAGGTAAAGGTAAAGGTAAAGGTAAAGGTAAAGGTAAAGGTAAAGGTAAAGGTAAAGGTAAAGGTAAAGGTAAAGGTAAAGGTAAAGGTAAAGGTAAAGGTAAAGGTAAAGGTAAAGGTAAAGGTAAAGGTAAAGGTAAAGGTAAAGGTAAAGGTAAAGGTAAAGGTAAAGGTAAAGGTAAAGGTAAAGGTAAAGGTAAAGGTAAAGGTAAAGGTAAAGGTAAAGGTAAAGGTAAAGGTAAAGGTAAAGGTAAAGGTAAAGGTAAAGGTAAAGGTAAAGGTAAAGGTAAAGGTAAAGGTAAAGGTAAAGGTAAAGGTAAAGGTAAAGGTAAAGGTAAAGGTAAAGGTAAAGGTAAAGGTAAAGGTAAAGGTAAAGGTAAAGGTAAAGGTAAAGGTAAAGGTAAAGGTAAAGGTAAAGGTAAAGGTAAAGGTAAAGGTAAAGGTAAAGGTAAAGGTAAAGGTAAAGGTAAAGGTAAAGGTAAAGGTAAAGGTAAAGGTAAAGGTAAAGGTAAAGGTAAAGGTAAAGGTAAAGGTAAAGGTAAAGGTAAAGGTAAAGGTAAAGGTAAAGGTAAAGGTAAAGGTAAAGGTAAAGTAAAGGTAAAGGTAAAGGTAAAGGTAAAGGTAAAGGTAAAGGTAAAGGTAAAGGTAAAGGTAAAGGTAAAGGTAAAGGTAAAGGTAAAGGTAAAGGTAAAGGTAAAGGTAAAGGTAAAGGTAAAGGTAAAGGTAAAGGTAAAGGTAAAGGTAAAGGTAAAGGTAAAGGTAAAGGTAAAGGTAAAGGTAAAGGTAAAGGTAAAGGTAAAGGTAAAGGTAAAGGTAAAGGTAAAGGTAAAGGTAAAGGTAAAGGTAAAGGTAAAGGTAAAGGTAAAGGTAAAGGTAAAGGTAAAGGTAAAGGTAAAGGTAAAGGTAAAGGTAAAGGTAAAGGTAAAGGTAAAGGTAAAGGTAAAGGTAAAGGTAAAGGTAAAGGTAAAGGTAAAGGTAAAGGTAAAGGTAAAGGTAAAGGTAAAGGTAAAGGTAAAGGTAAAGGTAAAGGTAAAGGTAAAAGTAAAGGTAAAGGTAAAGTTAAAGATAAATCTAAAGGTAAATGGAAATGTAGAGGAAAAGACATAAAACTGTTCTCGTTGCTGCGAAACGACACAGATGTTTGCTAGAATTCTAAAAAAAGTTGTATAGTGTGTGGCCACCCTAAACGCAGATAGGTTGCATGCATCTTGCCTTGTCTGCCTTTATTTTGGTCAAACGATTGCACTTGATTCTGATTTTCTTCTGATTTTGTCGTTCCAATCAGCGCGACATGTGGCCGCGCCAGTTTCGAGTTACTTAATCCAATTAAGCGATGCTGCACGATTTGATATTTTCTATTTTATTTTACCTCATCATCGCTGTCGCTTATTAAGAAAAATATGTACTACATACATACATACATATAATTATGTATTTTAAGCAGGAGCAATTAAAAAATATTTGAGACAACAATAACGATTGAAGCGGCTGGACGCCATCAGAATCGTACATATATACATACATATAACCGATCGAAATCACGCTAAATGAATTATGATGCGAGTAGAATAATCATCGATGGTGGGAAGACAGGCATTGGAAAACGATGAGCGTGGATGATGTATGGCGTAATTGGGCGAAAATGAATTGTTAAGAGGCAGTCAATACAGCACAAGTATAACTTTATGTACAATTGGCGACGCAGACATTTTAATCTATAACATTTTATTAGCATAATAAAACCAACAAAATTAACATTAAAGACAATCAGATGTTGCAGCAATGAGACAGTGAAAACATAAAAATAATATATATTGATAAAAAATAAACATAAGAAAAATATATGTAGGTAACATTTCTTAAGCCAGCCTCGACAAGAGTTGCATATGACTTTATATACGCACATATTTACGCACTTATAGATGCACAGAAATCAATATTGAATATAAACGGTTTTGTCTGTATGTTGGTTATATGTATGTATGTATTTAGGTATGTCATTCAATGTTGACATTTAGCTGGCGTTGGCGCTGTCATTGATGACAGTGACAACAATCAGCAGCGAACAGACAGCACAATGAGCTGAATGGTTAGGAACAATAATAATAAGCCAGAAGCGAAGATGAAAGCAAACCAATGACAATGAGGCTTAGAAAGAAAAGTGTAAAAACTTTATACTCAAGTTTATAAGAAAGCAAGGAAATTTGTTTGGCGCCAAAAATATTGACATAACTGCTCGTCTGTATGTGCACATGTGTGTATTTGCCTTTTACTGATTTTTTGAAGACATAACTTTTATTAGTATTACTATTAAATATACTGAAAATCAATCAAAATATAAAATTTGTAATTTAACAACAACAAGTAAATCAAAATAAAGTTTATACCTACTAGATATATTTTACTGTTTCGATAGTTTTTGCACTTCTAGCTATTACAGTTTTAGAGCCACTGTTATTCATATCTTTGTAACAGGGAATTTTTATGTTAATTATAATTAATACAATGTTCGGACATCCTCTTAATGGAGTAATCAGCAATAATTGAACCACAGTTACGATACAAAAAACGAATTTTATTAATAGTCAATTATAAATAAACTAGGAAAAACCCGTCCCACTTCGCTGCGACAAATCAGACAATGCCACTGCCTATCACTATCTTTGCCACTCTTCATCTCCCATACCCTATATCTCTTCCTCCCCCTATACTGCTCTCTCTTTCTCTTTCCTCCTCTTACGTTAACTATCAACAACATTCCGCGGCCATTCAGGTCCACATATCGGTATATATCATTTGAATCGGTTCAGGTATCTCGGGAACCGATTGAGATATCCACATAGCATATATGGCATATATGGAAACGCTGATCGGCTCCTGTATTTGATACCAATATTGCTCAAAAATATTTCGGGGTCATCCCGGTCCACCTTTTTTTGCCCTCTATCTGGAGAACTGACTTGAAAATTTAAATGGAGGGAAGTCTCTATTAAAGCTCTGTTTGGAACCTTTAACTTGATACCAATATTGCTCAACATATCTCGGGATCATCTGTTTCCATATATTGTCCTATATATCGGGAAGGTGTTGAGATACCCGAATTAAATATGGCCGAAATTTTATAGCGGGTTCATTTTTGTAGCCGAGTTCTTAATAACATTAACAACATATGTACGTATTAAAAGTTTACAATAACGGAGCATAATTAGGGGCATTGCCAATAAAGCGATTCCAGCGCCATCTAGCGAGAAAAAATATGGCCTATGTTGAGAGGACTTATATAAAGAATAGACTTTCAAAGTTTTTCCGTTAACCCTTGTCAAATTTTCTTTGGTCATAAACCAGTTTCAGCGATGCACCTCTCGGTAAAACAAACAATAAAAAAGGTTCAGTTAATTTTAAATTTGAAGAATATCTGCAAAGTTTTGAATGTTTAATTGGATTTACAAACTGCCTCTGTATCAATTCTGTCACGTTAAGTCAGCTCCCTACCAGCAGCACAAATGCTCCATGCACAATAAATGATAAGTTGCGAACACATGTGACGCTTGTCTTACAAATATGTACATATATGACTGGTATGGAACATATAAAACATGATTATTGTGGTGATAACTTGATTTAGTTAACCGTTCTACATTTGATTCTTTTTTTTATCTATGCACCGTAATATACGAGTATGAGCAATGCAATGATATCAAGCGCTTAGCCAGCTGTGTTGGTAAACAAAATGAATCGATCTACTATTATATGTAGTGCATACATAAATATCTATCTATATAAGTATGTACTTATATAAAGAAATCTTATACATTAATTTATTACATATTTGATGGACGTGAATTATCGATAACAAAACCGCCTTAATTGCATGTCGCTCATATTTCTTTTCCTTTCTTTGATTTAATTGTTTTAATTATTCATATTCTGTATACATACATATAAGTATGTAGGCATGTATGTTATTTTTGTTGTTTTTAATCTATATATATAAAAATGGTGTAAAAAATGTTACTAACCTCATCAGATGAGAACGGCTGGGCCGATTTCTGTAAAATTTTTTGTCAGTTGTTCGTATTCTCGAGGAGATGGTTTGTACGGAAGAAAATTTTGGAAAATCTCTCCGGAAAAGTCCGAAAATTAGAAAAATCGGTGTGTATGTGTGCATCTGTGGATGTGTGTCCTTTATAAACTCCCAAAGTAACCATCCGTTCTTTATGAAATATTCACAGTAGATTCATGTGGTGTTAGTGCACATAGTAGGGTATATAGAATTTCGAAAAAAAGGAAGCTTCTCGGAATACAGGCCTAAATGAAGACCCAGATCGATCCAGCAAGTCTTCGACCAATATTGGTATCAAATGAAATGTGTTGAACAGGCCTTCAACATAAAGTTATTTTCATTGCGATACCTAGGCCGGGTTCCCAGATATGGGTTAAAACGTGGGACCGAGTGACCCTGGAAAGTTTCTGGGCAATATTGGTAGCAAATGAAAAGCGTTGAGCAGGCTTCCACATACAGCTATTGTCATTGTGATTTCTAAGGTTGTTTCCCAGAGATGGCTAAAGTAGTGGGCCCGGATGGTGATCGACGGTCCCAGTAAGGTAAAGGTAGGTAGCTATAGGGATAGGGGTAGGGATAGGGATAGGGATAGGGATAGGGATAGGGATGGGGATAGGGATGGGGATAGGGATAGGGATAGGGATAGGGATAGGGATAGGGATAGGGATAGGGATAGGGTTAGGGATAGGGATAGGGATAGGGATAGGGATAGGGATAGGGATAGGGATAGGGATAGGGATAGGGATAGGGATAGGGATAGGGATAGGGATAGGGATAGGGATAGGGATAGGGATAGGGATAGGGATAGGGATAGGGATAGGGATAGGGATAGGGATAGGGATAGGGATAGGGATAGGGATAGGGATAGGGATAGGGATGGGGATAGGGATGGGGATAGGGATACGGATACGGATAGGGATAGGGATAGGGATGTGGATAGGGCTAGGGATAGGGATAGGGATAGGGATAGGGATAGAGATAGAGATAGAGATAGAGATAGAGATAGAGATAGAGATAGAGATAGAGATAGAGATAGAGATAGAGATAGAGATAGAGATAGAGATAGAGATAGAGATAGAGATAGAGATAGAGATAGAGATAGAGATAGAGATAGAGATAGAGATAGAGATAGAGATAGAGATAGAGATAGAGATAGAGATAGAGATAGAGATAGAGATAGAGATAGAGAAGAAGACCGAAATAGAGATAGGGATTGAGATAGAGATAGGGATCGGGGGAAGTAGGTTTGTCGCGGCGAATATAACTATAACTTTTACTCAGAGAATAGACAATTTTTTGTTATCATTATGTAGTCATTAAGATGGACTCTAAGATAATGGTTAGCAATACGGTAATCAAAGACTTTTCTTTAGGCTTCATGGGAATAAATTTTAGCAGAACAACGTCTGCCGGGTCAGCTAGTTATTTATAAATTAATGCAAATTTTTTTATCGCATTACATGTGATTTTCTAAAGCTCAGTCTAGCTCATATTTGTTGTCATTTTAAATATAATAATATAATACAATGGCACTATTATAACTCTGACGAGTTTTATGGCCGAGCTTCTCTCCCAATTCGAGGTGTGCTCCTTTTTGTTTTTCCTACTGTCACGATACCGTGTACTTACGTGTGTTTCGTTAAACTAAGAGCAATGCAAACCGATTTATCTTTATGATATTATTTAATTTAAATATTTAATGAATTTAAGTATAATTTAATGTCAGGAAATGAATTATATGATTTATGTATTTTCCGCCTCGCTCCGATGTGTGTATTCGTTTTTATATCTCGTTCTCAACTGTCGGAATTCAAACTTCTTCTTAGTGATGGTAAAATGCTTAGTGATGGTAAATGCTGTAGCGTACTAGAGAGTTGTATTAGGGCAGGGTTGATATTAAGTGGACTGACACTACTAATTGGGTGGACCTACAGTTTTACGCCGGCTCCGAACGGCGAATGCATTTTTTGTGGGAAGCTTTTTCATGGCAGAAATAAACTCGGAGGGTATGCCACCCACTGCCGAGAGGTGACCGCTGCTCTTAAAAATCCAACAATTGAATTTTTACTAATTACAAAAATTTTTTTGGAGTTTTTCTCGGACTGGGGTTTGAACCAGAGACCTCTGACATAGCAGGCGAGCACTCTACCCACTGCACCACAGCGGCCACATATATAGATACATAGTTACTATTAAAAATTGTAACTAATAAAAAATGTAAGCCATACAAAGGACATCCAACTGTGAAAATTATTTAAATTAAAAAATATTTCAAATAAGAATATCCGCAAAGCCAAAGAGGAGTTTGTTTTTTAGTATTTTTTACTAAATTTCAGACCACACTGAGGCGCTAAAAATGATTAGCAACCAACTTTGCGATACAATTAATTTCTTTTGTTTGATTTGTATTGTCATTTATTATACTGCATACTTATACAAACTAATTACTATCCAATTAAAAGTGCTGCAACACACAGTGGGGTATAGCAAATACATTAAACCACTTTTAACGAGCATTAGTTGTAACAACGCTTGCAGCTAAGATTGCAAAACTTAAAAAAGAAAAAAAAGAAAAAAAAAACCGGCTGCTCACTTTGCTACAAATACGCGATTATATACAACAGCGAAAAAAAAATCTTGGCTGCTTTGATTTTCACACTTACCCATTAAGGGGTTTTCCCGCATTCAACTGCATGCTTGTGATAATTTATTACGGCGATTAGCTTAGAATTAGATACCACCAGCAGCTTACATTGACTGCTTACGATTACAAAACAAGCACTGGCACGTACCAGTACAAATATTTCACTCAATTAGCTTTGCAAATGCTCTGCTTTAGTGGATTTTACTTAGCAATTGCAATCGCAATTAATGTATTATTACTTCATTTCATATTTATTTCTCACACAAGAGGATGTACATAATTTCTATAGCTGCCATTCGCACGTCATCTTCTGTCGTTTGTTGATTTTGTTTTAGCACATAAAATGTACATATGTATATATGTATGTGTGTATGTGCAATAGTTTTTAATGCATTTAGCAATTCTAATTGGTAATTAAGTTAAGCGTGTAATTTATTGGTGCTTATATGCAGCATTTACATACATTATTATTAACACTTTACCACGTTTGCTCCGCTTCGCAGTGTTGGATGTAGAGTCGACCTTGTCGTCGCTGGTCTTGGTTTAGTTTCATAAATTGTGTTACTTCATTGTTTAGTTAGTGCTTTTGTTTCATATATATATATATATGTATTAGATGCGTTTTTTTTGATTTAACATACCCCTCCGGCCACCGAATATGAAAATAGGATGTTGTAGGATAACTAAGCTGATTTTTTTTTTTTTTTTTTAGAAAAAAACTGAGTGGGCTACTCCAAAAACAGCGATTTTTTTTTAAATTCCATGATAGGTTTAGATTCATATATGAAAAAAACCACAGAATTAAAAATAAAAAACAAAAGATACATATTCTCATGTAAAATTAACGGCTTAATCGAATGGTGTACTCATTTAAACCAAAGGATAAAAAAAAGCTCGATTTCGAACAAATTAACTTTTCTGAAAACTGCATTAATTTGCGCAGTTTCCTGTATATTTTGATTAAAAAGAAATTTAAGGTGTCTTGAAAAGTTCCGGGTCCAAACTTGAAAATCCGTGTACACCAATCTATTAAGCCGTTATTTTTACATGAGAAAATGTATCTTTTGTTTTTTTTATACTCAGCTGTACTAGTACACAGAGTATTATAGTTTTAATCACATAACGGTGGATTGTAACAGAGTGAAATAATCGAGATAGATATAGACTTATATATATCAAAATGATCAGGGTGAAAAGAGAAATCGATTCAGCCAAGTCCGTCCGTCCGTCCGTCTGTCCGTCCGTCCGTCTGTCCTCCGTCCGTCCGTCTGTCCGTCCGTCTGTAAACACTCTAACTCGCGCAAAAATTGAGATATTTTGATGAAATTTGAAATGCAAGTTGGTATCGAGACTGGGACGGTTGGTATTGAAAATGGGCGAAATCGGACCATGACCACGCCCACTTTTCCTATATAGAAAAAATCGGAAATTTGGTATCTCAGTCACTAATATAGCTGGAGCGATGAAATTTTACCCACGTGTTGAGCTCAGGCCTCTAGGAAGAAATTTGATGACATTTTGGAAAATGGGCGGTGCCGCGCCCACTTATTAAGGGGCAAACCTTGCAAGTTTTATATGTCATAACTCAGAAACCATTGAAGATATATCGACAAAATTTGGTACGCGTGATTTACTTACTTAGGCAAACGTTTGGACGGAAAATAGTTAAAATCGGTTGACGGCCACGCCCACTTTTATATATTTGTATTATAAAGTGACCTAATAAAAACATTTTAAGCCATATCTCTGTCAAATATAAAGATCTATCATTGAAATTTTGTCGCATGAGTCCAACTATGGACAGAAAACAAAAAACACAAAAATTTTGGAAAATGGGCGGTGCCACGCCCACTTATTAAGGGGCAAACATTGAAAGTTTTATGAGTCATAAATCAGAAACCGTTGAAGATATATCGATGAAATTTGGTACGCGTGATATACTTACTTAGTCAAATATTTGGACGAAAAATTTCCGAAATCGGTTGAGGGCCACGCCCACTTTTATATATGGGTCTTATAAAGTGACCTAATAAAAACATTTTAAGCGATATCTCTGTCAAATATAAAGATATATCATTGAAATTTTATAGCAGGAGTCCAACTGCGGACATAAAACGAAAAACACAAAAATTTTGGAAAACGGGTGTGGCACCGCCTCTTTTTATAAACAGGAATATACGAGATTTCTGAGCCCATAACTCGACAAATGATTTATATATAATGACTAAACTTGGTGTGTACACTTTTATTACTTGTGGTAATACATGTTGAAAATTTTAGCGAAATCGGTTGACGAACACGCCCACTTTTATATATGGGTATTATAAAGTGACCTAATAAAAACATTTTAAGCGATATCTTTGTCAAATGTAAAGATAATTCATTGAAATTTTGTGGTATGATTTCTACAATAGACCGGAAAAAACAAATAGAAAAATTTTGGAAAATGGGCGTGCCACCGCCTCTTTTTACACAAAGGGATATACGAGATTTCTTAGCCTATAACTCGACAAATAATTGAGATATTATGACGAAACTTGGTTTATACACTTTTTTAACATGTGTTAATAGCCACGCAAAAATTTATTGAAATAGGTTTATGACCACGCCTACTTTTTAAAAAAGATATTTCTGGAAAACCCTTTGGGAATTTGTAACGTGACATCTTTGTAACTAGAAGTCATAAAGGAATGAAAGTTGCACAAAGAATAATATTTATATGCTTAGTTGGATGACTGATAAAAATGTTGAAAATGGGCGTGGCTACGCCCACTTTATGCGGCACTCGCTTTATATAAAATACACCGTGTTTCCGTCAAACGCAAACAAACAATGAAAGCATACAGCTGAGTATCTAATGTTCGATTCCACTCGAACTTAGGCTTCCTTACTTGTTATTTTTAATTCTGTGGTTTTTTTCATATATGAATCTAAATCTCTCATGGAATTTAAAAAAAAAATCGCTGTTTTTGGAGTAGCCCACTAAGGTTTTTTTCTAAAAAAAAAAAAAAAAAAAATCAGCTTAGTTACCTACAACATCCTGTTTTCATATTCTGTGGCCGGAGGGAAGATCTGAGAAACTTTGCCGAAAAAAAACGCATCTAATATGTATATACGTTGCTGTTAGACAGTCTAATTTATAGATACTAGTACCTACTCTTTTCTCCACTAATACTCTTAACTCCAATATTTCCATGTCCATTTAACTCTTCAAGCTATTACTTATTCATCTGCACCTACAGTTGTTGTGGATGCAAGAATTAATTGTAGATTTGTTGTACGCCTTTTTGCAATTGACAGCACATAAAAATGCAAGTGATTGCTATTACTTCAATTGTTGTACCTGTTTAGCTAACATATCTATTTGTTCGCCACTGAGGTGCAACTTTTCAATAAGAAATTTAATGACGGTAATAAGATTTTTATGGGCCAAAATTTAAATTTAAATGAAAACAAATGTTTCTTTTATAACTTTCTGAGCTTTTAGTTTTTACTTAATGTCAACAAGAGTTTGATATTATAGATACATATATGATTACATGTACTTATCTCCATATTTATGTACCTCCGGTTGCATTAAAATTTGCGGATATTGAGTAGAGGGATTTATTGTTTATTTCTATTTTAGGTTTTGAATTCCATTTTATCACTTTATGGAGCATACTACGCTAGGTGTGTATATGATCAATGTTACCCAGTTGGAAAAGTGGTCATGCATGACTTTAGCACGCATGAAAACATTTATGAAACCGGTTACAACCTAGAAGGCATGCCAAAGACAGCGAAGAGTTCTGGTATCGGCTATCGTCCATAACTGGATAAATAAACAATTGAATCAAGCAACAAAAGCGATTATGAGAATCAATTTTTTTTTTTTTTAGATTTTGCTTTTATAAGGAGCAAAACAATTCATAGATGCTTTTTCGAAAAAACGAAAGTATGAAAGTATGAAAGCATCAGTAAAGTTCAATATAATATTCAATGTCCCACTAGTAGTAGTAGTAATATGCGTTTATTGAGGTATGAAGAAATTAAAAATTTGTACAATAATTCTTAATAATATACTTAACAGAGATGGTAACTAAGTACCTTGCTACTGGAATATATAAATAATGGGAGAAAAAGGTTTGTTTGTATTTGCAAATATATACATATATGTATGTCCCACTAAATGATGGCGTTGGCTTCCATTTTAGGTTGTAGTCATGGTTCCGAAGAAAAATATAAAAGAGCCAATACTATATAGCAAGCAGTGAAGGCGAAGAGAGTGCCACATTGAGAGAAAAAAAAAGATAAGAAGAGGAGGTGAAGTTACTTATTTGTAGTTGGAAGTCGTATGGAGAGAGGATGAAGAGAAAAATGCAAGAAAAAAGTTATTTTTAGGTCACATTAGGATCAGTGTTGCCACGACAGAAATTTTTTTGTTAACAAAATCCAACAAAAAGTTTAACAATTCTCGAAAAAGTTTAACATATTTTTTTTTTCGAAATGAGGATATATATTGCACCTTAAATCATAAAACGACACAATTCAAAATTTTTAAAATCGGGGTTTTTCAACTAGAGATTACAACTTTGTTTTTCGCTTCAAATACATACATATGTATGTATGTACAGATGTACAAAGCTGAACTCTAAGGCACTCTGCACACGAGGCGTATCGTCATAGACGCGTACGAGACATTTCATGTAGCGTCGATTTCTCTACGCCTCAAGATCTGCACACGAAGCGACATGAAACTTCGCTGCGCAAAACAAACAAACAAATTAATAATACGGTATTTGCTTTAAATTTCGAAGCTTTAAATAGAAAAGATGAAAAATTTTACGGAATCTTCCATTTTCTTTCATTATACACTCAGTTTTTCCGATTTTTTACACAAATTTTACTGCTTTCATAAATTCCACCAAGTGGAAAAATGTAAACAAACATCTTCTTCTTCCTGTTTTCTAAGCGTAGTACGCCTAGCTAGCAGCACTGCTTTACGCCAAGCGACATGTAGCCAGCATACTTTGACGAATGCATGAAGCTGACGACTCGTGTGCAGCCCTCAATTGAAATATACGTGCGGGACATCAAAGCGTACAGCTTTCGTCTGTAGTATCTAATACGCGTCTAAAGCAGTACGCTCCGTGTGCAGAGTGCCTAAGGGTGAGAACAGAACCGAAACGACCCAGTTTCTTATGAAATCAATTATTTTAAAGATTATGCGGCGCGACGTCGCCAACGACAAAATTACGTTGTCGTCAACTGAACGATTTATAATTTTGGTGACCAAAAACGCAGAAGTACATATTTATACGAGTACACACCCAAATGTAATAAGAGTCTAAAGCAGGCCTGCGCAACGCTCTCGTATTTAAAGTACAAAATACAAAATATCTAAAAATTTTTTATATGCACTGAGAAAATTTTTGCTCATTTAAATTTTGTTTACAATAATTTATTGTTATGAGCATCTATGATGTATGTGATAGTGATACTACCATTTGAAAATAAATTTTAAATTATTTTATTGGAATTTATAAAAAAAGTTTATAAAAAAATTTAAATGAACAAAAAATTGTTCAGTGCATATAAAAAATTTGCAGATGTATTAAGTTTTGTACTTTCAATACGAGAGCGTTGAGCAGGCCTGGTCTAAAGCATTAAATTAATAAATTTAACTATTTGATTTTATTATTTTAAAATGTTTCAGTCGCTGGCTTTGAAGCAATATGTTTACGTCAAGGACTTTCGCTGTCGTAACGTCATGTCACTACGATTTGTTCTGTTTTCACCCCCGAACTGTGTCAACTCACACTGCATAGCTGCGAATGAGTGTCAACAGGAATTTATCGTTAACTTGGGTATGCAATCAGACAGTGCTTTTTCTATTGATGGAATTAGGAAACTGAATGAGCTTCAAGATTTTTAAGCAAATACATTTTCATCCTGGAATGAAAAAGTTTAACAAAACGAGAAAAAATTTAACATTTAAACACGCACGAAAAAATTTAGCAATTTTGCTTAATTTTAAGCAAAACGGCAACGGTGATTAGGATGCATAAACTGTATTGTAGAGAGAGAGATAGAGAGAGAGTAATTATAGTGAGAAAATAAACCAAACGTAGACCTCCGTCGAGAGCGACTTCCAACCAAACATTCCCTTTTGTCTTATCCTAGAAGGCAAATGCGAACGCATTACTTTCCTAGGACATCACAATAGGAAAAAGAATGTATTCTGGCATGTATAGATCCTTGGTGGCCGCTGTGCTGCAGCGCGTAGAGCGCTCGTCTGATACACCAGAGTTCTCGGGTTCGAACGCTAGTCCGAACAAACACCTAAAAAGTTTTTGTAATTAATTAAAATCCAATTTTTGGGTTTTTAGAAATAGCGGCCACCTCTCGGCAGGGCGGCATACCCTTCGAGTGTATTTGTACCATGAAAAGGCTTCTTACAAAAAATGCATTTGCCGTTAGGAGACGGCATAAAACTGTAGGTCCACCAAATTTGCAGGAAAAACAAAAAAAAAATTAAGGAACGCGCCTCGAATGGGGGGAGAGAAGCCCGGCTCTAAAAGTCATCAGAGTTGCAATAGCGCCAGGGTAGCATTATTATAATTATTATAGATCCTATGGACTTATATTACACACATTACACATATTACCTTTTCCAGCTGGGTAGATTAAATTAAATTCAAAACGGTAACAGTAAAGTTTGTGTTCGAAACTTCATTTGAAAATAATAATAACAATATCGGTGCTATATAAAAATACTTTTATACTGTTATACTCTTATATCGTTATACGGTTTTACCTGTTAAAGTCTTATACTATTGTAGCTACTCTTATACCATTTTATTGTGATACTATTATAATATGGTAGACAATACTGTTATGCTGTTGTATAAAAATTGATCGTACCTACGAGTTGAAACGGAGGAACCTGTTCGAAAACTATGCAACCTTACATGCCGCACATTCAAGCATACATACATACATACACACATATATCCCTCTTTTATGCCATTCATTGCAAAAATACATTTTCTGTAAAGACTTGTCTAAAACTTTCTACAAAATGATTGCCCAATTTGTCTAAGCGCCACCGCCTCCAGATACCACACAAATCGGCTAGTCATGACATATGTAATTTAAGCAATAAAATACAAATCATTTTGGCTTACATACATATAAGTGTATGTGCATATATGTGGATATGTAAGCTCAAACACATTTATATATACGTACTTAGGTCTTTTTATGCTTTTATTATGGCACAAAATTATATAGAATAATATAAAATGTTTGAGGATGAAGGTTAAATGTAGCTTTAGCAACAACAAAAAAACTAAATTAAACTTAAAGCGATATTTTTTGCTAAACATTTATGCCGCCCTCTACAAAAGCAACAGCAACAACAACAACAATGGCAAACATACATGCAAACAATAAAATAATAACTGTGTAAGTAAAAAAAAAACAACGAAATATAGCCAAATAGCTATAATAATAAGGAGAGCATATGCGCCAATAAAATTCTTAATATTGCTAACAACGACAACAACAATTATAAATTACTAGCGCGCCGCAGCAATACGAATACGAACGAGTAAGTGATGGCCGGAGGGCATGAAAATTCAGTCAAAAAGGCGGCATTGAATATAGCAAATTCACTCACAACAGCTTGCATGTGTTGAGATTGCTAACCGAATAAAAAGACGTGATGGTTCCAGCAAAATGTGGCACAGTGACTTTATACATATCGCACGTTTTATGCAATAGGGATTTAACTCAAAAACAATTTTTTTTTGCGAAAACGCAAATAAACTTTTATAATTTCAAATAGTTTCCTTCTACGGCTAACTACAAAATCACTTTTATTTCCGCCATTTTTATCTTTTTGAGTATTTTATAAGACTAGACTCAAAGGCACGACCCAGTTATTGAAATATATGGCAAAATCCCAGAAATCGAAAATTTCGAGCTAAATCCCTATTGCATAAAACGGGCGATATGTGAACATTTGAATGTTAAAGAGTTTTTCTACTTAAATGAATAGAATAAATAGCAGCAGTATGATATTCTTACAGAGCAGCAACGCTAGCTGTATAGTAGCAATTATAGAGAATCTCTAACTAAATAAACTAGCCGAAAGGTGTGACCTGAACGTTATTTGGGTACCAGGCCATAGTGACGTCCAGGGTAACTGCATTGCGGATGAGTTATCAAGGATGGGTACCAACTTGCAGGAAATCACAACTGCGGTTTGGGTTGGTCTATCCTTGAACTCAGTCATGCAAGCACTCGTTGAGATCTCGATTCATTTAACAGGCTAACACTAGATAGACCAGACAGTCAACTTGTGTGATTTCCAGGCAAATCTGTCCTAGACTGCATAAGGGGAGATATCTTTCTGTGCTACATCTGAAACGGCTCTGCATAGGGCGGCTGGTAGGACCTCTAACAGCTCTCTGCCTCATATGCATTCATGCCTTTCGTATGTGCCTCTAAAAAAAGTTGTTTTTCTTCGCAGCTGCAGAGACGTGGAATAAATTGAAAGTGTTGATCTGTATCTATGTCAGTTGGAAAACGCGAAGACACTAGATTTTATACGCCTCATTAGGCAGAGGCGCCGGTCAGCTTCACGGCCATCTAGATTATATAATATATAATATAATATAATACAATGGCGCTATTATAACTCTGACGAGTTTTATGGCCGAGCTTCTCTCCCAATTCGAGGTGTGCTCCTTTTTGTTTTTCCTACTAATTGGGTGGACCTACAGTTTTATGCCGGCTCCGAACGGCGAATGCATTTTTTGTGAGAAGCTTTTTCATGGCAGAAATACTCTCGGAGGGTATGCCGCCCACTGCCGAGAGGTGACCGCTGCTCTTAAAAAATCCAATAATCGGATTTTTACTAATTAGAAAAATTTTTTGGTGTTTGGATCGGACCGTGGTTTGAACCCGAGACCTCTGGCATAGCAGGCGAGCACTCTACCCACTGAACCACAGCGGCCACATCTAGATTAGGTTAGGTTAGTTCGCCGGGTACAGTGATCCTTCACATAGACCATATATGGTAGTGAAGAGCCTGTTCGATATGTTGTTGTTGTTGTCATTCTTTATCTTGTTTACCTCCATCACGACGAGATAAGTGCCTTTTAAGCCTTCCGTTGGGCACCTCTAACCATGACTGAGGCCGTTTCTTACCACCCCCTGGTTCGCGCCTTGGGAAGACTTACTCGACCGTACAACAGCCTCTACTAGCCATCCGCGGACTCCCCCCGCAATCTGCCCTGGCACAAGCATCAGGAACAGGAGACGGGGAGCAGAGACGGAGGTCCGTTGCCCAGGCAGAAACTTCTTGGAGGTTTCAACCCAGGATTTTTGCCGCCCACGGGCATCTAATCTCAACCTGTTTTATATTTGTTTCCCGGAAAGCCTTTCAAAGGGATCTAGGAAACTGGGGCGCTCTCGTGTGGTAACACAGTGGGCCGATTCGGCCTAAATGTGCCCCCGCTCTCTTGAATTGCGGAGGCAGCCACCCCAACCTTACCTAACCTAAACTTCTCTTGTGTTATTTTCCCTTATCTAACTCGTGTTATGAGTATAAAACATAACTTGTGTCTAGTTTCATGCAATTTTTCTATAAACTCCTTAAACTTTAAACACTGTGCGCCATTGCCTATGCTGATTTCTTTTTGTCAGATGATCTTTCGCTAAATCATATGTTTGCGTGTTTGTTTGTGTGTGTGTTTGCGTGAATGTAATTCGAAGCGGGGGTGTCGAGACGTGGTCGACCGATTGCGACTGATCATCATCAGCGCATAATAGCCGATTGTAGCATTTAGGAGCGAGTTTGAGGTTATAAAAACTCATTATATAGATATTTTTTACAATGCATTTATAGAAAAAAAGCGTATGTTGAAAAAGTAAAAAGACACAAAAACAAAAAGGCATAACATAACAAAAAAAAACCAAAAATTAAATAAAAAAACAACACACAGCAAGGCTTTGGTTGCCTTTGTGTTGTATTTCTGCGCAGTATTTTTCTATTTTTTGTTACTGTTTCTATTACCTTTTACCAGCGTTTTTCCCTAATAACGGTGTTTCTGTGTGTACTTACTTGCTGCTATTTCTGCTGTTGTTGTTGTCATTGTTATTATTGTTATTTTCCCATATATGCACTTAAAAGATTTGAAACACACCATCGTTGTTGTCGTCGTCATCGTCATCATCATCATCATCAGCAGCGGCGGAATGGTTGTTGTTGCTGTTGGTGCTCGCATTATGACCTTTCCATGACTGACAGCGAATTTGACGCCCACGCGTGGCATCGCATATCTTTAGGTTTCTTTAGGTTTTTTTTTTTTTTTCTTTCTTTTCGTTCGCTCTCTCTTCGGTATCTTTTTTATTTATAGTAGGCTATAACTATCCATTGGTCGCCGCATCTGTAACAAAAATCAAGTTGATCTTTTTCTTATTTTTATTGCTCTTTTTTTGCTTTTGCTTGGTTCGGTTGGTGTTGTTGCGTTTTTGGGGTTGGCATTTCGTTCGTTGGCGCGCTTGTTGAACGCAGCGCGTTGCTGGGTTTTTCTGGCTTGTGTGTTGGCTTGGCGAGTGTGGGAAAGCTTTGATTTATGGGAATTAAATTTAGCAAATTTTTGATTTTTACAACTGTTTAATGACTCAGATTGTGTTTTGCGGCTTTTTGGAGAAATTCGATTAACAAAAAGCTTTAAGTTATAGCGCAGGAAGTTGTTGTTTGATAGAAGATATTACTATTTGCCATAGCTGGAGGGTAGTTAGTTAGCTGAGCTTAGATGAGCTGTTATTGTTGTTACATACATATATTACTTTGTTAGCAGAGTAGGGCAAATGTTGGCGCATGAATACTTTTGACTGTGAGTGTTATCGTGTTTTGTTGAAAGTAAGTGTGGGCGAGTAGTTTCTATATATGGATTAGATTAAAATATTGTTTACGTAGAATATCAACTTATAGGTAGGCGTTCTCTATTGCAATTGCAATCGTTTCAACCTTTCGGGGCGCGTTATTGGACGCGGTAAAAATCGTCTAGATGGCTATGCGGAAATTAAGGGTGCTTGGTGGGTTAGAGTGGCGAATACCACCGACTCCAATTAGCGCCGAAGCGCCTCTTTGGTTCCACGACTCGCGACTAAAAAAAGCAGAAGAATACATCAAGGGAGAATATCAGTTCGGAAGCAAGGCATGTCATACGCCCTATATTCATCCTGTTGAGTTTAGGTATCTAAGAAGCTCCTCGGGCCTGACGAACTTGTGTTCCGAGAAGTTGTCGAACACAGACTTGTCAAAGAATTACATTATACATTGAAAGTGCGAAGAACACTCACATAGCAGGTGCTCCACCTCCTCCTCCGCCACAGGAAGATTACAGCTGCGGCATAGATTGTTATGATCCGCGTGGCTACCAATAGCCGAATGTCCGTGAACACCGCAGTTAAACGCGAAATGTCCCTACTGTTCATCCTTAGAATGGCTGAGGATCGCAACTCGTTTTATGAAGGTCACAGACTTCTGCAGACCCTTCAGACCTGCAACCGTCTCCACCTTGTTTCAGCATCCTCAACCAGTGTCGAGAGATTCGGCCCTTGATGAAATCCAGCCGCAGAAGAACCTTCTTCGCCACTGCGATATCACGAGCCGAGTCTTGCCGTGCTAGCTCATCAGCCATTTCGTTTCCTTGAATGTTGCGCTGCCCTGGCAACCAAATCAGAGATACGCTATGTCGGCTTGCTAAGCCATTGACCCACTCCCTACACTGCTTTTCCAGGCTTGATGATACCGTTATAGATCCCATAGCCTTCAGAGTCAGCTGACTATCCGAGAAAATTCCTAATCTGTTTCCGACACCGTCATTTTCCGCTGCAAGCAAAGCCTTGCAGGCATCGTGTATGGCGAGAACTTCAGTTTGAAAAACGCTCGTCGTTTCTGGGAGTCTGATTCATATGAAAGTGTCCGGCTAAATTGCTGCGAAGATATCCGCCCCGACTCCTACGCCATCTTGGACCCGTGAGTGAAAATTGAAGCATCGAATATCTAAGCGAGTGTACCATCTCCCCAGTCCTTACTAGATGAAAAGATAATCTCATAGCTTGTAGCGAAGACTGTTATAGCACAGATATTATCTCTTTTCCTGTTGATATCGCAATCGGTAACGTGGAGCAGTATACGACCGTGTCCGTATATACGCTGCTTCCAGAATCCCAACTACCGCAACTTTTAGGCACTCTGAGATGCCTTTTCTATGACACAAATATCAATGGAATCTTGCAGATCACAGTTTCGGACTCTTTGGGATATGATCTAATTGCCAATGTGATCGCAACATATTCCTGCCGTGAGTTCTGTCCTCAGACCCCACTTTTTCCCCAGCATTCTTTTGCAGGAATGTATGGCCTATCTTCAGAGCTAAGAAGAAAAATGAAGAAGCTTCATTTTAAACTCAACTAATGTCAGCTATTTTCCGAGTTCTATATTTGATACGTCAGCATGACGTCGCACTTCTGGAATGTGTAGCGATATTACACAATACATTTACACATTTCATAACATCTTCACGACACACTGTAATTAAATTTGCTCTACTATATCTTTCGAACGATCTATTTAAATTTAATTCACGATCTATTTTAATTTACACATACCTTACTCAATACGGCACATTAATAACCAAATTATAAAAGTTCATTTATGCTTTTTCATTGAACTGATTTCGTCATTTTTTTTTATTAATTTAATTCACACGTATTTAATTATCTACATACACACATATCTCTCAACACACAATTCACTTTTAAACACTTAGAGTTGCCATGCAAAGCAATTTAAATATCACACCAACTTCACATACTTCAATTGTTAGCCCTTTAAAGTAATTAAATATCAATTGAAATAACAACTTCATCCGAATTTAATTGCTCTGAATTGTGGTTTTTGTACGAGTATCTTTGAAAATTTAGAGTACCTTGTTATTTTGGAGTAATTTGTACATGAGTTGCATGTTACATAAACACGTTTTTGTTTTCTTTCAACAACACAATTAAAAATTTGGTTATCAGTTCGTAGTCGAATTTCTCTATGTTGCGCAGAAGTTTTTCTTAAACATTTTTTGAGTTCTTCATTGCAACTTAAAATATGAAGTGCTTTAGTTTGAGGCGTAATTTAGTTATTCGAAAAGGCACCCATTAATAAAATTGCAGTATTCAAGTATTAGAGAAACTCAAGCCTCTATGTATTACGTTATTAAAACACATGATTTTCCAAATGAAGCTAAACTAAAAGTCGTTATGCTTTCTTGGTTGGTGGAAAAGCCACTCCTAATAACTCTGAGAAAATTGTAATCATAGCTCCAAATAAGCAATCCTGGTGCAGGCTTCTCCTAGACCGAATGAGCTAGATACTTCTTCATCGACGCATGAGGTCATGGATAAATACTATAGGTAAATAATGTCATCTTAGCTCACACTCAGTCAGCGTCAAGCCAGCCATAACACAATTGTGCTAGCTCCAATCACTTACAAGTCACGCTTAGGGAAGTTAGTCTGAGGTTGTTGGAAGTTAGCTTACTACTAACATTTAAAATAATAACGCTGATTTTTTGTCGATCACATGTTTGCAGCAACTTACTCCACGTATGGAACCATCTTTGTAGAAAACCGTGTGTAAGTGAAAAATAATTCTTGCAACTTGCTTACATATGACCTCGCAATAACAGCAAGAACCAATAATAGAATAAATATATATTTACATATGTATGTTTGTATACAGAAGTTTTCCCACTCCAGGTAAAAAGGCCAACAAAATGTGTATACATACATATACATACATATACATTATCGGAGTCACAGAGTTCAGCTAATCTAAATTAAAAATTCTCTATGACAAAATAAATAATTACAACACTCAATGAGTGCGCAACAACAACAGCAACATCTTAAGGTCAAAGTGTGATGAGAAAAGGCATAGAGTGAATCGATGATAAAACAATGTAGGTATATTGTCCATAATGAGTAACAACGGTACAGAGAATACAGACGTAGATAGAGACACACACAAGCAGCACAAGAAGTGATGATGATTTCTTACAATTTCTTATTTCATTTTTTTCTAATTGTTTTTATTATACTCAGCTGTACTAGTACACAGAGTATTATAGTTTTAATCATATAACCGTGGATTGTAACAGAATGAAATAATCGAGATAGATATAGACTTATATATATCAAAATGATCAGGGTGAAAAGTAAATCGATTGAGCCATGTCCGTCCGTCCGTCTTTAAACACTCTAACTCGCGCAAAAATTGAGATATTTTGATGAAATTTGAAATGCAAGTTGGTATCGAGACTGGAACGGTTGGTATTGAAAATGGGCGAAATCGGACTATGACCACGCCCACTTTTCCTATATAGAAAAAATCGGAAATTTGGTAACTCAGTCACTAATATAGCTGGAGCGATGAAATTTTACCCACGTGTTGAGCTCAGGCCCCTAGGAAGAAATTTGATAAAATTTTGGAAAATGGGCGGTGCCACGCCCACTTGTTAATGGTCAAACATTGAAAGTTTTATATGCCATAACTCAGAACCCATTGAATATATATCGATGAAATTTGGTATGCGTGATTTACTTACTTAGACAAACGTTTGGACGGAAAATAGTTAAAATCGGTTGACGACCACGCCCACTTTTATATATGTGTATTATAAAGTGACCTAATAAAAACATTTTAAGCGATATCTCTGTCAAATATATATATATATATCGTTGTTGGCAAGAGTCCAGCTGTGGACATAAAACAAAAACCACAAAAAATTTTGGGAAAATGGGCGTGGCACCGCCTCTTTTTAGAAGCAGGAATATACGAGATTTCCGAGCCCATAATTCGACAACTAATTTATATATAACTAGCTGACCCGCCAGACGTTGTTCTGCCTAAAATTATTCCTATAAAGCCTAAAGGAAAAGTCCTAGATTATCGTGTTGCCGTATCCCTATCCCTATCCCTATCCTTATACCTATCCCTATCCCTATTCCTATTCCTATTGCTAACCCTATCCCTATTCCTATTCCAATCCCTATCAATATCCCTATCCCTATCCCCAATCCCTAATCCCTAATACCGAATCCCTAATCCGTAATCGCTAATCCCTACCCATAAACCTATCCCTATCCCTATCCCTATCCTTATACCTATCCCTATTCCTATCGCTATCGCTAACCCTATCCCTATTCCTATTCCAATCCCTATCCCTATCCCTATCCCTATCCCTATCCCTATCCCTATCCCTATCCCTATCCCTATCCCTATCCCTATCCCTATCCCTATCCCTATCCCTATCCCTATCCCTATCCCTATCCCTTTCCCTATCCCTATCCCTATCCCTATCCCTATCCCTATCCCTATCCCTATCCCTATCCCTATCCCTATCCCTATCCCTATCCCTATCCCTATCCCTATCCCTATCCCTATCCCTATCCCTAATCCCTAATCCCTAATCCCTAATCCCGAATCCCGAATCCCGAATCCCTAATCCCTAATCCCTAATCGCTAATCCCTATCCATATACCTATCCCTATCCATATCTCTAGCCCTGTCCCTATGTCGATTCTATCCCTCCAGACTTTCTAGGGTCACCCCTGGTCCACATTTTGGTCGATATCTCGGAAAACGGATCGCATAGGGTCTTGAAAATCACATTTTTTTAAATACTCACCAACACCTTTTATTTGGTACCCATTTTGTAGAAAACCCGTTTGGGGTCACAGCTGGTTCATATTTCAGGAAATACCTCGAATACGAGGTCTTATATGGGACCAATAACTACACCATGTTCAAGCACTCATCAACACCTTTCATTTGATACCCATATCGTACGAACCCGTTATAGGGTTACCCTGGTCCACATTTTGTGGAATATCTCCAAAACCTTCCCGGATTCTTATACTTTTTTAGCCATAAACCATGTCGGGCTCAATCGAAAACTACGTGCAAAATTTCATTTAATTCAGTCCAGCCGTTCTGGCGTTAAATCATCAGGGAGGAAAATGCGACTTATTTTTATATAATAGATGACAAAACTTGGTGTGCACACTTTTATTACTTGTGGTAATACATGTTAAAAATTTTAGCGAAATCGGTTGACGACCAAGCCCAATTTTATATATGGGTATTATAAAGTGACCTTATAAAAACTTTTTAAGCGATATCTTTGTCAAATATAAAGATAATTCATTGAAATTTTGTAGCATGAGTTCCACAATAGACCGGAAACAAAAATAGAAAAATTTTGTAAAATGGGCGTGGCACCGCCTCTTTTTAGACAAAGGAATATACGAGATTTGTTAGCCTATAACTCGACAAATAATTGAGATATTATGACGAAACTTGGTTTATACACTTTTAAAACTTGTGTTAATAGACACGCAGAAATTTATTGAAATCGGTTTATGACCACGCCTACTTTTTAGCATAGATATTTCTGGAACACGCTTTGGCAATTTGTAACGTGACATCTTTGTCACTAGATGTCATAAAGGAATGAAGTTTTACACAAAGAATAATATTCATATACTTAGTTGGATGACTGACAAAAATGTTTAAAATGGGCGTGGCTACGCCCACTTTATGCAGCATCGTTTCATATAAAATCCTATATCGAACAAACGCAAACAAACAATGAACGCATGCAGCTGAGTATCTAATGTTCGATTCCACTCGAGCTTAGGTTTCCTTACTTGTTTTTAACTTATTTGTCTATTTCTTACTTATGTACATATTTTCATTTTTTCCTTTAGCTTTTTCTTGTCAACTAACATTGTGACATTGGAATTGGCCAAAAAACGCAATTGTGAACAAAAAACATTCGCGGGAGGGTTGTCAAGGTGCGCGATGAGCGAGCAAAACTAAAAACCATTGCTATGCCACACTGGTGCACTGGCAAATTGCACTGGTCATTGGTGTTGTTTTAATTGCTCTTGTTGTTGTTGTTGTTGTTGTTGTTGTTATTGCTTTGTGTGCTCTATGTGCTGATGTGCATTGCACATTGATCCGTTACAGCGATAGATTTCACTCGCGAAACTCTGCAGCAACCGAAAAGTCAATGATGGCTCGTACTCTTAACAGTAACAACAACGACAACAGAAATAAAAATCAACCTGGCAATGCGACGATTAACGTGGCGGTGGTGACAGTTATTGCAGATAAGCCAAACCAAAATGTGTCCGCTGATGCGACTGTTGATGATGCTGGTGCGCCATTGTTGCAGCTAATGTAGCGCATATTGTTTTTGATTCTGTTGTTGTTTTGGTTTTTGGTTTTGTTCTTGTTTTTGTTTTGTTGCAGCCCCTGTATAAATTGTTGTTGTTGTTGTATTGATGATGTTGCCGCGTTTAGTTGTCGCCAGCACAAATGACCTTAAGTTGGTGGCGTAGCGAATATTTTTGCTGTCAACTTTTCGATGCGTTTGCGCATAGATAATTGTGTGTTTGTGTGGCACAAATACATATACTCGTTCATACATACATATGTATCGATAAAAAAAACTTAAAATAAAATTAATAATGAGCGTGTGGTAAAAGCGTCACTTACACGAGACGCAGCTGCGGCGCGCGGTACGGTCAGTTCACATTTCCAACGGTCCATTGCTTGACTACTTGCGCTGCGCGTTTGTTGTTTTATTCTATTTGTTGATTTTTTTTTTTTGAAAATTATTTTGCGATGTGCTGCCACACCTGTTTCATGTTCAATTGTTCAACTATGTTTCTAAGCGCGGTTAGTTGTTGTTTATGTTGACTTGTTAGTTAAAAAAAAGCCACGCAACATATTTGAAATGAAACTACAGAAAAAAAAAAAAATAAACTAGCTAACACCATCTAAAAGCCCGTCTCCACATAACTTGTTTCACCAGAGAAACATGTAGCAAAACATCTCGCTCAATAACCCGTCTCCACGTGGCTAATCGTGATTCAGTTTATCATTTCTCTTTCTTGTTCTTCTTAAATGTTTGTATGTTTGCTTATTTTTGCGTCTTTGTTTTGGTCTGTGTGAGATTTCGATAGATTTTCGATACAAAATTAAAGAAGACATCGATATCATCGAGGTTGGCAAGATGATTCAGAATGAAACAGTGTTCCAATCTTCACTCGCTCTCAGAAATTTGTATGGAAATTGGCGAGTTTTGGCACTGGTTTCCGTGTCGAAACAAGATTGAGGGAGAAAATGCAGAAAAAAAGAGCGAAACACGTTATGTGCAGACATGGTATAAATCAGCATTGGCTTTCAATAACAACAACAACTAAGGTTTAGCTGAAGGAAAGATAGAAAAAGCGCGCAAAAAAAATACGCAGAATTTTTGTGAGAAAAATGTCTTTTCACGCCGAATTTCGTTTCGGAGGATGTTTGTTCCGATTTGGCTGTTTTCATTTTATTCTTCATTATGTTATACCCAACGCACAATTTTATATTATAACAAGTAAGGAAGCCTAAGTTCGAGTGGAATCGAACATTAGATACTCAGCTGTATGCTTTCATTGTTTGTTTGCCTTTGATGGAAACACGGTGTACTTTATATAAAGCGAGTGCTGCATGAAGTGGGCGTATCCACGCCCATTTTCCAAAATTTTTCTATTTTTTGTTTCCAGTCTATTGTAGAACTCATGCCACAAAATTTCAATGAATTATCTTTATATTTGACAAAGATATCGCTTAAAATGTTTTTATTAGGCCACTTTATAATACCCATATATAAAAGTGGGCGTAGTCGTTAACCGATTTTGGCAATTTTTCGTCAAAACATTTGCGTAAGCAAATATATCACGCGTACCAAATTTCATCTATATATCTTCAATAGTTTCTGAGTTATGACTCATAAAACTTTCAATGTTTGCCCCTTAATAAGTGGGCGTGGCACCGCCCATTTTCCAAAATTTCATCAAATTTCTTCATAGGGGGATGAGCTCAACACGTGGGTAAAATTTCATCGCTCCAGCTATATTAGTGACTGAGATACCAAATTTCCGATTTTTACTATATAGGGGAGGTGGGCGTGGTCATGGTCCGATTTCGCCCATTTTCAATACCATCCGTTCTCGTCTTGATACCAACTTGCATTCCAAATTTCATCAAAATATTTCGATTTTTGCGTGAGTTATCGTGCGTACAGACGGACAGACGGACTGACGGACAGACGGACAGACGGACGGACATGGCTCAATCGATTTCTCTTTTCACGCTGATCATTTTGATATATATAAGTCTATATCTATCTCGATTATTTCGTTCTGTTACAATCCACCGTTAGGAAATCAAAATTATAATACTCTGTGTACTAGTACAGCTGAGTATAAAAACTGGTATTGAGTGATAAATTTATGCAAGAGAAGATAAGATAATTAGGGGATTCACAACCTGTCTTATTGCGTCATATCGTCATAAGTCATAATATTTTGTTATTGCATATTGTGTACTAAATAAATACAACTCTGCACGATATGTTTTTGGGTTGCGGTATTTGTTCAGCTGTTTTGTTTACTTCTTCAAAGGGCTTCGGAAAAGTTTTTTATAACTATTTCCGTACAATTTTTTAATATGACATATGACTTTATTACATTTTGTGGATACCCTAAATATATGTAGTATATATGCAAAAATGTGATGAAATTGATAACGTAGACTACACTAAAATAAGTTAAATTAAAATAAAATAAGATTAAAATAGAGAACAGCCCGGTTCAACACTTTCGAAATTGAATGCTTTGTGGGCCTTCCGTTAGACAAGTGCGATGTCAATATGCAAACAAGGTAGGGATTATAGCTGCTACATCCAACACCAAAAATCACATTAGACATAAAATAAAATAGGCTAACACAGTTACATCAAAACAAGTAGAAATAATGAAAAGAAGTTTTGGAGCTTTAAAAGAAGTTCGGGCAGGTTCTAACCAAATCATTTCGCACTGTAGGTTTAAACCATCACCAAAACTAATCAGCCAATATGTGCGTTGGGTATAAAAATAATAACAGAATTTCTTTTGATCACAAATTCTATTTAGTTTCCTCGCATGAATTTCAGTTTACTATGTAGTATGTTTGCATGCCTGCGTACATACATATGTATGCAGGGAGAGGCATCCCTGCAAAAAAGCCGAGTACTCCATGCACGCGTGTATAGAGTACTCGCTATGGACCAACCGAGTACTCCTCAACCTGCCACATTTCATATAAAAAATATGGTCCATTTAACATGGCGATGTCCTAGGCAGGGATCACATACTCCCATTTCCGCATGACACCCGAGTAATCCAAGGAGTACCTACATGGGATTAATCCATGGAGTAGGCACTAGAATTAATGAAATTTGATAATCGCTGAACAGATTTGAACGACTGCCAATTCAATTTGATTATTAGCATTACATACATACATAAGTAAGCTTTTCTTTAATAAAAATAAAATAATAATAATAAAATAATAATAATTTTTCTAGCGCAATCACCAACATGTTGTGTCGCGTTGAATGCATATGTACATACATACATACAAATGTACGCACTTGCTTCGTCGTTATCGCGATATACATACATACATTCGGTTTTAGTAGCAATGTTCGGCTAACTACGAGCCGATGCAGATAAACGAGTCGCGGCTTGGGTCTATGTTTATGATCACTTTGAAAGTACTCCTACCTACCACAAAATGGATCATATAATCCTATGATTTTTACAGGGATGTAGTGAATACATACATATGTGCGGTCGTGGTGTGCGAAATCGCCAACTGCCGTATAATGATTGACTAATTTTACCGTTATGGCTATTACATGCAACAACGCGAAAAGCTTGTACACTCTCGCACGTAGACACACACACACACACACTTTCAATCCATTATTTATTATTTACTCATTTGCCAAAACAAACCAAAGTGTAAAAATCTATTTATCTGGTCATTGGAATGTCAAAAATGCCTAAACTTTAAGTAGATATTTTAGCACAAACTTGCTTTGCGATGAGGATGGTGGTGAGTTGCAGCGAAAAACATCCTCTATTGAATATACATAGATATGTAGGTACCCTGCAGGGAACTCAATAACTCTTGAGCAAAATTTCTAGTTCCGAACTAGCGAAAAGGTGTCAAAAAGGAACTCGATCAATTGTAGTTAGACCTTCACAAGTTCAGAAGGAGTGAATTGCGTGACCATTATAAAACATACTTTGATTTTTATGCAATTTCTAAGTGACCAAAATTATATAGAAATTTCTCGTTCGTTCAATTGCCGTTGGCTTTGTATATTTATACAATTCTCAGATTGTTAGTGAAGCATATCGTATAAAGAGTACAATTTGCATCTTCACTTGTATGGAATGAAATGTTCCCCTAATTATGCTTTTCCATTCCCTCAGGTTATTTTTTTAATTTTTTAGTTTTATTACATTTTAAATATTTTTGTAAATTTTTATTAAATAAAAAAATATTAGTTAAAAAAATAAAAAAAAAATTATCATCCACCTCGACACCGACAGAATTCGAACCCGCGCTCGCCAGATTGATTGTCACACGCGTTAGCCAGTGTGCCATCGCGCCACTTTCATTAAGTGTGTCAAATGCTACGCCCAAGTGGCAAATGTAAAACTGTGGAATTTGTAAGAATTTTTAGCTAGTTCAGAACTATCGAAATTGTGCCAACAAACAAACTAGTGCAAACTGTAGAATTTAGTACTAGTTCGAAACTATCGGAAATGTAGTGTAGAGGGTGACAACTGACAACGCCTAGGACATCGCCGTGTTAAATTCGCCAGTTGATAACATACGAAAGAGATTTAGCTTGCACTAGTTGTTGCGAAATGCACTAGAATCGACCTAGTTCGGAACCAGAGATTTTCCCTACAGGGTATGTATGCACATTAGATGCGTTTCTTTTCGGCAAAGTTTCTCAGATCTTCCCTCCGGTCACAGAATATGAAAATAGGAAGTTGTAGGATAACTAAGCTAATTTTTGTTTTTTTTTAGAAAAATTTTTTTTTTTTTAATTCCATGACAGGTTTAGATTCATATATGAAAAAAACCGCAGAATTAAAAATAAAAAAAAAACAAAAGGTATATACTCTCATGTAAAATTAACGTCTTAATCGAATGGTGTACACAGTTTTTTAGTGAGAGCGATAGGGAGGGTACCAAAACCGCCTAAAGTGGAATTTTATTTTTTTTTTTTTAGTCACGGATTTTCAAGTTTGGACCCGGCAATTTTCTAGATACCTTAAATTTCTTTTTAATCAAAATATACAGGAATCTGCGCAAATTAATGCAGTTTTCACAAAAGTTTATTTGATCGAAATCGAGCTTTTTTTATCCAATTTTTTTTACATATATGTATGTAAATAATAAATTTTCGAATTTTGTACTTGCAACAATAAAAAATGTTGTTCAATATGAAAGTGATTTTGGAATGTTTCATTTAAACCAAAGTAGCTTGGATAAAAAAAGTTCGATTTCGATCAAATAAACGTTTCTGAAAATTGAAATTCAACGATGCCGCAAACAACTTTAATTGTGATATTAAGTTGAGGTTGCACTTAAGATACATGAGAGTGTAGAAGAGATTTCGTGTGCGTGCCGGAAACAATCAAAATCAACAATAACAATTTTTCAAATGGACTCAATTTTGGAGTGTGAAGGCAAAAAATGTTTGTTGGAGCTCTCTCTACCAGATCTTCCTAGATGTCAAATTGCCACGATGTCTAATAAAACTTTTTGATGCACTTATGTGATGCAATGTCTTGCATATATGGCTTTTTCTAAATTTTTACCGATATCTCAAAAACTAGCTCTGCCACAAAAAAACGGAGATGATATTCGGAATCAGCGTAAAATTTCGCATTAGAAACGTATTATTTTATTCTTGGTGATTTTTTTTGTCGAGTAGTGTTATATACGTCGCCTATGCTCTTCTTCTGCTTCCGGTTGTTGCACTCTATCGATTTCTGCGTAAAGTTCGTGCAGCTCGTCATTAAATTGCTTCGATAATCGCCGTCGCCAACATTTAATGAACCATAAATCATACGAATCAATTTAAGAGTCTCCTCAATGAATTAGAAATTTAAAACTTTTTTGGACTCTTTATTATTTTTATACCTCCCTTTAATTTTTGTGCTGAGCCGAACAGCTTCAAATTCGGCATAAAGGACTTTCATTCCCTAATTAACTTTAACAATTTGCAGTAAACCGTTAAACTTTTAGAATAACAAGTAAGGAAGCCTAAGTTCGAGTGGAATCGAACATTAGATACTCAGCTGTATGTTTTCATTGTTTGTTTGCGTTTGATGGAAACACTGTGTACTTTATATAAATTGAGTGCTGCATAAAGTGGGCGTAGCCACGTCTATTGTTAACATTTTTATCAGTCATCCAACTAAGCATTTGAATATTATTCTTTGTGCAAAATTTCATTCCTTTATGACTTCTAGTTACAAAGATGTCACATTACAAATTTCCAAAGCGTGTTCCAGAAATATCTTTGCTAAAAAGTAGGCGTGGTCATAAACCGATTTCAATAAATTTTTGCGTGTCTCTTAATACAAGTTATAAAAGTGTATAAAACAAGTTTCATCATAATATCTCAATTATTTGTCGACTTATGGGCTCCGAAATCTCGTATATTCCTTTGTCTAAAAGGAGGCGGTGCCACGCCCATTTTCCAAAATTTTTCCATTTTTTGTTTCCGGTCTATTGTAGAAATCATACCACAAAACTTCAATGAATTATCTTTACATTTGACAAAGATATCGCTTAAAATGTTTTTATTAGGTCACTTTATAATACCCATATATAAAAGTGGGCGTGGTCGCCAAACCGATTTCGCTAAAATTTTGAACATGTATTACCACAAGCAATAAAAGTGTGCACACCCAGTTTCGTCAATATATATAAATTATTTGTCGAGTTATGGGCTCAGAAATCTCGTATATTCCTGTTTCTAAAAAGAGGCGGTGCCACGCCCATTTTCCAAAATTTTTGTGTTTTTCGTTTTATGTCCGCAGTTGGACTTCTGCTATAAAATTTCAATGACATATCTTTATATTTGACAGAGATATCGCTTAAAATGTTTTTATTAGGCCACTTTATAATACCCATATATAAAAGTGGGCGTGGCCGTCAACCGATTTAGGAAAATTTTCGTCCAAACATTTGCCTCGGTAAATATATTACGTGTACGGAATTTCATCGATATATCTTCAACGGTTTCTGAGTTATGACTCATAAAACTTTCAATGTTTGCCCCTTAATAAGTGGGCGTGGCACCGCCCATTTTCCAAAATTTTTGTGGTTTTTGTTTTCTGTCCGTAGTTAGACTCCTACTACAAAATTTCAGTGATATATCTTTATACTTGACAGAGATATGGCTTAAAATGTTTTTATTAGGTCACTTTGTAATATTCATATATAAAAGTGGGCGTGGCCGTCAACCGATTTTAACTATTTTCCGTCCAAACGTTTGCCTAGGTAAGTAAATCACGCGTACCAAATTTCATCGATATATCTTCAATGGTTTCTGAGTTATGACATATAAAACTTACCATGTTTGACCCTTAATAAGTGGGCGTGGCACCGCCCATTTTCCAAAATTTCATCAAATTTCTTCCTAGGGGCCTGAGCTGAACACGTGAGTAAAATTTCATCGCTCCAGCTATATTAGTGACTGAGGTACCAAATTTACGATTTTTTATATATAGGAAAAGTGGGTGTGGTCATGGTCCGATTTCGCCCATTTTCAATACCAACCGTCCCAGTCCCGATACCAACTTGCATTTCAAATTTCATCAAAATATCTCAATTTTTGCGCCAGTTAGAGTGTTTACAGTCGGACGGACGGACGGACAGACGGACGGACGGACGGACGGACGGACATGGCTCAATCGATTTCTCTTTTCACCCTGATCATTTTGATATATATAAGTCTATATCTATCTCGATTATTTCATTCTGTTACAATCCACCGTTATGTGATTAAAACTATAATACTCTGTGTACTAGTACAGCTGAGTATAAAAATAGGTGCTAAACAGAAAAGAAGATTCCGTTGTTAAAAGCCGAAAAGAACTCCTGCTGTGGTGTAAAATTAAATCTTTCGTACATTTTACATTATCCCATGTAATTACAAACGACAATTGCTTGTTGAAGCAGTTAAAAAGAAATTGCACACGCATTAAACAAAGCGTAAAGCAACAAAAAAAAATGCAAACAAAAAGAAAAACACATGCTGTAACAATGATCACAAAGATAAGAACAACAACAGCAATTCGGAGCAACTGATTACATGCACACAATCAGCAACAACAATCAGCAACAACATTGCAAGTGGCATTTGACAAGTAGATACTAATAGCCCAGTTAGTCAAGAACGTGTGGTCCGCTCGCTGACGCAAACGCCCGTATGCAATTTTTAGGATTTTTTGAGCCCGTAGCAATCAGCTGTTTTACTCACACATATTTACATATATATATAGTTTGTTTACATTTTGGCAGGGTTGCCATTTAGTCATTTTTGAACAAACAAAATTTTTACTAATCTTCAAAGTGTTATGCGGATTACTCTTCAATACACAACTGTGCATTATTTGCCAAATGGCAAGAAAATACTAATTTAATCGTTTTTAAAGTTGTCGTTGACGACTTTTTTTTATTAATTTAGTTACTTTTTTACGGCTTAGTTGGTAATTAAAACACATTTTTCTTGTAATTTTGTTGCTGCCCAATATATTTCCATCACACCTTGGTGATAGTTATCAAGGGCTAAAACATAAAATAACAAAAAACACAGTCAGAACATTAAATTTACAATTGAAAATCCATAAAAAAATTATATTGGGAAGCAACAAGATTCTCACAAAAATCTGTGTTTAATTAAGAAATCTGTACTGAGTTTCTGTGACTCATATCTTTTCTAGTATAAATAGGTGGTGACAAAGTGTGGATTGTATTAGTGTGACATCACTTTAATTGATTTTGTTACAGAAACTCAGATTTATTGTGGCAATTTATAACTTTTTGATGTAGAAAAATTGCAGAAGAAGATCACAAAGAGTTATCAATTAAGAAAATACCGCCACCATTGTGGATAAATACAATTTTTGCTTTAATTTTCAGTAATATCTTCATTTATTAGGAGTGTTCAATATCTCAAAATTTTTACATATTTTTACGAATAGTTACGAATTTATGTTCAATAACCCAAAAAATTCGCAAGAGAGCCAAATTGAGAGAGTAAGACCTCGAGAGAGTTGATAAACGCTGCAAGTAAAATTTTCACTTGCAACTACTAGCAGCTTTAAAAAAATAGAAGTGTCAAAAATATATGATCACAAAAATTTCAATTGGAAATATACAAACATTTTAAATGCAAATTTCTAATTGTGTACTAAATAAGTTAGCGCAAAAACGAATCTTGATGATGTTGTGGAATAGCCAAAGTAGAATTTTGTTTTCCTAATTCAGTTATTTCCATTCATTTCCAATTTCAAAAATTTCAATTACAACCTAACCTAAAAATCAAATTATCAAAACAGCGTATTAGCTGTTTTCTTGCGAATGTTTACGATTTTGTGTTCAATTACTTTGGTTGATAATTTTCTCATTTTCTCGTTTTTACTCTTCATTTGACATTGACGCTCTTTTCGCAAGTACTTGCAAGTAAAGTTGTTGAACAAAGCTATTATCTTGTTATTTATTTTATTTACTTGCAAGTAACGTTGTTGAACAAAGCTAGTATTTTGTTATTAATTTATTTATTTTATTATCTTGTTATTAATTATATATATATATATATTTACATTTTGCTTGGGATTTAAAAAAAATTTATAAAAATTTTCTTTCCTTTCTTTTCAAAAATTAAAGTAATAATAAATGGTTCGTTTAAGTAGACATACTATTTTATCCATGTGAACACATATATGTATATTCGATAACATTTTACAATCTTGTTAAGTTAGTTGTATAATGCTGTGAAAATTACTGTTTAAATATTTAATAACTAAAAATGTTCAACTGGCAACCCTTCTACCTTGCAACCATGCGAGCGATCAGCTGACACGTTTTTACGTAAAAAATCAAAATGATTTTGATTTCTGCGGTACGGGCTTCTGCGTCCTACGTCGTTGAATAATCGGTTACATACAAATCCCATTAAATAGGTTAGATCAGCTGACACGGTACACGGGTTTACGTTCTCGACTAACTGGGCTATTACGCAACACAGCCAATAAAACAACAACAACAAGAGCAGCAATAACAACAACAACAACTACAACAGCAATAAAAACAACCACAACAGCAATAAAATCAACAGCCATAACAATCAAGCTACTACAAAAACAACAGCATCAACATCAGCAAAAATGCGAAATGTTGCGCGACACTAAATGCTGTCGTGCTATTAATGTAGCAACTGTTTGCGCTGATGTTGCACGTTGATTTTGTTGCTTAAATGTTGCGATACTTACCTAAGATGCTATAATTGATGCCGTTAATGTAATTGTTGTTGTTGTTTTTTTACAGCATATTGTAGTTTTTTTGTTCTCGTTGCCATTTGGGCTAAAGTTGATGGTGCTGAAGTAATGTTTTCATGGTGTTGATTTTGTTGTTGCTGCCGCTGTATAATGTTGCTAAAGGTTTTGTTTTTTTTTTGTGGTTTTGTTTTTGTTTGTTTTGTATGCAACTTTTTTGCCATGTTGCCACGTATGTATGCAGTTTTGGTTGCCTTTTTTAAAGCTCAAATCTGCTGACATTTTTATTTCCATTTCATTTATGCATTTGCATTCTTTTTTCAGTCAGTTGTTATGTGTTGTTTCCATCCATTATTGCTACGCCTCTGTTATTGTTTCGAATTTCGTTGATGATTAGAGGTTTTTTTTTGTTGTTATCGTTGTAAAAATAGCCCTAACCGTTAGCGTGTTTTCCACTGCTAAATGGCCATCAATGTTTGTCGTTTGTAGTTACACGCATATATATTTAGAATTGTTGTCTTTGCATGCATTTGTTGACATTTACGCACATTTAATAGGCGCATAAAGTTCCACCCAAGGCTTGCATGCCAAGGAATGTGCATACGCAAGTGCCTGGTGCTCTGCAGTAATATAACGGTAATTGACTGCTGTTTGATGCCATTGGCGGTAAGAGAAATGGACTCTTGTTGCTTTAAATTTGGTGTTTGGCGGCAGGTGAAAGTTCAAAGTGAATTTATAACTTAGATTTGTTTATTCAATAGAGGCAATATTTCTTCTTCAGCAGTGAAAAAAATATTGACTTTGCGACAATGACACAAAATTTACACAGGTGACTCGTGCTCATTAAATTAACGTTATTTAGATAGCTTGAGCCTTGATTGTTTAGCACTATTTCTCTACAAGTTTTTATTTAATTGTGTAAGACTGCATTGCTTCAAAGTATAATAGAATAGAGTGATACTGCTTGTGTATAAAATACCCTTCGTGGTTATTCTCTACCAAAAAGTCCTATGGATGTTCATCATCCGCTAGTGTGGCTGGTTGCGTAGTTACCCATTGGTATAAATTTATCAGATGTATGAAGGTTAACATATTTATATAAAAATATTGCGCATATGATTCGCATACAACACACCCCATTCAACACCTCCTGCACAACTTACACGCCACTTATAACTTATTAAATCAATGAATATGTTTGTTAGTGAGTAATCAGGTGAAACGATGAGCACAGCGTGATATGAAAATGAAACCACAAAAAAAGCAACCTACATAAACAAGTATAAACATGATTAACACAAATAAAAAAACATAATCAATCTTGAACCAATTTTGTACTCTATTTTCTTATTTCATATCTAAGCCTAAGAGTTCGGCAACAGTAAACAAAAACAAAAAGAAAACATTGTAAACGTTTTTTTTTTCACAAAAATTTTTTAAATGCGCGTATAAACAGATAATGAATAATGAGTTTTAATGCAGCACACAATAGCTAAGCCATGAGAAATGTAAAACGAATACAGAGCAAATGGAAGAAAAGGGTGCAGGGAAATAAATCAAGCGCACACTAACGAAATCTTACGATTTATAGATATAACAACCTATAATACAACTATAAATTATCTTCATATATGTACACCTATGTATGGATGTATGCTTTTAAGAAACACATTTTTAATAATAACGATAAAGTTGTTATACAATCATTAAAAATTGTAACTGGTGCAGCGATAATTAAGACAAACCCCAAGTAATTTCAATGGCGTTGTGTGATCTATTATAAGAGAGCGTAAAAAATTGATTTCGATCTATTTAACCACATGCTGTTTTTACAAATAAGTTGTTGAAAGCGTATATACAATAGAAAAAAATAAAAATAGGTAAAAAAACTTTTTAAGTTAAACGGTTTTATGTTATACATACATTGCAATGTTTAAGATAAATGTACTAAAAACCAAAAAATAATAAAATAGATACAGTCGTGGGAATTATAAACATTTGCATAGACTAGACTAAAATAAAACCGTGGGGCACGTCAATTGTCTACAATCGTTGATTAAAATGTTTGTTTTGTAATGTTACACTATAATTAGGCAGTTGTTCAACCGACAACGATGGACGTGTGATAAGTAGGGCTAGAATGTGGAAAAAAGCTAGCAAGCTCGATTATAAGCGAGTTTTAGGGTTTCATAGTGGTGAGCGAGTAGTACTTTTATCATATGTTTTGTCGATTAAAGACAAACTACGAGCAGTGAAACGATTCCTCGTGTGAATGTCCAACGATAAACTAGTTGAAACATCTCTTTTATTAACATGGAGTGTATAACTATTGGAATTTCCATGAGCAAGAAAATAGTAAGTATTTTCCTCACCGTCTGCGGGCCAACTGCCTAACGACGAATTAAACGATTCTTCTATCGCACATTAAGTCGATAATTTGTAGACAATTGACGTGCCCCCCGGTTTTATTTTAGTCTAGTCTATGCAAATGTTTATAATTCCCACGACTGTATCTATTTTATTATTTTTTGGTTTTTAGTACATTTATCTTAAACATTGCAATGTATGTATAACATAAAACCGTTTAACTTAAAAAGTTTTTTTACCTATTTTTATTTTCTAGTTTTTAGTTTTTATTTCGCATTCTGTTTAATTCATTTAGTGCTTCATTATTGCAAGGTTTCTTGCCCGTTAGTTTATTGCAGTCCAACGCCTCTATAGCGACCCACGCGCCACCTATCGGAAGTTTTTTTTAGGAAAATATTTCCTTTCAAGGTAGTAATACATGTTCCGAATTTCAGCCAAATCGGACCATAAATGCGATTTTTGTAAATATAGCGACCCACGCGCCACCTAGCGGAATTTTTTTTTTAAGAAAATATTTCTTTTCAAGGTAGTAATACATGTTCCGAATTTCAGCCAAATCGGACCATAAATGCGATTTTTGTAAATATAGCGACCCACGCGCCACCTAGCGGAATTTTTTTTTAAGAAAATATTTCTTTTCAAGGTAGTAATACATGTTCCGAATTTCAGCCAAATCGGACCATAAATGCGATTTTTGTAAATATAGCGACCCACGCGCCACCTAGCGGAATTTTTTTTTAAAGAAAATATTTCTTTTCAAGGTAGTAATACATGTTCCGAATTTCAGCCAAATCGGACCATAAATGCGATTTTTGTAAATATAGCGACCCACGCGCCACCTAGCGGAATTTTTTTTTTAAGAAAATATTTCTTTTCAAGGTAGTAATACATGTTCCGAATTTCAGCCAAATAGGACCATAAATGCGATTTTTGTAAATATAGCGACCCACGCGCCACCTATCGGAATTTTTTTTTCATAATATTGCATTGTCATCGGGGTTATACATGCGTGCAAAATTTCAGATTAATCGGTTGACAGGAAGAGGGTGAAATTTGAATTACTAAATTTGACCCAAGAATAAAGAATAAATAATAAAACAAACGGGGTGAGCTAAATAAAACCGTTTAAAAAAGGATTGATTGTCGTGGGTTTTTAATTCAATGCCATCATAGCTCAATCAATAGAATTATAAGATTAATTATGTTAACGTTTGTTTGCATAGACGAGCAAATGATTTAATTGTGCTGGTCTGCAGGTCTTATACATATAGTAATATAAGTATTTCAATTGCCATATGTACTTTTGAGTTTGCTTCACAAACGTGAAGCTTACACAATGCAGTTTGTGGCTAAGCTTTCAATGCTCTCAAAATTTATTATTCAAAACTCAAAACTCAGATCTTAAGCTCCAGACTCCAATATCGAAGATATAAATCAATATAAAGAGCATAACAATGATACGGCATGCTAAAGTTTAGCCCTAAGGATTAAAGCTTCAATACCGCTTCGCATTAAAAGCTCAATTTTAGGGGCCTAAAGTTGGAAGATTAAAAGGCAAAATTCAAGTATATAAAGTCGGAATTAAAATTTAGATCTCACATAGCATGTGAGCTAAAGCTCAGATATATACGAATCCCTAAAGCTCAATTCTACAATGTATAAGATCAAACCGAACTTGCAGCACTGAAAGCTCAAAACTTAAAAGTACATACATACATAGCTTAAGTTTTAAATATCAAAGGATAAAATCAATTTTCGATCTAGTGTGCTTTATACCTAAGGCCTATAGTAAAAGCTCATAGCTCAAAACTTTAAGCTTAAATCTCTAAGCACAACTACCTCTCATATTGCCCCTCCAGGATTAAGCATGACTTAAAAAGCAAACACAATAAGTTGGTGATAAGAAGTACCTACTTAAGATTGTTCCAATATTTCACTAATTACTAAAGCATTTCATAACTTAAAATTCAGTTAACTCAGTTCAAATCTGATCTCAGATTAATAATAATACAATGGCGCTATTATAACTCTGACGAGTTTTATGGCCGAGCTTCTCTCCCAATTCGAGGTGTGCTCCTTTTTGTTTTTCCTACTAATTGGGTGGACCTACAGTTTTATGCCGGCTCCGAACGGCGAATGCATTTTTTGTGAGAAGCTTTTTCATGACAGAAATACTCTCGGAGGGTATGCCGGCCACTGCCGAGAGGTGACCGCTGCTCTTAAAAAACCCCATAATTGGATTTTTACTAATTAGAAAAAATTTTTTTTGGTGTTTTGCTCGGACCGTGGTTTGAACCCGAGACCTCTGGCATAGCAGGCGAGCACTCTACCCACTGCGCCACAGCGGCAGTTTCCTTTGATTGATTGAAAAATACGAATTCAAATGATTTGTTGTGCATAAAAGAAAGTTAACCGGTTTCAGGCCATCCTTTCTTGTCAGAATTGCCTCCAGTATCAAGCAAAAATGACGTAAGAGGTTAGATATAAAACATTCCTTGATGGAAACAGCAAACGAACTCTAAATCGCCAAATAACTTGCGCTAATTTATGATGACACATTCAAAAACGGACAGAGAAGATTTAGATTGACAGCAACAACAACAAATAATGAGTTCCAAATATGATGGATAATGAAAGCAGAAAATGTCTGATGTTCAGCCACGACGGGCAGATCATTTTTTAATTGCTGCAGAATATACGAAAATTAAGTTTTGGAAATTGCCAATTGACAAAAAAAAGAGAGAAGCAAGCAAATTGGCTATAAAAATGGTAGGGGAAAGTAAAGGGAATAAAAGACTAAAATCAGGAAATATCGACGCTTCCAAACAATACTATACTAAGTCGACTTAGTACATTTTCCCGTTTTTGGCGTTTCAAGTAGAGCGTGTCTTAATTTAGATGCTGTCTAATTTTGGTATCAATCGGACAATCCAATCAAAAGTTATAAGCAAATGTGTACATATAATACAACTCGAGATTTTTACAGAATAAAAACTTTGAGAGCTTGCCATGAAAAACCAAACCACGTAGCAAATTTTTATTTTTTCTTACGGTTTTATATAAAGCGTACCCTGACTTTGATATTGTCAAGTTTTTGGTGTTGATCGTTCAATCCAAACAGAAGTTACAGGTGAAAATATACACAGAGCCAAAAAGTTCACCTATAATCAAAGAGACTGCCATCTAAAAAAGCTATTTGGCCAAGGAGAGCGAGAGGAGACAAAATTGAAGAAATTTTTGCTAGAAAATCTTCAAGATTTTAGCTTGAATTTCTTCTTAAATTTGTTGAAAAGGATACCGTCTGAAAACGAGGAGATAACTTCTTATTTATTAATTTTTTAGTCATTTTGTCAAAAAAATTAAATTGTTAGAAGAAATCTGCTTGTTTTTATGAGAAAATTTTTATAAAGCAAATCAATAAGGACATCCTCTAATTTTTACTAGAACCTTTTTGAATTTATTAAAAAGGAAAACTTTTTATTTTTAAAAGAGCCCTTATTAATTAAAATTTTTCTATAAACGTCTTAACGTACGTACATGTATGGATATACTCGTACATACTAGAAATATGCATAACAGTTATTGCATCAGCCACATTTTTTGTATGTGTGCAATAACATGTTCAAGAAATTAAAAGGGAGAACTTTTTATTTTTAAAAGAGCTCTTATGTGTTTCCTCCGTTCGTCAATTTCACTACGGCTTCGCACATTTCTACAATTCTCAAACGATTAGTGAAGAACTTGGTATAAAGAGTTTATTATATCCATCTGCACTTATATGAATTGAAATGTTGCCCTTTGTCTGAATAAGTCCTAGGAAAATACTAGTTGACTAATTATGTTTGCCGATTAAAATCAAGATTCTCTTCTTAATAATATTAAACAGGATTTCTTCTTAATTTTACAGGTTATCTGCTAAATTTATGTGAAAAGGTTTCCATATTTATTCTAGGAGTCATCTTCTTAATTTTATATAAGAGGTTTTCATCTTAGTTTTATAGGTTATCCATTAAATTTTACTGAAAATGATTTCATCTAAAATCCACGGGTTATCTTCTTAATAATATTGAAAAGGTTTTCATATTAGTTTTACAGTATATCTACTTAGTTTTATTAACCCCTTGTTTTCAATTTCTTTACCCGTGGAGGAAAAAAATCGATTGGCACATATTTCATTCATTTAGTCCTAAATAAGCATAATTTGTAAGAAAATTAAAAAAAAATTAATTAGTTTAGGTTTTACAGCCCTTTGAAATTTGTACGATATATCGTACAAAGTTCGTGAAATGAGCCAAAATCTTGCAAATTTTGCTTTTATAATTTGTTTAGACTTTTTTAAACAAACATTTTTTAAAGCAACGAAATAAAGATATTTTTAATATTAAGCTTAAAAATTGTGACTTCTATCCAGATTTAATAAAATGCATACTTAAATACATAATCTATATATATAAAAATGATTTGGTATTTAATTGTAACGCTAAAACTTGAAAACGGCTGAACCAAATCAAATACTTCCTTAGGGGGGTTTGTTTGTTGTCATCCCGCGAAGGTTTAGTCGAAGAAAAAATTAAAAAATGTTAGGGGGGCGTGGCACCTCCCATACAACCTTAATTTTTAAAGCTGATTATCTCTAAAACAGTTCAAGGTAGGGAGCTGAAAATTGGTATAGTGGTAGGTGATATCAAACCCCTTCTCACTCAGAAAAGTGATGGTTATCAGAAAAGGGGGCGTGGCACCTCCCATACAACCTTAATTTTTAAAGCTGATTATTTCTAAAACTGTTTAAGGTAGGGAGCTGAAAATTGGTATAGAGGTAGGTGATATCAAAACCCTTCTCACTCAGAAAAGTGGGGGTTATCAGAAAAGGGGGCGTGGCACCTCCCATTCAACCTTAATTTTTAAAGCTGATTATCTCTAAAACAGTTCAAGGTAGGGAGCTGAAAATTGGTATAGTGGTAGGTGATATCAAACCCCTTCTCACTCAGAAAAGTGATGGTTATCAGAAAAGGGGGCGTGGCACCTCCCATACAACCTTAATTTTTAAAGCTGATTATCTCTAAAACAGTTCAAGGTAGGGAGCTGAAATTGGTATAGAGCTAAATGATATCAAAACCATTCCCACTCATAAAAGTGGGGGTTATCGGAAAAAGGGGCGTGGCACCTCCCATACAAACTTAATTTTTCATGCTGAATATCTCTATTTTGTTTACGCTAGGGGCTTGGAAATTGGTGTGGAGATAAACGATAACAATTCCATATTAACGCAAAATAATAGGAGTTATACGAAAAGGGGGCGTGGCACTTCCCAACAACACTTAATTTTTTAAGCTAAATATCTTTAAAAGGATTTAAGTCAGGGACCTGGAAATTGGTACAGAGCTATATGATATCAAAGCAATTTTTGCGCATAAAAGTGTAGGTTATCGGAAAAGGGGGCGTGGCACCTCCCACGCGTTCTTAATTTTTAAGGCTAAATATCCTTAAAAGCATTCATGGCATGTAGTACATAGAAATCACTATGCAGATATATGATATCAATACCATGTTCACCCAAAAAAAAAAAAAAAGATTTATCGAAAAATGGGGCATTGCACCTCCCATACGTACTAAACTTTTGAGGCTAGGCTGAATATATCTAAAAGGGTTGGAGGAGGGGCCTGAAAACCATTATGGAGGTATACTATATCAATCCTCTTACTTACTTAGTGAAAATAACCAATACTCAGTGAAAATAAATATCCGGAACAGAAAACTAAAAATTTTGTGTATCGTGCAGCCTTAAACTGAATACTAAATATTATATTTTTGAAGTTGTATACACAATGAAGTAGTGAAAAATTGTTAATTTTCTATTAAAAATAATACCGGTGTAATAACAATTTTTGAAATGAAATTAATAAAAAAAATCTTTTTTGGGCAGAACGAAGTTTGCCGGGTCAGCTAGTTATTATATATAAAAAATACATATATACATTAAAAAAAATTTAGTAAAGACAAAATAAAAAAATATAATTTTAAACTTAAAAGCTGTAACCTCAATACAAAATTCATTGCGACACATATTTTTAAATTGTAATTTAAGTTAAGGATATAAAAATATGTATGCACTGAGAGAAAAAACGTTATATTTAGCGTTCAAAGGAATTACTTCCCTGTATTTCTTTGTTTTGAGCAAATTTTCCTTAAAACATGTTAAAAGGATTATGAAATAAAGTTACTTACATGGTTTTATATACTTGTTTTAAAGAAATTCATACATCAAAATAAGGAAAAATTTCTTAAGCGTCATTCCATTCCCAACTTGTCCTTGTTTTGAATATTTGATTTTCTTAATTTGATAAGTTGAATTTTCAAACAAATCACCATTGCAACGAATATTTTTGAATATTTTTAAGATAATTTACTGAAAACAAAGAAAAATAATGTATTGGAACGCGTGTTCAAAATAATAAAAAAAAAATATATCTTAGATCGCGAGAAGTTTTTTTAGTGTATGCATATGCATGTATTTATTCGATAGGAAATAAAAAAGATTTTATTTCTAGTGTTTTTTTTAAATACATAAGTGAATATTGAACGGTTTTGTACTGATTCGACTAACGGACGAACTTTATAGAATTTGTCAATAAAATGTACACTGAAAAAAAAATTACTCAGATTGTGGAAAAGTGGGAATGATTCGGCGCTAAAGAAAATTTTCATTGTTTTGATGTACAATTTTCTTTAAAACGATGGTTTTATTCCTTGATTTGAAGAAAATTGTACATCAAAACAATGAAAATTCCCACTTTTCCACAATCTGAGTAATTTTTTTTTTTGAGTGTAGATTCTGTCGTAACAGTATGAAGCTTTTTAGTGACATCGTATCCTTAAAAATCTGTATTGAAATCGTAGGATACCAAAATGTTGTCATTCTACCACGTCGCATGCAACCTATGGCTATTTGTAATTCAATTAACATTTTAGTTTAAAAATTTTGAGTTTGTTCAAATTCTGAAACTTCATTTTGCGCTGTGTATAACTATCTAAAGCAGCTACGTGCCACGCAACGTCGAAAAATTTGCGTTTGAATTTAACGTAATAAGCAGCACTGAGCAGCAACTTTCGCGGATTTTGTACGATATATCGACCAAATTAATTATGTACGATATATCGTACATTTGAGTTACCTAATTTTGTACGATAAATCGTACACTTTTTTTGCGCAGGTCTCAAATTAATTTTTACGTATATTTATTTTATTTAATATTTTTATTATATTCGGTAGGGCATTGTATACACAAAACATCATAAATTTTGGGCACCTTTGCTTTTATTAAATTTATAAACATCGATTTTTATGGTGACTCCTAGAACAATTGCATTCCTGAAAGGGAGCATGTGAAGAATATGTTTTTTTCTGAGAAACTTTTTACAAAAATTATATAATTTCTGACTGTATTAGATAGGGAAGAGTTCAAATTATTATAATATTGCTTTCTTTGGCAAAAATAGTGCTTAGTTTTAACAAAAAAATCATGTAAAGGGACACGAAAAATTTGGTCGATATATTGTACAAAATTAAGCAAAGGGTTAAAATGAGATATCCAGTCATAATAAGACGGGCATCTTATTGGAGAGAAAGCGTAGAGAAATCCGCTAAACTTTACAGGGCATTTTGGGTGGTCTTTTGGCTCTGTGTACTTAGCATACAACTGGAGTTTTATATTGAGTTTAAACTTTGAGAGCTTCTCCTGCAAAACACACTTTTCAGACTTAGTACAGTTTTGTTTGGAAGCGTCGATATGTAGAAATAATAAAATTTTTGTCTCACAATCGTTTTTCCGAACTGATCGTAAAAGTTTTTCAATCTTGGTCATAACACAGTGCCACAGATTTTTAAACGGTTTTATTTAGCTCACCCCGTTTGTTTTTTTATTTATTTATTATTTATTCTTGGGTCAAATTTAGTAATTCAAATTTCACCCTCTTCCTGTCAACCGATTAATCTGAAATTTTGTACGCATGTATAACCCCGATGACAATGCAATATTATGAAAAAAAAATTCCGATAGGTGGCGCGTGGGTCGCTATATTTACAAAAATCGCATTTATGGTCCGATTTGGCTGAAATTCGGAACATGTATTACTACCTTGAAAGGAAATATTTTCTTTAAAAAAAATTCCGCTAGGTGGCGCGTGGGTCGCTATATTTACAAAAATCGCATTTATGGTCCGATTTGGCTGAAATTCGGAGCATGTATTACTACCTTGAAAGGAAATATTTTCTTTAAAAAAAATTCCGCTAGGTGGCGCGTGGGTCGCTATATTTACAAAAATCGCATTTATGGTCCGATTTGGCTGAAATTCGGAGCATGTATTACTACCTTGAAAGGAAATATTTTCCTAAAAAAAACTTCCGATAGGTGGCGCGTGGGTCGCTATATTTACAAAAATCGCATTTATGGTCCGATTTTGCTGAAATTCGGAACATGTATTACTACCTTGAAAAGAAATATTTTCTTTAAAAAAAATTCCGCTAGGTGGAGCTGAGATCGGGGTAACTAAAACTGAAAATCCTAATTATGGACCGATTTCGCTGATATTTAGCATGTGCATTACTTAAATAATTTACAAATGTTTAAAAAAAAATTGGAGCCGCTAGGTGGAGCGTGAGTCGCTCTATTTAAATAAAAATAGGTAAAAAAACTTTTTAAGTTAAACGGTTTTATGTTAAACATACATTGCAAAGTTTAAGACTAAATGGCGTATAATAATAATGAATTAAACAGAATGCGAAATAAAAACTAAAAACTAGAAAATAAAAATAGGTAAAAAAACTTTTTAAGTTAAACGGTTTTATGTTATACATACATTGCAATGTTTAAGATAAATGTACTAAAAACCAAAAAATAATAAAATAGATACAGTCGTGGGAATTATAAACATTTGCATAGACTAGACTAAAATAAAACCGTGGGGCACGTCAATTGCCTACAATCGTTGATTAAAATGTTTGTTTTGTAATGTTACACTATAATTAGGCAATTGTTCAACCGACAACGATGGACGTGTGATAAGTAGGTCTAGAATGTGGAAAAAAGCTAGCAAGCTCGATTATAAGCGAGTTTTAGGGTTTCATAGTGGTGAGCGAGTAGTACTTTTATCATATGTTTTGTCGATTAAAGACAAACTACGAGCAGTGAAACGATTCCTCGTGTGAATGTCCAACGATAAACTAGTTGAAACATCTCTTTTATTAACATGGAGTGTATAACTATTGGAATTTCCATGAGCAAGAAAATAGTAAGTCATTTCCTCACCGTCTGCGGGCCAACTGCCTAACGACGAATTAAACGATTCTTCTGTCGCACATTAAGTCGATAATTTGTAGACAATTGACGTGCCCCCCCGGTTTTATTTTAGTCTAGTCTATGCAAATGTTTATAATTCCCACGACTGTATCTATTTTATTATTTTTTGGTTTTTAGTACATTTATCTTAAACATTGCAATGTATGTATAACATAAAACCGTTTAACTTAAAAAGTTTTTTTACCTATTTTTATTTTGTGTAAGATTCTAAAACTCTATTGACTTTCCAAATGCCCTTTTATTCCGCTGTGCGAATCTAAAAGATTAATATATTCTAAAAAAAAATGTTTCTATCGCAATCATCACGGTCCTTATATGAACTAAAAATACAAATACCACTTCCTTTTAAAGCAAACGTAAGCAATTCGTATATACATACATAAGGATGTTAATTTATATTTTTTTACAACAAGATTGCATGCATTTCAATTCCTTCACACACGCATACATCTAATTTGAGAACAACAAAAAAATCAACTGCCTTCATTCGTACACATACCGTTGCAAAAGCGATCAACGCTGGCATTGTTCGAAGGTGTGAAGCCCTTCAATCGATCATCGCCTTGATGAACGTTGTTGACGAACACTGCTTGCTTAGCTGCATTGCTGTTTTATATGTTGAATCTTGAATGTTGAATATTGTTTGCTTTTATTATTTAATTGATCATTTGCACGTTGATCGGAGCACACAAATCGTTCAAAGATCGATGATCGTTGGTGATCACTCATCAATGCATTGATTTCATTGTCGAATTCGTTGTATGAAATAAGAGAATGCATTACTTACAGTTCAATGAGACGCCTTTTTGTAACAATTTTGCGTGTAATAAATGTTTTCATACTTTATTTCATTTATTGAATGAAACACATATGTACGTATTTACGATTTTTACATTTCTCGTTATAAACACCACAAACACTTAGATATTCTATGAAGTTTTTCATGCTGCATTATAATTTTGAGCTGAAAAGTGGCAGTGTACTGCAGCACTTACTTAAATCAGCCAGCCAGTCAGTTACTAAGTAAGGCAGACAGTCAGTGAGTGAGTGAGTCAATCTAATAGCCATTCCGTCCATTTTCCAGTCAATCACTCATCACATCTTTCATTCATTCGTTGGCTTTTAACTGAGTACAAACAGTGCAATTTGTGAGTGGAGGGCTGGCGAACTGGTAAAGTGGCCAACTGGCAAAGTGGCAGTTCGGCATGGAGTGGCAGTCGGCTCGACATCAATTTGGCGTAAATATGATTGATCGTTTATGAAATTAGCAATAACATTTTATATTTAATTGTTATTTTTTTGTTTTTTTTTTTAATTCTATAACATTAAAAAGTTCTACAACTCAGAATTGTATTGTTGTATTTTTGTTCATCTGCTATTGCGTATTTATTCAAAGTATGTTCATTTTTCGCCAATAGTTTTCTTTATTGTAACCGAATTCTTTAGCATCTCACATGTAATCGGCACAAAAAATGGCGTATAATATTTTGATTGGCATTTCCATTTGAAAGTAAAAGCCAAGTTCGCCTGAAGGGAATTTATTTGATACTTTTTGAAGCAGCGATTTAAGGTCAGATATGTTAGCACATCGCATTTGTAATGAAGGATTCCAAGATGTTTAGAAAATCGAGAGAATCACTATCGCCGCAAAAGAAGCAAAACGCACTGAAAAGATGGCTTAATTTTTCGGCTGGACCATCGAAATGTTTTTTGTTTATCTAACTCGGATTCAATAGTCGCTAACTAGCCGCTAGCTTTCTTAGACTTGCAAAAGCGAGAAAAAAAAACATTACTATGATTTGGGTAAGTGGAAAATTAGCTGAAAACTATTAACAGGGGTATATAGCTATTTCGAAAAGGGATTAAAATTGTGTTATCAGTACCCCTTTCGGGAGTGGAAGTTTGAACTAAGTGAGATGTGAACTTGGGACCTCAAAACTCCCACCCTTGTGATCGAGTGATTAACACAGTAGGCCTTAAGAGTGCTATTACAGTTGGCAGCCAATTACGTACTTGGATCGGCACTATTCGCGATTGTGATCCAATGTGAGAGAAAATCATTGATAACCTTTGAAATGCTTGAAAATTGGACATAATTCGCGAGAACTATGAACTAATATCAGATTTGCCTCTTATGGGTGTGAGTTTGGTGTGAGTAGCGAGTACTATAGACTCCAATTAGTGCCAAAATGCCGTTTTGATACAACGACTTGTGTCTAAAGAACCAGAACTAGAAGAATAAAGTAAAAAGAATGTCACTTCCGAAACCAAGATGGGTTCTATGCCCTATATACATCCCCTTGAGTTTAGGTAGATATCTAAGAAGCTTTTCAGGCCTAATGTCCTTCAGTTTCTAGAGGTTGTCGAATAAAAAAGGAATTTCATTCTCGCATAGTAGGTGATCCACAGTCTTCTCCGCTCCAGGAAGATTACAGCTACGACACTGAGTGTTATGATGCAATCACAATCGGGTCGTGTGTGTACCAATAGCCCTTTGTCTCCTGAATACCTCAGTTAAGCGGAAAACGCCCCCCCCCCCCCCTGTTCATCCTTAGCATAGCTGACGAACGCAGCTCATTGTATGAAGAACAAAGACCTCTGCAGACTCTGCAGGTCAGCAACTGCTTTCAACTAGGCTTAGCCTCCTCTAAACAATAACTAACATATCTAATTTCCGTTCACTGGCTGCAGTATTCTGGTGGCATCCAATAAATGGGAGTAAATGTGTTTATTGGAGTCGACTAGAATTGTTTAGCAATGTCTATCTTTTCCGGGAACATTTTCACACGTTATACATTAACAGAATAAGACTCAGATCACAAAAAATTCAATTTCACCCTAGGGCTGTATACCCGTGTAATCAAATATTTAACAAAACAAACAAACTCTGTAAGCAAATTGAAATTCAAAGATTACTCATCAAATGGTAAATATGTTTGTACATTAGGGTGGTCCACAAATGTATGGAGGTACATTTTATAGTGTATTTCCTCAACCGCATCCCCTAGGTCGATGCTAATATGGTCAAAGATACCACATATAAACTTTTTCCCCGATCGGAAAAGGTTAAGGGGTTTCGCAGAGGGGCCAAAATTCTGAAAACTCTAGGGAGACTCAAAAATTGAAGTTCAATTTTTTTATAACTAATGCCCAAAATGCAAATTTTGGTCCTGATCGGAGACGGTTAAGGAGATGTTGCACAGGGTTCCCATGTGGTTATCTAAACTTTGAACCATTTGTCACATCCATTAACCGTCTCCGATCGGACGAAAATTTATATGCGTTATCTTTGAGTAGAGAAGTATCGATTGTGGGTATGATATTCAAAAAAAAATTACAATAAATTTTTTGAGTCTTCATATGGTAATCTGAACTTTGACCCTTGCGTGACACCGATCGAGACAAAAATTTGACTGTGCTGTTACCGATGTAGGGGGTGAGACCAAAGAAAATAGCTAATTTCATTTTTTTAAGGACCACCCTAATGTGCATAAAATGTACATTCACCATATATTATTATCATCGTAATGTAGTTTTTCTGTTTTTGAATCTGGTTCTACAACCTAAACACCGTTAAAATTCACACTTCCATGGCGAGTCGACAAGAAATTCGTGAGTTACCATTATCTGCTTTGATTTCAATTGCAGTGATTTATTTGCTCAAAAAATAAAAGAAAAACTAAAGCAAAATATGAAAGTAATAAAAAAAACAAAGACAAAAGACTAAAAAAAATAACAATAAAAAAACAAGTAAGGAAGCCTAAGTTCGAGTGGAATCGAACATTAGATACTCAGCTGTATGCGTTCATTGCTTGTTTGCGTTTGATGGAAACACGGCGTATTTTATATAAAGCGAGTGCCGCATAAAGTAGGCGTAACCACGCCATTTTCAACATTTATATCAGTCATCCAACTAAGCATATGAATATTATTCTTTGTGCAAAATTTCATTCCTTTTTGACTTCTAGTTACAAAGATGTCACGTTGCAAATTCCCAAAGGGTGTTCCAGAAATATCTTTGTTAAAAATTAGGCGTGGTCATAAACCGATTTGAATAAATTTGTGCGTGTCTATTAACACAAGTTATAAAAGTGTATAAACCAAGTTTCCTCATAATATCTCAATTATTTGTCGAGTTATAGGCTAAGAAATCTCGTATATTCCTTTGTCTAAAAAGAGGCGGTGCCACGCCCATTTTCCAAAATTTTTATATTTTTTGTTTCCGGTCTATTGTGGAACTGATGCCACAAAATTTCTATGAATTATCTCTATATTTGACAAAGATATCGCTTAAAATGTTTTTATTAGGCCACTTTATAGTTCCCATGAATAAAAGTGGGCGTGGTCTTCAAACCGATTTCACTAAAATTTTCAGTATGTATTACCACAAGTAATAAAAGTGTACACACCAAGTTTCGTCATTATATATAAATTATTTCTCGAGTTATGGGCTCAGAAATCTCGTATATTCCTGTTTCTAAAAAGATGCGGTGCCACGCCCATTTTCCAAAATTTTTGTGGTTTTCGTTTTATGTCCGCAGTTGGACTCCTGCTATAAAATTTCAATGATATATCTTTATATTTGACAGAGATCTCGCTTAAAATGTTTTTATTAAGTCACTTTATAATACACATATATAAAAGTGGGCGTGGCCGACAACCGATTTTGGAAATTTTTCGTCCAAACATTTGCCTAAGTAAGTATATCACGCGTACCGAATTTCATCAATATATCTTCAACGGTTTCTGAGTTATGACTCATAAAACTTTCAATGTTTGCCCTTTAATAATTGGGCGTGGCACCGCCCATTTTCCAAAATTTGTGCGGTTTTTGTTTTATGTCCATAGTTGGACTCATGCAACAAAATTTCAATGATATATCTTTATATTTGATAGAGATCTCGCTTAAAATGTTTTTATTAGGTCACTTTATAATACACATATATAAAAGTGGGCGTGGCTGTCCACCTATTTTAACCATTTTCCGTCCAAACGTTTGCCTAAGTAAGTAAATCACGCGTACCAAATTTCATCGATATATCTTCAATTGTTTCTGAGTTATGACATATAAAACTTTCAAAGTTTGACGCTTAATAAGTGGGCGTGGCACCGCCCATTTTCCAAAATTTCATCAAATTTCTTCCTAGGGGCCTGAGCTCAACACGTGGGTAAAATTTCATCGCTCCAGCTATATTAGTGACTGAGATACCAAATTTCCGATTTTTTCTATATAGGAAAAGTGGGCGTGGTCATGGTCCGATTTCGCCCATTTTCAATACCAACCGTCCCAGTCTCGATACCAACTTGCTTTTCAATTTTCATCAAAATATCTCAATTTTTGCGCGAGTTAGAGTGTTTACAGGCGGACGGACAGACGGACAGACGGACGGACGGACGGACGGACAGACGGACGGACGGACGGACAGACGGACGGACGGACGGACAGACGGACGGACGGACGGACATGGCTCAATCGATTTCTCTTTTCACCCTGATCATTTTGATATATATAAGTCTATATCTATCTCGATTATTTCATTCTGTTACAATCCACCGTTATGTGATTAAAACTAAAATACTCTGTGTACTAGTACAGCTGAGTATAATAAAATAAAATAAAAACAGTTTAAAGTTTAAACACTTACCAAAAATTATTTGATTTGGATACTGAAAGTCTTGTTATTTCTTCTTCTTCTTTTTTAATTATATTTTCTCCTCTCCAACATTTTGCTTTATTTTCTCTATTGTTGCCCCCAAAAACGAAACTTAATTGCTCTCTCATTGACCTTTAGCTATTATTTGCTTGTCTTCATTTCACTTGTGGCCATGTGGTCTTTTGTGTGATCGTGTTTAATTTAATTTTTATTTGTTGTTGTTGCTTTTATTGTTTTCAATGCTTAATAATTTTGTAGAAACAAGGGCTCGTATGTTTTCGATGTATGTTATTGATGCACTACAATGATAAAAACTTTAATTGATTACTATTGAATATGTCTTTATTGATGGAGCATCCTGAGTTGAACTAGAGATCATCTAATCATTGACCACATGCAGTCAGCTATTTTTTTTTATGCATGTATATAAGTACGTTTACAGACAAACATATGTTCGTTAAATGATTTTCTTTTCTGATCACCAATATACATACATACATATATGATTATGTGTTTACAGTTGTACGCAGATGATATCCATCGTAATGAATTGTCGAAATCTTGTAAAACGTTCCCACGCTGCGTCGTAGTGGACAGCACGAAATTTTTGGGGAAAGGAGTAAGACATGGATCTAGTAAAGCAGACTGTTTGAGATTTGATTTTGAAATTATTAATGAAGTAGCAAATGAAAATTAAGACATTAATTAAGTCAATATGTATGAAATATGTTTTTGAAATTAGACTAACCATGTCTTTTCAGATCGTTTGTAACTCTGTAGAGTTTCAAAATGAGCTACTGTTTTAATTGCAGCATAAATTAAAGACTTGGAAAGACTCTGGTATGGCGCAGCAGATAGGGAGTGCTTCCAATTAGTTACTGCATTATGGGAGTTTCATATGTTTGATATAAGACAAAAGAACTGATAGATGATTTTCCGAAGCAATGGAGCAAGGAGCAAGATTTTGGAGGCAACTTCCACGTCCATGATATCAAAAAATTGCCTTTTACTGCCGAAAATGAACTCAAGCAATAGATGAAAATAAAGATTCACCGATTGGAAAAGACCACTCTTTCATTTATTGAGCGGGAGGGCCTAAAATATTCCAGTGACCTAGCCAAACGACACCTGAACGTAGGGCTGATCGACCAAAGCCACCCAACTGGACAGATGACGCTGTGGAGATTGATTGACAGCAAAAATTTAAGAGGCCGTCGATGCTCAGATGACAGACGAACCTGAAAAACCACTACCTCCGTCTAATGGTCCAGGGCAAGGATGGGCATTTTTGCATTACCATTCAAAGTGCATTACCATTCAATAGTGAATGGTAATGCAAATGTGGCTTGCACTACCATTCATTGCATTCCCACTACAAGTATGATTTGTGAAAACCTATGATCGTAATTTAGGTATTAAGTGGCCAATCTATTTAATAACGGGAAGGAAGTTTATAGTATATCCTACACATGGAATAAGGCTTAGAAAACTGATTGGAAATCAACGCGGCATTGCAATATGTCCTGTGTATATCAATTCACTATTGAATGGTAGTGCAAACCACATTTGCATTACCATTCACTACTGAATGGTAGTGCAAGCCACATTTGCATTACCATTCACTACTGAAAGGTAGTGCAAGCCATATTTGCATTACCATTCAATAGTGAATGGTAATGCAAATCAAATTTTCACTACCACTCATCAGTGATTGGAGAATGCAAGGCTGAATGCAATCAAAATTGAATGCACTGTGCCCAACCCTGGTCCAGGGTGATTCAAGTGAGGAAAGATTCTGAAGTACAACGACGAACTCACTCTGTGATTCGCAACACGGTCTCTGTAAGAGTAAATCAACGGTCACAAACCTACTGGAGTTTACCACTAGTGTTTCTAATGGATTTTCTCAAAACTTGCCCACTGATGTTATATACACGGACTTCAGCAAAGCATTTGATAAAGTCAATCACTCCTTGCTGATTCTTAAACTTGATCTTCTTGGCTTTCAGCCCAGTCTTTTGCAATGGATATCTTCATATCTTTTAAATAGAACACAAAGGGTTATTTTCAAAAACGCCTACTCGTCTATTATTAATGTTACTTCAGGAGTTCCTCAAGGCAGTCACCTTGGCCCGATTCTGTTTTTGCTATTCATTAACGATATAACTACTACAATTAAATACTCAAAAATTTCATTGTATGCGGACGACGTAAAGCTTTTTAGATCAATCCCTTCATTTGATGATAGAACTTTGCTTCAGGAAGATTTAAATTTCTTAGTTTCTTGGTGTGACACTAACTTAATGCCACTTAACCTCAATAAATGTAAATGCATGCGCTTTTCCCGGAAAACCGTACAGCCAGCTTCTTATGCAATAAATGGCTTAGGTCTCGAACAAGTAACTGAGTCTGTGGATTTAGATGTAATAATAACTAAAACACTCTTTGCAACTGTAGTAAGACTTATATTGGAATATGGTTCCATAGTTTGGAATCCATACTATCAGATTCACTCTGATCGCTTACAGTCAGTCCAAAAACTGTTTTTGCTTTTTGCTTTAAGAAATTTGCCTTGGGATTCTGGTTACAATCTTCCACCGTATACTAGCCGTTTAAAACTCCTTAATCTTCCGACTCTTGCAAGTCGGCGAGAAATATTAGGGCTAATATTTATCGTTAAGCTCTTGAATGGCTTAATTCTTTCTACCTTCTTGCTAGCTGAAATAAACTTTACACGGTGAGCTTAAACCACTTATTATGAAAAGTCAAAGTAACCAAGATATTATTTCATGGTTGTATTCTTGGACATATTAGAAGATGTTCTGAGCCAAAATTGAAATCATTCATCGGACACATTTTGAGAAATTCCATGTTTTTTTTAAAATGGTCAATTTTTTCTTTTCATGCGAGCCCCTGTTCTTTTTATGGCACCCACGGTAAAATGACTGTGCTGTTCTTCTAGTATATAAGTGTATAGTAAAATTCATTACAGTAAAAATACATTTTAAGACGTTTATTATTTATTATTTATAATATTTTAATATAAACATAAAAAGGTTGACAGTTTTTTTTTAAATATGAAGAATATTATATTCACATACAGTTTTCTTCAAATTCTCCATATAATTTGGGTTATTTGGTCTAGTTCGATACTTATAATCCCATGTTTTTTTGAAATCATAATGTACAGCCTCCATGGCTTGCTCTGAATGATACCCTAATCCTATTCCCTGCCTTGAACAAAAATCTTCTATATGAAAAAAAAAACTGTATGCACTTTTGGGGTTGTGGGTATAGAAAGATCGTTAAAACTCTTTCGGAAATTAGAAATACAATTAATATAATTACTTTTTAAATCAATAGTGAAGCAAAATTCGACCATTGAATGAAAATCGTTAAAAGTTTTTAAGTATTTGAGGCGCTCTAAAGGACATAGACATCTTAATACATCGGTGTTTTCCAATAATTTCTTCCAACTATTGCGTTAATGTGGGCTGAGAAGTTCTATGTCCAATAAAAGATGTTTCGTGGTTGCTCAGGTTTTGATGAGAATAGTTGTAAGAAATTATTGGAAAACACCGATGTATTAAGAAGTATATTTCCTTTAGAGCGCCTAAAATACGTAAAAGCTTTTAACGATTTTCATTCAGTGGTCGAATCTTGCTTCACTATTGATTTGAAAAGTAATTATATTAACTGTATTTCTAATTTCCGAAAGAGTGACAACGATCTTTCTATACCCATAACCCCAAAAGTGCATACAGTTGTTTTTTTTCATATAGAAGATTTTTGTTCAAGGCAGGGAATAGGATTAGGGTATCATTCAGAGCAAGCCATGGAGGCTGTGCATTATGATTTCAAAAAAACATGGGATTATAAGTATCGAACTAGACCAAATAACCCAAATTATATGGAGAATTTGAAGAAAACTGTATGTGAATATAATATTCTTCATATTTAAAAAAAAACTGTCAACCTTTTTATGTTTATATTAAAATATTATAAATAATAAATAATAAACGTCTTAAAATGTATTTTTACTGTAATGAATTTTACTATACACTTATATACTAGAAGAACAGCACAGTCATTTTACCGTGGGTGCCATAAAAAGAACAGGGGCTCGCATGAAAAGAAAAAATTGACCATTTTAAAAAAAACATGGAATTTCTCAAAATGTGTCCGATGAATGATTTCAATTTTGGCTCAGAACATCTTCTAATATGTCCAAGAATACAACCATGAAATAATATCTTGGTTACTTTGACTTTTCATAATAAGTTGTTTAAGCTCACCGTGTTTAACATTCCTTCTCGTTCAACAAGACACTTCAACCCTATCTATTTAAAGCAATGTAAATCAAACTTTGAATTAAATGAACCTTTCCGGGGTTTATGTAAGAGCTTTAATTCCTATTCCAGATTTTTAGATATTTCGGACTCGCTTTTCATTATAAGGAAAAAATACTGTCTTATCTTAACACATAGTAGCGATTATCTTATATTATAAATGTGAAATGGAAATTGTGTTTAAACTCAATTGGCGAGAAAACCGCTGAACGGATCCTCACGAAACTTTGCACACCTGGGTATTTTCACCCGGTAATTGCTATAGGCATATTTTTAATCTGATTAAAAGTCAGGGATGGGCACCTCCCATACAAAATTTTCCTTTTTTTCGTAACATCTCTTGAAATATTTGTACTAGAATAATGAAAATTTTTGTGAAGGAATAATACAAAAATATATACTCAACGGATAAACAATTTAGGTCTTGGTAAAGCAGGGATGGGCACTCTCCTCCCATATAAACTGAAATTTTCACATCGAATATCTCTGGAAATATTTGTAGTAGGGTACTGAAAACTGGTGTGAGGGCATGTGAGATAACTATATATTAAACGGGTAAAAACGCTAGGTCTTGGTAAAGCAGGGATGGGCACCTCCCATACAAACTGAAATTTCCACATCGAATATCTCTGGAAATATTTGTAGTAGGGTACTGAAAATTGGTGTGAGGGCACGTTCATCACAGTAAAGTTGCCTCTTAACTTTGTAGGAGAGAGACTACGATATGGCGCTGACACAGGAACCATAGCTATCATCTGGCAACATTGTTTCCGAACTGAGTTCAAGAAACTACACAATATTCTGCGCAAAACCGGTTAGGAAGATACGACCCGTCGTTCTGGTTAAAAACAATATTAACGCTTATCTTCTCTCCATCCAATTTCAGCTCTAATGACCTCGCAGTGATCTACATCGATCTGAGATAAATGTCTAGACTCACTGCCTCCTGCTACATGACACACGATATGGAAGCGCCAGCAGGTTCGCTGGTGACACTCATGGAGGAAGTTCTCCGAGAAGACACGGCCTTATTTTGAGTACGGACGCAAGTTCTCACCACGCTTAGTGGGACGGGAAAGATATAAATGCACGAGGTGAGTTCCGTTTTGCTTATATACGAAAATATATTGCTGCTAACACATCAAATAAATGAAGCAAACCGAAGGTTTATGCCAGTTTGGATTTTATACATACACATTGGTGACTCCGTATTAAATATAAAGACGAGTAAATAAATAATGTTATTTTACATTCCATAAAATTTAAATTTTTTTCTTTCAACATTTTTCTCCTATTCAACAATATTAAAATATAGATTTGCTCATTTAGCTGCACACCTGCATTGACCCGTTTCGGTACTAAGCTCTCCAGCCACCAGCCTGTAGCTTTTGTGTTCTTTTTTTTTTTTTGTTCAACACGCGGCTGCGCGTTGGCCTTTGCGCATCCGCCAAGCCAATGACTAATGCACAAGGTCGTTAAAAGTGCGCAGTACCGTTTGTTATTGAAAAAAAACGGTATGTCTTTTTTCTTTCTTTTTTTCTATATTTACTATATTAACCAGCACGGCTATTGATGGTGATGATTGCTGCACAAACCGCGGCTGTTTTATTTTATTTATTATTTAGAAGAAGCGTGTAAGTCATTTCCACACCTGACCATCCCACGACCTGAGTACAAGTAGACTTGCAAACATACATATATTTATATATATATGTACTATGCATATAGTAGTTTATGCATGACAGCCGCTTAGCATATACACATATGTACTTACATACATACAATACTTTTATACACTTGTTTTCCCGGCTAGAGCAGGTGTTTTACACGTTCTCAGAAATCCCTCAACTGTCATATTTATAATAAAATGTAATAAAATAAACTTTATTGTTAAATGAGTAAGATTTTCCGTGAGCAAATATACATACATACATATGTACATACGTATGTAAAAATATTTGTACGTATATATTTATATATAAATTGGAAATAATAATAAATGAGAACGCACAACCTTTTTGCAAGCGGCACTATGAAATTGCGAAATTATTTATTCAATTGAAGAACATTTAGTATTTAAAATTACTACTTCTAATATAATTCTATTACAATAGTAATGAGAATAAAAAGCATTTTACAATAACACAAAATCGTGATTATGCAGCTATAACTGCATTGCAATAAAAAAATTTATTAATAAAAAATTAGTTTCAATTTATTTTCACAAACTGCGCTTGTCGGTACGTGTATGAATAATACACTTGCATAAAGTATGGCAATCTGTGCGTCGTTGATCACAGTAACTAGTGTACAAGTGTCATCTTAATGCAGTTTATTAGGTTGTTTTTTTATTTTTCTTTAAGTATCTATTATAGAATATTTATTATTATAATTATTTATTAAGCAATTAAAGTATTCTCTAGAATAGCAAATTTACGCTGCAGATTTTTATTTGCTCATCAGTTGATTAAGTTTTAGTAAAGCAAGTTCATAATTTAAAATTAATAATAGGTATCTAGTTTTGAATCGTATGCATATGTATATTTTTATTTTATTTGTAAAACCTAGAACTAACCTGACTGTTATAAAATATTGCTAGAAATATTTTTTTCAAAATGGGAATAAATTTCAAAGCGAAAAATTTAAGAAACGTAAAGCAATAGAGGAAAAATAGGATACTTTGTGTATTTGGGTAGTTTTCGAGTGTCCGACACGCTCTAGCTTAAATGATATAATAATATCATACTATATCCTAGCTGGACTTAAAACTAAAGGAACATATTCTTTTCCACGTTAACGTTAATACATTTTTATAATTCATAGCTTCACAATAACAGCCAGTTTCACGAAAAAATTTAAATGAAAATTTAATTTTTCCATATAAAATTCTACTAAAAAAATTAAATTAAATATAAATTATTTCGTGAAACGGGCTGTAAATATTGTAAGTAGAGATATTCCATTAGTTATCACTATAAAACTCAGAACGATCTCGTTCTGGAAATTTGATAACTGCATTTTTTCATATTCATAAAGGAGTTCAATATAAAAAGTTTTGCTACTTTATACGAAACATGTATTTAATCTGTCATATTAAATGTTTATTTAATTTTTATTCTAAAGAAAAGTAACAAAAGCCCATAAAGCGATCTAAATATCAATTATTAATTACTTATTAAATACAATAACCGTTTTCTGCCAGCTTACGCTACTTTTTTCTTTATTTAATTTTAATTTTTTTTTTAAACAAAGCTATGTACATTAAGCCGTATCACGAAAAAAAGTTTTGCGTGTGTCAGTTTTATTTGAACACTTATGTCGAAAAAATATTTTTGGTGTAAAAATTTTTTTTTCAGGCCCGCGTTAAAAACAGCTAAATCGCGTTTTTTGTAATAACTTCTTTATTTGATGTCGGATCTCTATCATCTTAATGTCGCTGAAAAGGTATCGCCGAGCACTATATTTGACCCATATAAAGTTTCGACCTCAAAGGTTGTTCTGAGATTTACCTTTAAAAGTTTTGGAGTTACTATCCCTAGATTTTTTTATTTTTATCACTATTACAAAGCTCTCAAAAAACCATGAGGACACCGCTAAAAAAGTTGTAGCCTTTATTCACAAACAAAAAAGTTATACCGTTTTAAAATCAGGGAACCTGTGTTTTTTGAAAAATTATCCCAAGTTCTTATTTATATGAGGCAGTAACGCCATATAGTATGAGGTTTGATTAAAAAGTATTCTAAGTCCTCGCTTGACTTGAGAATGTTGTACCGCGATGGAACAGCTACGAATACTGGACACATAATATGCAAAAAATTATTGATGATTGGACTATTCGTGCTGATCAACGTTATTTATATTGAATGATAATGGTTGTAGTGAAGATTTGGCAAGTATTCAAGTGGGACCTTTAAGCACAGCGCACTGGCTTACAACGGCTTCACGATTTCTGCATCCGTGCGTATCGTAAAATCATCCAAGTTATTTAGAAAAACTGCTAGAGTTCGTTGTAAAATTATACGCGCCTAAAGAGACAGCGGAAGTCTTAGTGTGTTATCAATACTTGCGCTGGGTGCGTCGTCCGCCCCTAGAAATGCAGTTAATTATTCAGCCTACAATTGAAAACAACGCATTTTACTCTAATCCCGAAAACATCTTTTTGTCTATGATAACCGAGACCGAAAATGACGATGCCTCCAAATTTTGAGATATTTATGAAAGAAGTTTCGGAGCTCTGAAAGTGAATTCTTCGTCGCTTATATTACTTTGCTCACACTCAAAAAAAAATTACTCAGTTATGGAAAAATGGTAATCATTTCATTGTTTTGAATACAAATTTCTTTCAAAACGTGGTTTTTATTCCTTGATTTAAAGAAAATTGTACATCAAAACAATGAAAATATGTCTTTAGCGCCGAAACATTCCCATTTTTCCATAATCTGAGTAAGTTGTTTTTTCAGTGCAGGTTTCGAACGTTTAAAACAAATTGAAATTTATGTGCAGGGTATTCTCTTCCCTCTCATATGCATTTTATATACATATATATACGTATATACTATGAACTATATTAAAAGCAGTTTTTTCCCCTTTTCTTTATTTTTATTACCTCAACAATAGTTACTCAAAGGCCCCCCCCCCCTCCCATCGGATCGCTTTGTATGTGAAAACTGAAAATTCTTTTTTAAATATCTCGAAAACGGGAGCTAATTCGGATTTTCTAAAGACGCCATCATAATCTGGAGCCAAAAATTAAAAACCCGTCTCCACATAACTTGTTTCGCCAACAAAACATCTAGCAAAACATCTCGCTAAATAACTCGTCTCCACGTGGCTGATCGTGATTCAGTTTAACATTTCTCTTTGTTGTTCTTCTTAAATGCTTGTATGTTTGCTTATTTTTGCGTTTTTGTTTTGGCCTGTGTGAGATTTCGATAGATTTTCGATACAAAATTAGAGAAGGCATCGATATCATCGCGTTTGGCAAGAGGATTGAGAACGAAACTAGTGTTTCAATCTTCACTCGCTCTCAGAAATTTGTATGGAAATTGGCGAGTTTCGGCACTCGTTTTTAAGTCGAAACAAGATTGAGAGAGCGATTGCAGACAAAAAGAGCGAAACACGTTATGTGGAGACATGGTATAAGCTGACGTGTTTCGCCGTTTCTCTGTGGTAATTTTTTATAAAAAAAAACAAGTGTTTCATTTTACAACGTTATAACTTTTTTGTTTGTGAATAAAGGCTAGAATTTTTTTGGGGGATTCCTCATGGTTTTTTGAGAGCTTTGTATTAGTGATAAAAATAAAAAAATCTAGGGATAGTAACTCCAAAATTTTTAAAGGTAAAACTCAGGACAACCTTTGAGGTCGAAACTTTATATGGGCCAAATATAGTGCTGAGCGAGACCTTTTCTGCGACATTAAGATCATAGAGATCCGATGTCAAATAGGGAAGTTATTACAAAAAACGCGATTTAGCTGTTTTTTAACGCGGGCCTAAAAAAAAAATTTTTACACCAAAAATATTTTTTCGACATAAGTGTTCAAATAAAACTGACACACACTCAACTTTTTTTTTGCCCATATAACGTGATACGGCTTAATGTACATATGTATACATTAATGTGGAGTGAAAACATATGGAGATTTTTTGTTTGTTTTTTTTTTTTTTTAACGTACGAGCAATGAAAAGTTGCCTTTATACGAGTTAATAAACCCCACAAAATTTTGTAGCGATTGGATGACGTTTTGAACTGCCCCCAGCCCCGCAAATTTGAAAGCAATAAGCATGATCTCGTACAAATATGAAATTTTGAAAATTATAAAATCAAAAAACGAAGTATGAGGATTGATAAACATGGCTACGCTGGGTACTAAAGTTAATTTTTTTTTTTGGAAACAACAAAAGTTATTAAAGGTCAAAGTTTATATTATGCATTTTTAAATAGGTATTTTGATTCCCTTTAATATGATATACATTTTATATATGAAAAGTAAGGTGGTAAAAGGGGGTTGACCTCCGCAGGGGGTGTTATGGAACCCACTGAAAAATATATATCAAATTAAAAGGAATCAAAATACCTATCGAACGGTATAAAAGCATTCGAAATCGGTTCAGTAGTTTTAAAGTAATTGCAATTTAAAAAATGCATAATATAAACTTTGACCTTTAACAACTTTTGGTGTTGTTGTATCCAAAAAAAAAATCACTTTAATACTCAGCTTAGCCATGTTTATCAATCCTCATACTTCGTTTTTATAATAATTTTCAAAATTTCATATTTGTACCAGATCGTGCTATTTTTTCAACTTTGTGGGGCTGGGGGCACCTATAAACATGCGAGTAGGTCAATAAAATTATACAGGCTTATTTCTGGGCTAGAAAGGTGCCGTTCTGACTTTGGAACAAATTGAATTTCCAAAAAAAAACTTTCACTCCACCTTAATATACATATCTGTGGTCAAAAGCAATAACCGCTTAAGTCGACTTAGGAAGATTTCGAGTTATATATACCAAGTTATTCTCCTCTATATTACTGTAAAACCCCCATGCTTATAACTTAATTCAATAAACAGATATAAATAAAAACATTTAGGCTTAACTTACAATGGAGGAATATTAAACTTGCTATAACAGCCAAAGTAGACGTATATGCTTAATCAAATTTCTTCATGACATTTTGTTTTATTTACAAAATTTGATCGTAACATTGTGGATAGCTCACTTTATCTCAATATCATATTTTTCGACTTAAGCGATTATTGCAAATTGCACAGATATATGTATGCATATGTGTACCCAACTTTGTACTCAATTTTTTTTTTTTTTTCAGAATTATCTAAATCAGAAATTGTCTGGTAAAAACATTTACGGGGCACCTTAGCTTCCCACAGCTGTACAAAAGACTTAAGCAACGAACTTTGCTCCACTAATCTACATTTAATGAATGAATGAAGTTATTGTGTTCATTTAATTATTTATTTACAATCAGCTAACGCTTTGAATGCCTACACAATTAATCAAAATGTGTAACTGTTTGTTTGTAAGCTTTTATTTTGGTTGGTTCTAATTGTTTAATGTTTATGAATTATATTTTGTGGACATAGCTATTTAGTGCAACGAAGAATGCTGCTAACACAATTTGTGAGTATGTGGGAATGGCTGAGTGTGCATGTAGGTATGACAGGAGGAAAAATAAAATATTTAAACTAGAACAATGCGATGACTTCAAAGCGAAATTAGTGTACATTTTGAAGATAAAGTTACTAATTTCTAAAACAAATTTTGTGATACACAATAAAAAAAGCGTTTATGTATGTATGTTCGTTTAAAGTCATTTCGACTTGGAAATATCACCAAAATCTTTGGAATTGTGATACTTTTTGGCTGCCAGTACTACAGTTATGTTGAACGGTAACACATTTAGATTACAATCAAGTTTTGTTTATAGTGCTTTGAAATAAGTTCACAGTTTACGTCTATTGACTTAATATTTCTCACATATACTTTGCTAGTTAGCAATACATATAATTAATTTCTAATAAATAACAGCGATTCAGTTGAAAATAGTGCAGCTCCATTTTCGTTATAGCAAGTGGAGTGTGAAATTAGCTCAAATTGTGTAGTTCAAATAACCTATGGGTAGGTATGATGTGTACTCTTTAAATAACTTTTTAGCCTAGTGAAATCACACCTCAAATGCGTCATTGTGAAACTGTAATAAGTCACTCAGTTAAAAGTCGTTCTTTTTTTCACGCGTTAATAAAATTTTCTCACAGAAATATAAAGGTGCACATATTTACTTCGAAAAAGCTCTTCGTTTATATTTAAATGTCGTTATATTTGAGACAGCAAAGCATCTTCGAACGCTGAAAGATCTGTGTTTTTTCGCACTTTCTTTAATAATTAAGTAGGTACAATTTCTGTTCCTCTTTACCTAATTAAGTTTTTCGTATTACTTTGTAAATTTATGCATAACGAAGGTTTATGAATTTTCGTAGTTATGTGTGAAATTTATTTGTAGTACAAAAATTAAGCAAATATATACATACTAGTATCGCCGGTGGTCGAAATTCGACCATGCAATTTATTTTTTCAACTTTGTATTGGTACAAAAATTATTCCTTTTCGCGGAGATAAGCAACACTTTCCAAATTCCAGTTGTACCGCAACACTGATTTGCCCTTTTGATCACGGTCCGACTGAGTATGTTAAATGTGCTAAACAGCCTGGTAATTGTTTGTATGGGAAAAATGTTAGCCTATTAATATATAGATAGTGGGCACATTTGCCAACGAAGCAAAAACGAAGCAAATCAAAAATGGTACAAAACTAAAAACTTTATTTATTAATTATAAAGAAATTAAATAATTTATAGAAAAAAATATATGCCTATGCACTGCTCCTCACTCATACGAACACATCCATATCAATTTTATGTGGATGTGAGTATGTTAAATGTGCTAAACAGCCTGGCAATTGTTTGTATGGAAAAAATGTTAGCCTATTAATATATAGATAGTGGGCACATTTGCCAACGAAGCAAAAACGAAGTAAATCAAAAATGGTACAAAACTAAAAAATTTATTTATTAATTATAAAGAAATTAAATAATTTATAGAAAAAAATATATGCCTATGCACTGCTCCTCACTCATACGAACACATCCATATCAATTTTATGTGGATGTGAGTATGTTAAATGTGCTAAAAAGCCTGGCAATTGTTTGTATGGAAAAAATGTTAGCCTATTAATATATAGATGTATGTACGTATATTAGGCCGTCTCGCCTTATAGGGACGCAAGAATAAAGCTCGCCGTACGCCCCGCATACGATGTCTTTTTGGAAAACATTTCCGGAAAAGGTTTTTAGTTTTTTTTTTTGCACGCCGCTAGATGTCGCTAAAATTTATCTTTCTCATATCTTCGGTATTTATAGGCCGATATCTAAGTTTAATACACCAATGTCTTTGGCTTGAAAGGACGCCTTATACTATGGAATATTATTAACCCTATATGCGTCATTGGGGTCACTACCACCCAGTAATTAGTTTATACAACCCTAATGCAATTTTTTATGCCTGCGTGTTAAACGTAGTCTAAAATCATTAATCTTTTGCAAAAGAAGTATTTCGATCCCTTCAGTAGAACCCGAAATAAAACACGTTCAACATTCCGAGGAATATAGGATTTTCGATTCCTTTGGTCGTTTAGGTTCATTTTACAAAGATTTCTTCTGAGGAGACCCCTACTGAAATTTTATGGCGAATAATTGTCTGGAACATGTTAACCCTCTAGCACCGCCGATAAAGGGTCATTTTGACCTATTTTTTAGAATATCAGGAAAAATAATATTTTTTAGAATATCAGGAAAAATAATATTTTTAAGGTCGCTAGAGGGTTAAAATTTTCTAGAAAATTATTTGGCATAAAATTTTATTTGGGGTCTCCTCAGAAAATGTTTCTGTAAAATTAACCTAAAAGACCTAAGGAACCGAAAAACCTATATTCCTCGGAATGTTGAACGTGTTTTATTTCGGGTTCTACTGAAGCGATCGAAATACTTCTTTTGCAAAAGCTTAATGATTTTTGACTACGTTTAACATGCAGACATAAAAAAGGTACATTAGGGTGGTATAAACTAGGTACTGGGTGGTAGTGACCGCAATGGTACGCATAGGTTTAATAATATTTCATAGCATATTACCCGCCCTTTCAAGCCAGAGACATTGGTGTATTAAACTTAGAGATCGGACTATAAATACCAAAGATACGAGAAAAATAAATTTTAGGGACATCTAGCGGCGTCCAAAAAAAAAATTAAAAAATTTTCTGGAAATGTTTTCCAAAAAGACATCATATGCGGGGGCGTACGGCGAACTTTATTTTTTGCGATACGGTCTAATGTATATATGTATATGAGAAAGCATCATTTCATTGTTCGACGAAATTGCAGACCTAAATATTTTTTTCATCATAATATTTGGGCATAAGAAAAATATCACAGATTTGTTAAAATATATTCAACAAGGATCGATGTCAGTAACACGTATAAAATTAATAACATAGCTGAAAGTTTAACGTAGAAGAACTCTCAGAAAGACCTGGGAGCTGAGACCAGCAATGATGAAGTGGATTTACACAGCTTTGTTCAGACCGATTATCACGTACACGTGCAGAGGAGTGTGTGTATCAGCATTAGGGTGCGTTTATGTCGGAGCAATAGAAGAAAGAAAGAAAGATAGCGAAGAAAATTGTAAACGGGAATTCTGTACTTCTGTTTATGTCGGAGCTGCGATAAGCGCTAAGCTCACCACAGATAATAGCAAAGAAAATACCTTACGGAAATCACGTATAGTGTTTATGTCGGAGCAATAGAAGAAAGAGTGATACTAGCAACGAAAATTGTAAATGGGAGTTCTGTACTTCTGTTTATGTCGGAGCAGTGGGTGACTAAAGAAATTCACCACATTAGCGCTATTATCATAGCAGAGAAAATACCTTATGGGAAACGCGTGTAGTGTTTATGTCGGAGCAATAGAAGAAAGAGTGCAATAGAGCGACGAAAATTTTAAATGGGAGTTCTGTACTTCTGTTTATGTCGGAGCCGCGCTATATGCGCGTATCAAAGTATAAGAGCGAAGAAAATTAATTCATTGATTTTCTTTAGTCGATTAGCGCTATTCATTATGGACACAGAAACTTTCATCAGTGCAATTTTTAAAAGGCAACCTTTGTGGGATCAAAGAAATCCAAATCATCCCAATAGGCTTGTCTTGGATAAACTGTGGACGGCCGTAGCATGTGAAATGAAGTCCACACGTAAGTAAATATATACGACTTCATGCATAAAAAATAAAATAGGTTTTAAAAATTTTTAAGTGGCATTTTCATAAAATTTTTCGATTTCGAAAATTTTATAAATCTATTTTATTTTTTATGAATAAGAGGGACATTGTTTATGTGTTTTATTACTTTTTATACATAATTTTTATATAACCTTTCAAATTAAAAAAAATTAAATATATAGATAAGTATGTGTGGAGCAGAAATATATGTAAATATTTATTATGTGTAAAATAACAACGTCTCTTCTCCTTTTCGGTTACTCTAAAATTTTTATTTAAGTACCACAATACACTAAAGACAAATCTAGTACCATAGCTTCAATATACGCAGATAACAGCGCTATTCCACTCTTTGCTAGCTTAGCTCCGACATAAACACTCAATAGCGCTATATGCTTTGGTCGAACAGCGCTATTACCTCCGCTTATTGACCTCTTCGCTACTATTGCTCTTATCACTGCTCCGACATAAACACTCAATAGCGCTATTCCGATAAGCGTATATCACGCACAGCTATCTTTTTTTCTTCTATTGCTCCGACATAAACGCACCCTTACGAGTGCAATGACTACAACAGCGATGTGTCGACTACACTACTTCGGATTGTGGCACGATGATTGGAGCTCTGGGCGCGGGAAGTAGTTTAGCAGGCAGTCAGAGCAATACCCTTTGTTTCTGGCGCCAAATGACAAGCTGCTACACCGAGGAGTATTTTTTGGTTGATGAACCACTGTCGATTTTTCCACAAAAGATCAATGGAAGGATCCAGAAACTCTATTTTGAGGATTGAAGAAAATCATCTACACAGATGGATCAAAAACAGACTATGGTAATGTATACCGCTGGCACGTGGAGGCCGACTTCAGGTGGAATAATGCTGTAGAGACAATGGCGACGGTTTTTCAATAGGATATATATTCCGTACTAAAAGCAGCAGAATGGGTAATCGGTGAAAGATGGCGTGGACACCAAATTTTTATCTGCAGTGACAGCCGGGCTCCACTGAAGGTATTGGAAATTACACGAACCGATTTAAAAAATTTTCATCAGTGCAAGTTGAAGCTTGGCTCCGTAGCAATCCGTGGGGACATCACATGGCCACCATAAGCACCATCGAGAGCTCATTATGCCTATCTCGTCAAAAGGAAGACGACGACGGCACAGAGCATTTTCTTTGCACCTCTCCGGCCTTCACTACACAAAATTGTGCTTTAGCGGGTCAGATGTATTGGTAATGGCGGATGCACATTCTCTACAACTCGACAGATTTCTCAGATTTATTAAAGAATTTGGGAAGCTTATATATAGAGGAACCCTGATTCCACTATCCCATCTTTTCTCTACCATCCTGATTCTTTCTAAAGGCCTTACGTACAATGGGCAAATATGCCCTGATTGCTGGGGAAAGACAAAGTTTTTGCCGGCCTACCACAATTCCATTTCATTCTATTCCATTCCATTCCATTCCATTCCAATAACATAGCTAAAATAAGGGATTCTAATCCAGTGCCGCTTTGAAGGTATTTAAATAGACATGCAGTCCTATTTATTACATTTCCGAAATTGTTTGCTTGGAAACGGATTTATCGATTATACTAGCTGACCCGGCAAACTTCGTTCCAAACCTGTTAAATAATGATTATTAATCGTAATGATTACCGGCTTGACTGATTATTTTTTCATCTGTCCATTTAATGATTGATTACCCATTGTTTTCAAATTTTAATGATTATTTTGCAATTACCATTAAAAAAATCAAAAAAAAATCATAAAAAATCAAAAAAAAAAGAAAAATAATCATAAAAAATCAAAAATAATCAAAAAAAATTATTTTGATTGTTTTTGATTATTTATGATTTTTTTTGATTTTTTTTGATTTTTTATGATTTTTTTTTTGATTTTTTTTGATTTTTTTTAATTTTTATCAATATGGTTTAAAGAAATATGCACATTTGTACGTATGCAGGTATGTATATAGCCTTTTAAGGCAGACTCCCGACGGTAGCTTGATAGTAGTACCGGGGGGTTCGATACGATGAGCGTAGGTGGTGTAGTGCGGTTAAAGTCCCACACTAACAGGATAAAGGCTCTATATGCTTCCTCCTCGTATATTTGTGCAGAGAGGCATACACATTTATACATATCTTACAAGCTTGGAATTATTGTTAATTTGTCATTGACCGTACATGGTACGATGCACCTTTATATCTAATTATTTATCTTTATGAAAAATTGTTTAAAGTGGCCAAATGAAACATTTTAGTGTAACATTCGCTGTTGTACTAACTCATAAATTGGGCTTTAATACAGAATTTCTCGTAGTTAGGTATACAATGAAAAGCAACTAATATTGCGCTGTCTTCGAATGTAGCGAGACTTTATGACATTCATGAATGAGGAAAAGAAGCGATACATAGTCTCATTTTCATTAAATTATACAGTGAATTATGTGTGTTATTTATGGAGATGTTATAGTCCAAAATGTCTATATCTGAACAATCCGTTGTATGGGAACTATATGTTATAGTGGTCCAATTTCTCTTAAGAAGTCACCCAAGTACCAAATTTCAAGTAGATATCTCAAAAAAATGAGGGATTAGTTTGCGTTTATACAAACGACTCAGCCCATGATCCTCATCATAGCGGTTATATTTTGGTGGATCTGTCATGCCTCCTTCTGCATTTTCCGTGAGTTTGTCTGTATATTTTACTGCCAAATTTGAAATAATTCTGGTCCAGGGTTATTTTCAGCGTATTTACGATCTCTGTTGCAATGTCTTTGTTCGTTTTCTCTGTCAGTATTTTAGTTAGAGCTTTTAGTATTTCTGTCTTTGGTATCGAGGGGTATAGATCCTTCACGTAAAGTGATACCTGTTTTGAGTCCTTGGGTACGTTCAGAATTCTCAGTTTGTTGACTAGTTCCGTTGTGTTTTTGATTGCTAGTAGCATATTTAGATGTTTTGAAAGTCTATATCCTGGTGCCGATTTATTGTTTACTATTGGTCGCATAGGTGTTCCTCTTTTGTGGATTTTAGGTAGTGCGATCAGTGATGGGGCAGATGGATTCATTGCTGTGAGAGTGTAGGCTACTTTGCTGTCTCTTATATTTTTCGCTTGTTTTATTGCACGCTTTATTGCCATTTGGTATTCTTCCGTTGGGTCTTTTATCGTCACTCCGCAGCCCATTTTTTTGATTAGTTGACCTGTTTTTGCGGTGTATTCCTCTTCCTCCATTAGCACAGTTGTATTTCCTTTGTCTGTTTCACACTTCATCAATTTTTTCAAAAAAGGAAAAATTCTTAATTTCATATAAGTTGTATTTATTGTTCATCATACGCCATACCGTTTCAGCCCTAGTTATTGCCCTATTGTATTCTTTTAAAAGGCAGAAATATTACGTACTTACGTTCCGACATTGTTCCTCAAATAGGATTATTTGGGAATTTGTATTTGTCTTCGCATGCCTACTACATAATAAAGCAGTAGACGATTTGCTATGGTGCAAATAGATTTACGTAAAGATAATCTCTGTCATAATCAGAATTCTTTATTCGCTCTTCCCTGTCCTTATACTGAACCTAGAAATGAATCTTCCCCAGGTGTAGGAAGGGTTTGTATCCGTATCTAGTACGAAAAACTTCGAACGAGCCAAGGTCTATACAAATTTTGTACTTCTAAATTTGTCGACATTTTAATTAGTGCAGTTGTCGCTGTAGAATACACAATGACTTGGATACACCTGTCCCCATATTTACTGCAGGGTTACGTACTTTAATATGCGTTCACATACATTTGTACAAACAAACTTTATGCCTCTCTGACCAAACATACATGCCTACCTGAATACTTATGTGCATGCGTATCCAAATTACTTTACAACAATATTGAAAAAATCAAACAAAATAAAAAAAAATCAAAAAAAAAATCATAAAAAATCAAAAAAAATCAAAAATAATCATAAAAAATCAAAAATAATCAAAAACAATCAAAAAAAATTATTTTGATTATTTTTGATTATTTTTGATTTTTTATGATTATTTTTGATTTTTTTTGATTTTTTTTGATTTTTTTTTTTTGATTTTTTTAATGGTAATCATTAAAATTACTTTTTTTCAGCAAAAGAATTAAAATAATGATTACCAATTAAAAAACAAAACAATTTAATTGATTACTAATCCTAATCGGAATTTAACAGGTCTGCTTCGTTCTGCCCGAAATAGATTTTTTTATTAATTTAATTTCAAAAATTGTGAATACACCGGTATTATTTTTAATAGAAAATCAACGATTTTACACTACTTCATTGTGTATACAACTTCAAAAATATATAATTTTAGTATTCAGTTTTTTAGTTTTCTGTCCCGTAAACAAATAGCGAGGACGGTTTTCCAACACGGGAACACGCCATATAGAGCTGACCATGTGAAAAGCACGGCATTTTTAGGTTTATGCCGCATACTTCCAACGACCGCCCTTGTGACTTGTTAATTGTCATCGCAAATGCAAGTTTCACTGGGAACTGCATACGTTTGAATTGGAAGTGCAAATCTGTTGAAGATAAGGGAAGCCGTGGAAGTAAGCATTCCTCTGCCTTGAACGGGCCTTTCAAAATGCTTGCCACTATTAAATTTTCCATTAGCTTCGTAACAATCGGTCGTGTACCATTGCACAGTTTGGGAGTATGAAGATTGCGTAGCATAATAACAACAGACCCAACTTTGAGACGCAAATGATGAGGAAGCATTGCAGGCAAATCCCGAGAGTTTATTAACTCCACTGAGTAATTTACTACTTCGTCTTCACTTTCAATGCGATGAATAGATTTATAAGAACGCAGATCTCCCCGAATTTGATTTTGAATCGTCCAATTCAAGTCGTTGACATCAATATTTTTGCTGCTAAAATTGCGCGTCCGGCTAACCATTCGTAGTTACCATAATTTTGAGTGATATTTGGATATACACTGCTAATTAGTTCATTCTTACTTGAAGCGAATTGGCAAATCGCAGTTGAAATTGATATGAATCCACTGCAAGGATCTATCGGAACTTGTCCATTGCCGATTCGTAGCAGCTCTTTTGAAAAAGCCTCTGAAGCGCTATCGTGTTGCAGCAAAACTCGCATATTGATGGTCAATGAAATGGTTTTAACAAACCTTCACAAATGCGATGACTTCAGACATGCGTTTATCTCATCCGCCGCTGTTGATTTTGGAATCACGGATAGTGTTTGTCTGAAGTCGCCCGCCAGCAATATCTTCACTCCTCCAAAGCAACGATCATTATTGCGCAAATCTCTCAATGTTCGGTCGAGTGCTTCTAATGATCGTTTGTGGGCCATTGTGCACTCATCCCATATGATCAACTTACAGTTTTTGAAAACTTGTGTCATTGCTTTGAAATATTGTAAACAGGACTTTCGTGTATTTGCAAGTTTAATGGAAGCTTTAGTGCTGAATGTGCCGTTCTTCCACCTTCCAACAGTGTTGCAGCAATTCCGGTAGATGCAAGAGCTAATGCAATACCACGGGCGCATCGAGAAAAAATATGCCACCGTTTCCATTACCTACAACGTTTATTAGTTGATTGTACGCACTGCTTTGCTGTTCACTCAACAGTGGAAAATTTGTTTGTATGTACTTGTTGTTGCAAGTGAGTTATATCGTAAGCACGCTCGCCATGAACGCTTTTAGGGATATTTAGCCTTAAAAATTAAGATCGCATGGGAGGTGCTACGCCCCCTTTTCCCAAAACAACTGTTTTTTTTTCATAAGCATGCTATTGATATCGTCAATCTCCTGATCAATTTTCAGGTCCCAACCTTAAACGCTTTTATATTCAGCTTGAAAAATTAAGTTTGTAAGGGAGGTGCCACGCCCGCTTTTCTGATAACCCCCACTTTTATGCGTGGGAATGGCTTTGATATCATTTAGCTCTATACCAATTTTCAGCTCCCTAACTTGAACTCCTTTAGAGATAATCAGCTTGAAAAATTAAGATTATATGGCAGGTGCCACGCCGCCTTTTCCGATAACCTACACTTTTATGCCCAAAAATTGTTTTGATATCATATAGTTCTGTACCAATGTCCAGGTCCCTGCCTTATATCCTTTTAGATATATTAAGCTTAAAATATTAAGGGTGTATGGGAGGTGCCACGCCCCCTTTTTCGATAACCCCCACTTTTATTCGGGAAAGTGGTTTTAATGTCATTTAGCTCTATAGCAATTTTCAGGATCCTCCCATTTATTCTTTTTAATATATTCAGCTTCCAACGCTAAGTTTATATGGAAGGTGCCACGCCCCCTTTTCGTATAACTCCTATTATTTTGCGTTATAATCGAAATGTTATCTGCACACCAATTTCCAAGCCCCTAGCGTAAACAATTTTAGAGATATTCAGCATGAAAAATTAAGTTTGTATGGGAGGTGCCACGCCCCTTTTTCCGATAACCCCCAATTTTTTGCGTGGGAATGGTTTTGATATCATTTAGCTCTATACCAATTTTCGGCTCCCTACCTTAAACTGTTTTAGAGATAATCAACTTTAAAAATTAAGGTTGTATGGGAGGTGCTACGCCCCCTTTTCTGATAACCCCCACTTTTCTGAGTGAGAAGGGTTTTGATATCACCTACCTCTATACCAATTTTCAGTTCCCTACCTTTAACTGTTTTAGAGATAATCAGCTTTAAAAATTAAGGTTGTATGGGAGGTGCCACGCCCCCTTTTCTGATAACCCCCACTTTTCTGAGTGAGAAGGGTTTTGATATCACCTACCTCTATACCAATTTTCAGCTCCCTACCTTGAACTCTTTTAGAGATAATCAGCTTTAAAAATTAAGGTTGTATGGGAGGTGCCACGCCCCCCTAATATTTTTTAATTTTTTCCGACTAAACCTTCGCGGGCTAACACCAAACAAACCCCCCTAAGGAAGTATTTGATTTGGTTCAGCCGTTTTCGAGTTTTAGCGTTACAATTAAAAACCAAATCATTTTTATATATATAGATTTGATCGATTCATACATTAGTCAATGAGACATACGACTATGCTCGGCTACTCTCTACCTTTTCATCGTTTTCTTTTAATTTAATTTTCAGCAACAATCAAATATTATAGACACACTTGCGAACATACTAACTTCCATTCGCCTACACGTCGTCATCATGATGAGTAATCAATTATTTGCACTGTTGAAAGAATAATTGAGATGTTTGCTCTTTAAAATTACTTGCATCACTTTGGTGCACGCCTACTACACTTCGAAAAAAAAAGAAAAAAAAAAAACGAAAAGCGCAGCGGAAAAAAGGAAAACGATAACTGCAAGCAAAAAGACCAAATCCCTTTGGTTTGGCGACCAACTCAAAAAAAAAGCAAGTAAAATAGTATATTACGAAATTAAAAATACGCAGAAAAAAAGGGAATAACTCAATTTGCCACACACAGTGCGTTTCTCGATTGGCGGGCAGCTTTGGTGTTACGTGCAACAAGAGGTTGTTGATGAAGTGAATGAACGTGTATTGACTGATTGACCGCCGCCGCGCGGCACAGTGGGGGCACCTCCATACAAACGCGGCCAAAAATAGTAATAATTAAGCTAGAATCTTGAAACTCGGAACTTAAGCTTTTTTGGTTGAAGTTAGTAAACTGTGAAAATTTGAACAAAATCCACCCACAAATACGCCCACCTCCCATATAACGGTATTTTTGAAATTTCAGCATTTTCCTAACTATTATAGCTAAAATGCTCCATTTTGATTAGTGTATACATTTTTGAAATATAAATCAAATGCGGTAATCATTTTGGAAAAAGGGTAAAGCACTTCACCGTTTTTAAATTAAAAATATATGCACTTTTAAGTATGTTATAAGCATTTATCATAAAACTTTCATACAAAAAAATCGCATTTCAAAAAAATTTTATACCGGAAATGAAATTACACTTTTCTAAATGATTTCAGTGTGATAAACCTGAGTCTGGAGTCAGATTTTCCAAATTGTTTCTAGTTTCTGAGAAATTCATGCCCAAATAGGAAAAAAACACGTTTTTTGGCTCTATTCCCTGCTTAATATCTTTTATATAATTACTTTCCACTCAAATTCGATTTAACCAGTTGAAAGCACAATCATTACCCTTGAAAACACCGTTTAGTTTCTTCGAATATCTTAATTAGAATTGGAAATATCGATATTTAAGTTTCACCATTTTGACAAATATTCCCCATACAAAAAAATTTAAACTTTTTGAAGCATACTTCTGGGCATTTTGTATGGGAAAAATGTACCAAAACTCAAAAAACACCTTCCATAAAAATGTTCATAAAACAAAATGGAGCAAACGAATTTTTACAATTTTTTCGCCAGTTTTTAAAAGACATTCAGGAGCATCAAATATTAAAAAATTGAGGAGGTAATATTTTTTGTTTTTTTTTAATTTCATTTTAAAATTTTACAATTTTAACAATTTTTTTTTTTATATTCTAAAATAAAAAAGCTGCCAAAGATAACAATTAACGCTGATAAAAAAAAATTACCTCATAATTTTAAAGTATGGACCATTTGCTGAAAGACGATAGAGAAATATTCGATTAGTCGCCTAAATATACACGTTTTTATAATGTCAAAAGTAACATAATTAATGCATTTACAAAAACACAGTTTTAGGCAGATGGGAAAAAAATTATAAAAGCAAATGGAGCAAGTGGATTTTTAAAGTGAAAATGCAGTTTGATTAAGAATATATTATTTCAAAGCATAAAAAAAAATTGAGGAGGTAATATTTTTTGTTTTTTTTATTTTTTTATTCAAAGTCGAGGAAAATTTTTTTATCATCGTCATTTTTTGTGAATATTTGAAAATTCATATAAATTCAACAGTGAGCGCTATTTACAACTAAGTTATTTTTTCTGAAAGAGAAAATCATTATCTATGTAACGATGTATCATTCGTGTATGTAGGTTAACAGTTAAATGAGAAAGAGCGTTTTGTATGAGGTGTGTTCATTGAGAAATAAAAGGACCTATTTTTTGCTCAACTTTGGGCACCCTGTACGGCTAAACGAAAAGATACTCAAAAATTTTTATATAAGCTTTTTTATTACAATTTGATGTATCTGTCGATCTCTGTTTAAAAAAATGGTTTTACTCATACTTTAATTTTGAATTTATTTTTGGCCGCAATCACCCATTGTGCGCGGGTGCCTTAATGTGAAGTTGGTCAATATCAACATCTGCTACTTATTGCGTTATGGAAGAGGAAGTTTAAGGGCGTTTCACGTCACAATGTTAACTTATAGCTGTGCAACGGGTAGAAGAAGAAGAAGAAGATATTTAATTTATTACGTACAGATATTGATGTGGAGGGGGCAGTTAAGGACATGTGTAGAACATAGTATGTATTGCAAAGTTGGATGGTAGTAGTTTTATTTGGTGGTGAGAAAATTTATAAGTATAATAAATTTCATAGAGAGAAATTCGAGCTTCAGTGTAAGTGGAAGAATTTTCGAAAAAGACAAAATATATTAGCATTATAATCACAACAAATCTTGTAATCTACTTATATACTTAATAATAATAAAAATTATTATCCTTAGTCCAATGTTCACTGGCGACAATTATTACCTTGTCCAGAGTGTGATAATTAATTTTTTTACGATAAAATGAAAAAAAAAAACATTTCTTCCCCCATTTCTCTCATTAATCCATGACACGTTCAAGCCACACTTCAGAAATTAACCGCACATGTAAATAAATCTGCTAAAAATCTCAGGAATTATACGCATGAGTCGAAATACTTAGCTGTGCTATTTTTTCAGACAAAAGTAGATATAAATGAAGTGTAAAAAATTATATGCCAAAATTATTCTTGTTGAACATTCCGTTGCAAATACACACATGCATACTCCTGCTTATTCCAAAAATCTATGCCGATGCTCCACGCATAGCCGGCTAATCTGCATAAAAGCCAGAATTGTGTGGCATTAGAGTTTGAATTTTTCAATTTACTTTTTTTTTTTATTTTTTTTATTTTTTGTTGTTCATATGCGAAGTGGCGTGCCAAATTGAGCGAAAGCAAATAGGACATAGCAAATATAATAATAATAAAAAGGTGTATGAGTTCCAAATGAAAAAATGCAAAATGAAAAAAAAAATATTTAGTGGAACAAAGCCAATAGTATGACGCATATTAATACATCTATGAAGAACAAATGTCAAAAGGCTAATCCTGAGCAAACACACTTCGGCTTGTGCACACACATAGCACGAGTAAATAAAGAGGATAGAAAGATATACATAAATACATGTTTGCTCACGTACAAAGCAATTTTGCCCATTTTGCAGGCACCACTGACATTGTACAAAAGTTAGATAAATATGTAAATATTTGCGTATGCATATATTAGCATATGAGCATGTAGATATGTATGTATATTTATCTAGACGTGCGCAAATATTTTCGTTTATCTGAATACATGACCTCTAGGAAAGTAGTGGTAAATATATGATGCTTAAATTAGTGCTCAAGCGCATATATATTAGTAGATACATATATATTTCACTACGAATGGCAAATACTTGCCGAATACTGTCAGTTCCATGAAGAAATTGAATTTTAATTCGAGTATAACCTTTTCCTTGTGAGACATTTCTTTTTACTAAAATAAAAGTCTAAAAATGCACTAAACTGCTATTGAAGATATTTTTCATTTTTATCGACCCTTGTCCGCCTTACGCGATGATTATATAGCAACTTTCACTTGCAGCTAAAAATAGATAGCCACTGCCATATTACTCTGGACTCTGTAGCCTTCTCAAGTTCTATAAATTCAAAATTGAAAGAGAACGCATTTCTAGGTTGGGATAGGTTGGGTTGGCCAAGATTTAGTCCGGTCCTTAGTGTTTAAAACAGCATATTGGAGGCCTTACACATATTAAACTTGGAATGCAGGACTTCCCCAGTTCCAATACATTGTGTATTTCCTGATCCGCAACGCCTTCGAGGGACGAGATGTGTGCAGAACCGAGGCAGTTAAGGCGAAGTCTGCTAAAAGCTGGACATTGACATTGAGAAGATGTTCCAGAGTGCCAACAGCATCGTCTTCGTTGCATGCCGTGCACTCCTGACTCTGTATCAGTCCCATTTGAACGCATGAGATGATGTGAGACTGTGCCCTGTTAGTATGCCGACCGCTAGTTTGCAGTCTACTCTAGGAAGTGAGAGTAGATAGTCTGCAGTTGTGTGACCGAAGCATGATTTTGGCGATCTTGCAGGTTTACAAGGTCTTCCACTGGGAATCGCCTGTACGTTTATTACCTGATCTATTTGAGATTTATGGTAACTGAGAGAGGGGAAGATCTTTTCCATATTAACTTGTGTTAGAGATGCACCGGCCTTGGCTAACTCGTCCGCACTCCCATTTCCCTCGATTCCCTCATGTCCGTGTACCCAGTAGATAGTAACGCCTCTATTCGCATAGAGTTCCTGTAACTTGGCTCTGCACTGATACACACACTTAGGGTTGGTCGTCGCTGCCGCGGTCGCTTTAATTGCCGCTTAACTGTCGATGAAAATATGTATACAAAAATTTTAGACGTTAGTTCAGCTGCAAGTTCCGCTGCTTTTGAGGCAGCGTAAATATCAGCCTGAAAGATATTGCAGTAGTCCGGAAGTCTAAAGGAAAGGTTGTATCCAAAGCTCCGGAGAACAAACTGCAGCTCCCATCCTTGCGGCCATTTTCGATTCGTCTGTAAATTAGTTTAACGTATGGCGATTGGTTAGTAATCCTTTCTTCCATCCGTTCTGTTCTATTATTACCCGTGGTGCGTTGTTGAGGTCGGTTTGGGGAGCACTTTGTTTAAAACTATTATTTTAAATTAGATATTATTGCTGGTTTAGAACCTTTAACCAGCCAAGGCTTATGTAAGGAACTTTATTTTCATTCACAACATTTTTCGCATCAGATCCAGATAACACAAAACGCACTTGCAATGCCACCTAAATTTCCTATAGGGTATTCCCTTCATGCTAACATTCCCAACTGCTAACAGCTATTTAGTATATGTATTGCTTTTCTTTTTTGTTAATCCTTATCACATGCCATTTCGCTTGTGCGTGCACATAACTACAAACATAAATAGATAAGTGCAGAAAGTATAAAAATGCTGCATTTTCCATTAGGAAAATATTTTTCTAAAATTTATAAAATCCCAATATTTTTTGATAATAACGATTTAGTGTTATTTAAATTATTTTTGAAACAAAGAAAACACCACAAAATTTTGTAGACACACACTTAATGCCATGGCAATGGGTCAATAGGAGTTAAGGAAAAGAAAATACATACATAAGCTAGGCTTAATGGTTAACATTTGATTTGGCTTTGTTGGCCGCTACATGGACGTGCCACACATGCTTCGTTTGTATGTATGCATGTAGTTAAGTGCTGTTGCGGTTTTACACCAAAATGCATGTCGGTATCTAGTTTTGTGGAAATTTCCACAAATAAAGTCATAAGATATGTTGCATATCTTATTTGCGAGTTTTCTTCGGTCACACCAAAGTATCCCAGAGTTCAAATGTAAATAATTAATAATAATAATACAATAGCGCTATTATAACTCTGACGAGTTTTATGGCCGAGCTTCTCTCCCAATTCGAGGTGTGCTCCTTTTTGTTTTTCCTACTAATTGGGTGGACCTACTGTTTTATGCCGGCTCCGAACGGCGAATGTGAGAAGCTTTTTCATGGCAGAAATACACTCGGAGGGTATGCCGCCCACTGCCGAGAGGTGACCGCTGCTCTTAAAAAATCCAATAATTGGATTTTTACTAATTAGAAAATTTTTTTTGGTGTTTTGCTCGGACTGAGGTTTGAACACGAGACATCTGGCATAGCAGGCGAGCACGCTACCCACTACACCACAGCGGCCACGATAATTAAAGGCAGTATATAAATAATAAAGTATGCCTGTAACAGCAACAACAATATTTAACCAAGTGCTAGGTTTACATGAGTACAAATGTAGCAGAGAAAGGCCATAATATCAACCGATGTACCTGTATGCTCATTAGGAAATTAATATCTCAAATTCATGTTCGAAATTTCATGGTGACTTAAAAAAAATATAAGAACAGAAAAGGTTTTATGTAAACTGAATTTGTTACACCACTTACACACGTATTAATAAATGAAAAATGGAAATATTTTTTTCTATATTTGAATGACTAAATATAATGGTTAATTGAAATATTATGTATCCGCCTTCATTTGCAATGGTTTTATTACTTGCAACCTTATTCAAGTGAATACATATCTGTGGCCACAAGCAATAACCGCTTAAGTCGACTTAGGAAGGTTTTGAGTTACATATACCACATTATTCTCCTTTTATAACTCTATATTTCTGTAAAAACCCCCATTCTTATAACTTAATTCAATAAAATGATATAAATAAAACCATGTAGGCTTAACTTACAATAGAGGTATATTAAACTTGCTATAACAGCCAAAGTAGACGTATTTACTTAATAAAATTTCTTCATCACACTTTGCTTTATTTACAAAATTTGATCGTAATATTGTGGCTGGCTCACAGATTTTGCGTCCATAGTTTTTAAACGATTTTTATGATTTGTTAAGAAACGCCTTCGAATATAAAAATCAATTTATCTCGAAATCATATTTTTCGACTTAAGCGATTATTGCAAATTGTCACAGATATAACATATTTTATTGGTTACAAAATGTTCGTCCTTTCTTGCCTCGCAGAAAGGAATTACTGCTTGATTGACTAGCGCACTCATACACACATACATACATACGTAAAAATAAAGTTGCTGACATTAGTATATTTTCCTATTAATCCTGGTTTCCTCCTGCTGCTTCCTGCTTTTATTTATTTCCTTTTTCTCTGCACTATTAAGCAACTATAATTAGGCTTTCATCAACTAATGGCCATCAATAAATGTTATGTACTATCCACTGTGGAACGTCAGTTGGTTTCTGAGTTTACGTGGGCGTTGCAAGATCATAGCAAGTTTTGTTTAATTTTTCTTCGATGTAGGTAAGTATTTAAAATATTTTTTAATAACATCTGGCTTTTTATTATTTGTTAGAGTTTAGGTATATTTTGATATGTTTTTAGAAATAATTTGCGGTAGGAGGAAATTTTTAAAACAATTTGTTGCAGCATTATTGGACTTTTAGTTTCTGAAAACATGCCTCAGACATTCGTAGCACGGATATCCCCTTTTCCTCTTAATAGAATAATAAAAATTTTCATTACTTAGGTATTATTTGTAAAAAATGTATTCAAATAAAAATTATATCAATAATTTTGCGCCATCTTTTACTTCTACTACTACTATACGTAGCCTGGAGGCAAAAATAAACTAGTATGAAAATAAACCAATTGATAACTGGTATAAGAAGGACTAAGTTATCCTATTTCTCGGTTTTGTATATCTTTCAGACGATTGGCGAAGCACTTTTTATAAAGAGTTTATCATCTGCATGTTCTTTTTAATGAAACGAAATATTGCCCTGTCCTTGAATAAGTACCAGGAAAATACTACATCGTTCACTAATTATGTGTTTTCGATCCCAAAAATGTTTTTTATTTATTTTTTTTTTTTTCATTTTTATACTCAGCTGTACTAGTACACAGAGTATTATAATTTTGATTTCATAACGGTGGATTGTAACATAATGAAATAATCGAGATAGATATGGACTTATATATATCAAAATGATCAGGGTGAAAAGAGAAATCGATTGAGCCATGTCCGTCCGTCCGTCCGTCCGTCCGTCCGTCCGTCCGTCCGTCCGTCCGTCCGTCCGTCCGTCCGTCCGTACGCACGATAACTCGCGTAAAAATTGAGATATTTTGATGAAATTTGAAATGCAAGTTGGTATCGAGACTGGGACGGTTGGTATTGAAAATGGGCGAAATCGGACCATGACCACGCCCACTTTTCCTATATAGAAAAAATCGGAAATTTGGTATCTCAGCCACTAATATAGCTAGAGTGATAAAATTTTACCCACGTATTGAGCTCAGGCCGTTATGAAGAAATTTGATTAAGTTTTGGAAAATGGGCGGTGCCACGCCCACTTATTAAGGGTCAAACATTGAAAGTTTTATATGTCATAACTCAGAAACCGTTGAAGATATATCGATGAAATTTGGTATGCGTAATTTGCTTACCTAGACAAATGTTTTGGCGAAAAATTATCAAAATCGGTTGACGGCCACGCCCACTTTGATATATGGGAACTATAAAGGGGCCTAATAAAAACATTTTAAGCGATATCTCTGTCAAATATAAAGATCTATCACTGAATTTTTGTGGCAGGAGTCCAACTACGGACATAAAACAAAAAGTACAAAAATTTTGGAAAATGGGCGGTGCCACGCCCACTTATTAAGGGGCAAACATTGAAAGTTTTATATGTCATAACTCAGAAACCGTTGAAGATATATCGATGAAATTTGTTTTGCGTAATTTGCTTACTTAGACAAATGTTTTGGCGAAAAATTATCAAAATCGGTTGACGGCCACGCCCACTTTTATATATGGGAACTATAAAGGGGCCTAATAAAAACATTTTAAGCGATATCTCTGTCAAATATAAAGATCTATCACTGAAATTTTGTGGCAGGAGACCAACTAGGGACATAAAACAAAAAATATAAAAATTTTGGAAAATGGGCGGTGCCACGCCCACTTATTAAGGGGCAAATATTGAAAGTTTTATAAGCCATAACTCATAAACCGTTAAAGATATATCGATGAAATTTGGTACGCGTGATATATTTACTTAGCCAAATGTGTGGACGAAAGATTTCCAAAATCGGTTGACGACCACGCCCACTTTTATATATGGGTTTTATAAAGTGACCTAATAAAAACATTTTAAGCGATCTCTCTGTCAAATATAAAGATCTATCACTGAAATTTTGTGACATGAGTTCTACAATAGACCGGAAACAAAATATAAAAAAGTTTGGAAAATGGGCGTGGCACAGCCTCTTTTTATACAAAGGAATCTACGTGCCTATTACTCGACAAATAACTGAGATATTATGACGAAACTTGGTTTATACACTTTTATAACATGTGTTAATAGACACGCAAAAATGTATTGAAATCGGTTTATGACCACGCCTACTTTTTAACAAAGATATTTCTGGAACACCCTTTTGGAATTTGTAACGTGAAGTTTTTGTAACTAAAAGTCATAGAGGGATGCAATTTTGCACTAACAATAATATTTATATGCTTATTTGGATGATTGATACAAATTTTGAAAATGGGCGTGGCTGCGCCCTGTTTATGCAGCACTTGTGTCATATAAAATACACCCTATATCGAACAAACGCAAACAAACAATGAAAGCATACAGCTGAGTATCTAATGTTCGATTCCACTCGAACTTAGGCTTCCTTACTTGTTATTTATTTATTTTACTTTTTTAATATTTTTCACATTTTTATTAAAAAAGAATGAAATAAAAGAACAAAAAGAAAAAAAATCATTCGCCTTGATATCGACGGGATTCGAACTTAGGTCGCTAGATTCCAAGTCAAACACCTTACCACTGTGTCATCGCACTTGTGCTAAGTGTATCAAATGCTGCACTTAAATTACTATATATGTAAACTAATATTTATCTAGTATGTAGCGGATGCAGGGGAAGACAATATACCTTAGACTAATGGGAATGAGTTAAATAAATGAGCGTGAATGTGAATCATAATTTCCTTTTTCAATAAACATGAAAAAACTGCGAGAAGTAAATGTCTATTGATTGCATTGAATTCTACTTATTTATAAAAATATTTCAGATATTTTTATTGTTAAGTTATTAATTAGATAAATTTCAACTAACTAGCGCCGGCATTTTAACACGCAGAGCTCATAAAATGTATGGCCCATTACAAAAGTTATTATTAAAAATATTAGTGGTTATCAATGGGATATTTATACCTTCCATGAACATGGAATGGTATTATAACTCTGTACCAAAACAGGATTGTTGAAAGTACCGGAAGGGGAAGAGTTAAAATCACCAAAATATATACGGATATGATCAGAGTAATGAGATGAGTCGACGAAGTCATATCCGTCGGTTTTTTTAAATTTATTTTGAAAGTAACGAATCAGGCTTTAAAAAGTAGATATAACAATAAGTTAAATTTATTTTTGTAAAATTTTGTTCTTGTCTGTAATTGCAAACCGATTAAAAATATCAGATTATAATATATCGGTTTTTCATTGTTAGCTGAATTAGTTATCGATTTATATCTAATACTAAAAAAATACTCATTCTTTATACCACGATTTTGTCACTTAAATGATTTCTTGCCCTTCTAAGTCTTTTAGTTTTTCTTGCTGCTGCCAAGTTCTCTTCTAATCTATCTATTATCTAATGTCTTCGGCTTGAGTTATTGCGAGTGTGCCATTGACCTGTTTAGTGTGGCTCGCTAGTTGTTTTTGTGCGTTTTGTTTTGCTTATTAGATATTATTGTTGTTGTTACTATAAACTTTTCGCGTAATACTTTGTTGATTAAAGTTTAAGTTATGCCAGCTAACAAAATTTCCCAAGACTCAATACACGGCCGCGTTGTCGGCACCGGATAAATTGAAAAATATTTTCGTTTTATGACTAACGCGTTCATAAAACAACAACACCAATAAGAAAAACACCAATAAGAACAACAATATACTCAGCTGCACCATTGCATTGTTGGGCAGTGTTTCCTTGTGACAGCATAACCACAACAACAACGACAACAAGAAATTATGATTTATATAGCAAAACGCCTCTTTCTAACACCTCACACATTCACCTCACACCTCACAAACGCGGCTATTAAAAAAAAAGCTTTTGGTGATTTGCTCAGAGATGGTAGCAGAAAAAAAATAATAGAAAACTGTGCAAATCACAATATTTACAACAATGTTGCGCGAACTGTCAGCTGTGTAGCGGTGCAAACTGCTAAAGCTTTTAATTGCTAAGCGGTATATCACTGGTGGTGGTCAAGCGTTAAACCCAGCAAACTTAAAGGTTTGAAAGCAAAAAATAAAGTTAGTATTCATTGGGAAAATGGATGGACGTATTGAGGGTAGTGGGAGCCCTGACGTGCTAGCTAATACCGGAAATATATCCTGTTTTAATGCCTAGCATGTGACAGGTGTGTCTTAAAATTCCAATAACGTATGTAGATTAGGGCGGTCCTTAAAATCAAATGGATTTTTTTTTTCAGAATCACGCTTTAAGTCGGTTGAAATACGATCAAAGATACCACATATAAATTTTGGTGCCGTTAGGAGATAGATAAAGGATTTCGCACAGGGGTTAAAGTTCAGACTATGAAGATTCACAAAATTTATTTTAATTTTTTTTTGTATCTAATACCCAAAATCGATACTGCTGTACTCAAGGATAACACATATAAATTTCGGTTCCAATCGAAGACGTTTAAGGAGTGTCACACAGGGGTCCCATATGGTAATATGAACATTGACTCCTCTGAAACATCCCTTAACCGTCTCCAATTGGTACCCAAATTTATATGTGATATCACTGAGCAGAGCAATATCGATTTTGGACATTAAATATACAAAAAAAACTTTATCTTTTGAGTCTCCGTAGAGTTTCCTCAATTTTGACCACTGTGCGACACTCCATAACCGTCTCCGATCGAGACAAAAAAGAATATGTGGTATCCTCGACTATATTAGCGTCGATCTACGGGACTGTTTTACAATTCGTCCCAATACATTTGTGGACCACCCTAATGCACATGGTAAAAGTTGAATTTTCATCATTATTTTATGACTTTAGTAAAACCATTCTACAACAAAAAAAAAATGTTGACTGGGTTCAAACACCGCTATCATCGCTCATTGATTGCTATGAGTAAAACTAGCAAGTCGTGGCATGTGATATGAACACTTGTACTCTCCAGCTGGTAGCCCTGTGTACTCACAACATCCGTTAATAGTTAATTTATAGAAACCCATGTACCTACAATTTTATTTTATTTACTTATTTTTTTTTTTTCATCTTTAATTTTTATTCATTCATTGAAATTTATTTAATACTTAGTTTTTTTTGTGTCTAGCAGCCATTAGAACTTTACGTACATTTATTTGAGTTTGTGTAATTTTTAATTTTAGATTAGATGAGTTCAACAGTCACGGTTTGCTGTGGTTATTATTGCCGCAGCTGTGGCAGCAATAAAATGGCAGGCATCCTATTCTTCTTCTTCTTCTTCTTCTTTTGTATTGTACTTCATCTATCTAATAATTCTGCTATAACTGACATTGCTGCTTCTTCTTTCTAGTCGCTGCTGTTGCTGTTACTGCTGGTGCTTCTATGTATCATCGCGTCGATTCATTAACATGATTTTGTGTGCATATAAATCGCAATTTAACAACAAAGACATGACGTGACGTGATGGGCAACTTACGGTGCTAAATTCTGTATATGAAAAAAAAAAATGTGTGTGACTTGAGTGGCGTATGGGTCTTCGTTGAAATGGGCATTATTCATACATATGTATGTACATAAGTCACCAGTAAGTCAATATATTTGAGTGGGTATGTAGTTAATTGCCCAAACCTGCAGCAACGACAGCAATATTGCAATGATGACAGCATCAAAAATTAATGCGAAGAAAAAACGAAGTTACAGCTGCTTTTTCTACTTTTATTTAGCACATTATTGTAATTATTTAATTATTGTAATACAAGTAACTATTATTGAGAAACTTTACGACTTCTAGACGTATTAAAAATGAATATGATTTTCAATAAAAAATATAGAAAATTTATTATGTAATAGTTTTAATATAATAAAGCGAATAATTTTAATAAACAAGAAAAATTATTAATAAAATTATTTTAATATTATTATTTATTATTAATATTACATTGTAGAAAAAATGCAATTAATTTTTTGTGTGTGATTTTTTTGCTGTTTATTATTTGCATTGGCTCTGAAAAATGCGGTTGAAAACATGACCAGCTCTACGAGGCGTTCGAATCCAAAAAAAGTATCTTTGTCATGCGATTTCTTTCCTTTTCTATAATTTGTTATTGATAGTAATGTTAACTGCCTAACTTAGTCCCTTAATAACCATCTACCACTTACATACAAGAGAATCTTATAATAGACCAGGAGCCCGCGACGAAAACATCAAAGAGTTTTCTGAAGGCTTATATTTTCAGAATTGGTTGCATTTTAGTAATGAAATGTTATTGTAGAGTCAGCACTTCCAGTTCTGTGACAACTGGCGTGGAGAGAGGTTCAAATTTGTTAAATCTGAGACCACCATCAGACTGTTTTTTAATAGCTTAAACGCTTGTAGACAGTCAACAAGCATAACATTAAACAACAAGTAAGGAAGCCTAAGTTCGAGTGGAATCGAACATTAGATACTCAGCTGTATGCTTTCATTGTTTGTTTTCGTTTGAAGGAAACACGGTATATAAAGAGAGTGCTGTATAAAGTGGGCGTAGCCACGCCCATTTTCAACATTTTTATCAGTTATTCAACTAAGCATATGAATATTATTCTTTGTGCAAAATTTCATTCCTTTATGACTTCTAGTTACAAAGATGTCACATTACAAATTCCCAAAGGGTAATCCAGAAATATCTTTGTTAAAAAGTAGGCGTGGTCATAAACCGATTTCAATACATTTTTGCGTGTCTATTAACACAGGTTATAAAAGTGTATAAACCAAGTTTCGTCATAATATCTCAATTATTTGTCGAGTTATGGGCTCAGAAATCTCGTATATTCCTTTGTCTAAAAAGAGGCGGTGCGACGCCCATTTTCCAAAATTTTTCTATTTTTTGTTTCCGGTCTATTGTGGAACTCATGCCACAAAATTTCAATGAATTATCTTTATATTTGACAAAGATATCGCTTAAAATGTTTTTATTAGGTCACTTTATAATACCCATATATAAAAGTGGGCGTGGTCGTCAACCGATTTCGCTAAAATTTTCAACATGTATTACCACAAGTAATAGAAGTGTACACACCAAGTTTCGTCATAATATCTCACTTATTTGTCGAGTTATGGGCTCAGAAATCTCGTATATTCCTGCTTCTAAAAAGTTGCGGTGCCACGCCCATTTTCCAAAATTTTTGTGTTTTTAGTTTTATGTCCGCAGTTGGACTCCTGCCATAAAATTTCAATGATATATCTCTATATTTGACAGAGATATAGCTTAAAATGTTTTTATTGGGCCACTTTATTATACCCATATATAAAAGTGGGCGTGGTCGTCAACCGATTTTGGCAATTTTTAGTCCAAACATTTGCCTAAGTAAGTATATCACGCGTACCAAATTTCATCGATATACCTTCAATGGTTTCTGAGTTATGACTCGTAAAACTTTCAATGTTTGCCCCTTAATAAGTGGGCGTGGCACCGCCCATTTTCCAAAATTTTTATGTTTTTTGTTTTGTGTCCATAGTTGGACTGCTGCCATAAAATTTCAATGATATATCTTTATATTTGACAGAGATATCGCTTAAAATGTTTTTATTAGGTCACTTTATAATACACATATATAAAAGTGGGCGTGGCCGTGAACCGATTTTAACAATTTTTCATCAAAATGTTTGCCTAAGTAAGTAAATCACGCATACCAAATTTCATCGATATATCTTCAATGGTTTCTGAGTTATGACATATAAAACTTTCCATGTTTGACCCTTAATAAGTGGGCGTGGCACAGCCCATTTTCCAAAATTTCATCAGATTTCTTCATAGGGGCCTGAGCTCAACACGTGGGTAAAATTTCATCGCTCCAGCTCTATTAGTGACTGAGATACCAAATTTCCAATTTTTTCTATATAGGAAAAGTGGGCGTGGTCATGGTCCGATTTCGCCCATTTTCAATACCAACCGTCCCAGTCTCGATACCAACTTGCATTCCAAATTTCATCAAAATATCTCAATTTTTGCGCGAGTTATCGTGCGTACGGACGGACGGACGGACGGACGGACGGACGGACGGACATGGCTCAATCGATTTCTCTTTTCACCCTGATCATTTTGATATATATAAGTCTATATCTATCTCGATTATTTCATTCTGTTACAATCCACCGTTATGAAATCAAAACTATAATACTCTGTGTACTAGTACAGCTGAGTATAAAAATGCGATAGTCAACTTCCAGGACAAGTAGCGTCAGCTCTATTCCAAACCTGTAGGAAATGAAAACCCAAAGAGTTTTCTGAATGTCGAAGGTTTGCAAAATAATAATAAAAACTTTAAAATTAATAAATTTGAAATGAAACATGAATAAATGAGCAATTTGGCAGTCAAACACTTATGTGATAGGACTACTTCGGTCAGCAGTCGATTGAATTGATAATGACAAATGCACGCAATTGGAAAAAGGGTTAAAATCATATCGTATAGAAATATGTTGTTAGGATATATATATATATATAGTAAAATTTCATGGACATTAATTTTGTAGAATGTTTTAATCCTCTAACACCCCTGCAAAAAGATCCTTTTTACAGCTTTTTAAGAAAGTGCGAAACAATAGTATTTCGATTGCCGCTAGAGGGTTAAAATGATCTAGAAAATTATTCGGCAAAAAATTTCAGACAAAATATTTGTACAAGCAACGTAGAAGATAACAAAAAGCTAAAAACATGTTAACACAAGGGCATATTGCCAATTATTCTCACACAAAATGGCTTATCTGCTTGAGTTTGCAACTAAAAAGACCAAAAGGAAAATTACAAAATTTAAAAAAATTCATAAGATATAAGAAAAATTAAAAGAATGATCGTGTCAGTTTAGAGTAGTTGTTTTATTTTAGTTGCACCACTAAGAAACTTATAATTTTGGCTATATAACCTTGTCACAGATGTTCTATTAATTTTTATTAAAAATTTTTTTACAAATGGAAATACGGTCATTTGTAGTTGTGTTAACCATCTATCTCTCTCTCTTTGCTTTGGATCGGTAAACAGATAATCTTATATTATAAATGTGAAATGGAAATTGTGTTTAAACTCAATTGGCGAGAAAACCGCTGAACGGATCCTCACGAAACTTTGCACACCTAGGTATTTTCACCCGGTAATTGCTATAGGCATATTTTTAATCTGATTAAAAGTCAGGGATGGGCACCTCCCATACAAAATTTTCCTTTTTTTCGTAATATCTCTTGAAATATTTGTACTAGAATAATGAAAATTTTTGTGAAGGAATAATACAAAAATATATACTCAACGGATAAACAATTTAGGTCTTGGTAAAGCAGGGATGGGCACTCTCCTCCCATATAAACTGAAATTTTCACATCGAATATCTCTGGAAATATTTGTAGTAGGGTACTGAAAACTGGTGTGAGGGCATGTGAGATAACTATGTATTAAACGGGTAAAAACGCTAGGTCTTGGTAAAGCAGGGATGGGCACCTCCCATACAAACTGAAACTTTCACAGTGAATATCTCTGGAAATATTTGTAGTAGGGTACTGAAAACTGGTGTGAGGGCATGTGAGATAACTATGTATTAAACGCGTAAAAACGCTAGGTCTAGGTAAAGCAGGGATGGGCACCTCCCATACAAACTGAAATTTTCACATCGAATATCTCTGGAAATATTTGTAGTAGGGTACTGAAAATTGGTGTGAGGACATGTGAGATAACTATGTATTAAACGGGTAAAAACGCTAGGTCTTGGTAAAGCAGGGATGGGCACCTCCCATTCAAACTGAAACTTTCACAGCGAATATCTCTGGAAATATTTGTAGTAGGGTACTGAAAATTGGTGTGAGGGCATGTGAGATAACTATGTATCAAGCGGGTAAAAACGCTAGGTCTTGGTAAAGCAGGGATGGGCACCTCCCATACAGACTGAAATTTTTACAGCGAAAATCTCTTGAAATATTTATAGTAGGGTACTGAAAATTGGTGTTGGGCCTATGAGATAATTACGTACTCAACGGACAAAAAAAAAATAAGAAAACTATCTTTGACGTCAAGAATGATATTTTTCTATGTAACTTTTTTAGACTAACTCAATATGCTAATATTTTTAAAAGCACGTGGTGTGAAACCCGGGGGTAACCTGTAGTATTTCATATTGTTAATTTTTTTCCAAAACGAAGCATTGCGCGTTGGTTGTAGCAGATCAAGAAGAGATTCCACTGTATTAAAAATCTGTGGACATATGGAAAATCAACCTAAGTCTAAATTCGCAATTTTACAGGAGAGCAAAAACCATATTTGCAAGTGCACAGAGTCTTTCCATCATATATTCTCATAGAACTAAGAGCCTTACATGATAAAACAATCTTCTGTTGTTCATTTTAAATTGAGTTTTTATTTCTTGACGTAACGGTTGTTATTTAAATGGATTTCAAATAAAAGAAGTGATTTTTGCCAATTTGTTTTTTGAAAAAAAAAAAAAAAAACACCAACTTGTCTCAATCTACGTTCTTTTCAAATTGATTTTCAATAAAATTTTATAGAATTTTAGCCTCCTAGTTGGAGCTAAGTTCATTTGGCAAACTGAAATATGATAGAAAATCGACTTAAGTTGGTAATTATTACTTCTACCTTATCTTAAGTTAAGTGGCTTAGGCAAATGCATATGTGAAAAATATGGACTTAAGATGATTTTCGACTCAACATATCTCCTGAACCCGAAATGATATCATAACACCGATTAGACAGAAAGAAGCGTATTTTAATATTTACATATACATATATATATATTTTAAAATGCATCTTTATGATAAAAAGAGCCGAAAATGCACTTTGGTCGACTTAGGTTGTTTTTTCAAATGTGCACAGAAATGTTAGATAGAGAAATATTATGGCGAAAAAGCGACCATGGTGTCCACACTGTTCCCGGCCAAAATATGCTGGTTGCTTAAATACTTAATAGGAACTGCCAAGAATAATGAGGAAAATAAAGACAATGAAAATAAACAGAACAAAATTAAAAATCAAGAAAAAAACTTTTAAAAGTTTGAGTAAAATATTCATCAGCAGCACCACCTGCCATAATATTTTGGCATTGACAATTGAAAAGAAAATTTAATAGAGCTGTATTTATTTTCAGTCATTAGGTACTAACAGCTATTCTTAGATCTTCAGCTAAATAAGAAATAAGAAAACTATTAGATGAGAATAGTTAAACTAAAGGCGACTTCGGCAAAATACAAAACAAAACTTACTTACATAAAAAAAAATCAAAAAAAAAAATGGGCAGCGAAGTCGTGATTATGAAGTTATCTCTTTAGCTGCAACAAATCGCAAAAAAAGAAAGAGTAGAGTATTTTATTAAGCAGCGAAAAGCAGAGACAAAGACTCAACAATTAAAATAGTAAAAATATGTATTGCACGGAAAGTGCATTGGCTGTGGCGGGAGGTAGAGAGACATACCAAGTAGGTATAAGGAATAAGTTGCCATTCATATGTTCTTTGATTTTTTATTTTTTATTGCTTATTCTTTATTTCTTATCTTTTATTTCTTATTTTGTTCATTCACTCATTCATTGTTGGGTAGACAACAATTCTTAAATATTTTTTGTGAAGATTGCTGCTTTATTTTTTTATTGCTATTTTTGTTATTGCCTTTTTGTGCTATTTATAATTGTTTCTTTTCATATTTTATTTGCAGCTGATTTGTTTAATGTCATTCTTAGACATTGTGACCATCTACTTAAAATAGCTTTTATATGCCATTTGCTTATTAAAGCCATTTAGCTGCTACTGTAATGACCCAGAACGAATTTTTATGCAGTTTAGTTTTTTTTCTTAAAGCAATAAATATTATTTACTAGATGCCCCCGCAGGCGTTGCCCTGCGTTAAATTATGTCTTTGAAATCAAACTTTCTATAACTTATAATTTGTTAATCCGTTATTTATTTTTTAACAATATAAAAACTCATTCACTTTTTTTATTCATTAACTGAATGCTCAAAACAAAAAAATTTAATATTTAAATTAAGTGTCGGCAATCTTTTCAAATTTCATAAAATCTGTGGTCATTTGTTGATACACACACCGCCATCTACTGGCAATACATGAACCAGCATTTATGTTACAATGCGTTCGCAATGCAATTAACTTTTACAAACTTTTTTCGTGGTAGATTGGCGTTCGCGATGTATTGATAGAGCGAAATTACATTTAATTTCTGTGTCAGCGAGACACATTTGGTCCATTTAGCGAGAATACTTAAAAATTGAGAATAGTGTCGTTGCTGGAAAGCTTGTCACAACGCACCGCAAACATAAACGTCATTGATCATCAAGAACGCTTTATAAACAATGTATAAGAAATAACCATATCGTGCTCATGTTCGATTTTTATTATAATCCACAGAGCTATTATGGAGCTTTTTTACAAAAAAATATCATAAAAATTCTCACCATAAGTAAAAAATTTATGGGAAAATAAATTTTTTTTTTTTAATTTTTCGAGAATTTTATTGGATATTCTCCTATTCTGGCCAGAGAACAATCTGAATTGGTGTCAATCATCCAAATCGGTGCAGGCGTTCTTGAGTTATACGCGTTTGTACTAACGCCACTTCCTTTTATATATATAGATATACAAAATGTATGGGAAAATACATTTTTTTTTAATTTTTCGGGAATTTTATGGGATATTCTCCTATTCTGGCCAGAGAACAATCTAAATTGGTGTCAATCATGCAAATCGGTGCAGGCGTTCTTGAGTTATACGCGTTTGTACTAACGCCACTTCCTTTTATATATATAGATATACAAAATGTATGGGAAAATAATTTTTTTTTTTTTAATTTTTCGGGAATTTTATGGGATATTCTCCTATTCTGGCCAGAGAACAATCTAAATTGGTGTCAATCATCCAAATCGGTGCAGGCGTTCTTGAGTTATACGCGTTTGTACTAACGCCACTTCCTTTTATATATATAGATATACAAAATGTATGGGAAAATAAATTTTTTTTTTGAATTTTTCGGGAACTATATTGGATATTCTCCTATTCTGGCCAGAGAACAATCTAAATTGGTGTCAATCATCCAAATCGGTGCAGGCGTTCTTGAGTTATACGCGTTTGTACTAACGCCACTTCCTTTTATATATATAGATATACAAAATGTATGGGAAAATACATTTTTTTTTTAATTTTTCGGGAATTTTATGGGATATTCTCCTATTCTGGCCAGAGAACAATCTAAATTGGTGTCAATCATGCAAATCGGTGCAGGCGTTCTTGAGTTATACGCGTTTGTACTAACGCCACTTCCTTTTATATATATAGATATACAAAATGTATGGGAAAATAATTTTTTTTTTTTAATTTTTCGGGAATTTTATGGGATATTCTCCTATTCTGGCCAGAGAACAATCTAAATTGGTGTCAATCATCCAAATCGGTGCAGGCGTTCTTGAGTTATACGCGTTTGTACTAACGCCACATATTCTCCTATTCTGGCCAGAGAACAATCTAAATTGGTGTCAATCATGCAAATTGGTGCAGGCGTTCTTGAGTTATACGCGTTTGTACTAACGCCACTTCCTTTTATATATATAGATATACAAAATGTATGGGAAAATAAATTTTTTTTTTTTGAATTTTTCGGGAATTATATTGGATATTCTCCTATTCTGGCCAGAGAACAATCTAAATTGGTGTCAATCATCCAAATCGGTGCAGGCGTTCTTGAGTTATACGCGTTTGTACTAACGCCACTTCCTTTTATATATATATAGATTGTTATAATATTTTTTTTTACATTCCAAGCTACATCTGCAGCTGTTTATTAGCGAGCTATTTTTGTACATATTTGCATAGATATGTTATTTTAAATAAATTTTTAGTTAAGTTATTTTGTTCACAAAATTACCTTGAAAAAATTGTACAGTCTTTTTTATAACCTACATTAACATTAACACTTTCACAATTCGAATAGTATAGTTGCATTTACAACGCTATGTTGCAGTGGGTAGAGTGCTCGCCTGCTATGCCAGAGGTCTCGGGTTCAAACCACAGTCCGAGCAAACACAAAAAAAAATTTTCTAATTAGTAAAAATCCAATTATTGGGTTTTTTTAAGAGCAGCGGTCACCTCTCTGCAGTAGGCGGCATACTCTCCGAGTGTATTTCTGCTATGAAAAAGCTTCTTACAAAAAAGGCATTCGCCGTTCGGAGCCGACATAAAACTGTAGGTCCACTCAATTAGTAGAAAAAACAAAAAAGGAGCACACCTCGAATTGGGAGAGAAGCTCGGCCATAAAACTCGTCAGAGTTATAATAGCGCCATTGTATTTTTATTATTATTAGTTGCATTCACACACATATCTGGTATACCCAGAACTTAATCGATGATACACTTGGATTGCAAATTTGTAGCGAAATTTCTTTCTTACATGCAAACCTTTTTCGGTCATCTTTTTCATTTCCGATAATGCTTTTCGCGCGATAATGCTGCCATACCATCAGTATTTAGCAAAAAGAGCGTATTTAGCACAAAGAATGTTCATTCATTTTTCAGTAAAGTAGGGAGAGGGAATAATATTTCATCACGAAGCCAGTTTTTTTTCCCGATAAGTGGTCGTTTATTGACCACTACAGATTTCGGTTGCAAGGTAATGTGTCTTTCCCAAGCACTCATGCATAATTTCTCATTGTACTTAAGGCTTTTAGACAGAATTAAATTATAGCGAAGTTCCTCTGCACACTTCCCATATTCTTTAATACTCAAATCTGAGAAGTTTTTCGAGTGGTAGAGAATATGCATCCTCCATTCTCAATACATTCGACCCAACCCGAAAATGCGCGATCTTAGTCTAGCTGATGCAGGAAAGGTGCAGAGAAAATTCTCTTTGCCGTCGTCGTCCTCCTCGAAACGAGTTAGGCATAATGAGCTGTCGATTATGCCTATGGTGGCCATGTATTGTCCTCACTCCCACAAGGCACCTAAGCTTCATCCTTCTCTACTTGAGCAGGAAGTTTGCTACCTCCCTGTTAGGATTTTTCAGAAAGCACTTTGTAAAATTACAGGAATCTGTAAAGTTCCAACATTTCGCGAGATTTTTCCTCATAGAGTTCCTGATGTACTTCACAGCACCAGCTATAGTTGGTCCTATTATATTCTGCGGTCCAGTGGGTTGTTCTACTGATACGCAATTTGCCAATTCATCGGCCATAATTGAAACTTATTCCATTTTTCTACGGCGCCGAACTTCCACTTCGTAAACAATTTTTGAAAGGGTTCACGAAGTTTCTAGTGCCCTCAAAACCGCCTGGTGTTAGGTTTAGGTTGGTTTTAACGTAGATTCATTGTCTTACGAATTTTTAGAAATCCTGGCTATTGCCCAAAATTTTACCCCCCATAAATCTTAACCAGCGCATTTGCACAATTCAAGGTGTACCTCTGTATATTTCAGCTCTGCCAGTTACTCGCAACTTTGGCATCTCAAATAGTGTGCATATCACGTCAACAGTTTTATCGGCTGTCGAGTCTAACACCAGTGAGATTTGTCTCTGCGAATTCTCCACTGCGATGTATACAAATCGCAGCATTCTGCTTAATCAAAGACAGTAAGTATTTTCTTATGTATTAACATTTAAACATTTCCTAAGTACTTTTGCGGCGTTTGTATATCTCCTTCGATAAACCCAATATCTTTACATACACACTGAAGGCAACACATCACCTCATTTAGTTGTTTGCTAATTGAAGTTTATTTACTTTAGTGCTCTCATCAAAAAACAAAAAACTTAATGTTACATTTTCTTTTTAATTTTTTGGCGCCGCACCTACATAAACACCAACAGCAACAACAACCACACAGAGCAATTCATTTTATATACTCGCTTAAAAAATTGTATTTTACGCTTCCTGCTGTAAGTATATCTGCAAAGCTTGTGTTGTTGCTGGCACAGATAAACATAAATACATACACATATATAGCCTGTACGTGTGGCACGCAGCCGTTGCGTCTTGAGCGAGCGGTCGAGCGCGCCGTGAATGCGTTGGTACACGTTGCGACGTGTCAATTTTTCGCTACTTAATTTACATTACATTAAATACTTACTTGCGTACAGCAATAAAAATCAGCGCAAACAGCAGCGGCAGTGGCAGCAGGTACATATTTAGTTGGCACCACAGCCAGACAACCAAGCAAATCAAGCAAACAAAGAAAGAAGCAGCAACAATCAGAGCATTTACTCGTTAAAAGCTGCAAAAATGTGTCAGTGAAACAAAAGACTTAAACAACGAACGTCATTTGCCTGTGGGCGACAAACAAATCAACGTTTTTGAGTGAATTCACTGACTGATTGGCTGACTGTCTGACTGGCGAATTGGCTAAATCGCCAACTAACTGCAAAACGATGGAGTCTTTTGTTTTTTGCATATTGTCTGATGTCTGATGTGATTTGACTGATGTATGAACGTAAGTTTTTATTGATGTCTCATGTCGTACGTTGTTGTTGTTTTTATTGTTGCTGCTGCTGCCTTTTTGTTGTTACTTTTTATGTGCTCTACTCGCTTTTGATTTTTTGTTGTTATTTTCACAATATAACAACATCGTTTAGTAGTGTAAGTAAAAAATTTTGTAAAAAAAAATTATTTAGCCTTATTATTATTGTCATTATCATTGCTGTTGCTGTTGCTGCTTCTCTCTTTGATTTGTTGGTTTATTTTTTGTCTTCTTTTAATTTTTCTGTCTGCATCGAAATAGGCTTGGCCGTCGTAAACTGATTCGGTTTCGCGAAAGCAGAAATTACAGCAATTTCAATTGTCTTACTATATCGCCATACCAGAGGCGGTCGCTTCATACAAGCCGAGAAGCCCGGCTTGCGTACACATTTTCGTTCATTTCATACGAAATTCTTTAAAATCTGGCTATTTTACGTTTTAAATGTGTTTACTATTTAAGTTCTCAATAATATAGCCCCCACTGTAACATACCCCTAAAAGCCTGCTAAGAAAATAGCGCAACTACACCACCAATCCACCTCCACACATTAGCTTTTACGTGGCTTTCAAAACAGAATAACATAGCTTGTTTTCTCGCTTTCGCTAAGGAGAAACCAATTACTTATTTTCCGACTCAAATTGAAAAAAAACTAGCAAAGCACTTTTTTTATTTTTCACATCAAATTTGTATGCGAATATGAAGCTGGCTTCGGCATTCAAAAGTTCAGTATTCACAGCCATATGCATATTTGATTTGATTTTCGTTTGCATGTAGGTACATACTTATGCACATAATTTCTTACATCTGCATGTGCATGCAAACATAAATATCAAATACCAGATTATAAAAGGGTTGATTGTGATTTTTGGCAACTATTGGCACAATATCAAGATAATTTTAAAGGGCGGTGGAAATCAAATTGGACCTCAGTTTTCAAACACTAAAGCACCCATTTTTTAGGCAATAAGCAAATACACTTGCTACTGCTGAAATTTCCGTCGGTATAAGGAAACTAAAAATACCTCTGCGCATTCGTTTAAGATTTCCCTAGCGCACGTTTTTATATTTAAAAATTATGTAAATACGAAATTTTTTATTTTAAAAATGTTCAGAGTAAAATTGCAAAATCAAGAAAAAATAATTTTAATTTAAAAATTTATTTTTATTTTAAGTACTATGAGATTTTTAAGGAAAAACTTTCGTTTTTATTCCATTAATTTAAATTTTGAATTTAAACATGTTGATTTTTAAATCCTAAATACATTTTAATTTAAAAAATTTAATTTTTAATTTATAAATTTTCATTTATAAAATAAAAATGACTTGGTTTAAAACGTGCATTATAAAAATAAAAATTTTATTTTTGATTCCTTTTCTCTGAGCATACAAACAAAAAAATGTGTATCAGGAAAACAAAAATAAAAAATACATATGAAAAAAAAAAACAAAAAAAAAAAAAATAAACGAGAAAAACCGATCTCCAAATACCCGAATTGTTCAAATGCCCGTACAAACATACGCGTAATAAACAAACAAACGAGCGTTCGAGCATTGAAAATCATTTATTCGGGCCACTCGAAAATGTTAAAAAGAAATCGAGAACTCTAAATCAAAGTCAATGACGGAACGTAATCAGACTTTTAAATAATACAGCAAAGGAAGTTACATAAATGGCTAATGGTTATGCTTCACACATAGGCTTGCCCAGGCAATTTGTGCTAGGTCCGCCACTGCGCCATACATATGTATGTACATTAGGCCGTCTCGTCTTATAGGTACCAAAAAAAAAAAAAAAACAAGAACAACATACCAATGTCTTTGGCTTGAAAGCTTAAAATGTTCTAGAAAATTATTCTTCATAAAATTTAACGGGGGGTTTCCTAAAAAAAATCGACTTCTTTTGCAAAAGATCAACTACTTTTGACGGCATTTAACATGGAGACATACCAAAGGTACATATGGCGGTCCAAACTAAGTATATGGTTAATTGAATTATATAGTAGAAAGCGTCTTTTCCAGATAGGGACATCGGTGTATTAACATTAGATATCGGACCATAAGATATGAAAAAATGTGTTTGGGTGACATCTAGCGGCGTGCACTTTTTTGCGGTACGGTCTAATGCACATAGATATATTAATATTTCAAAAGGCAAGTGCCGCCGTTTTTTCGGTCATAACGAATATTTGTTTAACAAAGTACAAAGGTTAGTTTGGGTGAGTCTTTAACTGTGATTCACCAAAAAGAAGTTTAAGATGCTACTCGGAAACTAGCTTCGGTATGGTGGTCTATATTTAAATGCGGAGGAGAGCGTGGAGGGCTAGCAAAGGCTGTTGTCCGGTCGAGTAGGTCTCCCAAAGGCGCGAGCCAGGTGGATAGCTGCGAGACAGTCTCGGTCATGGTTCGAGGTGCCTGGCGGAAGGCATAAAATGCATTTCTTTTGTCGTGATGGAGGATAAAAAGGATTAAGGATCACAACAACAACATACCGAAAAGGCCGTTCACTACAGGTAGTACGATAGATTCCTTTCTTGACATTTCGAGTGCATTTAGTAACGTCTCTGCTCGGGCGCGGTTTGGAGCGGCTCGAATGGATCGGAATACCACCAAACATTCAGCGCTGGATCAAGGACCTTTTGAGTTTGCGGACGATGAGGGGTGGGTGGGGCCTTTCAACGATGTCAAGAAGGGCACATAATGGCACCCCACAAGGGGGGTGGCCGCTGTGGTGCAGTGGGTAGAGTGCTCGCCTGCTATGCCAGAGGTCTTTGGGTTCAAACCCCAGTCCGAGCAAACACCAAAAAATTTTTTCTAATTAGTAAAAATCCGATTATTGGGTTTTTTAAGAGCAGCGGTCACCTCTCGGCAGTGGGTGGCATACCCTCCGAGTGTATTTCTGCCATGAAAAAGCTTCTCACAAAAAATGCATTCGCCGTTCGGAGCCGGCATAAAACTGTAGGTCCACGCAATTAGTAGGAAAAACAAAAAGGAGCATACATCGAATTGGGAGAGAAGCTAGGCCATAAAACACATCAGAGTTATAATAGCGCCATTGTATTATTATATTATTACAAGGGGGAGTACTCTCACCCCTGTTGTAGAATCTAGTGGCCAACAAATACTCTTCATAAACACACAAAATACTTCTCGGAAAATACACAAAATTCTCTTACGAAATAGACAAAATACTAAAACTTGCGAAGTCTTGCATTCCAAGTTTAGTCTAACGCCTCCAGTAAGATGTTGGCAAAACTAACGACCATAAGTGGTCTATGTCAAGGATCACTGTATCCTGGCCAACCTAACTTAACTTATATTGTGTAGTCGTATATAAAAAATCACAAAGAACTTGTTGCATATTTCTAGGCGATATATCAAGATCATGCGGACCTGAGAATTCATCCATTGATAAATAAAACGCTAAGAAAAAACCTAAAATGCGTCATAATCCTTTTTTATCAACCCTCCAAAATGGAATCACGAATAACATCTTCTATACCCATTTATTAGCTCTGAGCCACTAATGTGTGTAATTAGGTACGAATGAAAAATATAAGCAGCTGCTTGTTAAAAAAAAATGCAAAAAAAATTCTAATCTTTCCTTGAAACACTAAAACCAATTTTTCTTAATTTAAACCACATTCAAGAATTTTCAGCTTTTTTGGGCACATTTTCTTTTGGTAATCTTTTTTTTTTTTGCACTCAACGTAGCCTACCAAATGCCAAAACTAAACCAAATGAAACAATCGATTGATTGATTGATTGATTGACTATTGAATTGATTGTTGAATATGATGTGTAGGTACAGCGATTGCATTAGAAACTATTGAAATTGTTTGTGGCATAATTTTCCATTTAAAGTGGAAATTTGCAAGTCACACCCAAGGCGGCTAATGCCAAAGCAAGACACAACAGCAGCAGCACCCAGCAGATAAAGAGCATGAAAAGCAGAGGGAAGCACATGTTAGAAACTAGCAGAAATTTATCTATACAAAGCAAGAACAGCAACAAGAACAATGCGCGCTCACCACACAACAGGAGGGAGAAGTAAAGGACATACAAAGCGAAGCGGGACATTTCAACAAAAGTCACATGCATTAAAACATATTAAAGTGGAACCCTCAAGAAGGCAAATACACACACACAACAGAAACACATTTATATCCTTTGATGCGAACTGCAGCGGCGGTGATGATTATGAAAGGCGAAATGCATAGAAATTACTTACTACTGTTTGCTGTGTTTTGGCATCTGTTGACCAACGCATTGAAAATATGTATGTATTCCATACACACACAAACGCATGCAGTTGAATTTTGCGAAAGTGCGATTTTCCGATTGACCGATATTGTGAGCAGTCAGCAACACAAGCAGCGTTTGCCAATAAACACAATCAGCCAAACAATTGGCAAGGATAATCTGTTGCACAGTGGGTAATGCACGCCGCCGACAAACGATGTTAATAATAGCTAGAACATCAAAACGGTTAAAACGGAATATCATTCGAATGAGAATTGTCAGCAGTTAACGGTGACAGTCGATAGAAGGGCAACAAGAATAGGCGAGAGGCAAGCCGCAAGCGGCACAAAAAAGGCGTTAGCATGAATTGCCAAAAATATTAACATATAGGTACGCACATGACAGACAGTGGCAGACATAAAGGCGTTGGATGGATGGATGGATGGCAATGATGAGCAAAGCAATAGGTAGTCTAGCATCATAACAAATGCTATAAATATCGTGGCACTAAAAGGGTAAGCAAAAAAAAAAAAAAGTAGGAAGCTCTATGAAATTAAAGCGTTAAGGGGAATAAGAACAAATAGCAAAACGAGCACACTAATACATATATGCATACAAAATAGCGCATGTAAAATAACACAGCGTGGAACAGCAGGATACTTTCCACGTTAGATTTTATTTAATTTTTTTGAGGAGGCAATGAAAAGGATTCACAGAGTCACAGTATGTGCAACGCGCCATTCGCACCGCAGCGAGAAACCACAACTCTAATTTGTTTGACCGCAACTGAGTGTTGTTGTGGTTTTTTTTTGTTTTGAACGTAGAGCCTGCTTTTTTTCTACATACTGTACTAATTATAGTTAACAAAATGAGGTTGTAGCGTAAAGCTGAGTAGCTTTTCAGGGCATAGGCTTTTCGTTTTTGTTGTGTTAAGATTTCATAGACTTAAATGTTTAGGTTAGACTGGCCGGATACAATGATCCTTCACATAGACCACACATGGTCCTTAGTGTTACATCGCATTGGAGGCATTATACTAAACTTGGAATGCTAAACTTCGCAAGCCTTAGTATCTTTATATATATTGCGCTAAGCGATTTTTTGTACGCACCATAACTTTTACACCGTTATACCGATTTTGGAAAGTGTGGTGTCAAATTAAAGGGATTGACCTGTAGATATGCAGGAAGGTTTAACTTTTTTGAAAAGGATTGCGACCTGTTCAAAAAATTCGTTTTTATGCTGCAGTTTGTTTGATTTTTAAATTTGAGGTGCCATATGAAAGGTCTTGGCCTGAAGATTAGTAATTTATTATAATTTTTACAAAAAGGTTTGCCACCTTCTAAAAAAATTCAATTAAACTCTACAGTTTGCTTGATTTTGAAATTGAAGGGATTTTCCTCCCAGTATAAAAGGGCTTTACTGTAAAATGAGTAATATATTATAACTTCTACAAAAAGGGTTGCCACCTGTTCAAAAATTTATTTTTACGTTATAGTTTGTTTAATTTTTCGATTTGAGATGTCATTTGAAAGAGGTTTGTATGAAATGAGTAATCTATATATATATAAAAATCAAGCCCATTTCTTTGTCGCCAGCTTTCGCCCAAACGCGTGGAGGGATTTTGATCAAATTTACACACCAGCTTAGTACCTTGCCCTAGATGGTTTATATGCATATTTTTTTCAAATCCGGAAGTCGGTTCCCGAGATATAGGTCAAAAAGTCAAAACGTGGATCCGGCTTTCCCCTGAATATTTTTGGACGATATTGGTATCAAATGAAAGGTATTCAGCAGAGAATTTACATAGAATAGTACTCATTGTGATTCCTAGGTCGGGTCTCCAGATATGGGTCAAAACGTGGACCCGCATGATCCTCGAATGTTCCTGAGCGATATTGGTATCAAATGAAAGGTATTGAGCAGAGAATTTACATAGAATAGTACTCATTGCGATTCCTAGGTCGAGTCTCCAGATATGGGTCAGAACGTGGACTCGGATGACCCTGGAATGTTTCTGAGCGATATTAGTATCAAATGAAAGGTATTGAGCAGAGAATTCACATAGAATAGTACTCATTGCGATTCCTAGGTCGAGTCTCAAGATATGGGTCACAACGTGGACTCGGATGACCCTGGAATGTTTCTGAGCGATATTGGTATCAAATGAAAGGTATGGAACAGAGAATTTACATAGAATAGTACTCATTGTGATTCCTAGGTCGGGTCTCCAGATATGGGTCAAAACGTGGACCCGCATGATCCTCGAATGTTCCTGAGCGATATTGGTATCAAATGAAAGGTATTGAGCAGAGAATTTACATAGAATAGTACTCATTGCGATTCCTAGGTCGAGTCTCCAGATATGGGTCACAACGTGGACTCGGATGACCCTGGAATGTTTCTGAGCGATATTGATATCAAATGAAAGGTATGGAGCAGAGAATTTACATAGAATAGTACTCATTGCGATTCCTAGGTCGAGTCTCCAGATATGGGTCACAACGTGGACTCGGATGACCCTGGAATGTTTCTGAGCGATATTGGTATCAAATGAAAGGTATGGAACAGAGAATTTACATAGAATAGTACTCATTGCGATTCCTAGGTCGAGTCTCCAGATATGGGTCACAACGTGGACTCGGATGACCCTGGAATGCTTATGGGCGATATTAGTATCAAATGAAAGGTATTGAGCAGAGAATTCACTTAGAATAGTACTCATTGCGATTCCTAGGTCGGGTCTCCAGATATGGGTCAAAACGTGGACACGGATGACCCCGGAAAATTTCTCAGCGATATTGGTATCAAATGAAGGGTGCTGAGCAGGGATTTTAGATAGAAATGAACTAATTACGATTCCTAGGTCGGGTCCCAAGGTGTGGGTCAACACCCGGACCCGGATAACACCGGGATATTTCTCAGGGATATTGGTACCAAATGAACGTGGACCCGGATTGCCCCGGAAAATTTCTCAACGATATTTGTGTAAACTGAAAGGCAGGGCTTTTACATAGAGATGAACTCATCATGATTCCTAGGTCAGGTCCCCAGATGAGGGTCAAAATGTGGATCCGGATGGCCCCGAATAATTTCTCAGCGATATTGTTATTTAATCACGGCGCATGACGACTCCTAGGTGGGATCCAAAGATATTGGTCAATATGTGGACCCGGATAACACCGTGATATATCTTAAGGATATTGGTACCAAATGAAAGGTGTTGAGCGGACTCTCATGTAGAGCCGTACCCATTACGTTTTCTTGGTCAAGTCTACAGATACCGTAGCCATTATTGTTCCTAGGTCAAGTTCCCAGATGTGGGTCAATAAGTGGACTCGGATGAGCCCGGGATGCTTCTGAATAATACTGATATAAAATGAAAGGTGTTGACCGGGTCTGCTATATAGATATTTTCATAGTGATTCTTAGTCCCGATACTCAATTATAGGTAAAAGAGACGATTCGGACGCCACGGAATGTTTTTAAGGAATGATGGTATGAAATGATAAGTGGAATGCAGGGTATGTTATGCTAAACCCAGTTCCCTAGGGAAAGGGGAAGAGTAATGAGACTGGGAAAGGCAAAGGGACGAAAAAGGAGAGGGAGAATATAATAAAAATGGAATGAAGAGGATGGGGAGAGAAGACAGGGAAGGAATAAGAGGGGGAATAAAAAGGAGAAAGACAGAAAAGGAGGGGTAAGAGAGGGAGAGCGATAGAGAAAGGGAAGCAGAAATGTGACGGGGAAAGAAAAAGGAAACGGAAATGAAAGGAAAGATAAATGGAAAGGGAAAGAGAAAGAGAAAGAGAAAGAGAAAGAGAAAGAGAAAGAGAAAGAAAAAGAGAAAGAGAAAGAGAAAAGTAGAGGGAAAGGGAGTTGGAAACTAATACGAAGAAAAATGGGATAAGACTATGAAGAGGGCAAACTTTTGAAAATATAAATTTTTTCTTTCACTTTTTTTAAACTTATCTGAATTGTGCTGAGCTCTGCAGCCCGAGGTAATTTCGGCTTCCAGATACTCCCAACATATTTTAAAGTGTGCAGTTTTTCGCTTCAGGTACCTATAATAGGCCAAAGCAAAGCTTGGCTGGGTACAGCTAGTCTATATATATAAAAATGATTTGGTATTTAATTGAAACGCTAAAACTTGAAAACGGCTGAACCAAATCAAATACTTCCTTAGGGGGGTTTGTTTGTTGTTACCTCGCGAAGGTTTAGTCGAAGAAAAAATTTAAAAATGTTAGGGGGGCGTGGCACCTCCCATACAACCTTAATTTTTAAAGCTGATTATCTCTAAAACAGTTCAAGGTAGGGAGCTGAAAATTGGTATAGTGGTAGGTGATATCAACCCCCTTCTCACTCAGAAAAGTGGGGGTTATCAGAAAAGGGGGCGTGGAACCTCCCATACAACCTTAATTTTTAAAGCTGATTATCTCTAAAACAGTTCAAGGTAGGGAGCTGAAAATTGGTATAGTGGTAGGTGATATCAAACCCCTTCTCACTCAGAAAAGTGGGGGTTATCAGAAAAGGGGGCGTGGCACCTCCCATACAACCTTAATTTTTAAAGCTGATTATCTCTAAAACAGTTTAAGGTAGGGAGCTGAAAATTGGTATAGAGGTAAGTGATATCAAAACCCTTCTCACTCAGAAAAGTGGGGGTTATAATATAATAAAAATTGAATGAAGAGTATGGGGAGAGAAGACAGGGAAGGAATAAGAGGGGGAATAAAAAGGAGAAAGACAGAAAAGGACGGGTAAGAGAGGGAGAGCGATAGAGAAAGGGAAGCAGAAATGTGACGGGGAAAGAAAAAGGAAACGGAAATGAAAGGAAAGATAAATGGAAAGGGAAAGAGAAAGAGAAAGAGAAAGAAAAAGAGAAAGAGAAAGAGAAAGAGAAAAGTAGAGGGAAAGGGAGTTGGAAACTAATACGAAGAAAAATGGGATAAGACTATGAAGAGGGCAAACTTTTGAAAATATAAATTTTTTCTTTCACTTTTTTTAAACTTATCTGAATTGTGCTGAGCTCTGCAGCCCGAGGTAATTTCGGCTTCCAGATACTCCCAACATATTTTAAAGTGTGCAGTTTTTCGCTTCAGGTACCTATAATAGGCCAAAGCAAAGCTTGGCTGGGTACAGCTAGTCTATATATATAAAAATGATTTGGTATTTAATTGAAACGCTAAAACTTGAAAACGGCTGAACCAAATCAAATACTTCCTTAGGGGGGTTTGTTTGTTGTTACCTCGCGAAGGTTTAGTCGAAGAAAAAATTTAAAAATGTTAGGGGGGCGTGGCACCTCCCATACAACCTTAATTTTTAAAGCTGATTATCTCTAAAACAGTTCAAGGTAGGGAGCTGAAAATTGGTATAGTGGTAGGTGATATCAACCCCCTTCTCACTCAGAAAAGTGGGGGTTATCAGAAAAGGGGGCGTGGAACCTCCCATACAACCTTAATTTTTAAAGCTGATTATCTCTAAAACAGTTCAAGGTAGGGAGCTGAAAATTGGTATAGAGGTAGGTGATATCAAACCCCTTCTCACTCAGAAAAGTGGGGGTTATCAGAAAAGGGGGCGTGGCACCTCCCATACAACCTTAATTTTTAAAGCTGATTATCTCTAAAACAGTTTAAGGTAGGGAGCTGAAAATTGGTATAGAGGTAAGTGATATCAAAACCCTTCTCACTCAGAAAAGTGGGGGTTATCAGAAAAGGGGGCGTGGCACCTCCCATACAACCTTAATTTTAAAAGCTGATTATCTCTAAAACAGTTTAAGGGAGGGAGCTGAATATTAGTATTGAGGTAGGTGATATCAAAACCTTTCTTACTCAGAAAAGTGGGGGTTATCAGAAAAGGGGGCGTGGCACCTTCCATACAACCTTAATTTCGAAAGCTGATTATCTCTAAAACAGTTTAAGGTAGGGAGCTGAAAATTGGTATAGAGGTAGGTGATATCAAACCCCTTCTCACTCAGAAAAGTGGGGGTTATCAGAAAAGGGGGCGTGGCACCTCCCATACAACCTTAATTTTTAAAGCTGATTATCTCTAAAACAGTTCAAGGTAGGGAGCTGAAAATTGGTATAGAGGTAGGTGATATCAAACCCCTTCTCACTCAGAAAAGTGGGGGTTATCAGAAAAGCGGGCGTGGCACCTCCCACACAACCTTAATTTTAAAAGCTGATTATCTCTAAAACAGTTTAAGGTAGGGAGCTGAATATTAGTATAGGGGTAGGTGATATCAAAACCTTTCTTACTCAGAAAAGTGGGGGTTATCAGAAAAGGGGGCGTGGCACCTTCCATACAACCTTAATTTCGAAAGCTGATTATCTCTAAAACAGTTTAAGGTAGGGAGCTGAAAATTGGTATAGAGGTAGGTGATATCAAACCCCTTCTCACTCAGAAAAGTGGGGGTTATCAGAAAAGGGGGCGTGGCACCTCCCATACAACCTTAATTTTTAAAGCTGATTATCTCTAAAACAGTTCAAGGTAGGGAGCTGAAAATTGGTATAGAGGTAAGTGATATCAAAACCCTTTTCACTCAGAAAAGTGGGGGTTATCAGAAAAGGGGGCGTGGCACCTCCCATACAAGCTTAATTTTTAAAGCTGATTATCTCTAAAACAGTTCAAGGTAGGGAGCTAAAAATTGGTATAGAGGTAGGTGATATCAAAATTCTTCTCACTCAGAAAAGTGGGGATTATCAGAAAAGGGGGCGTGGCTCCTTCCATACAACCTTAATTTTTAAAGCAGATTATCTCTAAAACAGTTTAAGGTAGGGAGCTGAAAATTGGTATAGAGGTAGGTGAAATCAAAAACCTCACTCAGAAAAGTGGGGGTTATCAGAAAACGGGTCGTGGCACCTCCCATACAACCTTAATTTTAAAAGCTGATTATCTCTAAAACGGTTTAAGGTAGGGAGCTGAAAATTGGTATAGAGGTAGGTGATATCAAAACCCTTCTCAATCAGAAAAGTTGGGGTTATCAGAAAAGGGGGCGTCGCACCTTCCATACAACCTTAATTTCGAAAGCTGATTATCTCTAAAACAGTTCAAGGTAGGGAGCTGAAAATTGGTATAGAGATAAATGATATCAAAACCATTCCCACGCATATAAGTGGGGGTTATCGGAAAAAGGGGCGTGGCACCTCCCATACAAACTTAATTTTTCATGCTGAATATCCCTAAAATTGTTTACGCTAGGGACTTGGAAATTGGTGTGGAGATAAACCATAACAATTCCATATTAACGCAAAATAATAGGAGTTATACGAAAAGGGGGCGTGGCTCCTCCCAACAACGCTTAATTTTTTTAGCTGAATATCTTTAAAAGGATTTAAGTCAGGGACCTAGAAATTGGTACAGAGCTATATGATATCAAAACAATTTTTGCGCATAAAAGTGTAGGTTATCGGAAAAGGGGGCGTAGCACCTCCCATACAAACTTAATTTTTCAAGCTGAATATCTATAAAAGCGTTTAAGGTTGGGACCTGAAAATTTATCAAGAGATTAACGATATCAATAGCATGCTTATGAAAAAACAGTAGTTTTGGGAAAAGGGGGCGTGGCACCTCCCATGCGTTCTTAATTTTTAAGGCTAAATATCCCTAAAAGCGTTCATGGCATGTACATAGAAATCACTATGCAGATATACGATATCAATACCATGTTCACCCAAAAAAAGAAAAGATTTATCGAAAAATGGGGCATTGCACCTCCCATACGTACTAAACTTTTGAGGCTGAATATATCTAAAAGGGTTGGAGGAAGGGCCTGAAAACCATTATGGAGGTATACTATACGTATCAATACTATTACTTAATTGGTTAAAATAGCCAATACTCAGTGAAAATAAATATCCGGAACAGAAAACTAAAAATTTTGTGTATCGTGCAGCCTTAAACTGAATACTAAAATTATATATTTTTGAAGTTGTATACATAATGAATTAGTGAAAAATCGTTAATTTTCTATTAAAAACAATACAATAACAATTTTTTAAATGAAATTAATAAAAAAATCTATTTTGGGCAGAACGAAGTTTGCCGGGTCAGCTAGTTTATTATAATTTTTACAAACAGGGTTGCCACCTGTTCAATAATTCATTTTTATGCTCCAGTTTGTTTGACTTTTAAGTTTGAGATATTTTATGAAAGGGTTAACGTGAAAATTGGTAATTTATTATCATTTTTAGAAAAAGAGTTGCCACCTGTCAAACAATTTAATATTCCGGTATAGTTTGTTTTATTTTTAAGTTTGAAACGTCGTCTGAAAGGGCTTGCCCCGTAGATGGATAATAAAATTTAATTTTTCAAAATTTAATTTGTCAAAAACTTTGTTGACATTCTTTCACTATAGGAAAGAAAGGAAGGAAAGGAAAAGAAATGAAGGGAAAGTGAATGAAAGTAAAAGAATGGAAAGGAAAGGAAGGGAAATAAAAGAAGGGGAAAGTGAAAGGAACGAAAATGTCGAAGGAAGAGGAAAGGAAAGGGGAAAAGGTAAGAGGAGTGTACGGAAAGTAAAAAGAATAAAGGGTAAGGAAACGCATAAAGGACAGAATAAAAGAAAAGGAAGGAAACTGGAAAGAGAAAGAGGAGTCCGGAAAATGGAATTTTAGAGGTCGCGAGAGGTTTAGAATATTCTAGAAAATTATTCGACATAAAATGTCACTATGTCTCCTCAGACAACCAGTACCAGTAAATATATGTTTTATTTTATACATATTTTATTATAGAAATATTATATAAGAAATATGGTCTTTCTACTCTCAAATCGTTCCGCTCTCAATTTAGTTGGTCGAATTTTCGACCACGGTGACACTAGTTTTGTTTATTTTCCGAATAGTAATTTTGTATTTCTAAAGAGTATTTTGCTAACCACTAGATTCCACAGCAGGGGTGAGAGTATTCCCCTTTCTGGGGTGCCCCTATAAGCCCTTCTTGACATCGTCGAAAGGCCCCGTCGCCTTCAGACAACTCAAAAAGTCCTCGATCCAGCGCAGAATGGTTGGCGGTTTTCCGATCCACACTAGCCCCTCCAAACAGCGCCTCAGCAGAGACGTTGCTAAAGGCAGCCGAAATATCAAGAAAGATATCTATCGCACTTACTGTAGTCAAGGGCTTTTCGACATGTTGTTGTTGTTGTGCTTCTTTATCCTGTTTATACTCCACCATGCCTCCCGCCTGTCTCGCGCCTTGAGTGGACCTATTCGACCGGACAACAGCCTTTGCTAACCCTCCCTTCTAGTAGGTAACTAAGTTGGGCGATTTTACACTGACCTACACAAGAATGTGATTGTTGGTAGCCGTATCGCCCGGTTCAATAATCCCGGGCCCGCTTAGCGCACGAAACGCCATGATTCCTCACTGTCCTCTTGGTTGCAGCTTCTACACGTGTTGTTTGCGGGAATCCCTAGAGTTTTAGCGAGTTTACGTGAATGTGACCTGGAAGATAGATATCCTCTCTGGACCTTCTGATTAGGTCGTTAGTTCTTGTGGCATTATACGCCGGCCATGTTTGCTTCGTGACCTTACAAATTGTCTCTTGTCGGAATCTCAGGTGGAAATTCAATTTTATAAGTGTTAACGGGCAGCTCAGCTTGGCTGCTTTGCTAACGTCCATGGCTGCACTAGATTTCGTCCGTTCATTAGCCTTCCCTTAGTCATGGATGTTCATGTATCCAGAAATCCATAGATGGATATGGATAATCCTATAGCGGCCGCTGTCTGTAGCATTTTTTTTGCAGCTGCGTAAGGGTTTGGATGTTAGACGATACTGGCTGTGCTAGGGAGACGTAGTGAAAAAGACACATTAAGTATCTACTTCAGAGAAAACCCCAGCTTCAACAACACAGTCCATTTTGGATCCATCATCGTATGCCGTTTCTCTTTCACATTCTCCTTGGCGAAAACGTCACACTGAAGCCCTCTTCGGAACTTAGTGATGGAGCAAAGTAATCTCTTGCTGGAACTCCGTCAGGGAGTGTGCTGAGAATGCTCCTACGATCGTGCCGTCTTTCCGTCCAGTAATCCGACTCCCATAGTGTTAACGCGCTGAAGGTGGCGGTTTCATGGATCCGATTTCTAAAGATAATATCTATGCCAAAGTCAATTTATTAAAAAGCCTACTTAAAAAAGTAGTTCGTTAATTATCTCAGCTGAGCATTTGAGCCGATTGTGCATTGCTTTTCTTTTCCTCAAATTCATCTCGACAACGGAAGCGAAAACTCACCCCAAAATAAAGAATAGAACAGCAATTATTTAAAAGCATAAGTCTTAATTTTTTACCATTAAGTACATGCATTTTCTTAAAGATAACGTTGTTGCTCTTGTGTGGTTAAATGCGATTAACCGTAAATTAGCTACGCTTAAAATATACAATGCGCATCAAGAAGGATCGGGTTAAGCGCAATAGCCAGTAGGTAATGGTTGTAAACGGTGTCGCTCTGCAAATTATGAATTTAGGAAATGGTTTTCAAACTGCACACCCATTCATGCGTATATGTACATATCTATATGTTTATGTACATGTATGCATCCACACAACCACAATACATACATATGTATGTACAACATAAAAATATGTTTGAACAGTAGGATATTTATGGGTGTATCCTTGAAAACATACGAGTACAGCGCTAGCAAACACAAATATCTTTCCAACCATAAAAGTCTACCGCAACACAAATTGGATTAAGTATACGGAAATTTATGAGCAAAAGTCAGAGCAAAAGTCAAAGTTACAAAATGCTCAGCGGTAACCAAGATTACAAAAGGCATTGCGTTCATAGATTTTCTACGAAAGGACAAAAAGGGGTAGTTTCGTTGCTTTGCGCGTTGAGTTGTTGAGCATAAATAGGCGTTAAATACGACACTGATGTTCTAGTCACGCCCAGTCAAAAATTCTTAAGGAATAATTTGCAGTTTTCCGCGAAAGTCAGCATCATTTACAAAGGACATGTTTTCGGCAATTGGAACGGAAAAAATATGTACATATATGTATATACTGTTTCTCAAAGACTGTGTATTGGAGACCGATTAGTAATTGTATCTATAGATCATTGTAATTACATATGTATATACATGTAGGAACACATTTTAAAATAAATTATGTATGTCTTATGTCTTTCTTATATTACAGTTTTAAAATGAGATGCTATTAAAAAATGAACTCCACATTTTCATCATCAATAGTAAGCAACCGTTGATAGTACGAGTGTGATAATGATTTACGGCCATAAAACGAACTGATACACATTTTTAATGTTTTCCTTAGAAAATTAAATGTATAACTGCGAGGACCAAAAAGCACCACCTTGACTCTGAGACTTAGAGATATATGTATTGAACCGCTGCGCATAGGTAGATTTTCATGTTTTATGCGGCCAAAATTGAATTTTGTGAAGTTGTTACAATTACAGAAAACAACATACCCACATATTGGAAATAGAATGGGGAACAATAATCCATCGCTTTTTTCCCAACCCCATAATCTGCACTTGCTCCCAGATGGTCGAAACTTAGCATATCTAAAGCTAATATTTTAATTTTTTTTTAACATATTTTTAAGTGCTAGTTTCAACGTGAATATTTGTTATTTAAAGCATTTTATTTAAGTAATAGTGATGGATGCTAAATCTTCAAGTAATTATTAACACTTTTAAATAATATCCTTGATTTCCAATAAATTTAAGTTTATAGTTTTAAGCTTTTAAAGTTGGGATATTTAAAAAAAAATGTTCACTCTTTTTTGTGTTCAAAATTTATTTTGTTATGTTGCTCTGTCAGACTCAGTCAAATTAACCCTCGGACATGATATCTAGTACAATTAGTATTTTTCCGACAAAAAATTACGTCGCACAAAGCCGCACTTCACTACTAGATACAGGGTTTTTCATATGCACCTACAATAATTTTCTTTTTTGTGTTTTGTATTTGATTTTAATGTTTATATTTCTAACGCATATGTTGGTTAATGTAGGTGATGCTCGAAAGTAACCGCGATATTTATCACCGATTATTGTTAACTTTTTAGGCAGTATTTTCAGTATTTCTAATCTTTCAAAGTCAAGGAAATACTTATCATAAAAAGGGCTGAGAATTCTAAAGCTATATTTTTTTTAAAAGATTTTTGAGTATGCAATTTTGCAGCTCATTCAATTTTAATATAATAATATGCAACATTCAACTTTTTGAAAATTTTCATTGGCTTTTCGGAAATTTTAACTGGAACGGTCTCACGTACATATAAGGCAAACAACCTACAGAAAAAAACTTATAAAATCGACGGAATTTTTCACAGCATTGAGAATTTAATTTTTTACACTAAAATTGGTTGGCTACATAACAGTAAAATTAGAAATCTCCTAAAAATCTTCTATAAATTCTGGCCGCGCTTTGAAATTTTTATTCTATTTTTAGAAATTTCTACGATTTTTCGGATTTTTTCCATAAGCTTGGAAATCCTGCTTAAAACGATTTTTATTGAAAAATTGTCTACATTTTTAAACGAAAATAAGAAAGTCAAATTTTCGACAGAACTCTTTGATATGAATTTAAAAACTCTGGCGTATGATTTTGTTTGGAGTCACTGTATATATTTTTCAATAAAATCGACTTTTAACACAAATTATTAAAATTTTGCATTAAACAAGCAACTTGGAATAGATGTAGACAATAAAATATTTTTGACCGCATAAAACTTGAAAATCTACCTATGTGCGCTGTTGTAAGTCAAAGTGTCGAAACGAACAGTGCGGAATTTAACACTAGATATTAGGTTTTTTAAACAAAATGATATTATTGAATGCAAAAAAACCAAATACGGCTATGCTTTCCTTAATCGTACCGGTCGTTGTAATTTCTATAATACTGGAATTTTGCAATGCAATTTATAGGGAAAATTCAGTGAGGTATATGAGATATAAGTATAATTTTTTACTCAAATGTTAATGGTTATGCATGCTCCACAGACATGTCATACAGTGGTCATATTTTCAATACAAACTCTTTGAGAAAAGTGAGGTTAAGGTCGACATTTTTGGAACTTCAATTACTTATATCTCAAAACTATGGACCGGTGCACTGTAACGATTTCTGATATACGATCTGGGGCGGTGCTACGTTCCCCTCAAGAAATAGTTTTTAACCCACCCGTGGTACGACAATGGAAATCGTAAGCTAAAATACGATAAAAATTTAGATACGAAAATTGATAAATAGATATATACATTAGGGTGCTCCTTAAAATTAAATGAACATTTTTTTCAGTCTCACCCCCTAAATCGGTTAAAGTGCGATCAAAGATATCTCATATGACTTTTGGTTGCGATCGGAGATGGTTAAGAGGTGTCGCAAATGGGTTAAAGTTCAGATAAACTTAATTTTTTGAGTCTGCCTATAGTTTTCTGAACTTTGAACCAAATGCGACACCTTTTAACCATTTCCAATCGGGACAAGAATTTATATGTGGTGTCTTCGACTATACTAGCCTTCGACAATATTAGACCTAGGTAGTGAGGTTGAGGAAATATGCTATGAAATTTATCTCCACAGATATGTATGGGGACCAACTTAATATACACATCGTCGCTTAAGCTTCATAACCACCTAAGTGAAAATTTCATAACCGCCTATGGAAAATTGAGCTTTGCCAAACTTTAACTCTGAGCGCTAAGCTCTATTGATCCATACCAGAAATTTGGTCTTTGGAATATTCCAGAAGCTCTATATTTCGCTCTAATATCCTTTTCAGCTCTGATGTCGTAGAGTTGGACGTCAGGAATGCAATTTAAATTTTTGGCACAAATGTTGGTTAGGCGGTTATGAAATTCTCACTTAGGCGGTTATATGGTGATATACGGTGATATGTACCCGTCTAATTTAAAAATTGCAAATTTAGACAAAAAAATAAAGCTTAAGTTTAGTCTTTTAATTAAAAAAAGTCTGTCAAGAACTGTCCAAATTAAGATGCAGCCAAAAATATGACCACGGAATATCTAACTAAGTTCGTATTTTGACAACAAGTATACCTCTAATTAAAAGGACCATTTACCAATGGACGGTATCAATCCAAGCCGTCGATATCATCATTAAGTAGCTTTCTATTGGGTACATATATATAATACTTCTATATTGCTAACAACCTATCTACTCAATGTGTTTCAGTTCTGGTCGCGGTGAACTCGTTTCTGACTACATATGTAATTTGTGCGCATGCGTCAACACAAGCAAAAGTCGTATATGTGAATATATGTCACACACCCATTTGTAAAATTATAGTAGCATTACAAAAAAAAACATAAGGGGGATTAAAAGGGGTCGTTATTCCCTTCATATAAAACTTTCATGATCGTTATAAAAACACAAAGCAGTAGATTAAACCAAGGCTGCACAACGATATCAACAAAAAATTTTGTTTTGTTGAATATGAAATAAGAATTAACAAAAAAATTTTGTTTTGTTGAATATCAAAAAAAAATTATTGAAATTATTTCGTTTCGTTGATTATCAAAAAAAAATTATCAAAATTATTTCGTTTCGTTGATAATAAAAAACAGAATAATAATAAAAAATTGTTTCGGGCTTACGGCTTCATTTTACTTTGAATTTTCTACTTTTTTTATTAACGTTATTTTTTTGATAATTTTTTTTGTTGGCTAACGAAACGAAATTTTTTCAATATTTGTTTTTTGATAATCAAAAAAACGAAATTATTATTGATAATTTTTTTTGATAATTATCAAAACAGTATTTTTGAGTTAAACATTTAACGTTAAAATTTTTCAAAGTTGAATTGAAAACAAAATTTTTTTTCGGTTATTGATAAAAAATAACGTTAATGTGCAGCCCTGGATTAAACAATGAAATGCAATATGTTCTTACTTCTATACGAAGTTGATACTTTTTTGAACTCATGCCCAATTGTTGAGATCTAGTTTTCAAATAAAATTATCTGAATATCTTTGTTAAATAAAATACCTATGTATTTCATATTATCAAATTTTTCTATAGCCCCCCTTGTCTTTGAAAAGAAACGACGCCCATGGATTCTTGCTTCCCTTTCTTACAGTATATCGTTACTGTGAAGTTTGACCAACAAAACAATTGAATAGTAGCAATATAGAAGTATTATATATATGATTGGGTATTTAGCATCAGCCAAAAATGCCTACTAGATAATAGTAGGTAAAAAAAAGCAAACAAATTGCACTAATCTACGTACATTTCTACCTATAGGTACCGATTTTTTTTTTGTATATCATAAACCACGCCTCCAGTCATCTAATTCCAACAAGAAACCGCAATACGTACAGCTACACATGTTTGTATCTAAGTGCCTACATATCATACATTGTTGTTGTAAGATACATATATAAATGTAGGCAAAAATTCAATATATTTATCATCTATCTACGTTGTTATAAACATACATTCGCATAAATGTAAATATATTAGAGCGAAAGATTTAAGTTTGTGTTGGTAAGTGAGTTACTGCTCTGCATTGGTCAATGAAAAGAGAGCAAAATGAAAATGAAGTCATACATGCGATTGTATATGTATGTATATAAACATGTTAGGCGCGCCGAAGTAAATAAGATCACCTGAGATGGCAATAAACTGTCAGCGGCAGTGGTGGACAGAGCGAGTAACCAAAAAGCAATAACAAAAAATAAAGTCAATTTAGTAACAGTATATAAACAACGCATATACATACATACGCGATATGTAAGAGTGCAAGAGTTAAGTAGCGTAGCATACACTAGCGTATTCACTTACTCTAACGTTATAAAAAAGGGAGAAAATGGTGTGTGATATACATACATACATACACATATAACGGAGAGTCAAAATAAAGAGAAATGGTAACTGATCGACACGCTACCGGTGCTATTGATTTTGTGGTTGATTTTTTCTCTGCTGTCATCATATATATATATATGTACATATATACCATATACATAAGATCGACTTTTCTTGTATGTTAAAAATGCAATTTGCCGTCGGCTTTGCAATGGAATCATTTTTTAAATTATTTTATGCACACATATGTCTGTATGTTTTTCGGTATGTACGTACATTCATATGTATTTTATACATACATATTTATCTGATAATGCCTAGTGTAAAATATACACTATACCAATAGCTTAACATACGTTATAATAAGAGATTATCAACCATTAAAATAACAGATAAAGTCCAAACATTACAAAGAAAGGGCAAAAATCATATTTTAATTATAAAAAAAAAATTTGCATATGTACAACTAGAATAAAGTAATCTACAGCTAAATAAATGTAATTACATATACATCTGTTAAATATGCGAGAAATATTATTTATATGCAAATATAAAATTATATATCTCACACAGCTTCACTTTTTTTGCTGTTACGCTCTTATTAACAACCATAGTAAATGAGATCATTAAACAAAATTAACTAAAAAGCAAAAAAATAAAATGTATATTTACGTAATTACACATATTAATATGAATGTATGTACATACGCAGTTACATAAAAATCTTCATTTATCAGCGTCAACATACGTCAAGCAATACATCATCTCTGATATCAACTTCATCGCACTATGTACCTAATACATATGTACGTATGTATGTATGCATGTGTATCTGGATATATGTACTTTTTCTCCACACCAGCTATCGCTGCTATTCGTGCTATCGTTTTTCGTTGTTTGTTGTTGTTGTAGCTGTTGTTGCCATTTGGAAGCGCTACGCTTATACTAACGTTGCTCTGATTGTGTTAATCGAGCCAATCAAATGCTACACTGTATCATTGTGTCGTGAGCGATCGCTGCTTACAAATAAACTATGTACAAATACACACATACATACATACATAGTTGTACTACATACACATGCATACATATAGTGTTGTTTGTTGTTTTAGCGTTCAACACTCGCCTCTCCAATAGAGAATTGTGTTCGAAAGAAAAACAGCAAAAACAAGTTGTGTTACCTATGTTAATAGAACCAGTTATGAGCACGGCAACTACTTTTAGAAGAGAGCGAGAAGCGTGGGTATGTGTGTAATTGGGCATCAACTGCGCCGTTACGCCGAAGTCGACTGCGACTGCGACGCAATTCACTTAACTACATTCCCAGACAATTGGTTTTTTGTTAACAGTTGCTTAACAGTAGCGAGTGCACTTAGAAGGGCAGTTAAACAATGATTTTAGCATCTTCAGTTTTACAGCTGGTACTTGCGTTGGAATATCCATTACGACCACATATGCAACCAAATAAATGCACATGCGGTAAATGTATGTTTGTTTGTAACTACGTATGTACTTGTTTAACGCCGTCATATTTTTTGTTCATTTATATTTTTATTCTTTTTCAATTTAAACTGGATTTATGTTTTTAAGCCATTATTTTAAACCATTTTGAAGGTCATTATATATATGTTTAAATTTTTCATAATTTTAAATTTTATGTTCATATTTAAGTGTGCAAATTTTTTTACTAGCCAATACTAATTAGCTAAGTTATTAATTGGCCACTAGAAACGTTAGTAGGTATCCATATACGATGTGTATGTTTGTACATATGTATATACATATATGTATAATAATATAATACAATGGCGCTATTATAACTCTGACGAGTTTTATGGCCGAGCTTCTCTCCCAATTCGAGGTGTGCTCCTTTTTGTTTTTCCTACTAATTGGGTGGACCTACAGTTTTATGCCGGCTCCGAACGGCGAATGCATTTTTTTGTGAGAAGCTTTTTCATGGCAGAAATACTCTCGGAGGGTATGCCGCCCACTGCCGAGAGGTGACCGCTGCTCTTAAAAAACCCAATAATTGGATTTTTACTAATTAGAAAAATTTGTTTGGCTCGGACCGTGGTTTGAACCCGAGACCTCTGGCATAGCAGGCGAGCACTCTACCCACTGCACCACAGCGGCCACATGTATGCATCTATATAAATTAAATAGCATGTTATATGTTTATGAGCTTAAAACTTGTTGGAATACATTTGGCGTATTTATGCTGTAGCTTTAAAAAATTCATACATACATACCTATATAGGCACAAATTATTGGAACTTAACGCTAGTTGTTTATGTATAATTGACGGAATGCTGTTGAGCGGTAAATTATGACACCATATTAACAAGCAAATTAACTTAGTGGTACTTATTGAAAGGCCGAGTTGGCTGTAAAATATATATCCTATATCTAAGTATGCATATATACATATGGGTGTTTCTATGGTTATGCACGCGATATTTGTACACGTTTAATTGCGTTTGAATGTTGTAAAAATAGAAATACAATGGGAAGAAGTCACATCTTTTAGGATCGCTGCATTGCATGTGATGAGTTTTTTCCAAAAAGTATAAGTATTGTAAAATTGAGCACTGGATACCCAAGTTACAGTCAATCAAAGTTGACTTACGCACGTGACAAAAATTGAAGTTGCTTTTAGAACCGAGAGAAAAATGCGAAAGTAAGCGAATTGTAGGAGATTTTTATTCCGGTAAATTTTTTTTTATAAAGGTTAATAATGGAGCTTCATAATGATGTTTGCTTCGAAAACAACTGAGCATGGGTTGGCTGAAGAAAAAAAAAAATTATTGATTACTCACGTGACATTACGCACGTGACACTTTTTACCTTCATACATATTTTAGTAATTTTACATATATTTTCAGAAGTTTTTGACAAAAAATTAAACTTTTATTCAAAAATGGAAAATAAAAAATAAAAATTAATTCTGATACAGATACAGATATAATCATAAAGCGCTTTGCAACTACTTGCTTATTGCAGATTAAAGTATTCTTCCGGCCGGGAGCTTGAACACTTATGTTATCTCGGATATAAAATTCGTGGACTGCTTTAATGTTTTCCAACATATTATCGTTTGAACATACTGGTGTCTCAGATTCATTATTCGAAAGTTTGGGATACTTTTTATACAAAGCTTGTAGAACTTCATCTCTCTTTATTTGGTAACACCCTCTCTACCGTCTTCATAGCTTTGCATAGTGTTTGTTTACACATGTAACCACTTTTTAATTGGGTATTTGAATTTTTCTTGGTTGCTCTACATTTTTTTTGTTGAATGCAATCTCTATTCCTTTTTTCTTTCAATATATTTGAATTATGTTTGGCCTCACATGCTTTTCTCTTGCGATATTCACGCATTCTTTCAGCTTGTTTTTTTCTATGTTCTTTAAGCTTATTTTCATCTTGCTTAAGCTTCTTCCTCCACCGGTTTTGATTTTTCGCATTACTTGACATCTATAATATTTATTGTAAAAGTTAAATAATATTTATCAAATGGACTTTAATTAAGAGCATTAAATTTTTCGTACTTACCATTACGCACGTGACAAAGTTCAAAAGTAAAAAAAAAATTTAACTTTTGCAGAGGGCTATTTATATTAATATAATATTATAGTAAACAATAAATTTGCTTAACAAACAAAACAATAAGACACTTAAACTGATACTGCGCTCATTATGGCACTATGTAGTGCTTTTGCATTACGCACGTGACATACGAATGTTGCCAAAATAGAAATGAAAAAATACCGTTATTGATGCACAGTTTGATCTCTTCTTTCATTTTTATATTCATTTGTAGTTGTATCAATTACTTATATACCAAACTGCGATATTACATATATATTTATTTCGTCAGCAGCAATTAAAAGTAATACATTATACTGCTTTTAAATTGAATAAAAGAGTTATAAGTTTTGCATAAAATTTTTTGAAATTTAAAATTATAAAGGGCTGAAATTTTTTTTTGCATAGTAAAATATCAACATTTTTCTTTTATTTTCTGTGTCTATAAAAATTCTGCGAGCGTTTTGATTTTTTAAGTCACGGTGGACCATTTCATGGAAACACCCATATATACATATATATATGTATATCTATCACACTATTATTGGAAGTATTGGCAGGAAGTGATTTAGACCCATTAAATTATATACCAAAAAGTTCATATATATACCTGTTCTGAGTCGTACATATTTGCACTTAACTATGGCGTTTTTGAAACAAAATTTAAACTGGTGTGATTTTGAAAATTTGCTTGAAATGGCGCAGTTTAGAGCTTTTGACAATTTTTCTGAATTGCGGCAATTTTCCCGTCAGGTGTCCAAATAGTCTGATAAAAATATCAGATTTAGTCTATAAAATGAGAAATAAATGGAATATATCAGGCGATTTCTAATAATCACGTAAAATTTACGTATATTTAGTATTTACGTAGTAAGGAAGGACGTACCTATAACTGAAAATCATGTACCTTGACAACGTATGTACGTGCAAAGTTACCCCAAAGACTTAAGCAGCGAACTTGCCCTCAAAGCACATTTCAATAGGGCAGAAAGACTTAAACAACGAACTTGCCCTCAAAGCACATTTCAACAGGTTAGAAAGACTTAAACAACGAACTTGCCCTCAAAGTACATTTCAATAGGGCAGAAAGACTTAAACAGCGAACTTGCCCTCAGAGCATATTTCAATAGGTTAGAAAGACTTAAACAGCGAACTTGCCCTCAAATCATATTTCAACAGGATAGAAAGACTTAATCAGCGAACTTGCTTAAGCCACATTTCAAACAGGACAGAAAGACTTAAACAGCGAACTGGTCCTCAAAGCACATTTCAACAGGACAGAAAGCCTTAAGCAACGAACTTGCTTTAAAACCACTTTCAATAGGCCAGAAAGACTTAAACAGCGAACTTGCCCTTAAAGTATATTTAAAACAGAGCACGTTAATTAACATAGCACATTTCCAACAGAGCACGTTAATTAACATAGTGCCAAAGAATGTAACCAAAGACTTTAGCAGCGAACTAGCTCTGAAACAAATTTCAACCAGATAATGTTAACGAACATAGTACTAAAGCCAGTATGTTAATTCAATAGGCTTTCAGACAAAATGCTCGCTCAAGCAATGTTATTTAACATGAGCTGATTTATGTTGCTAACATGCTCTGTTGAGAATTTAGATTTTTCAATAACACTCTGTATTAATTAACAGAAATTTAATGCTCTTGGCTGCCAATGTAATTTCTAATGGTATTAACATTTTCTGCAATAAGCCAATTGGTTCTGTTGTTTTGTTATTGCGCTGCTGCTGCCATGCTTAGAATCAACGTCGTAGCAACACTAACAGCGCAGCTGCCGCTACCTAATACAAGAAAACTCTTTGCAGTTGTCATCATTTGTCGCTCAATACTTGCGCGCTAGAGATCAGTGATCACAATACGAAATTCGTTGCTGTCTACGCAGTTGACGCCATTGACGCTGCCACTAACTTTACGGCTGCTGTACAGATGCTCTTGCTGCTGCTGCCGTTGTTGGGCGCTTCAATTTCTGTCACTTCAAATACAGCATGCGCGCACATCCATCCATCCATCCGTCTAACTGTCTATCTCTGCCTGACTGGCCTGCCATCCCAACGACCGGCTGGTAAGCCAGTTTTTTGGCCTTTATTACGTACATATGTACATTTATTTGCAACGCGCTTGTGCATTCTTGTTCTTGTGTTTGTGTGTATATGTACGCGCATGCTGCTGCTCCGGCCGCTTGTGCTTGTGCTGCTGCCGATTACTTTGCAGAATGGCATCGGTATATTCGCTTTTAGTGGTACTTCGCGCTTCTTTCTTGCTGGTTCGTTCGCAGCGTTCAGCTAAACGTCGTTACGACGGTGACACAACAACAGAATAATACGACGATCATCGCACAAACGGCGGCGTTTTTGATTAAAGAAACAAAACAACAACGAAATTACCTATTAGCCGGCATATGAATTGACGACGGCAAATGCAAACCAAATAAATAAAATTTAAAAACGTTTTAAGCAACAGTGATTGCCGGTATTTTTGTTCTTATTGTTGCATGTAGAAAAGACAGTGCGTTAAATTTAAAGAGATATAATTAATAAAGACGTTAACGTTTAGGGCTTGAGTGCGTGTACGATTAATTCATTGTTTTGTGTGGTTGTATTACTTAAACGCTTACAAAGCAACTACATACCTATGCCGCATTAACAAGACTGTGATATGCTACAGAAAGTGAGGCTGCGGAAAAGTCAAATTGTGTACGTCAAGTGGATAGTGTGTCTAAAGTGACTGGGTGGTGCAACTGCAAGTGAATATTTATGAGGTGAAAAACGAAATAACTACAATTAATTGAATTATTAAATACGGTTTGACTATTTCCGTGCAATATTAAAAATATATATACATATACATACATATACATATATAAGGGATTTAACAAGAATAGTCTCCGATATGTGCAATCATCCTTTTGATTATGTACATACTATATGAGGGTCTGTTAGAAGTGGTATCAAATTCGCAACTATGGGATTTTAACAAATCAATAGCATAGCTGTGGTGCAGTGGGTAGAGTGCTCGCCTGCTATGCCAGAGGTCTCGAGTGGAAACCACAGTCCGAGCAAAACACCAAAAAAATGTTTCTAATTAGTAAGAGCAGCGGTCAACTCTCGGCAGTGGGCGGCATACCCTCCGAGAGTATTTCTGCCATGAAAAAGCTTCTCATACATATTCGTATGCAGCACCATTTATTGCTTTACATTTGCTAAACTAATCGCCTGTAGAGCGTTGGTAGCACACTAAAAAGCATCCCTATGCCACCGTGGCATATTTGCTACTAAAATACTTTTATTTGTTTTTTTTTATACATCTCTACGCCCTAATCAAATGCCCTTAAAAAAGTTTTCATTTGATATATAAAGCGACTAAAACTGGTATGAGTTCACATGTAATGCTACAGAGAGCAATACTTGAGACAGATGTAACTTTTATGGCAGAGTTAAATTGCATTCATACAGCTAGAAATACTATAGAAGTCTGTTAGAAGTCCAGTGTGACTAACTAATCCAACAAGCATTCGAGACCAATCGCATGCTTTCCAGAGCACATGGCAAATACTTTTGTACTCGTAGATATAAGCAAACAAATATGCAAGTTTATACGCATTTCATCGCACCAGAAAGACTAACCGACTTGCCATAGTCTACTGCCATATACTACATTCATACATACATAGATATACACACATGTACCCAGCAAAAAGGCTTTGCTTATTGTTGACGCATCAGATATGAAGCACTGTTTGCTGTTATGCACTCGTTAAGGAACGATTGTTGTTTCAGTTTATTTTCTACTGACATGCAATTAAGTGTTTGGTTAAGTGCACACGCTTATCTCATGTTTGTATGTATGTATATATATATTTAATATTTCAACCCTAGCAGAATATATTTTTTATTATTAAATAGCCACAGCGCTTAAATTGCGCCAAAATGTGAATTATAATAATAATAATATATAATATAATGGCGCTATTATAACTCTGACGAGTTTTATGGCCGAGCTTCTCTCCCAATTCGAGGTGTGCTCCTTTTTGTTTTTCCTACTAATTGGGTGGACCTACAGTTTTATGCCGGCTCCGAACGGCGAATGCATTTTTTGTGAGAAGCTTTTTCATGGCAGAAATACTCTCGGAGGGTATGCCGCCCACTGCCGAGAGGTGACCGCTGCTCTTAAAAAACCCAATAATTGGATTTTTACTAATTAGAAAAATTGTTTTGGTGTTTGGCTCGGACCGTGGTTTGAACCCGAGACCTCTGGTATAGCAGGCGATCACTCTACCCACTGCACCACAGCGGCCACCGAAATGTGAATTAGGCAGCTAAAAAAAAAACCACATTTTACTAAGGCATTTATAAGAAATAAATACACCACATAAGGCATGATTATCAGGTCACAATAACGCATTATATAAGCGTTATTTAGCATGGCGGATAAGCCTTTGGAATAAGGTGTGCTCTCAGACAGAGAGAGAGAGGTAGAGTACTCCTTATGGATTGATGGCATCAACACAGGAAAATCAGCCTTATTTTAAGCCTTACGCCATACAAATTTGCTACCCTTATAATTTTCAGGCATTATTTCATAAGGCTTTAAATCTGCTGTTTTAATTCTTAAATTAGGCTTAGATTTTTGGTGGGTGTGTGTACATACATACATACATATTTCAATAAGAATATATTTTTTATTATTAAATAACTGCAACGCAAAATTTTAATTAGGGAGCTAAACAAAAAACACCTTTTTACTAAGGCATTTATAAGGAATAAACACACCACATGCGGCCTGATTGTTAGGCGATAATAAGGCATTATCTAAGTCTTATTTCGCATAGCGGATAAGCCTTTGGAGTAAGTTGTGCTCTCAGAGATAGAGGAGAGTAATCTTTATGGACTGATGACATCAACACAGGAAAATCAGACTTATTTTATGCCTTTGCCCCTACAACTTAGGTTCCCTTAGAATTTTCAGGTCTCATTTCGTAAGCCTTTAATCTTCTGTAACAATTCTCAAATAAAGAGTACATTTTTTGCTGGGTAGGTATACATATAACAAGCTTTCATATTTACTAAATGCTCTTATTGACTAGGCATTTGCATTTGGCTGGTTGTGTTGCTGTTTGCTGCACCTTGCGCGCATGCACAACAACAAATCAACAACAATAAAGGTGTGTTCTTCTAATGCTAATATTAAATACTACATATTTTTAGATCAACAGAGTAACAGAGAAAATAGCATTAGCTAGTGCAAAATTGCGTAGAGCAGAAGAAGCAAAAGAAAAAATCAAAAAGCAAATAAAATAAAGTAATTTTTAAGTGAAGATGCTCAAATATAAACAGTAACTAATTGCGGCAAATAACTGCCAGCGAAAGAAATTTGAGATTTTTCACATAAACAAGATTTTTTTTTGCATGGAAAACGCTATGCGAAATATTTATGAAGTTAGAAATTGTCAAAAAGAGAAAGTAGCAAAGCAGAAAATTTGCCTGCATATTCAGGAAGATTGCAAAAATTGACAGATAAGATTACCTAATGCAAAAAAACTAAAACTAATAAATCATTGAACCTTCAAAAAAAAAAAAAACACAAAAAAAATAGAAAAAACTGCATGTAATTACATCACAAAAACAAATATCTAGCAAATTGTCTAGACGGCCTTACCTGCCCGCACAATGTAGCAAATATGTAGGAAACCCATAAGCGCATACATACATACGTAGCGCATTAACACCATGCGTGACTTTTCGGCTTACAAACTGCTGTCAAGTCACTAAAAAATTATACCTGGAAAATGGCAATGCGTAATATTGGCGGAAAAGGACATCAGTTGTAACTTAAAAAAAAAAATAAAGAAAAAAATAATTTTCAACGTAAAAACAGCATTTCAATTGTTATAGAAATTTCGGCGCAAAAAAAAAACACAAGTCACATCAAAGGCTGTTGGAAATTAACATTTGCACATTGTTTGCAAACTCTTCTAGCGACGCTTGGAATACAAAAGAGGTATGCATGCATTTCCTTGAATTTGAACAAGGTTATAATTTATGCATACATATGCAGATAATTTTATATTTCTTAAGATGAAAAATGAAAAAAAAATTGTATATAAAACAAGTGGTTACTTTTTTGTTATTCCTTTTTCCGGCAGGGTAGAATTGCGTTGTATTGTGGAACAAATTTCCGTCGTCATATGTGTGATTTGGTTATAAGCCGGTTGTGGCGTTGCGCCAACTTCAGAACGAAGCAAGATTATGATTATGACAGAGATTCAACTCATTTCATGAATTCTTTCGAGCAATACTGGTATCAAATCAAATGTGCTTATCAGGGTTTGAATATAGATTTATTTTTATTGCATAACTAAGCTGGTGAAAACGTGGATTTCTCTGGCCTTGGGAATGAATTTTGGTGATAGAAATTGGGTTAGGAATAGTCACATATTTAGATAGACGAGAGGGAAGCATTTTTCATGTGTACCCGATCGGGAACAATCGCTGACTAATTGCAGACCAATTGTTCCCGCAAGAAATTAATCCGAAATAAATCTATTCTGATGTTAATCGCACATATTTTGCAGGGTTTCTTGGAAAAAAGCGAAAATAAAAAAAGCGTATTTTATGAATTATATTTGCACCTTAATTTATCAAATGACCGCTAAAGCAGAACTGAAAATACACTGAAAAAACAACTTACTCAGATTATGGAAAAGTGGGAATGATTCGGCGCTAAAGACATATTTCCATATTTTGATGTACGATTTTCTTCAAATCAAGGAATAAAAACCACGTTTTAAAGAAAATTGTACATCAAAATATGGAAATATGTCTTTAGCGCCGAATCATTCCCATTTTTCCATAATCTGAGTAATTTTTTTTTTGAGTGTAGTTATAAGCTAGAAGTCAAGTATCTATTGCCGCGATAATTCCTAAATTCAAAAGAAAACTATGCAAAATGGTAGCACTTCTTCGTACTAGGTAAAAATTTCGTAGGCTGAAGCCGTCCCGTTCGCTGCTATAAAACTGCTTTCCTCTCTATCTCTATCTCTATCTCTATCTCTATCTCTATCTCTATCTCTATCTCTATCTCTATCTCTATCTCTATCTCTATCTCTATCTCTATCTCTATCTCTATCTCTATCTCTATCTCTATCTCTATCTCTATCTCTATCTCTATCTCTATCTCTATCTCTATCTCTATCTCTATCTCTATCTCTATCTCTATCTCTATCTCTATCTCTATCTCTATCTCTATCTCTATCTCTATCTCTATCTCCATCTCCATCTCTATCTCTATCTCTATCTCTATCTCTATCTCTATCTCTATCTCTATCTCTATCTCCATCTCTATATCTATCTCTATCTCTATCTCTATCTCTATCTCTATCTCTATCTCTATCTCTATCTCTATCTCTATCTCTATCTCTATCTCTATCTCTATCTCTATCTCTATCTCTATCTCTATCTCTATCTCTATCTCTATCTTTATCTCTACCTCTAACGAAAATATTTCGATGATACCCGGAAACCACATTTGAGCCAAAATTCCCGGAGGCATCCAATTTTTTAAACCCTACCTTTTCAGAGAGATCACATGAACACACCGTGAAAACTTCGTATAGATCATCTACCCTATTAACTATATTCCCTCGCCATCCGGGTCCACATATCGGTCTATATCATTTGAATGGGTTCAGGTGAGTATCTCGTGAATCGATTGATATATCCACATGGCATGAACTACATATGGAAACCCTGATCGGCTCCTCTAATTTGATAAAAATATTGCTAAAAATATATTTTGTGGCCAACCGGGTCCACGTTTTGCCCTCTATCTGGAGAACCGACTTGAAAGCTGGAATGGCGTATTCCGATTTAAACTCTTAATTTGATACCACTATTGTTCAAAAACATTTCGAGGCCATCTGTATCCATATAAGTATTGGCCTATATCGCGGAATTAAATATTATCTAAATTATATAACGGGCTAATTTTTTTTAACCGAGTTCTTGATTACATAACAAACGTGATACGAATTAACAAAACTGGACATATATACGGATTTTCTAAATATCTCGACTCCAGCGCCAAATTATGCTACTGACATACAATCCAAACCATTAACCTTTTTATAACCAACCAAAGGGTTATATATTTATTTGTGAGGATAAGCGACACATATACTACATATTTTCACGTAAAAGCAGGTGTGCCTAAACAAATACAAAACTTCGTGCATTAAAGCTATTATAGATTTATGTATAACACATAAAATTTCATCATTCAGTCGAATTTTAACACTAGAACCATAATGTACGTAAATTTTACGTATATAGAATTTTCAAATTGTGATTGCACAAGTATAACTTACTGTAACGGTACCTAACTCCGGCAGTGCTTGCAGCATGTATTTTTACGTATACACGAATATAAAAGTACAACAAATGTTGTCATTTGAAGGTGTGGGATCAATTGGCGCAAATCCCTATACGTAAAATTTACGTATAGTTAGTAATAAGCGAAAAAATAGGATATGGTATTTAATATGAAAGTGTAATATTCTCATGTAATTTTTGTATATCGCGGCAGTATATTATATTATTATTGCTCAGAAACGTTCCGGGGTCATCCGGGTCCACATTTTGAGCCGTATCTGGGGATCCGACCTAGGAATCATAATGAGTACAGCTCCATGTAAAAGCCCTACTCAAAGCCTTTCTTTTTATATCAATATTGCTCAAAAAAATTGCGGGGTCATCCGGGTCCACGTTTTGACCTATATCTCTAGACCTGGAACAAAAATTAGTAAAACAATTAAAAAAAAAATCGCAAGAAATTAAAAAATTTTTGACCAGCTATCGCTCAGCGAGGTTTTGTTCCACCGCTAGTTGTATGTCGTTGGAAGCGTATTTTAATTTCCTTTCGAACGAGGTACCGCTTGTGGTTGTAAGTTTAGCGAAAAATACTTTTGAATTAAGTGATACCCAGAAAAACACAAAATTACGCATCAACATATTTATAACCATAACAAAATTAAAAAAAAAAGTTTTGAGATCAGGTATTTCTTGGTATTTTATTCAAATTAACCATTTGTAAAGTAGTGTAATAAACTTTGGCTGCAAAATGGAGAACAATGAGAGTTGTATTAGGCGGATTCTAATCACTACGTAAAATTTACGTACAATAGTAATAACGTAGTATGAAATATCGTTATGGTTCTAGGGTTAATATAACATAGTAGCCACTTTCTTTTGCACGCAAGTTCAAAAAAACACTACTAGCTTAGCGAATAATATGGAAAGCAACAACAAAAACCAAGCCAGCTAGCTATGTTAAGCGCGTTGAGCTGATAGCGCTTAGCTGTTAGTCAACCTGAACGAGAAGAAGAGAAATCCCACTGTAATAGATGCTTGCAGCATAAACATCAACCAAGTAATAGATGTTGTAGCATAAACATCAACCAATAGCATAAATATCAACCAATCGTATTCTTTTATACAGAGGCTATACCAGCGGACTCTGCCTATAACTAGCTCAATACAACCGAACTCTGCTGGTGAATGGCAAAAATTCGAACCTGTCCGAAACCCTCTAATGTGGAGTTTAATGTTTAATGTTTAGCAAGTTCAGCGTTCTTTTCACAGTCGAAAAGAAAAGCACTACATAGTATATGAGCGCATTTCGCTTAAGATATTTGAATAAAATATATACATACATAAACTATTAAATTATATTATGCTGAATTTGACGATATTTATACTAATTAGCATACAATTAATTGCTTAGCTATGCAACTGCATACATTAATGTGTAGAGGTTTATGGCATACGAAATTTAATGTTAAAACTGGTGGCGCTATAAAATAGGCATTTTGGGAATGTGATGTTATAATTAGATAAGCAGAAATATATAAATTTTGTTGATAATTAAGAGGCGGTTTAATGTTTCCTCATTAATGTTTATTTCACGCTTTTGGGTTTTTTTTTTCAATTCTTTCATCTATTACATTTTATGAGTTCAAATTTATAATAATTTTGCATTTAAAGTAGTAACATTTAAGTTTTACATAGCGTCGGAATAGTCAAATAAGAAATATCAGACCATAAAGGCAGGTGAAGTTGTTTTGCTATTTGGACAATTTTTATGAATATGTTATCTATGAAAGAGCTTGGGAATTAAAAGATAGCTCTGGAAAACTTTCTTCGCATAGCTAGAGAAAAAGAAGAGGGAAAGATATAGTGAGATTTTTCTTAGCGAAATATTAGGGTTGTTTGCTAGTTAACAAGAATTATGTGTTTGCTTGGTGACCGTTATGGTGTAGCCGCTGGAGAGCTATGCTCTTAAAAATTAAAATTTCTAACTAAAGCCTCACGAATTGGGCGTTTTCATATGTCGTTTTTAGTATGTCACTTTTATATTTTTAATATGTCATGTCAAAAGCTATTATTTAATGAGCATGTAGTTGACTTGACAAATATCGCTCAAAAAAGCTAAATTAAGTACGCAAACAAATGTACATACGTATACTTACGTAGATAACTAAATCTGTTTTATCTCACTAGAATGTGCATGTGCAAGTTTTCCATTGCATGCTTGAAAGTCGTTTAAATGTCTAAAACAGAAAAAAAAAAAAAATACAGAAAAAAATGGCGTGAAATTAGTTATGGCGCGTGAGGAGAATTGTAGTTACATATTTGATCGGAACAGCCCACATTTCGTAATCTCTAAGTGCATCCATATGTATGTATCTATATAATAACTTTAGTAGTGCATGTCAGACATACACTAAACACAAAACAGCAAGTTTGCGATATACATATTTGTATATATACAAACATACATATATTTATACCTTTCATGAACATAAAATGGTATTATAACTTTGCGCCAAAATTCGATTCAGAGAAAGTAGCAGAAGAAGGCGTTACCGACCCACCAAAATATACACCGATATGATCAGCATCATGAGCTGACTTGTTTAATCTGATTACTTCTGTTCGCCTATCTGTCTGTCTGCCTATCTGTATTTCTATGTCAACTCACACTAGTTTCTCAGTTTTGGAGATATCTGCTTGAAATTCGATATATGGGCGCCAAAGGTAGATTTTCAAGTTTGAATTTTGTAAAGTTGTTACAATTACAGAAAAAAAAACATACCCACATATTGGAAATAGACTGGGAAACAATAATTCATCGCTTTTTTCCCGACCTCATATTCTGCACTTGCTCCCAGATGGTCGAAACTTGGATCCTAACCTTCAAGTAATTATTAACACTTTTCAATAATATCCTTGATTTTTTATAATTCCAAGTTTATAGTTTTAAGCTTTTAAATTTGGGATATTTAAAAAAAAATTCACTCTTTTTTGTGTTCAAAATTGATTTCTTTATGTTGCTCTGTCAGACTCAGTCAAATTAACCCTCGGCTATGATATCTAGTACAACTAGCATTTTTTCCGGCAAAAAATTACGTCGCACAAAGCCGCACTTCACTACTAAACACAGGGTTTTTCATGTGTACCTACATTAATTTTCTTTTTGAGTTTTATATTTGATTTTAATGTTTATATTTTTAACGCATATCTTGTATAATGTAGGTGATGCTCGAAAGTTACCGAGATATTTATCACAATTATTTTTAACTTTTTGGGCAGTATTTTTAGTATTTCCAATTTTTCAAAGTCAAGGAAATACTTAACATAAAAAGGGGCTAAGAATTCTAAAGCTACATTTTCTTAGAAGATTTTTGAGTATGCAATTTTGCAGTTCATTCAATTTTAATATAATAATATGCAACATTCAACTTTTTGAAGATTTTCATTAGCTTTTCGGAAATTTTAATTGGAACGATTTCGCGTACATATAAGGCAAACACCCTACAGAAAAAAATTTCTAAAATCTAGGGAATTTTTCACAGTATTGAGAATTGCACATTTTACACTAAAATTTGTTGGCTACATAACAGTACACTTAGAAATCTCCTCAAAATCTTCTATAAATTCTGGCCTCGGTTTGAAATTTTTAATCCACTTTTAGAAATTTCTACGATTTTTCGAATTTTTTCCATAAGCTTAGAAATCCTGCTTTACACGATTTTTATTGAAAAATTGTCTACATTTTTAAACGAAAATAAGAAAGTCAAATTTTCGACAGAAATCTTTGAAACAAATTTTAAACTCTGGCGTATGATTTTTTTTTTTTGAGTCACTGTAAAAATTTTTTCAATAAAATCGACTTTTAACACAAATTATGAAAATTTTGCATTAAACAAGCAATTTGGAATAGATGTAGACAATAAAATATTTTTAGCCGCATAAAACTTGAAAATCTACCTATGTGGGGCGTCTTTTTGTGAGAAGCTGATCTAAGCTGAAGCTAGTTTGGGTCACTATTACATATGCACATCTAGCTTCCATACAACAAATTGTTCAGATATTTGTGTATAAATTTTCCATTTAAACTACTAGCACTTGCCTAATAAATCTTTGTACACATAATGTATATAAGAACATGCAAAGTTTGATTTTTTATTCATAAAGGGTATGATGTCTTCGTTATGGCCGAAGACAGTCGCGCGCTTACTTGTTTTAAAATGCTTTACTTAAGATTTGTTTTGCATCCATTATCTAATCTGAAGCATTAAAAAAACTGAAAACTGTTTAAACGTAGGTGCATGTAAGCGCACGTAATGATAATATTATTATTTATGACATTTCCCTTATTTTGGAGTTGACGTCGAAATGTTAGTGCAAAATAAATAAAAGGCTTTGTGAAAACAAAAATATTAGAAATAAAATGAGATGACAACGTCACACGATTAATATAGAATATACATACATAGATGTATAGAACGCATATTTGGTTCTGTGAACGGGCAAAATCGGTAATGCCAGGGATATAATTTAAAGAGTAAATTTTTCTTAATCGCCTTTCTTTAAATTATAATATACAAGGATTTATTACACAAGAAAGTCGCTAGTTCTTGACTATTTAAATGCAGAAGCTACACGCCGAACTGTCTATGTTCAACAATGGATTTCATTGCAATACATATATAGCCGTTTAAACTCTATAACCGCCTAAGTAAAACTTTCATAGCCCAACCGATACTTGTGGATAAAATTAGAATTGAATTTCTGACGCCCACCTCTACACTCAGGCAAAAACAGCATTGTAAAATCAAAAATAAAGTTTTTGTTTTCATAATGCACGTTTTAAACCAAACCATTTTTATTTTAACATTGCAAATTTTTAAGTTAAAAATGAAATTTTTGAATTAAGAATGAAATTTTTAGAGAAAAATGCATTTTGGATTTAAAAAGAAACATACTTTAATTAAAAATGAAAATGAATGTTGATTCAAAAACTCGCTCTTTGTTCAAAATTTTTTTGTGAGAAAATATTTTTTTGTGAGAAATCCAACAAAAACAATAATGATACTCGATTTTTTTAGATTTTGTTTTTACAATGATACATATAATTCTTGGATTCTTTTTTAGGAAAAGGGAAGTATAAATATTTTACTACAATTCAATATAACGTTTAATGCTCCACTATGTGATGGCGTTGGATTGAATTTCAGATTGATGGCATGGTTCGAATCCAGAGGAAAATATAAAATAAAGAAGAGAAAGGAGAATAAGAAATAAAGAAAGATAGCAAACAGTTAAGGCGAATTAGAAAAGAAGATAGGAACAAGCGGAGGCTATATTTTTGTAGTTGGGACTCGGATTGAGAGAAGATGAAGAGAATGCCGTTGGATACAATTTCGAATCCGGAAGAGAAAATAAATATAAACATTTTTAAAATAAAAATAAATATTTTTAAATTTAAAATGTTTTTTCTTGATTTAAAAATTTTACATGAATATTTTTAAAATAAAAATGTTGGTATTTACATCACTTTTAAATACGTTTTTGCCCATTTTAAGCACGTTTTCATATGTTTTTATAATGTTTTTTCCTTGAGTGTATATATTTTGGCCACGCCATCATCTCTCCTTTTGGTACTCCTGTTTTTGAAGCAAAGTTATAAGACCTATTTATGTTCGTGAAGGTAGATTTATAAATGTAGATTTTTATCATGAATACAAATGATTATCTTTTCATTCTGCAGGGTTGACCAGAAATGTACCTCACTATACGTACTCAATTAATTTTGCACTCTCGACCAGACCCCAGCAAAATTATGAGAGAGAGTTTTTGTGGGAGAGCGCGAGCACATTGCGCGACATTGATTAAAATGTGTGTGATGATTATGATTTAGTTACTCACATGAGTCGAAATGCCAGGGTCTGCCCCCAAATGTTCACTTTTAGTGAATATATTTTTTATACTCAGCTGTACTAGCACACAGAGTATTATAGTTTTAATCACATAACGGTGGATTGTAACAGAACGAAATAATCGAGATAGATATAGACTTATATATATCAAAATGATCAGGGTGAAAAGAGAAATCGATTGAGCCATGTCCGTTCGTCTGTCCGTCCGTCCGTCTGTCCGTCCGTCCGTCCGTCTGTTCGTCCGTCCGGCTGTCCGTCTGTCCGTCCGTCCGTTCGTCTGTCCGTCCGTCCGTCCGACCGTTCGTCTGTCCGTCCGTCCGTCTGTCCGTCCGTCTGTCGGTCCGTCTGTCCGTCCGCCTGTAAACACTCTAACTCGCGCAAAAATTGAGATATTTTGATGAAATTTGAAATGCAAGTTGGTATCGAGACTGGAACGGTTGGTATTGAAAATGGGCGAAATCGGACCATGACCACGCCCACTTTTCCTATATAGAAAAAATCGGAAATTTGGTATCTCAGTCACTAATATAGCTGGAGCGATGCAATTTTACCCACATGCTTAGCTCAGACCCCTAGGAAGAAAGTTGATGAAATTTTGGAAAATGGGCGGTGCCACGCCCACTTATTAAGGGTCAAACATTGAAAGTTTTATATGTCATAACTCAGAAACCATTGAAGATATATCGATGAAATTTGGTACGCGTGATTTACTTACTTAGGTGAACGTTTGGACGGAAAATAGTTAAAACCGGTTGACGGCCACGCCCACTTTTATATATGTGTATTATAAAGTGGCCTAATAAAAACATTTTAAGCAATATCTCTGTCAAATATAAAGATATATCATTGAAATTTTGTCCCATGAGTCTACCTATGGACATAAAACAAAAAACATAAAAATTTTGGAAAATGGGCGGTGCCACGCCCACTTATTAGGGAGCAAACATTGAAAGTTTTATGAGTCATAACTCAGAAACCGTTGAAGTTGTATCGATGAAATTCGGTACGCGTGATATAATTACTTAGGCAAATGTTTGGACGAAAATTTCCAAAATCGGTTGACGGCCACGCCCACTTTTATATATGTGTATTATAAAGTGGCCTAATAAAAACATTTTAAGCGATATATCTGTCAAATATAAAGATATATTATTGAAATTTTATAGCAGGAGTCCAACTGCGGACATAAAACGAAAAACACAAAAATTTTGGAAAATGGGCGTGGCACCGCCTCTTTTTAGAAACAGGAATATACGAGATTTCTTAGCCTATAACTCGACAAATAATTGAGATATTATGACGAAACTTGGTTTATACACTTTTATAACTTGTGTTAATAGACACGCAAAAATTTATTGAAATCGGTTTATGACCGCGCCTACTTTTAACAAAGATATTTCTGGAACACCTTTTTGGGAATTTTTAACGTGACATCTTTGTAACTAGAAATCAAAAAGGAATGAAATTTTGCACAAAGAATAATATTCATATGCTTAGTTGGATGACTGATAAAAATGTTGAAAATGGGAGTGGCTACGCCCACTTTATGCGGCACTCGCTTTATATAAAATACACCCTATATCGAACAAACGCAAACAAACAATGAAAGCATACAGCTGAGTATCTAATGTTCGATTCCACTCGAACTTAGGCTTCCTTACTTGTTAACTTTTAAATATTTACATTACATTTCGTTAGTTCTCATATTGTTCATGTTTTTTGCCGTTTCGTCGACGTCGTTGCGTCTTAACCGTCATTCATCCGCAAATTAACGAGTCAAGGTCGTTTTAGCTCGAACTCATTGCATTACGCGATGATGAGAAGCCAGCTGTGGTAGTGCCATTTAGCTGCGTTCACTTTAAATATTATGCAAATTAAAATTCTACAAGCAAACATATGCTAACGTATCATGTATATACGTTAGGGTGATCGGCAAATGCATGCATACAAATTGTATAGCATTTTCCTTAATCTCATACGCTAGGTCGAAGCAAATATAGTCAAAGATAACACATATAAACTTTTTTTCCGATCGGAAACGGTTAAGGGGTGTCGCAAAGGTGACAAATTTCAGACAAATCTATAGGGACTCAAAAACTGAAGTTTAAGCTGGTTTTTTAATGTTAACTGAAGTTTAATTTTTTGTATATCCAATGTCCAAAATTGATTGTCTTGTATTAACTCAAAAATACCAAATGCAAATTTTGGTCACGATCGGACACGGTTAAGGGGTGTCGTAGGTGGGGTCAAAATTCAGATTACCATATACAGACGAAAAAAGTAAATGAAATTTTTTATATCTAATGGCCAAAATCGATTTTCCTGTACTCAACCATATCAAATATAAATGTTGGTAGTCATCGAAGACAGTTAAGGTGTGTCCCACCGGGGTCCCATGTGATTATCTGATATTTTACCCTTTTGCTACACCCCTTAACCTTCACCGGTTGGGATTACAATTTATAAGCGATATCATTGAGTACAGCAGTATCGATTTTGGTTATTAAATTAAAAAAAAAAAATTAAAATATATTTTTTGAGTCTTCATATGAAAATCTGAATATTGGAGCCTGTGCGCTCTTTGACTGTGGCATCTTTGACCATACTTTAACCGACTTAGTGGGTGAAACTGCAAAAAAATGTTCATTTGATTTTAAGGACCACCCTAATACATACGTACATAGCTATGTATATACATACTTATGTACACATATATGTATTTGCATTTGCGGATGCATTAAAGTACAGAGAATACAAAGAATAAATAAACTTATAACAAAAAAAGAGCTTACAAACGTACTTGCTTAAATATATATTTACAATAGATGTGAAGATACATAGAGATGTACATATAAATGTATATAAGTATGTATGTATGCAATTGCGTGCATATTTATCAGTAAAGGCATCTACATTTGTAACGCCATATCTATTCTTTTCAGTTATTGCATTTTTGTTTTTTTTTGTTTTAACATTTGTATGTTTGTTGCCGGCATTAAAAAGATGCAACATTGAGACATTGTTTGCCATATGAGACGTAGTCATATTCTCTGAAACAGTTGGTAGGCTCAATTTGAATTATATGCCAAAGACCCGAAAGTTCCAACTTAATAATGTTTATTTAATAAACTTGACTAGATACGAGAATATACTATGAAAACTAAGCATATATCGCTTAACAATAGAACTCTAAAGCATGGGAACTAATATAGAAGTAACAAGTACGGAAGCCTAAGTTCGAGTGGAATCGAACATTAGATACTCAGCTGTATGCTTTCATTGTTTGTTTGCGTTTGATGGAAACACGGTGTACTTTATATAAAGAGAGTGCTGTATAAAGTGGGTGTAGCCACAATCATCCAACTAAGCATATAAATATTATTCTTTGTGCAAAATTTCATTCCTTTATGACTTCTAGTTACAAAGATGTCACGTTAAAAATTCCTAAAGGGTGTTCCAGAAATATCTTTGTTAAAAAGTAGTCGTGGTCATAAACCGACTTCAATAAATTTTTGTGTGTCTATTAACACATGTTATAAAATAATATCTCAATTATTTGTCGAGTTATGGGCTAAGAAATCTCGTATATTCCTGCTTCTAAAAGGAGGCGGTGCCACGCTCATTTTCCAAAATGTTTGTGTTTTTTGTTTTATGTCCATAGTTGGACTCTTGCCATAAAATTTGAATGATATATCTTTATATTTGACAGAGATATCGCTTAAATGTTTTTATTAGGCCACTTTATAATACACATATATAAAATTGGGCGTGGTCGTCAAATCGATTTTGGGAATTTTTCGTCAAAATATTTGCCTAAGTAAGTAAATCACGCATACTAAATTTCATCGATATATCTGTTACGGTTTCTGAGTTATGGCTTATAAAACTTTCAATGTTTGCCCCCTCATAAGTGGGCGTGGCACCGCCCATTTTCCAAATTTCATCAAATTTCTTCATAAGGGCCTGAGCTCAATACATGGATGAAATTTCATCGCTCTAGCTATATTAGTGGCTGAGATACCAAATTTCCGATTTTTTCTATATAGGAAAAGTGGGCGTGGTCATGGTCCGATTTCGCCCATTTTCAATACCAACCGTCCCAGTCTCGATACTAACTTACATTCCAAATTTCATCGAAATATCTCAATTTTTGCGCGAGTTAGAATGCGTACGGACGGACGGACGGACGGACATGGCGCAATCGATTTCTCTTCTCACCCTGACCATTTTGAGATATATAAGTCTATATCTATCTCGATTATTTCATTCTGTTACAATCCACCGTTATGAAATCAAAATTATAATACTCTGTGTACTAGTACAGCTGAGTATAAAAACAACAAAAAAGAAAGTAAAACTAAATTTTTAATGCTCGAAATTAAATAGCTCATACAAAGCAACCCAGAAGCTATGTACATACGTCTGATTAGCTGACTAGTTAGCAATTAGAATTTGAAGCACTAAAGACTGAAAATAAAAGCGAATTGCGCAAAAATGGAGAACTTAGAAACAAAGCTAAAAAATGAAATAAGTAAAAAGGTTGCAAAAAAGTGCGAGAGTTTTTAGCATTTTTTTTTAGTTTTTTTTTTTTTGGGTGTTAAATGAAATGCTCAACCATCTGTTGCAAACACCTGTTTTTGTTTAACAACTTCCAAACAGACTAGCCAGACTCTGGCGCGTCTAGTAGCATTCAAACTGCATACGTACACATCGTCACACACACTTATATATGTATGTACATATATATGTATGTATGTGAAGTTTTCAAAGGTACATGTTTGCACAGGTAAAAAAATTGTGTACGTGTAAGGTGAATGTACTTACATATCGTCACTTAAACTCCATAATCAGCTAAGTGAAATTTTACTGAAGAAATTTTCTAATATTGAATTCATAAATCCCAGCTCTAACTATTCATACCAGTGGCAATCTTTTGTAAGCAACCTGCAAAAGAATGCACTACCTGCTTTTATTGAGGGATTACTGAGGTATGGTTGAGGAATTTTTTAAATTGTGATTCATTTACAACACTACTGTGAGCTTTCATAATTTGACTTTTTTCATTGACACTATCCCTGCAAAAAATTCGACTAATTCGGGATGTATCCGGGATCACTCGCAATGGAGCATGCGACTAATACAACTTGTGGTCTCTTTATATGGAATGAAATTTCCCTTTTGTTTGAGCATGTCCTATGTGGAGACTAATTGTACCCTTTTAGACCTGAACGAGTACGAAAGTAGACTACTCCACTTTTATGCCAATCGGATATCGAATGGAAGTTGTACACTTTTATACCTGAACAAAATCTTATTTCGAAGTTCGTTTATAACCTTTTGAGTATAATTGTCAACAATTTGTCTACATTTTCAGCCTTCCCTATAAAATTGAGGAGTAATTGTACCCGAAAGAGAGGAGTCCGGGACAAATCGCACAATTTTTACAGGGTTATTGAAGGAAACAAAAAAAGCGGTTTGTTTTTAAAATTTATTTAAATTTCTATGTACATATACATATATAACTAATGAATGTCGGTAGAATCGTTCCAAATAAAAATTAAATATGTGTATTAATGGAAAGAAAAAATGCGTTACTTATTTATTTGCGAATTTCTTCAGTAGAACTAGCTTTCTTTTTTCTATTTCGAGGTATTTTCCAAATTTAGCCTTCAAAATTTCCTTCGTAATACCTTCCTCGAGCTGCACGCCTTGTGCGTGTGGATATATTTTGTGAGACGGATGAACGATGTGATGGTGATGATGACAGTGACGACGGAGATGATTGTAATAGGGACGGTTTTGGGTGGATGGTGGTGGTGGAGCTAATTGTGATGAAGACGACGATGGTGATGAGGGCGATGATGTTTCAGAAAAAGGCGTCATATGTGATGAGGGCGGCGATGATTGTGGCGGGATCGATGAAGATTTTATACCAAATGGCCTGGAACCAGAATGATTCATATTATTGGGGTTTGCCAAAATATTTCTTCTCTTTTTTCCATAAATGGAGCGAAATATGGACTGACTCCTGTTCGTCTATTGTTATTGGACGCGGATTTACATACTTGAAGCAAAGTGCGCATCTTCGATTCCAAAAAAATGAAGTAGGAGATTTCAATGATATCAAATGTGATCAAAAAATGTTTAAAAAATGTTTAAAAATATGTATCATAAATGATTACTTAAGAATAATCATATTTAGGGTACATTTTTCTCCCGACGATTCACTCATATTCCAATAGAAAATGTTTTTAAATTTGATCGTTTTTAATCATCTGGGCGTATGATATTTGAATATTTTTTGATCAAAATTTTCAAAAAATGCTGGCTGGGAAATTTTTTCATTTCTGATTTTTTGACGTTTATTTTGAAATTTTCCAATTACTTTCCGTTGACCATTCACAATGACGCACGTTTTTAAACTTTTCAACACAAGTTGGTTATGACTTACCGAGTTATACGCTTGCTGCTTATTTTTTAACTGGTAGCTTATTTTTTTGTATGCAATTCCTCAATTTTTGTGGTGTTCTTTTGCATGTCGCTTGCAAAAGATTACAACTACCATAAAATTTGCCTTTGGAAAGCTTATATGTGGAGCTGGACTTCAGGAATTCAATTATAATTTTTGGCACAAATGTCGGCTGTTAACCCTCCGTCTGACAGTTGGGTCCAGCCAGACCTTTCTCATTTTCAAAATACGAAAAACAGTACTATAAATTGTGCTACTTAGATGCTTGAAATTTCAGGTATCTTACTAAAATTTAATTTTATACCGAACTGTAAAAAACCCCTGTTGGTAGCTCATATACTAAGATAGTCATACCGATATGTTGACCAACACATCACATTCGGTACACTTGAGTCTGGCTAGACCCACGCATAAATTGTAAGAAAATGAAGGTATTTGTGTGTGTACGATGCTTAAAAATTTCCAAAGCATCTGATCGATATTTATGAAATTTTAATAGTGGCTTAATGTGGTACCTCCACATAATATGTGGCTTGAAAAAAGTGAACGCTTCCCGGAATTATGGGCCAGATGTGAACCTAAATAGCCCCCAATGTTTTTAAGCAATATTGGTATCAAAGGAAAGTTTCTAATCAAGGCTTGAATATAGAAAAATAGATAATCTTTTAAAAGTGAACGCTTCCCGGAACTTTGTGAACCCGAATTGTCCCATCATTCTTTGACAAGTTTGATTTGAGTATAAACCGATTGCGGCGAATTATCATCTTCAGTATCTTGTTTCCTTCAGCACAACGCCGAAACCGATTTACAATCAAATCAAACTCATCAAGTGATGCGGAAATTCTTTCCACAATACATCGCTACCCTAACCTGTCGGAAAAATATACATATAACAAAAAAGATAAAAGAAAAAAGAAATAACAAAAAATAAAAAAGAAAAAAGTGGCACCATATTTCAAACAATATTAAAGAAGTTTATGAAGAATAAGTTTTCTTCGTACTATCACTTATAACATGGCTGTTAATATTTATTGCAATTTTTCCACTTGCCCCTATATTAATTTGTTATTTTATTTGAATCACTTTCAGATTTCTTTATAAAATAATTTTAAACAAAAACGGGCATTGAAATGATGAATCAAGATAATCCATATGCGGTAAGTGAAAGAAAGCTTTTTATACATTTATTCATATACTTTTATAACAAAATGAAACTAAAATGAAGTAGGTTTTAAATATATAACTACAAGTCCAAGTATACATAAAAAGCTTACTTACTTAGGCAAAATATATTGTTTACATTTTAAATTTAACTTGAGATGTGTAAATTAAGCAGCACAAAATTCGAATTCCACCTTATTGAATTCCATTGAAAAGCAAATAAAATAAACAAAAAAATACAGAACTGTAAGCGTCAATGCGTCCGTCATAGCAAATCATTAAATATATAGAATGCATTTACCTAAATGGATGTGTATGTGTATGCCTTTGGAATTATATAGTCGATTATGTAAATTTATATTAATGATATGAAAATCTCTTACGCAGACATACTTATATACGAGTACATATAAATTTCTAAACCTATTTGTACCTATGTACTATATATGTTTGTATATATACATATCGCACCCTAAATCATAAAGTGATACAACTGAAAATTCAAAAATTTTCAGGAGAGCCAAAAACTTTTTTTTATAGGCGATCGTATGGGAAAATGCCACGTATTGTAGTTATTTTTCAGTTATAAAAGACTCTAAAGGAAAAGATTTTTTTGGCAGTCGCTAGAGATATATCCTGTGTACCGACTGATGAAAGAAACCCGATTTCAAAAAATTTTTAGTTGTGTCACTTTATGATTTAGGCTGCGATATATCCATCTGTGGACAAATTTGGTAGTCTAAATTTTTATAACCAGGTGTTTGCCATGCCACCCAAGCAGAAAGAAATTTATAAGTGCGTTGAGTTTTTACGAGCACACATACACTCGAATAAGTACACAAAGCATTTTGTTGGCGCTTTTTCAATGCTGACAAATGGTAATGAACTAAAAGCAGCAAATTCATATTATGCTTTCTACAGTCAAATGCATACATACATAATATGTAGACATGCCAGGAGGCAGTGCTTTCATATTTGGTTCGATAATACACAAGTATATGCATACATATCGCACGTTTTATGCAATAGGGATTTAACTGAAAACAAAATTTTGTTGGGAAAACGCAAACAAACGAATGGAGTACTCCGAATTTTTGCAGGGATATATATGTATTTTATATGTATGTATACATATATGTTATTACGTATCAGAGCTCAGATAAGACTCGGCATGCGGTTTTTTAAATATGATCTTCAATGTTGTTTATTTAGTCATCTTTTGGGGATTTTGTGACGCTATCCCTGAAAAAATGTGGGGATTTCGTGTTTGGGGATTTTGATTTTAAGGATTTTGATTTTGGGGATTTTGATTTTGGGGATTTTTTTTTTGGGGATTTTGTGCGTTGGGGATTTTGTTTTTTGGGGATTTACTCAAAACAAAGAAAGTGTTCAATATAGGGAAGCAATTCCTTTGAACGCTAAATATAACTTTTTTCTCCCAGTGCATATATATTTTTATATCTTTAACTTAAATTAAAATTTAAAAATTATGTGTCTCATGAATTTTGTATTGAGGTTACAGATTTTAAGTTTAAAATTAATTTTTTTTTTTTATTTTGTCATCACTAAATTTTTTTCAATGTATATATCGCACATTTTATGCAATAGGGATTTAACTCAAAAAAATTTTTTTTGGGAAAACGCAAATAAACTTTTATAATTTCAAATAGTTTCCTTCTACGGCTAACTACAAATGACTTTTATTTCCGCCATTTTTATCCTTTTTAAGGCTAGACTCAAAGGCACGACCCAGTTATTGAACAATATGGCAAAATCCCAGAAATCGAAAATTTCGAGTTAAATCCCTATTGCATACAACGGGCGATATGTATGTACAATGTACATTGTACATACGTACTACATACAGTCATACTCGCCAGTCAAACGAAAATCGGCAATAAAATTCTATATGCGCTACCAAGACCAAAAGTACCAAGCAAAATCGTAAAACCGAAAATTTATTTGCACGTGCCGATGGTTTGCAGATTATTTTTTCGGTCATAAAATCTGAACGTCTGAACTTACATAAGTGCATATGTACATATGTATGTGGCAATTTGCATAAGTGCGCGCACTTAAAAATGAGATTAAAATTAAAAATAAGATCACGAGATTGTAATGAGATGATAAATTTAGCGATAACAAAGCTGGCTATGTCATTTACTGCGGCATAGTGTTATAGATAAAAATGTACCTACTTGGTTGTTTTACTTCCTTTTTGAACTTTGTTGTTGTTGTTAGACAAAATAGATACTTAACTGCTGTGAATTGATTTTAAATTTAGGCGCAGTGGAAATTCTACGACAATAGTGCTGATTTTGATAATGAAGGCACCTAACAATTTATGAAGTTTGCTTTAATTTTAATATGTTATATTAATTCCGATACCAAAAATACAGTGCTAGGGCCAAATTTTAACCAAAGAACTTTAGCATTAACAATTTTGAAGATCTCATGATGGTTAAGGCGCAGACAACTTAATGTTTCCTATAATATCCACATAACACCATTTAGAACACTTTTAGGGCCTTCAAGTTCTAAACTTTCCCACTGGCTTAATGTGAACACGTAAGTTTGTCTGCGAACCGATGTTCCACTGATCTTGCAGTGAATATGCAAAATATTGAGCATATTTTTATGTCATAATTTCCAATACGCTGAACAGTTTAAATTAATGCAAAACTAATTATTCACCTTAAGCAAAATGAAGGAGAAGAAACATAAATAACATAGAAATATATACCTTCCAAACAGTGGCGGACACTACATACAAGCCGAAATCCCGGCTCGCCTAAATATTTTTCTTCATTTCATTTTCCGAATTTCTTTAAAATCTTGTTATTTTACGCATGACTATTTAATTTATTCAATCCGTTTACTATTTAAGTTGCCATGGCGCGTTATCCCACTAGGAACATTCACTTGTATTTTGTTTATACAGCCAACACAGCACAACCTGGATTAGTCAGCATGCTTTAACAGTATGGGCTTTTATGATGCTTTCAAAACAGAATAACATAGCTTGTTTTCTCGTTTTCTCTAAGTAGAAGTCAATTGCTTATTTTCAGAGCTAAATTGAAGAAAACCATTTTTTATGTTTCACATCATATTTATATGCGCTTGAGAAGCTGGCTTTGGCATTCGTGATTTGACATGCAACAGTGCTGTTCGCAGTCTCAAATTTGATATTTGAAATCCTTGATTTTGATATTTGGCGACCGTTGATTTTGAGTAATATGAAATCAGCCCAATATCAAAATCAAACAAAAGTGCTATTTTACATAGCGACGAAAATCAAAATCAAATAAAATCAAACATTTCACGACTTTTGCTAATTCGACTTCAGTTTTCCAAACGCTGCTTTAAAGTTAAGCTAAAGATCTCATTTTTTATTATCATTTTATTATTTTATTGTCTTGTAATGCTATAATAAGCAAATCCACTTGCTACTGCTGAAATTTCCATCAGCATAAGGAAACTAAAAATACCTCTAGACTTTTGTGTGAGATTAAGAAATGTTTCTATAAGTTTGGCGTTATTCTTCATAATCTTCATTTTCTCTATTTATTGCAGTACTTTCAGTTTCAGGAATATCTATATTAACATAAATTTTGTTCCATCTTCTCCGTCGAAACTACTGAACCGAGTTTAAAACTAAGCACACCATTAGAAAGGTATTGCTCTCAAATAGAACTGCGCCACTTTTCATGAAAATTGGTTGGAAAATGCGTCCACAATCGTCGTTGGAAAATTGCCGTGTGGTTGTTGTTGCATGCTTTTGCACACAACAAAGCTGTCTCAATGCGCAAGCATACCTGACTTTGTGCGTTTTCACCAAACTTATCATGCAACTGTGAACATGTTTGGCTGGATGTGGTGTGTAGATCCAAACAAGTAGAGACGTAAAAATTAGCAAAAGCACTATAACAAAAACACACACTCAAGGACTAAAAAGGATAAGAAAGGATAATTAGGAAATAAATTGAGTAAAGAAAAGAGCAGAAATAGAAAGAAAGAAGTAGGTAGGAGAATTTGGAAGACGAGTAATCACAATAACACCAACAACAACAACAACAACAACAACAACAATAAAATAGTAGCAGCGACAGTAGCAACAAAAGGAGCAGCATCAACAGGAACAAGAAGAAAATGGTAGATAACAGTGACAACAAAAAGCAATTATACAAAAACTATAGTTGCACTTTAGTCATAAGAAAACATCTAGAAAGACTGTCGAGTTTCGACAGTAGGCAGCACTCTAGTTCACAATATATACAAGAAATATAAACAACAAACCAAATATGCAAAACAAAATTTATCAAAGTTAATTATGGAACCGCTATCAGACTTTCGGATAATACAGCAAATAAAATTAGGTGTATATGTAAATGGCTAGACTCTATACATAGGCTTGCCCAGCCGATTTATGCTAGGGCCGCCACTGCTTCCACATATAATACACGAATACATACCTACCTATGTGCTCATATGCTTCTAATATAAAAAAATTATACGAGCTGTTAATAACCTGTGTAAAAAAATAATACCTAGCAAAATACCAATTAATACTTCCTGAATACTAACTAGCACGTTATTAACGCGGTCATTGCAAGACGCAACAATTTAACGGCTGATTTTTTTAAATACACAGTGGCAGCCAAACTGTTCTATTATTTTATATTGATTTGCTTGCTACTTACTTGTAAATAAAAAAGCATATTTCAATACTAAATAGTTATGTTTATTTTGAATTAATATGACTTGCGCTGCAGTGCCAATAAAAAAAGCAGAGACCGGGAGTTTTATTCCTTTTATAATAAAACACCAAAGAAAAAATTTATATTTGGAGGGATATTTTATTTGGACAAAAATAATCAATCAACTTGGAGTTTTATTTTTTAGTACCAGCGATAAAATAAATACTTGGTGTTTTATTTTTTAGCTCCATCGATAAAACAAAAACCTGGAGTTTTATTTTTTAACTCCAAAACAAAACTCCAGCGCCAATAACTAGCGAATCCCTTAACCGAATTGCAAAAATTTGGTATCAGATGAAAGGTAATTCAGTACCTACGCTTTTGAATGGTGGCACTTATACTAAATTAGGAAAAAATAAAAAAATAGGTGGCAACCTTGGTTTGAGCGGTAACCTTGGCATGGGTGGCACCATTAAAAAGCTTACTGAATTACCTTTCATCTGATACCAAATTTATGCAATTCGGTTAAGGTGTTCGTTAGTTATTGGCCCTGGAGTTTTATTTTGGAGGTAAAAAATAAAACTCCAGGCTTTGCATTTATCGCTGGTGCTAAAAAATTAAACGCCATATTTTTATTTTATAGCTGGTGTTTTTAAAAAAAAAAATCAGTAAAATTAATAGAGCCCAGGTTATTGATCCTGGAGGTCCTGGGATGAACGTAAAATTAATAATTTTGCCCAAGGACACAATCTAGCCCTGGAGTTTTATAGCATCGAAAAAAATAATAATTTTTATTTTCGTTCCCTGAAAAAAAAAGGTTTTTAATAAGCCCAGCTGAACAAGTAAATGGCTTAATAGCTAGAAAATGGCACTTGTTCTTTATGGCAATTCACTTGTTAATTAGAAATTGATTTCGCAAATTATGTTGAATGATGTCATTGCTTAAGTTATTTAGTATCTATACTCTACTACACACGAAAGGAGATATTTGCACTAAGAGAAATCAATAAGCAATCAAAAATAAGTATTTTCAATTTAACTAGCCTATATCGACGGCTGAGAATAAGATCGCCCTATTTCAAAAATTGTTTCAAAAACGCCCTATTTGAAAAATTGTTTCAATAACGTCCTATTTCAGACAAGTATTCAAAAACGCCCTATTTCAGAGAAATATATATGGAATTTTCTCTGAAATAGGGCGTTTTTGAAGCAAAATCTGAAATAGGACGTTATTGAAACAATTTTTCAAATAGGGCGTTCTTGAAGCAAAATCTGAAATAGGACGTTATTCAAACAATTTTTCAAATAGGGCGTTTTTGAAAAAAATTTTGAAATAGGGCGATCTTATTCTCAGCTGTCGATATAGTTATGCAAATGAAATTTTTCCTTTAACAATAAACTTTTATAATTGTGAATTTTAGCTGACCAACTTATAAGTAATATGAGCATATATTGGGCTTTTTGGTCAAAAAGTTGCAAGTGCGAAGTCACATAAAAATGTAATTACATCCACTGATTGCCCAACGTTTCGCCAAACACCTTGGCATCCTCAGGGGCGTAATCTTTATTAACAAACATAATAAAACAAACATTATATTATACATAAGTACACAATATTAAACATACAGATACATATGTACATTATAACATTTAAAATCATCACAGTAAAAACAAATCACTTACATTTCAATGGATAAAATAAAAATTATTGCACAAAGTATACATACATATACATAGATACTTTACTTTGCAGGTATCTTTGTCAAACTGAAATATAGCTAATTATAAACAAAATAAATAGGTGGCAGCAATGTCTTCGGTGTCTTCTTTTTTGTTAACCGTCCGTTCTCTATTTTTTAATATATGTAAACTCTCTAATATGTATCTAGTTCTCTCTCTCTTCTCATTGTCTATTATCTTTGTGTTATCTATATCAGCTGTGTGTCCGTGTGTAAATATGTGATGAGCTAGGGCAGTGTTAGTCTTGTGTTTTCTTATGTCCGCGTCATGCTCCGCTAGTCGTACACCCAGTGGTCGTTTAGTAGTGCCTATGTATACCTTATCGCAGAGTGATTCAGATGTACCTTTGCATGGTACTTCGTAAACAACGTTCGATTTCTGGAGAGTGTTAATTGGTGTTTTTTGTTTCAGGGCGAATTATAAACTTCTTTTCAGCTCAACCCAAAAAATATAAGATTAATACAGCCAAAAACCTCATCAACAAAATTATTAATATAAGCGACCCTCAATTCCACCAAAAAAACATAAGTAAAATATACAACATCTTGATTAAAAACAACTACCCTACACACCTTATTAAAACTCTTATAGACGAAAAATTATCACCCACCAACAACAACGACAATAAAACACCCACTACCACAATTAACAACATAACAAAGCAATATCACAGTGTCACGTACATACCGAAATTTACTGAAAACATAGACTATAACATCCGTAAGAAAACACAAAATATCACACTCGCATATAAATCTAACGACACACTCTCTAAGGTCTTTACCAAAACAAAAACACCAATTAACACTCTCCAGAAATCGAACGTTGTTTACGAAGTACCATGCAAAGGTACATCTGAATCACTCTGCGATAAGGTATACATAGGCACTACTAAACGACCACTGGGTGTACGACTAGCGGAGCATGACGCGGACATAAGAAAACACAAGACTAACACTGCCCTAGCTCATCACATATTTACACACGGACACACAGCTGATATAGATAACACAAAGATAATAGACAATGAGAAGAGAGAGAGAACTAGATACATATTAGAGAGTTTACATATATTAAAAAATAGAGAACGGACGGTTAACAAAAAAGAAGACACCGAAGACATTGCTGCCACCTATTTATTTTGTTTATAATTAGCTATATTTCAGTTTGACAAAGATACCTGCAAAGTAAAGTATCTATGTATATGTATGTATACTTTGTGCAATAATTTTTATTTTATCCATTGAAATGTAAGTGATTTGTTTTTACTGTGATGATTTTAAATGTTATAATGTACATATGTATCTGTATGTTTAATATTGTGTACTTATGTATAATATAATGTTTGTTTTATTATGTTTGTTAATAAAGATTACGCCCCTGAGGATGCCAAGGTGTTTGGCGAAACGTTGGGCAATCAGTGGATGTAATTACATTTTTATGTGACTTCGCACTTGCAACTTTTTGACCAAAAAGCCCAATATATGCTCATAATAAACTTTTATATTTAACAGTTTTCTAAGGCAGTAATTGCATTGAAGATGATTGTTATTTACTAATTTTATTTGAATAGTTGTACTACTAAAGCATAATTAACGCCAAACAATTAAAATGCGTAAGTGCAGTAGACACTTAAAGGTGTTGTGTAGTAGCCATTTAAAAGGTATTGATGACTATGTAGCATAGGATAAGGTAATAAGCAGATAGTTATGAGAATGTTAGTGGATATGACTATCTGTTTTAAAGTTATAAACTTTATTATAATTGGAAATGCAGTTAAATAATAATGAGTCGAAAAACAGTTAAAGGAAGTCACGTGTATAGCAGGGCTGCACATTAACGTTATTTTTTTTCAATAACCGAAAAAAAATTTTGTTTTCAATTCAACTTAGAAAAATTTTAACGTTAAATGCCAAAAAAATACTGTTTTGATAATTACCAAAAAAAAAATTATCAAAAACAATTTCGTTTTATTGATTATCAAAAAACAAATATTGAAAAAATTTCGTTTCGGTAGCCAACAAAAAAAATTATCAAAAAAAATAACGTTAATAAAAATTCAAAGTAAAATGAAGCCGAAAGCTTCGAAATAATTTTTTATTATTATTTTGTTTTTGATGATCAACGAAGCGAAATAATTTTGATATTTTTTTTTGATAATCAACGAAACGAAATAATTTCAATAATTTTTATTTGATATTTAACAAAACAAAATTTTTTTGTTGATTTTTATTTGATATTCAACAAAACAAATTTTTTTTGTTGATATCGTTGTGCAGCCTTGATGTAAAGGCTTTTATATTAGATATGTCATTGTAATAACACTGCCAAGCAACATTTTTGCAACACTGTGAAAAACATCAGGGACTCCTTGAGGTAAACTCGCAGGAGATGCTGAAACTCTACAGATTCATGTAACATTACAAAGTGCTTTCTGAAAGAGCCTAACAGGCAGGTAGCAAGCTTTCTTCTCAAGCAGAGAAGGAGAGAGCTGTGGGCCCTTCTGTAGTTGATTACAGGACACAATCCGTGTGGACTGCAGCTGGCCACCATAGGCATCAGCGAGAGCTCATTGTGACTATCTTATCTAGAGTAGGACGACGATGACAAATAGCATTTTTTCTGCAGCTGTCCTGCTTTCGCTAGACTAAGATTGCGCATTACAGCGTATCACGGTGTAAGGAGGGAAAAAAGTTGAAAATGTCCCCCCTAGTTTGAATTCAAAAAAATCTTTTAATACAAGGTGTTGGTTTTAAATAAATTTAAATAAAAGCTAAAGTTAGTGTCGCAGGTTAATGGCTTATATGGAGGAAATATGACACGGGTTAAAACCTTTACAACAATGTATTGTTCGTTGAAATCAAAGACCAAATAGAAAAGTTATAAGCAAAAAACGAATTTCACTGTTTTCACAGGGTGCCGAAAATTTTTTTTCCATTTTTGAAATTTCCAACAAATAAACATTCGAACCAAGGGGGAACATTTTAAACTTTTTTTGGCGATACGCTCTATTGCGCATACTAGGGTCAGATATATTGAGAATGGCGGATGCACATTCTATCACATTTATTAAAGAATCTGTGAAGCTTACAGAGGAACTCTGATTCCACTCAATAATTTGTTGAAATTATTCATGTTTAACCTAGTTTCTTGTAGAAGACTTATTAGCCCTTAAGTACAAATAAAAATAAAATTAAAACAAAATTAAATGAAATAATGACAAAAAATTTAATAAAATAAAAACCACAAAAATATAAACTATAAAATAATCAATTAAACCCAATTTAAAATGATGTATTCATATGCGCTTTTTATATCAATTGTTTATCATTTTTTTTTGCTCTTTGTAACGCAAATTATGCCCAAAAAGCGGTGTTTTTTATAATCTTTTTTATCTTCTTTTTTCTTCTTATTTTCTTCTCTTCTTCTTCTTGTTATTCTGAATCTTATCTATATTGCTCTGAGCATTGTCTCACTATTAAATTTATTTTAGTTATTCCCAAAATTAAAAAACTATTTTAATATCTAATTAATGCTTATCAATGCTATTAGCGATGACTTTGAAATGTGACCAAATTAGGTGACTTAAAATATGAGTGTAACACACAAGAAAGGCGGCAAATTAAAAACACACAATATAATAAGAATTTTAACATATAATAAAATTTAAATATTTTGTTTTATCTACTGAAGAAAACTGGAACAAAAGAGCTTAATAAAATATGTTTAGTGCTTCTAATTTAAATATTATGTTTATGAAGTATATAAGTTAGACTATATGTATGCATGGGATTACATATATTAAGTATGTATTTACATATGACCATAAATATGTAGATATGTTTATATGATATAAGACGCCATTAAATTGTCATTGTGTTGAAGTTTTTAAATTTTGTTATCGTAGTTCTGCCCCCTAAATGAAATAGATATGTATGTAAATTCACGGGAATTTTTACAACATACTCATAGACAGTATGTCTTAAAACTATCACACATAATATTTTTATTATTATACATTTTGATTTAAAATAAATTCTTATAAACTTAACATGATCATTATAAATTAATCTTAGCACTTTGTTAGATTAACCGTGTGCTCTTCCCTATAAGCGCAAAACACAAGCCAAAATAATTCCCTGCAAAAAAAAAACTGTTGCCGAACGTAAATAACATTATAATAGCTACACTGATTGTACTAAATCATCCATCTATATATATTTATAGCACGAAACTCATCACTAATTAAAATAACTGCCCAAAGACATTAACTCAAGTTTACATACATATAATCGCACTTGTTATGTGTGGCCTGTATGCTAATTGAAACAATACGGACGGTGCCGTTTAGCTATAAAATAACTTGATTTGTTGGCCAAAGTGGAACAATAATTATACTCAGCTGTACTAATACACAGAGTATTATAATTTTGATTTCATAACGGTGGATTGTAACATAATGAAATAATCGAGATAGATATGGACTTATATATATCAAAATTATCAGGGTGAAAAGAGAAATCGATTGAGCCATGTCCGTCCGTCCGCACGATAACTCGCGTAAAAATTGAGATATTTTGATGAAATTTGAAATGCAAGTTAGTATCGAGATTGGAACGGTTGGTATTGAAAATGGGCGAAATCGGACCATGACCACGCCCACTTTTCCTATATAGAAAAAATCGGAAATTTGGTATCTCAGCCACTAATATAGCTAAAAAATCGGTTGACGACTACGCCCACTTTTATATATGGGTATTATAAAGTGACCTAATAAAATCATTTTTAGCGATATCTCTGTGAAATATAAAGATAATTCATTGGAGTTTTGTGACATGAGTTCTACAATAGACCGGAAACAAAAAATAAAAAAAGTTTATAAAATGGGCGTGGCACCGCCTCTTTTTATACAAAGAAATCTACGAGCCTATTACTTGACAAATAACTGAGATATTATGACTAAACTTGGTTTATGCACTTTTATAACATGTGTTAATAGACACGCAAAAATGTGTTGAAATCGGTTTATGACCACGCCTACTTTTTAACAAAGCTATTTCTGGAAAACCCTTTTGCAATTTGTAACGTGAAGTCTTTGTAACTAAAAGTCATAGAGGGATGCAATTTTGCACTAACAATAATATTTATATGCTTATTTGGATGATTGATACAAATTTTAAAAATGGGCGTGGCTGCGCCCTGTTTATGCAGCACTCGTTTCATATAAAATACACCCTATATCGAACAAACGCAAATAAACAATGAAAGCATACAGCTGAGTATCTAATGTTCGATTCCACTCGAACTTAGGCTTCCTTACTTGTTTTTTTTTTTTTTTTTTTAATTAAATTTTATATATAATAATATATGCAACAAACACACACGCTCACCTTTATATTTATTTATATTTTTTCAATATCAACGCACATAAATCTAGTGGAATCTTTAAAAATTAGATTAAGAGTTAGCTAAACACTAATGGGCGAGAAACTCGTTTGATATTTGTGGTTCGCATTTTAAAAATATCATAGCAGCAGCATTTGTAGATATGTATGCATATTTAAAAAAGGATTTTATACCAATTTATGAAGCAAATTATCTTATTATATACGAGTATATTATTTTATTATGCAGCAAAGTAAATTACGTATTTTTGTTTTTATTTTTATTTTTTTTTTTTGAAATTAAACCAATTTAATTTAGAAGCCGAAAAATGTGGTATTGCTTAGTTAAATACAGTTTAACACGTTGGCTGCCAGTGTATCACCGGTGATCACAACAAAAAACCACTCACAGGTGCCAGGAACAAAATTACTTTTGCTTTTTTGTATTATAACGGGATTTTTTACCTAGAGTAAAAGCCATGCTGGCGACGCATCTGAACATGCTTTTAAGCTGTGATGACCCCGCGAACATCTGCTTTTTTATTTTAAAATGTTGTTTAAATTTTAAGCGCCTAGGCGTGTATCACCGGTGATACACTGGCACCTGGGGGTGGTTTTCTGATGTGATCACCGGTGATACACTGGCAGCCAACGTGTTAAAAGTAAATTGCGAAAAAATCGGAATTCTTATTCCACTACTTACTTCGGTCTGATTTTATTCTTCTTTTTCTTTTTTTTCTTCTTCTTGTTCTTCTTCTTCTTTCTTCTTAATCCTCTTCTTCTTCGTTGTATTCTTCTTCTTCTTTGTCTTCTCCTTCTTCTTCTTCTTCTTCTTCTTCTTCTCCTTCTTCTTCTTCTTGTCCTTCTTCTTCTTTTTCTTATTCTTCTTATTCCTGTCCTTGTTCTTATTATTCTTATTCTTATGCTTATTCTTATTCTTATTCTTATTCTTATTCTTATTCTTATTCTTATTCTTATTCTTATTCTTATTCTTATTCTTATTCTTATTCTTATTCTTATTCTTATTCTTATTCTTATTCTTATTCTTATTCTTATTCTTATTCTTATTCTTATTCTTATTCTTATTCTTATTCTTATTCTTATTCTTATTCTTATTCTTATTCTTATTCTTATTCTTATTCTTATTCTTATTCTTATTCTTATTCTTATTCTTATTCTTATTCTTATTCTTATTCTTATTCTTATTCTTATTCTTATTCTTATCCTTATCCTTATTCTTATTCTTATTCTTATTCTTATTCTTATTCTTATTCTTATTCTTATTCTTATTCTTATTCTTATTCTTATTCTTATTCTTATTCTTATTCTTATTCTTATTCTTATTCTTATTCTTATTCTTATTCTTATTCTTATTCTTATTCTTATTCTTATTCTTATTCTTATTCTTATTCTTATTCTTATTCTTATTCTTATTCTTATTCTTATTCTTATTCTTATTCTTATTCTTATTCTTATTCTTATTCTTATTCTTATTCTTATTCTTATTCTTATTCTTATTCTTATTCTTATCCTTATTCTTATTCTTATTCTTATTCTTATTCTTATTCTTATTCTTATTCTTATTCTTATTCTTATTCTTATTCTTATTCTTATTCTTATTCTTATTCTTATTCTTATTCTTATTCTTATTCTTATTCTTATTCTTATTCTTATTCTTATTCTTATTCTTATTCTTATTCTTATTCTTATTCTTATTCTTATTCTTATTCTTATTCTTATTCTTATTCTTATTCTTATTCTTATTCTTATTCTTATTCTTATTCTTATTCTTATTCTTATTCTTATTCTTATTCTTATTCTTATTCTTATTCTTATTCTTATTCTTATTCTTATTCTTATTCTTATTCTTATTCTTATTCTTATTCTTATTCTTATTCTTATTCTTATTCTTATTCTTATTCTTATTCTTATTCTTATTCTTATTCTTATTCTTATTCTTATTCTTATTCTTATTCTTATTCTTATTCTTATTCTTATTCTTATTCTTATTCTTATTCTTATTCTTATTCTTATTCTTATTCTTATTCTTATTCTTATTCTTATTCTTATTCTTATTCTTATTCTTATTCTTATCCTTATTCTTATTCTTATTCTTATTCTTATTCTTATTCTTATTCTTATTCTTATTCTTATTCTTATTCTTATTCTTATTCTTATTCTTATTCTTATTCTTATTCTTATTCTTATTCTTATTCTTATTCTTATTCTTATTCTTATTCTTATTCTTATTCTTATTCTTATTCTTATTCTTATTCTTATTCTTATTCTTATTCTTATTCTTATTCTTATTCTTATTCTTATTCTTATTCTTATTCTTATTCTTATTCTTATTCTTATTCTTATTCTTATTCTTATTCTTATTCTTATTCTTATTCTTATTCTTATTCTTATTCTTATTCTTATTCTTATTCTTATTCTTATTCTTATTCTTATTCTTATTCTTATTCTTATTCTTATTCTTATCCTTATTCTTATTCTTATTCTTATTCTTATTCTTATTCTTATTCTTATTCTTATTCTTATTCTTATTCTTATTCTTATTCTTATTCTTATTCTTATTCTTATTCTTATTCTTATTCTTATCCTTATTCTTATTCTTATTCTTATTCTTATTCTTATTCTTATTCTTATCCTTATTCTTATTCTTATTCTTATTCTTATTCTTATTCTTATTCTTATTCTTATTCTTATTCTTATTCTTATTCTTATTCTTATTCTTATTCTTATTCTTATTCTTATTCTTATTCTTATTCTTATTCTTATTCTTATTCTTATTCTTATTCTTATTCTTATTCTTATTCTTATTCTTATTCTTATTCTTATTCTTATTCTTATTCTTATTCTTATTCTTATTCTTATTCTTATTCTTATTCTTATTCTTATTCTTATTCTTATTCTTATTCTTATTCTTATTCTTATTCTTATTCTTATTCTTATTCTTATTCTTATTCTTATTCTTATTCTTATTCTTATTCTTATTCTTATTCTTATTCTTATTCTTATTCTTATTCTTATTCTTATTCTTATTCTTATTCTTATTCTTATTCTTATTCTTATTCTTATTCTTATTCTTATTCTTATTCTTATTCTTATTCTTATTCTTATTCTTATTCTTATTCTTATTCTTATTCTTATTCTTATTCTTATTCTTATTCTTATTCTTATTCTTATTCTTCTTATTCTTCCCTATTTCTTATTCTTCTCATTTAATTTTTCTCCTTATTTTTTCTTCTTATTTTTTTCTTGTTCTTGATCTAGTTCTGGTTATTTGCGTTCTTTTTCTTCTTCTTATTCCTTATTCTTCTTCGGCCGATTCAACTAAAGCGCGTCAGTCGTTTCTGTTTCGTACTTCCATGCGCCAATTGGAAATACCAAGGGAGGACGAGTCACTCTTCGGCTGGTCTTCCTAACGCAGTGGAGGTCTCTCTTTTCTGCTGCCATTAGAGGGAATCGAAATGCTTTTTTAGCCGAAGCCGCTGAACAATATCGATGTCTGCGTAAATCTTGCATTAAATCTCCGTCGGTACTCGCCCACGCCAACGCGCAAACATCCATAAATTTTCCCCGAATAATCGAAGTGCCATCTCATCTCTGATTTTGATATCGTCCATGCGTCGGTGCCGTACATGAGGACTGGAACGATGAGCGTCTCGTAGAGCGTGATTTTTGTTAGTCGAGAGTTGACTTAACTTTTCAATTGCCTACTTAGTCCAAAGTAGCACTTACTGGCAAGCGTAATTTTTCCTTGAATTTCCGTACTGACATAATTTTTGGTGTTGCTGCTGGTTACGTTTTAGACGAAGTCCTTAACGGTTTCGAATTGATAGCTGTCACCAATGACGTGGCTGCCAAGGCGTGCAGTTTCTTTGTGTGATGACAGGAGGTACTTCGTCTTGTGACTCTTGTAATCGTTGACCGCCAAACCGATTTTCTTAGCCTCTTTGTTAAGCTTGGAAAAAACAAAACATACAGCGCGACTGTTAGTGCCAATGATGTCAATATCAGCTTCGTTGGCCGGCAGTTCACATTCTTCTAGTACAAGTTACTTTCTGTGCCATTAAATCTTGCAGCTCGAATTAGCCTTTCCAGCATCAAGTTGAAGAATGCACATGAAAGGGAGTCACCTTATCTCACGCTTCATTTGGTCTCGAACGGCTCAGAAAGCTCCTTTCCCATACTGACGGAATTGGTGGTGTTCGTGAAAGTCATTTGGTTACTCTGTTATATCCACTTAAAGCAATCTCTCCTGTCTAACTTAAGTCTAAATTAAATTTTAAAACGTTACTAAGCTGAGAGTTACTCCTCAACTTTCCAATATTTTTCGTTAACTCAAATTTCTTGTCTGGGACGTATAGATGACAAAATATTTATCAAATAAATGTGTTGTCCATGTACATATATTATTTACATGATTTATATGTACGTAGCTACGTACTTTCTCATAGAAAATTCAAACGATACGCGCATATATGCAGCTAATCACTTGTCGACAGCAATAGATCACAAACAGTGTGATTACACATTGCACATACATACATAGGTACATATGTACATCGAAGCAGCAACGGCAATTTAATGAGAACTACACAAACTTTAGATATGTATTTCCGAACAATCCGTTAACAGACAAAAAGAAAAAAGCAGAACAGAACATATTATGCAGTTGCTTAGAAGACGGATGGCTGGTTGGCTGCTTCGCTGGTTGTTTGGTTGTTTGGCTCCACATTTGCCAAGTTGTTGACGACTTACTTGGTCCTCTCGCGCTGCGTACACTTCTAATTGCGAGTTAATTGCCAACATCAATTCACCACCCTAATTGAGTTATCTACCTTAACATGTAAGGAATACATAAACATATCGTTGGCTTCGTGAGCAAATGTGCTAAGTCCATTTCTGGTAACTTTTCAGGAGAGACAAAAAACCTCCTAACTTTTTTTGTTGTTACTATTTTAGAAATCTAAAAATTCAGTTTTCTTCCTCAGATGATCGTGCTAAAATACCAGTTATCGGCACATTTTAATATAAAGCTTGTACAAAGTTATGAGCTTCTTTAGGACTTAGCACATTAGCTTTCTGTGATTTTGTTTTTTTTTTTGGGTGGACTTAGCACATTTTCTCAAAAATTATTATACTCAACTGTACGTAATAAAATTGAAATATTTTGATGAAATTTGGTACAGATGCTCCTAACTAGACAGGGAAGGGTGGTATTGAATATAGGCGAAATTTGGATGATAACCACACCCACTTTCCCTATATAGTATATACCGAAAAACACGTAAAAAGTGATAATGGATGAATTTCCATCCATGCAAAGAGCTTACGCCGTTATAAAGAAATAGATTGAAATTCTCGAAAATGGGCTGTGCCACACCCACTTATGAAAGGATAAATTCTAAAAGTTTTATAAGTCATCAATAACTCAGAAACGGTAGTAGATATATACATAGCTGAAATTTGGAAACCGTGATTTACTTGCTAAGGCAAACGTTTGGACGAAAAATTGTCCAAATCGGCGGACGACCACGCGTTTGTCAAATATGAAGATAATTCATTGAAAGTTTGCGGGATGAGTCCAACTATGGACAAAAACAGAAACCATAAATATTTTTGCAAATTGGCCTGGCATCGTGAATCTAGGAGATTTCGGAGCCCATAACTCGACAAATAATTGAGATATTACAGCGGAACTTGGTGTAGGTACATATGTAATTTTATTACTTGTAGTAAAATTTTAGCAACATCGGTTTGTAACCACGCCTACTTAAAAACAAATTGTAAAACTCGCTTTGGAAACTTGTGACGTGTAACGTGGCATCTTATAAAGGGATGCAATTTTGCACTAACAAGAATATTTTAGGCTGGGTCTGATGAGAGATAACACTATTGATAATGGGTGTGGCCACGCCCACATTATGCTGTACCTCTCTATAGAAAATATAATAAAATGTAAAAAAATATAGTAAAAATGTAAAAAGTACCGCAAACTAGTTTGCATATTAAATTGGTGGGAAAGCTAGCCACTCCCGCAAATTATTAACGTTTGCAGTCCCAAGCCATGCTTATTAAAGCAATGTAGTAATAATTCTATATCATTCTACAAAACAAATTAAAAAAACTAATAATTTCTTATTTTCACCTGGACTTAGCACGTAGATTTTTGAAAAAAAAAAAATTTTTTTATGGACTTAGCACATTTGCATAACACTGCATTACACCATGATAAACAGACATTATGGTAACTTCTTTTTGGCAGACGATGTATTTTTAATTGTACTATCTTACTGCATTAAAATCTCAATTTTGAAAAAAATTGGACTTAGCACATTTGCTCACGAAGCCAACGATATAATAAAATGTAGGAACATATCTATGTATAAAATACATACATATGTACGTGTTGTAGGCGACTGCTTTGGCTGCTGCAGGCACACTCGAAAGTCTTCATCTCTTCAGCTCTGCAGCTCGGAATCACTCAAATAGTAAACAGTTGAAAGCAAAGACGCTATACACTCCTAATCGGTTATTTGGTTGTTTGGTGAGGGTTGGCCGGGCGTTTGCATGCCAGCATGTACACGGCTAATGTTGCATGCGCCCGCCTTGAAAGTTTGTTTGGTCCTGAACACATGCGCACAACGTTGAGCGGCCGCCAATGCGTTTTCAAAGACAACAATCATTTAATATTGTTTTTGTTTTTGTATGTTGTTGCTGGTGGCTTGCTATTGCAGCCACTCTAATGCTTGTGTTTCGAGACTTCATCACTGCAATACGTATCCGTGTAACATATGTAAGTTTGTTTGCATTGCGACGACTTTGTTACAGCGTCGTTTTCTTAATTGTTTGTTGTTGCTCTGCTGTTTGTTTATTTTTACTGCTGTTACTGCATAGCTTATATGCGTGCTGCATTTTTTCTTTCAATTCCTTTCATATTTTTCGTTACATAGATCCTCTATGCTTTTATACCCCATTTTTCTTGGTGTGTTGCATATTAATGCTGCCTTCTTATAACTCTTTATTAAAAAGTTACACAACTGGGTATAAAGTTTTCCTACCACCTGATACTAAAGCCATTTGTCTTGAATTTGGCATGCGCGTGTGAACTACTCGCATATATAAAGTTTACATAGACCGAGCAGTGCATCGTAAGCTCGATTACTTAGCTTGATTTCGTGTAGCAATATGTTTTAGTTATAGTTTTGCTTTTTATGTATTTTTGCACATTTAACACAGCATCAGCAAAATAAAGTAATTACGCCATGTTGTTGTACGTTGTTGCCGTTTAAATGTTGCTTAAGCTAAAATGTATTTTACACATAAATATTTTTTGCCGTTATTAATTGAAAAATTGTACCCGACCGGCAGTCACTTTCTTTCTTTGACATGTTGCAATTGCCAACATGTAAATACATACATACTGGTCGTTGAGGGGTTAGTGATCTTTACATATGCAATTGGGTGCTTAAATGATTACTAATAAACCCTGCCACGCGATGCTGTGGCTTTGGATTACACTGTGAGACAATTTGAGGGCGGAAGACCAAATATTGTTACATTTGACAATTTTTTTTGATTGTCATTTTAAATTTGACTTCCCTTTAAAATTGGCAGAATATGAATGGGCTGTAAGCATATACCTAGATAGTTACTGGTTATTTTTATTTTCTGTGGACCTAGATTTTTTATACAAAGACTTTTTGCCAGGAGCCCCATAGTAAAGTTTTATGCCGAATAATTTTCTAGAATATGTTAACCTTAAAGTGACCTCCAAAAGGCCATTTGTCGCAGTCCTCTTTCTCTTTCTAGTTTTCTTTCATATGAAAAGATGGCAACCCTTTTTGTGAAAAGAATAATAAATTACTAAATTTCAAGCAAAACCCTTTCATATGGTACCTGAAATTTAAAAATCAAAGAAACTATAGCGTAAAACTGAATTTTTGAACAGGTGGCAACCCTTTTTGTAAAAATTATTTTAAATTACTTATTTTCACACAAAGCGCTTTCATATGATACCTCAAATTTAAAAATCAAACAAACTATAGTGTAACACTGAATTTTTGAACAGGTGGAAATCCTTTTTGTAAATTTTAATAAATTACTACTTTTAACGTAAAGCCCTTATATGGTACCTTAAATTTAAAAATCAAACAAACTATAGCGTAAAACTGAATTTTTGACAGGTAGCAACCCTTTTTGTAAACATTTAAATAAATTACTCATTTTCAGCTCAAGCCCTTTCATATGGTACCTGAAATTTAAAAATCAAACAAACTATGGTAAAAATGAAGTTTTGAACAGATTGCAACACTTTTCAGAAATATCAAACCTTCCTGCACATCTACAGGTCAAGCCCATTTTCGAAAATCGGTATAAAGGTGTAAAAGTTATGGTGCGTACAAAAAATCGCTTAGCGTAATATATATAAAGAAGATATTAATTGTTTTTTGTTTTCTTGTAATTGTTCTTCTAAACCGTAACAAAAATAATTGAAAAATCAAAAAAAAAAAAAAAGAGAGGAAGGTTGGTTGGATGGTTAGATTGGCGAGTCCGAATGACTGAAATTAGCGCCGACTCGTGACTAAAAAAATACAAAACAGATTAAAAAGAAAATCAGTTGGAAAGCAGGCCGGGTCCTACGCCCTATATCTATCCTGTTGAGTTTTGGTATCTAAAAAACCCCTCAGGTCTAATGGAATTTTATTGCGCCTTGGCAGTGCGAAGGACAATGACATAGCGGATGCTCCACCGTCTCCTCTGCCCCAGTAAGATTACAGCTGCGAAATAGGGTCTTATGTTGTAAGCCCAGTCGGGCCACGTGCGCACAAATAGCACAATGTTCCGTGAAACAGTTAAGCGGGAAATGTACCTATGAAACACAGGCGCGCAAGAACCTCCTCAGTATCTGTGGCATCAATAGCCGAGCCTTGTCGGACTAACTCAATAGCCATTCCGTTTCCCTGAATGTAGCGTTGGCCCCAAATCAGAGATACGCTATCTCGACTTGCTCAGCCATGGCATATTCCCTAGACTGCCTAGCCAGGCTTGATGATACCTTTATAGATCCCAGAGCCTTCAGAGCCGCCTAACTATCCGAGAAAATTCCTATCCCGTTTCCGACAATGGTACTTTCCGCTGCAAGTAAAGCCTTGAAGGCTTTCAGATTGAGAAACACTCGCAGTGTCCGGGAGCCTGATTGATATGGAAATGTCCGGCAGAATTGTGAAAATACCCGTTCCCACTCCGCCTGACATCTTGTACCCGTCCATGGAAACTGAAACAACGAATCTCTGGGCAAATTTACCATCTCCGCGGTCCTTTCTAGATGGAAAGATAATCTCATAGTTTGTATCGAAGACTGTTATAAGAGAGATGTATTCCGTGTTGATATCGGTGTCGGTAATGTGGATAAGAATACGTCCATGCCTGTATGTACTCTCCCTCCAGATTCCCTACTCCCATTACCTTAAGACAATCTGAGATGCCTTTACCATGACAAAACGATCAACGGGCCAAATATTTCAGAGCACAATCAGAGCCTCCGTTGGGCACGATTTAATCGTCTCTATGATCGCAACGCAAGCAGCTCGTTGAACTTTCTCCAGCAGAGAGAGGGAGAGATTACAGCCTAAAAATAACGGTTGAATCTCAAATTCAACAGACATCTTTATAAACTGACAATTTCGAGAGGCTGTTTTGTTTTAATGTTCGAAAAAAAAATCTTTAGAATAGTAAAGAAGCATATGTTTACTGTTTGGATATGGGCGGATCGCCCTTGCCTTTCATTAGAGTCATTTAACAAGCGCATTTTTTTTGTACCATCGGTACTGCTAATTAAGTGCAAGTGACCATTACATAGACACTCGATGTCTTTTTGATATAACAAAATATCAATACGAGTATTTTTTTTCACTAAGACAAAATTGGAATCCATACATCACACACACAGTTAGATTGTACTTGCAAGAAATGTCAAAAAATTGAAGTTACTAGGTTATTCTGAGGCAATTTTTAATTGAAACGCTATAATTTATATAATTTAACCCACTTAAAATCCTATCAAATATATCAATAGCACCCAAGCACTTATAATTGACCTTAACCTTGAAAAGTATAGTTTAAACTACACATAACTAGTGCACTTAAAAGTACATACAAGCATACAGATATACATACATGTGTACATAAATACATATTTACACTAAGCAACATTTATAACAACAAGCAAGCGAGCGCTTCTCTCTACTAAAACGTTTCGCTTGAGTTGCCTAAGAAAATTAATGCAATTACTGAAGTTAAAAAAAAACTAAAACGGAAAGGAAGGAAGAGTAAAACGAAAATAAAAACGAGAATCAAAACTATATTGAAAATGAAAATCAAAACTAAAATGAAAATGAAAACGCAAAGTGTAACAACCTAACGTACTACGCCCGCTGTGCTAGCTTATATAATAACATCAGAGCATTTTTCTTTTCAATTCTTTTTACTCTGCCTAAAAAAAAACAAGCAATCAACAATTTGTGGCACACTTAGCAACTCTAAAAATGTTGAAAGTCATCGTAATTTGCCACTTTGTGTTGATGGTATGCCAAGTGGGGGAGTTGAACTTTATGACGGAATGACTGATGGCCTTACCGGCTTACATACACACGTACACGCTTAGTTGCTGACAACTGGTTATTACTTATGAGTTTGTATTTTTTTTTTCTCTCTTTCCAATTTTTATTCGGGTTTTATTTGGGGTTTTCTTTTATTAATTTTCAAGTACGTTGCGTGTGTTATGTATTATGCTTCTAAACCACATTAATATGCATACAGAATTTTGTATTTGTGAGTGCAGGAAGAAATTGGAATTAAAACTTGGAGCAAAGACTAAATTGGATGAAGAAAAAAATTTTTTAAAAGGAAGAATATTAAGGGATTTTTCTTCGAGCTCCAAGTTTTATATGGAGCCTTTTATAGCTGTTGCAATTACTTCTGTTCCTCACCAACCACTATAACCGAAAAGAAGTTACTAAATGATATCTATTCTTGTAAGTAGTCTTGTATCATCTCCTCTCGTCTCCTCTCTTTCCCATTTGCCGTATTTAATGCAATTACAAATGTTAGATATACAACAGATCTCTTGTTTAGCCAAGTATAACAAAAAAGTTAGCATAAAAGGAAAAAGGAAACAATTTGAAGTCATCACAAACTAAAATTAGAAGTGTGAAGTTTGAAGTTTGAAAAACAATATAAAATGAAAAACTTGGCGTAGTGCAAAAAAACGATAAACCAAACATACACAATTTTAAACGCAATACACTTAACCTTGACAAAAATCGTACAATTGAGTGCTTTAATGGTTCAAATGGTTCAAACTGCCAAATTTCAACAATGGGTGGAAGCAGCACCATAAAAAACAAAAAAAAAAAACAAAATACGAAAATAAAAAAAAATAACAGAAACAAAAATAAAAATAAAAGCAAAAATAACAACAGCAGCAACAGCAAAAAATCAGCAAAGATAACAACAAAAATAACAACAAATTCAACAAAAAAGAAGTAATAGCAACAAAAAATCGGCGAAAAAAACCGTAATAACAATGAATATTAAACTTCCATTACTTAAATGCTTTGCCGGCGCATGAAATAAGTGTAACGAAAAGCAAAAAAAAAATTAAGAAAAAATGATAATGCACTTTGAGAGGAAATAACAACATAAAAACTAGAGTAAAAAAAAAGCTAACAAAAAAAAATCCCTTGAATTAGCTGTGTGTACTTGCTTAGTAGCGGAAGTTCATTTGCCACGGATGCGCCTTGTTGTATACGCAACTATTAAGACGGCGGCGCGTAAAAAGACCTTCTTAGCAAATTCGCAAGCAAATAGAGCAGCAAAATAAGTGCTCGTAGTTGCCAAAATACTCGTAAGTATATATGCATATATGTGTATGGGCATTTAGAAGAATTAACTGCATGTTTTTTTTTTTTTTGTAACAAACAGAGCGTAAATTGCAATAAGAGATATAAGAAGACACAAAGTTCTTGCAATGTGTGGGTATTTACGAACACCTGCAAAAAAGCCGAGTACTCCATGCCCGCGTGTATAGACTACTCGCTGTGGACCAACCGAGTACTCCATAACTTGCCACATTTCATATAAAAAATATGGTCCATTTAACATGGCGATATCCGAGGCAGGTATCACATACTCTGATATCCGCATGACACCCGTGTAATGTAGGGAGCACCTACATTGGATTAATTAATGGAGTAGGTACTAAAATTAATGAAATTTAATAATCTCTGAAAAGATTTGAATGACTGCCAGTTGAGTTTGATTATTAGCATTATATCGTCGCTCCCAAAGAAGACTAGCACGGTTCAGTTAGCGTGGAAAACTAGCACACTTCGTTGTTCGCGTGGAAGACTAACATGCTTCACTTGTTTGGGTGGAAACTAACATATTTCTGTTTGTTAGAAACAAGCTTAGGGGTTAAGCACATGAGGAGGATTGTCCGAGGAGTGAATGATATTTCATAACTAAGTGTAAGAACAATAATTCATACTGCAATAAAACTTTTAAACAGGAACCATCAGCCAAACTATATGAAAACTATATGAATTTTAAATATTCCTAGACTTGTACTAGGCCTAATTTTAAGTATGTGCAGAGGTTGTGCAAATAAAACCTGGCTTTCGCATCAAATAAAACCCCGCGTTAGTTACTATTTCGAACTCTATATTTATATATATGTAAGTATGACTAGTCAGATGGAAACAGAAGCCATTCTATTGCTTATATTCGTACATTGGATTTGTCAAAACACAGTTCTCTTTGGTGTTTACACGGTTTGATTCTATATCCATACAAAAAAGTGGCATATACATCTGACAAAATATGTCGTGTAATACCCCTTCAAGAAATGAAGCATGTTAGTCTTGCACGCAGAGAACTGAAGCATGCTATTCTTCCACGCAGAGAGCTGAAGCATGCTAGTCTTCCACGCGAACAACGAAGTGTGTTAGTCTTCCACGCGAACAACGAAGTGTGTTAGTCTTCCACGCGAACAATGAACCGTGCTAGTCTTCGTTGGGAGCGACGATATGTATAAGCTTTTCTTTAATAAAAAATAATAAGATTTTTCTAGCACAATCACCAACACGTTGTGTTGCGTTTCAACATCTCTCTATTACTAAATCGTGCACGTTCAAACAAGCATGCATATGTACATACATATGTATGCACTTGCTTCGTCGTTATCGCGATATACATTTGGTTTTCGTAGCAATGTTCGGCTAACTACGAGCCGATGCAGATAGACGAGTCGCTCCCTTGGTTCTATGTTTATGATCACTTTGAAAGTACTCTAACCTACCACAAAATGGATCATATAATCCAATTATTTTTGCAGGGATGTTTGTACTATGTAATGTACGTTTGCACTATGAAATAATGCCTGAAAATTCTAAGCGACAAAAGTTATATGGACAAAGGCTTATAATAATGCTGATTTTCCTGATTTGATGTCATCAGGCTATATGGACAACTCTCTCTCTCTCTCTCTCTCCCTCTCTCTCTCTCTATCTCTCTGAGAGGAAACCTTATTCCCTAGGCATCTCCGAAGTGGCTAGATAATTCTTTAAATTAGGGCATTGTGTGTATTTATATACCTTATTATAAGACTTATTCTCCATAGAAAAAAAGACCTGAATCATTTCTTACATGCAGTTTTAATACCTTATAATAAGGGATGAAAAAACATCTTTTTTGTGTGTTTGCATGTGCCTTTCTTTCGAGTGCCATATTAATTGCATGATTTTCCAACACGGCCGAGAATAAACCCTTTGAAACTTAATTAGGCTTTTGTTTGTTTTCAGATATTGCGGGCCAAGGCCCTCGTCTTCTTGCTTGGAGCTCGTGTATGTTATAGCATGTCTCCACATAAACTATTTCGCTCTTTTTTATCTGAATTCGCTTTATCATTCACCGTTCGACCTCAGATCCAGTACCGAAACTCGCTATATACAAAATTCTGAGAGCGAATTAAAAATGAAACACATCATTCCTTCAGAACACATTCGCCAAACCCGATAATATCTATGCCTTCTCTAATTTTGTATCGCAAATCTATCGAAATCTCACACAGAACAAAACAAAAACATAAAACTAAGTAAACATACATACATTGAAGAAGAACAAGAAAGAGAAATGTTAAACTGAATAACGATCAGCCACGTGGAGACGGGTTATTTGGCGAGATGTTTCCCTAGATGTTTCGGTGGCGAATCAAGTTATGTGGAGACGGGCTTTAACCTAACTCGGTAGATGTTATGATCTTTTCCAGCGGAATTATGTTATTGTTACAGTACCAGTTACAAAAAAATGAACCCGCTAGAAAAATTTGACCATATTTAATTCCGGTATCTCATACCCTTCCCGAAATATAGGTCAATATATGGATCCAGATTGGCCCGAAATATTTTTGATATCAAACTAAACGTTTAAATTAGAGTTTCAATAGAGAGTTCACTCCATTCCAACTTTCACGTCGGTTCTCCAGATAGAGGCCAAAACGGGCTTTTAACCAAAAGATAATGCTATTTCAGCCAATTTAGGTTCCTCCATTAGTTATTGTTATTAAGCCTGGTTGAAGATTATTCTAAGATAGATAAGTTCCAGAAGATATTTCGCAGTAATTTTAGATACATTAAAAAGATATTACTTATTTGTGAGAAGAAAAATGCATTATAAAATTTGAGAGTAAATGTGCATTAAATTTTCTTGCTACTCTAAAAATTAGGAAATAAAAAGGAAATGTCTATTCAAGAGAAGGGCATTGTTAACAGAACCTTAGACAAAGATACATAACAAAAAAAAAACATTAAAAAGTTAAGCACTTCGTTTATATAAATACTTGGCTATAGCCCATGGCTGTTGAACTTGTGGAATTTTGTATAGCGCATCATTCTTCACCAGGAATGACTATTCGTTAAAATAATTCATCTCTGCTTGCAAAAGCACAAAGAACAGCAGCAACTTCTGTTTGGCCCTACAAACAACAGACCAGCGGGCACACCACCAATTATAAATAGTGCAAATGCGTGAGTACGGACAGACAGCTAAACTAGGAAGAAAAAAACATAAACAAAATTAAGACAAATATGCACTAGAAATAAAAACAGTGCAATTATGCACTAACAATAACAATAATAATAACAACAATACAAAATAATAATAATAATAATGATAACTGCATAGCCTTAAAGTATTTTAACTACTCCGAACGTAATCATCATTAGTTTTCGGCCAAACGAAATAGACTCATCAACGAACTGCGCGTTGCAACATAAAAATGTAAAAAAACAAAAATTAAAATATAATATAGACTGAACGAAAGACTTAAGTAACGAACTTGCCAGACCAGACAAGTGTCATGCAGACAGATGAATAGTTAGCTATTCATACATGGGCTGTAAGATGGCATATGTAGATGTGTATGGCATGTATGTATATATAGACTGTGTGCAGATGCGCCAGGTTCATTTATTAGTTTGTTATATGTCAGTGGTGCATGCATGCGTATTTATTGCCAACAAATTTAAACTCATTTTTTAAATTTTGCAAAAATGCTGCGCACTACGATGCTTCAACTAACAACAAAAACAAAAAAGAGCTGACAAACCAATTTCAACTACAACTGCAGTATATTGGCTTATGGATTAATAGGCGTAAACTAACTTAACCAGTCGATTTGGTGGCGACTTGTGGTTTTTCGCTAAGCGCTTGGCTTATTTGGTGTGTTTTTGTCTTTGCTGTCTAACTTTGACACGCGGCAATTAGCAGAAGATAGCAAGACAACGACAGCGATAGCGACAGAAACAAAAATTGGTAGTAAGAGTAAAGGTAAGAGAAATGAATGGAAATGAAATGGAGTAATTAGTATCGGGACAGTCAGCAGCTAGTATATAATTATGTGAAACGTAAAAATATAAAATTTTTAAATTGGTTTTTTTAATATATTTTAGGTAAATTTTTGAATTATGAAAATGTGAAATTTTTTTATTATATTTTAGGCAAAATTTCAAATTATGTATTAAATAAATATGTAACTTCTATAACACAAATAATCCCACAAATCAGTTACTTTAATTTGCCCTCTAATTAATTTCAAGTAATTAAAGTGCTTCAAGACAGAGCATAGCTAAGACCAGAAATCACAGTATCATCGCATTTAAATCTAATTATTGCTAGAAAAAAAGGCAACAGGCGAAAAAAGCATTTTAATTGAATTGTTATATCTACCACATGAATCGATCGCCAAGCATGATTAGGCATTACATACAAACATAACATGTGCAATTTACGTACGAATATATGTCAATTTTTTGTTATAATTCAACTCGCCATTCGTTTTGTCTATGGTTAGTTTTGTATAATTGGTTTTGTATAAAAATTACACCAGTTTTATCGCGCCATCGCTTTGCTTCTTCGATTTAACAATTTGTAACTAAAACCGAACGAATGGCAGTGGAGGCAATTCCAACAAAAAAAAGCAATACCATTGAGATCATGTGCCGTCCAGCACAAATTTAAATAAATAATGCTTGTGCATATGCATACATATGTAGTTAAGGAAAGTAGCTTAAGCACCCAAAAAGTACAATAAGCTGAAGGCCTAAGAAAGCTGTAACTGAAATACATAGAGAGAAAATTGAGAAAAGGTAAAGTTAGCACAATTTGCTGCTAACACAAAAAAATGTGTGTAGTACTTTCCCGATTGCCGCTTAGAAAAATTATTCAGTTCACTTTCAGCTGACATCCAATTAAGTGGTTGATTAAATAGTGCACATTTGTCTCATTCATTAACATTTCAAACCGAGTAGAATATATATTTTTAATACTAAATAAGCAGCAATGCTTAAGCTGCGCAGAAAATGCAGCAAAACAAACAACGCCTTATATAAGCCGTATTATAAGGCAATTAAACTCCATATAATATCGTATTATAAGAAACGAGATAGGCCTTATTTCCTATGGCTAATAAAGCTTATTATAAGTTATTTAAAATCCACATAATACCTTATTATAAGGAGTTATCTAAGCCTCTTTCACATGGAAAATAAGCCTGCGGTATAAGGTATCCTCTCAGGGAGAGAGAGAAGTCCTAATGGCCTGATGACAGCAACACAGGAAAATGAGTCTTATTATAATATTAAACTCCTTGCAATCCCTTATTTTAAGAGATGAGATAGGCCTTAAATTACTATAAGGTGTTTAAACTCCAAACAATCCCCTATTATAAGGAATTATCTAATTGCTTTTCCCATGATGAATAAGCATTTGGATAAGGTTTTCTCTCAGAAAGAGCGAGAGTAGTCCTTATGGCCTTATGACATCAACACGGCAAAATAAGCCTTATTATAAGCCTTCGTCCATACAACTTATGTGCCTAAGAATTTTTAGGCATTATTTTATAAGGATTATAATCGCCTGAGAAAAGCTTTAATTTAAGCGTAGGTTTTTTAGAGGGTATATATATACATTGTGTATACATTGAATAATGCTTATTGGGAAATTATCTACACTCAAATAAATTTTGGTATAAATTTTAAACTTTTTTGGTCGATATATAGGACACGACCGAAAAATTATTAAAATTTAATCTTTGAAACGTTTAGTAGATTTTTAAACTTTTAAGGTTTCGATTTCATTCCAAATTAAAATTTATTTAAGACTTCAAAAAGTTTAAAATTTAAACCTTTCTTTGGTTTAAATTAAAAAAAAAATATGTCTGCTTCCAAATCCTCTTCATGCATTACCTATTGTATCTTCTTTCCTATCCTTTTTTCTCCTTTTCTCCCATATTGTTCTTCTCCCAATATCCTCTTAATCCTTTTCCATATTGTGTCTTTTTCCTATCCTCTTTTTCTCCTTTTATTTCTTCTTCATTTTATCTGTTTCCATAATTATTTTGTGTTTGTTTGTTTTTCCATTCACTGATAACTATAAATGAACTTTTTATATTGTTCATTTCTCGAAAAATCAAGTTGGAATTTCAAATCAAAAATTAAATTTTTTTGTTGAAACCAAATTTTACGACCAATGAAAGTTTAAAATTTAAAGCTTAAAAGTTTAATTGAGAAAAAGTGTAAGATTTAAACCAAAAAAGTATGAAATTTATTCCAAAAAATACTTTGAAATATTTGAACTTTTGTAAGTTTGAGTTATAAACCAAAAAGGAATAAAGAACTTTTAAACTTTCGAATGTTCAAAATTTAACCCAAAAAAAGTTTTAAATTTCTTTCAAACCAAATCAAAGTTTAAAAAATATTCCAATATTTATAACAGTGTACTTATCCAATAACGATTTTTACGAACATTCTAAAATTACCTTCGATATCCAATATGAATATTCCCCCAAGAACGAACTGCTTGTATTTTCAATTGTTCATTGTATATTGGAAATACACACAAAATGCGGCGCTCTGCAAAAGCCAAAAAGAAGCAGCCAAATATGACATACATACCTACACTAATAAACAAACAAACAAATATAAATACATTCATATACATATGTATGAACTATTGCCGCTGCTGCTTTAAAATTCAAATCAAATGACTCGACAAGCCAACGAAAATGCGAGCGCGTGGAATAACGCGGCAATTTGACGGTAAGCATTTTGGGGCGTACGAAGAGTAGCAAGTATTTGTGTTATTAAATATAGATTTAGTAGTATTTAAAATGCATACAACAATAAAAAGCAGATAACATGCCAGCGCACGAGTAACCAAAATATTTTTTTAGTTTTTTTTTGTTTTTTTTTTTGTTTTTTTTTTTTAATTTGTTTTTCTTTTTATAAGTTCGGTGCCTTTTTGTGCATTCTATAGCAGATAAAATGTCAATTGGAGCGATGCCAAGTTATGATAAGACCATAAATGTATTTTTTGTTTATTTTTTCTTTTCCTTTTTAATATTTGCATATTTTGTAGCAAAGCATTTGAATATTTTTGTTAACGTATAAATTATGTATGTATATAAAAATGTAAATCTCAGCACACACACCTGATGGAATATTTAATTGAATGTGTTTGCTACATATAGGTAGATATCTAATAATATTAACATGTGAGTAACACAACATTCTTCCATTTGTTATGGTTATAAATTTTCAATTTGTAATAAAATCAACGCATTATTGCATTGTTGTTGGCCAGAGCTATGCGACTATTTATGAGATGGTTTTAATTTGATAGCAAGCAGCTAAAAAATATACAATGTATGCATTTACATATATATGTAGATATGTATGTTTGTCTGAATTATTTAGCGTAGGCGATGAATGTAGAGCGTGAGTTATATGTATTTAAATATGTACACAGACATAAACCGTTGCTTCTGCTGCCGCTGATTGGATACTTACAAATAAATGCATATGAATCACTTCACACTGATTTTCCGTGTTGTTGCTGTTGTTTGCTAGATTACACTTGTTGAATAATTTATTAAATTTTTCGTTAATAAAAGTGCACTTTAAGGTTAATATACGTATCATATTTCATTATATTGTGAATAGTAATACATATGGCTATAATAGATTGGCGTGAATGACGTGATTTAGATCGCAGATTTTTCTCTAGCTTGCAATTGCTCACTAATATCTTTTGTTATAAATTGCCGGCAGAGGAGATTTTTTCGAAGGTTTTTCATGCCCGATGTACATACATTTGAAGAGTATGTCGATCGATGGCGAAGCACTAATGCTATTTATATAAAAAACATAAATTAGGCCTCCATTCGAATCCATTGCCTATACTCTGGTTATTTTAAAAATGTATCATATATTTTATCATATTTTTTTATAATTTTTTTTTCCTATAATTTCTATAACAAACAAGTGTTTTCAGAGCGAGAGAGAAATCTTTTGTCAAATGCTTAGCAAATTGTCTCATTATATTGGCATCAAATTCCCCACCAAATTCGGAAGACTTAAGAAACGAACTTGTTTCTTTTTTCCTTCATACTCACGTTTGTATATATGCAAATAAATGCTTTTTGTTTATCTCGTGCTTTTGATACATAAGGCAAGTTTTCGCACAATTGTGTATAAACAATATTAACCAGGGCTGAAATTTATTGATATTTTTAACGATAAACAAAAAATAATTTTGTTTATGTTGAAACTTTTAATTTTAAAAGCATAAAAAATTTAACAAAATTCAAATTGCTTCAACAAAAAACAAAAAATTATCAAAATTTTTTGGTTTCGATAATTGCCGAAACAAAACTTAAAAAAATATTGTCTCAGCTGCAAACAAAAAATTGATTACCAAAATAATTTTGTTTCCTGTGTCTATAAAAAAAAAATTGAAAACCTATCATATAAATACCCTGAAGGAACGATGGGGACAATTGTCTTAAAATTATAGCCCTAGGTATAGTTGCATTGTAAATAGACCAAAGAGAGTTCAAAAAATTAATGCAATGTATTGCTAAGCAGGTCAATTGCCTCGAAAATAGTCCAAATGTAATGCACATTGTACATTGTTTGTTATACGTAATTTGTATTTTGAAGTATTTTTAACCATGGTAACTGTTCTTACTGAAAATTGTTGATTATTAAAAATAAATTTTCCCATTATTTCTGAGGAATTTGCAGGATATTGAAAATTATTTAGTTATGTATTACAATATTTTTTTTATTGTGAAATCAATGTAGCTATATTTTAAAACACATTTTCTATTGAAACTAACGCCTTTATTCTTATAGCGGCGGTTGACCAAGTCTAATCGTTAAAGGACATCGCGGAAAATATAGCTGATGTGTGGATAACAATATATGCACGTGCATATGTATAATTTGTTATTTACTTTCTGCATCATATATTTATTTACTTCCTTGAATATGAATTTATTCAATTAACTTTTAGATATAATGTTCAATTGTTTAATAAAATAAAATAAATTAAATAAATAAATAGAAAAATTAGAGATGAGAAATGGTTCCAATCTATATAGCATAAGTATACTCCGATTGTAATAAGAAAAGGTCTAGACCAATGTACATAGAAAAAGTATATTCCGACTGTAATGCATAAATATCCAATCGACCTAAAGCTGGTCCGAATGTAATGCAGATAGGGACAATTGACTTCGACCTAGGACATGCAACGTTAAATGTAAATAGAATTTTACATGGGATTGGACCAAATTTCTAACCAGTTACAATCACTTACAGTGTAGTTTAAGGAGTATACTAAGTCTACTCCGACATCCCACAGGGTATGTATTCATACATACATATGTACATACATACGTACCCTGCAGTAAATTTGTTTCACTGCTGAAGGATCAGTGATAATTCTTTGTTGAATATTCATCACTGTCGTCATAATTCAGTATATTTTTATTTGTTTCTTTTTTTTTTTTCTGAGGAAAGCAAACCATTTATATGAAAAAACCATCAGTCTTTATATGAAAATATTCACTGATGCCTCCTCGATACCTTTACGGTGAATTGCATCAGAGATTCATTAAATATTCATTGCGGATTTTTACTGCAGGGTATGTATATCTCAGCAACAAACAAACAAACATAAACAAAACGAAATCCTTTTTGATTTTTTGTTTTGATATCAAATTAGCAAAATTAATTGTGATACAATTTTATTGATAATTTTGGAATCGGAAATATTTTGGTTTTGATAAGCAGAAAAGCAATATAAATTTTTGATATTTTTTTTATATGCTTATTGAAACAAATTTTTTTTTTTGTTTATTTTGTTGAGCAGCCTTGATATTAACCATATAGACATACAGACATACATACATATTCACATGGATACATATACGTTTGTATACAAAAACCGCTTGATTTTTTTGAAGTGTACATATAAGCAGCATTTTAACTGCTTGTTGTGTGTCTTATTTAAATCATTTTTTAACATTTTACATTTCAATCTGTTTCATCTTGCTACCCCCCTTTGACAGTTGACAAGTTTCATCAACTCTATAGTAACATTGGCAGTGCACTACCGCATACATATAATCGCACAACGACTGAAGGACCTCGAGATGTCAAGTTGGTGCCGCCTCTCAAACCGAACAGCTCTTAGCTTTATTATAATTGTTTTTTTGTTTTGTTTTGTTTTTTTTTGTTTTTTGTTTTTTTTTGCTTTCATTCGATTTCAAAGCTTTTAATGTATGTTAATATGCGTGGGCATATGTAGTTGTAGGCTTGTCCATTAATTTGTGACGGATGATCACTAACTAATAACTAACAAAGTAGGTATATTTGTATACCTTTCATGCACTGAAAACAGTTTTTTTAGTTATAATTTTGTTACAAATGCAGTGTTGAACAGTGTTTTAATAAAAAGCCGAATGTTACATAGCGTTGTGATTTAGATAAATGGTTGTTGCTCTATCTGCTCCTCAAAGAAAAAAAACTATTGCTGAAATATATTCGAAGACAAAATTTTACCATTTACGTTTGGTATAAAGTTACCATTGCAGTCGCTAACTTTATATCTTGATACTATATTGATTGATGTGTTTCAATGTTGTTACTATATTTTTCTTTTGTTATACTTGTGATACTAGGCGTGTTATTTTTCTTCTTCATCATCATTATCATAATCATATTCTTCTTCTTCTTCTTATTCTTCTTCTTCTTCTTCTTCTTCTTCTTCTACATCTTTGTTATGTTCTTACTCTTCTTCATCTACTTCCGCATTTATTTAACACCCTTTAGGAATTGGGAACATCGTTCAATTAATCCGGGAGTACTCCCTTGCGAGAACTCAATTAATTCCTGTACCTACTTCTGTGTATAAGCATACAATCTAATAGTATACGCGCTTTTACTACTGTATGTCCTAGGCAGGGTAGTAATAGGTTAGGTTAGGTTAGGTTAGGTTAGAGTGGCTGCCATAGGGGCACACTTAGGCCAGTGCAGAGGCCCATTGTGATAACACAAGAAGAAAACAGATTACTCCTACTTTTTAAACCAGTTTGATAACGTAATGAAATTCACCAGGTCCTTTATGTCGGTATCCGCGACTTTGCATAGGCTGTCCAGGAAAGGTGTCCCAAGAAAGCGTCGTCTGGCGCTGCTAAGGGCCGGGCAATGGCAAATGAGTTGCTCGATTGTCTCCTCTTCCTCATCATCTTTGCAGCTCTGCAGTATCTACGGTAGGGTGCACCCAGTCTCTCTGTGTGTTTTCCGATGAGGCAGTGTCCTGTGAGCACCCGCACAAGGTTCGTGATTTCCTCTCTACTTAGAGTACATATTTGACGAGATCGCTTGTGGTCCCAATTCGGCCAGGTTTGTCTTGATGTTCGACATACTGGGTGCTGTTGCCATCTATCGCTTGCTAGTTTATAGATATGCTGATTAAGCAAATTGAAATTTTTTTGGTTTTTATCGGAAAGGATGTCAAATTGAGTCCCTTCTACTCATCGCTTGGGGGATTAAGCGCCAACTGATGCTTTGTGCCGACATTTATGTACGTAAATAAGTATATGCAAGAGTATGTATAAACGATCTAACAGATATAACTATCAAAATTAAGCGACTGTTTTAATCCCACAAAATATATTTATCTTAAATTAGAAATCATAGGCCCGGTTTCACCAACCGGTCTCAACTTAGTTAAGCCGATTTTTTTACGTTTTCAGTTTCACCATGCAACTAAGCTAAGTCACAAGTTAGTCAGCTTTTGCCTTGACTAAAACTAAACTAAGAATTTGAGTCGCTTTAGCAAATTCAACTACCAACAGAGCGAATATGACAAAAAAAATGAGCAAATACAGCAACCAAAACAACCAAAAAACGCAGTATTCGCCATAAAAGGTTGGTTACAAAGCTATTTTCTTAGACTATTTGGTGAAACCCAGAAGTAAGTTAGCCTCAAATCTGGGCTAAACTAAGTCAAAACTTAGTTTTAGCTTTAGTCACGTTGGTGAAACCGGGCCATAGTTACAATAACGAAGTTAAAGAGGGTATACATTGTTTCAACCTTAGGAAAAAAATTTTCATTAAAAAAAAATGCGGTTTATAATTTTGAAATATTTAGCAACATGTTAAATATTGTAAAATAAGCTGGTATAACAGAAATGAAGCTAAATTAATAAAATGAAAATATATCGAGCACTGCTCTCTGCAAGTTCAAAAAATTGCTAAATTCAGCTAAATTCAAATGCGATCTGAAGATATGTGACAAAAACAGCAAAGCTGTCGCTCAGAAACATAAAAATTCGCAAAATTAAAATTCGTTTAATTTTCTACTTGAAAAAAAAATTTTCAATTTCAATGTCAATTCGTTAGCCAAAAATTCGTTTGCTGATTTTCATTTTCACACAATTAGCTTATACATACCTATTTCCAAACAAAGTAATTATGTATTTAATTTGTTACTTATATTCTCAACACGATTTGCACTAATTTTCAAATCAAATCCAATGTATTTGGCATTCATTTGTATGTCTGATTGCGTGCTTTGTACTGCCTACGAGTACAAGCTGACGTGTCATGACGTTTCTTTGGCCGTTTGCCTAAAGCATTGCATTCATAGCAATTGGCCAACCTTAATTGAGTTAATGCATAAATGGCAAAGTCAAAAGCATCAAGACATCTTAATTTTTTAAAAACCAAGGTGGATGTTGCAAAAAAAATGTTTAAATATACCCATATGCTTGTCTATATGTCTATTTACATACATACATATATACGTGCTTTTGTATGTAGGTATATATCTGTGCGTCTTTGGTCTATTAAGCGCCAAGCTTAGTTAAAATAAATTGCTCATAACCGTATATGAGATATAATTTGTATGTGTATATGAATGTTTTTTTGCACAGTTGCTTCGCTCTAACCTTGATATAATTCTCGTGCGCATTTATTTATGTATATTAAAATTTTGTTACCACATAACTATACATGCATGCTTCTATGTACATTAGGGTGATTGAGAAATGTGTGAGAACAAATTCTATGCATCATATTTCTTCAACCTCACCCCCTAGCTCGATACTAATGTAGTCGCAGACGGTTAAGGGGTGTCGCAAAGGGGTCACATATCGCCAGCTTAGAGTGCAAACTGTGTCCACTTTTATGAAAAACTGTATTTTTATATAGAACGCTAGAAAAATCAAATACGCACCGCGCTAAACAAGTCAAACTTGTCATATTTCTACTCTTTGTTATTCAGTGATACGCAAATTGTGTAAGTCCAAAAAACGAAAAAAATTGTTTAAGTCCAAAATATTTACATGAACAGAAAATTTTTTTTCCTCCGAATTTTTTTTTATTTTTTGTTTTTTGTCTCTCCTACAAAGTTTTAAAAAAGTACTTACACAATTTGCACTCTAAGCTAGCGATATGGTAATATGAACTTTTACCCCTCATATTACCATATGTAACCCATGTGCGACACAGCTTAACCATCTCGGATCGTGACCAAAATTTTTATTTCATATGTCTGAGTACAGGACTATCGATTTCTTGCATTAGATATAAAAAAAATAATTAAATTCTTTGTATCTCCTTGGAGTTTTTTTTTAACCCCAGTACGTGTGATATCTTTGACTGTGCTGTTACCGATATAGGAGGTAAGACCGAGCAAAAGCAATAAATTGAGTTTAAAGGAACACCCTAATGTGGATAGATTTGCTAACAATTTTGTTTTTTAAATATATAGTTGCACAAATGTAGTTAATGGATGTACCAAGAATTCAAAAAAAAAAAAAAAATTGTTTGCCAGTAATTAAAGTGCTGCATGTGAACAAGAAACCTTATATCATGTTCAGACATAAAAATTAATTAAGTCAATTGCGGTTGATTGAACATCTTTAGATTTGGTGTTCAGACATATTTAATTTACTTGGCCAATTTAACAGGTCGGCTCAAGATACATACACACATACACGCCGTGAGCTGAATATCAAACTCTCGTGACCTAAATGTCAAAATTGCAAGGAGGACGAAATAATTTGACATTCATCTCACAATTTTTACCAATCGCAAACACGAATGCATGTATAAAATAATAATAATAATAATACAATGGCGCTATTATAACTCTGACGAGTTTTATGGCCGGGCTTCTCTCCCAATTCGAGGTGTGCTCCTTTTTGTTTTTCCTACTAATTGGGTGGACCTACAGTTTTATGCCGGCTCCGAACGGCGAATGCATTTTTTGTGAGAAGCTTTTTCATGGCAGAAATACTCTCGGAGGGTATGCCACCCACTGCCGAGAGGTGACCGCTGCTCTTAAAAAACCCAATAATTGGATTTATACTAATTGAAAAATTGTTTTGGTGTTTGCTCGGACGTGGTTTGAACCCGAGACCTCTGGCATAGCAGGCGAGCACTCTACCCACTGCACCACAGCGGCCACTAAAATAAAATAAGCAGAAATAAAAACAAATTTGATAGGTGATGAAGAAGAACAAGAATGCAGCTGATCTGACGAACCAACCTGTTTAGTGGACACTGACGCTAATCACATTTCTCTTTTCATGACATTTCATTTTACTTATGAAACAAGCCTTTTAACAGGGTTGCATGCAGAATTGTTCTTCATTAACAACTCATTAATTTCTAATGAAGCATTAACTTGGTCAATTTTTGTATGGTAAATTGAGAATCATTGGGCTTGAAAATTGAATGAAGGCTCTTAATGTTCAATTAAGGTTGTGTCTGAACATAACATTACATATATCGCTTTTTTGTTGCTTTTCTGATGTTCTGCATTGATTTCGATGTTTAATGTAGCATGAAAAAAAACATGTAAAGGGAAATAGTTGTTTGTTTTCATACGAACAAATTTGTAAAAACAAGGTCAAGATCATGCGCGCATCCGTAAATAAAGCAAAATAAGGCAGCTTTTAACATGAGCAGAGGCAAATTTTTGTGTATGTATGTACATTAGGGTGGGGCGATTTGTACGGAGGGAAATTAATCGATACCGCGCTATCGAAATTTGGATTCCTCTCATTTTTCTGAGTAGAAAACTCCTCCACGACATTTGTCTAAAATTAATTTTGATGTTCCGGAATTTTGTTTTTATGAACCAAGACGAATTTTTGAAAATAAAAATTGGGCAAAAATCGACAAAAAAATATCCAGGCCGATATGCACATCGAATTGAAGCAGAATTTTGTGTTGAATCCAGATATGAAATCCGAATTTAAATCGGATGATCCGTTTTTGAGGTATAGCCTGATTTCCGGTTATGGAGGCTGAATGCCCAAGATTGCATATTTTCGCTATTATCTCTTGTTGCGTACAATATATCTTAAATTTTTTTGCAAACTTCTTTAAGATAAGTCAATTCAATATGTGAACAGTATTTTAAAATATTAATTTATCTTCCGGTGTAGGAAAACCAGAATGCACTCTTTTTTCCTTGGCCCAAAATCGCGGTATGGGTTCTCTATGTTATAGTCATTTGATACCGATGATTTTCGCCGTCAGCGCTTTGTGTACAATAAATTCTTCAAATCCAAAATTTCAGAATTTTAGCTGCAAAAATTGAAGAGTTATAACCCAAAACGTAGACGTATGCTGTTTGGGACTTGTTTTTTTACTTTCCTCAACTCTAACAAAAACTCAAGGTTACTCATACGCCATAGCGTACTATTGGAAGCAAAAAACAAATTTCAGAAGCATAAGTCTACGTTTTAGGGAATAACTCTTAAATTTTTGCAGCTAAAATTCTGAAATTTTGGATTTGAAGAACTTATTGTACACAAAGCGCTGACGGCGAAAATAATCGGTATCAAATGGCTATAACATAGAGAACCCATACCGTGATTTTGGGCCAAGGAAAAAAGAGTGCATTCTAGTTTTCCTATAACGGAAAATAAATTAATATTTTAAAATGCTATTCATATATTGAATTGACTTATCTTTAAGAAGTTTGCAAAAAAAATTAAGATGTATTGTACGCAACAAGAGATAATCGCGAAAATATGCGATTTTGGGCATTCAGGCTCCATAACCGGAAATCAGGCTATATCTCGAAAACGGATCATACGATTTTAATTCGGATTTCATATCTGGATTCAGCACAAAATTCTGCTTCAATTTGATATGCATATTGGCCTGGATATTTTTTTGTCGATTTTTGCCCAATTTTTATTTTCAAAAATTCGTCTTGTTTCATAAAAACCAAATTCCGGAACATCAAAATTAATTTTAGACAAATGTCGTGGAGGAGTTTTCTACTCAGAAAAATAAGAGAAATCCAAATTTCGATAGCGCGATATAGGTTAGTAAATCGCCCCACCCTATTGTACATACATACTCATATGTGCATAAGTGACTCACTCAACAAGCAAATAAATGAGCTAATTCGGCATGAAAATTTTATTTTTTTTTTCTTACTTTAAATCGCTCTTAGTATCTTGATACTTGATTATGATTTTGTCGATATTTTCCAACAATTTTAATTGACCCTTAATTGCAGAAACTTACGCTGAGAAATATCGTGAATATCTGCCGATGTACCATCAATTTTACATAGGGTAGATTAAACTTCCTGGCCATTAATGGTCTCACATAGAAAAGTTCTTGAACATGAGCACCTCTAAATTAAAAGCCAGAACTCAGACTGAAGAATAACCCCGTCCCTTTAGCAAATACCAAGAATTTCTTTACCGCTATTTTGCATACCGATTCGATATCACTGAATACGACTTGCCAAATCTCCGACCTGGAACATGTTCTACGTATCTACATCTACATTCCTCGCATTCACTTTCACCAACTAGTTCCATTTTGAATGCATGTGCTGCTAAAACACAGTGTCATTTGAGCATCCCGTTGAGAAGTCTACATTGGTCTCTTTTCAAGGATAGCAATCATTTAGTTAGCCTCGGATCGTACGCTTTACACATACAGCACTGCACTTGTTTCCGCAACTTATCAGCCTGGTCCATCATATGAGTATAGTAGCTCTGCTTAATTTCACCGTGTGGTATTGGAACATCCATGGAGTGTTCTGCTACAAGAACTGCACCCCTTTTTGCCAGCTCATCAGCTTTCCAATTATCGTTTATCACTTTGTGGCTTAGGAGCTGTGCATATTAAACTCAGGATTTCCTTTCAGTCTTCTACACACTTGGATGAGATACTATGCAGCAGTAGCGACTTTATAGCCGTCTGAATATCTGTATAAAAATTGATACTTGCATTGATATTCAGTTCACTGCGGCAAACCAGAGCTCCTATTCCTTATTATATCTTAGACCCAGCCATGTACATACGAATGAGGTCTTCCTTCATCTTCAGCCCTGTGCCTAATATTATAATGTTATGATACTTATCGAAGCGCAGACACGGAACAATGTACCTAGACAGTCTGCCTGCCCAGCGACGATATTGAGCCTAATGCATAAAAATCGAGCTATAGCTCATACTAATTTTTCTCATAAAATGTGGACTTTGTATGTATAAAAACTATTAAAAATGTTTGATTTTATTGAACAAATTATTTAGGTTTATCTCATAAAAAATGAAATTGCATCCAATAAATTTAAATTATTTGGTTATTCCTCGAAATTAAGTTTGAGTTGAGTCTCTTGAGAAAGAGCTCAGATTTTATGCATAAGGGCCATTATGCTACTTTGTCTCTTATACCTGCACTTGAGCTGCTGCTTGGCCTTAACCCCCGTTGCAGTCATTAACACTATATGCTTGACCGCTAGGTTTACAGGTGGAAGGTGCAAGATAGCAATAAGTGCAGTAATGGGAATAGTTATTAAGGCACCCGTTACGCCCACCACCGATAAACTACACACTCTCTCCACTGCCTTTAGATAAGTTGACTTTCTAGCATACAAGTATTCCCAAGAATAAAAACGGCTTAACAACTGGCGTGAAAATCCAATATTTTCGAGAGGGGAAGAGACCTCATTTGCAGCTCAGCAGCTTTTTACATGCATATAGCGCAACAGAGGCTTTTCTGGCGCTCTCCTTCATATTGAGCTCCCATGTCAGTTTGCTGTCTAATGTAACACCTACAATTTCAGATAACTTGTTTTAATTTTTAGTGGCATTTACAAAAGCTGTCACACAAGTTTGGCATCTAAACAACATTTTTAAAAATGTGACTAATAAGAAGACCACACACAAAGTGCTTTACTTTACAAAAAAAAAAGATACACACAAACTTGTGAACTAGTTATTAAAAATGATGAGCAATTTTCATTTGCAGACAGCGTACGTGCTTTTGTCTTATTTTTATTAAAACTGTTTATTATTTCTTTTTTAACTTTAATATAGCTCGCTTAAAAAACTGAAGTGTCATGCCAGAAGCCTATATTATGTATAAAAATAATGATAAAAAAACCAAAAAAAAATTATAAAAAAACCATAAAAAATATTTCATAGCAAACAAAATTTAAGTGAAATACGAAAACGTGCTCCGGTGAATAACAGCCCATACAGCAACAGCACACACCCAAAAAATACACACAACAACATTGCTAACCAACCAATTGACATAGTTCAGTTTTTATGTCGCTCACTTACGTGCCAGAATTTTTATATGTAACACAAAAATTTTTGAAAGCAAAAAAAAAACTTGAAAAGCAAAATCTGGCGCATAAAGGTGCGCGTCAATTGACTCAAGCTGATCAGTCATCGCTTGCAATTTGTCAGCGGCGAAAACAATACAAAATGTAAACAAAAAGGCATTGCAATAAAAGATAAAATTTTGAAAAACAAAGGAAATAAAAAAGGAATAATAATTGGCACAAAAGCCATACAAATGATTCGAATTGTTGTTCAACTTGGCATTTTTTTATTAAAGTCCTTTCTCTCTCTCTATCTCTCTGCTGCTCATGCACGCAACTTTTGCGCGCATTCGTGACGAATTGACGGCAACACGTATGCACAACGAGTCACACAATTGCGCAGAAAATCCTCCTGGGAAACGCCAGCAGCGGCGATGGTGATCAATCATAAATGCAGAAAAGTGGAAAACTCATCGTCAATACATACATATGTACATACAAATTTGTATAGTTAAAAAAACAAACAAACAATTTCTGCGCACAGCTGCTACAACCAGGAAGCAAGTAGCTGGGCATAGCCACTGTCACAGCGTTGCAGCTTCAATCAAACTCATTTTCAAATAAACATTAATTTTATACGCGTATGTTGCATTACAAATGTACATACATACATACATATATGTACATTGTACATATATAATGTTATTGTCGAAATGACAAATTAGTTTTAGCGCTGTGCTGATTTGTTCGACAGCCAGTCTGCTGATTTGCTGCTGTTGTTTTTTTTTCGTCTTTTCTTCTTCTGTTTTACTATGCCCATTTGAGCGCTCATTGACTCTGTTAAAGTTGACATTGACATTGAGCGTCAAATGCTGTGCTTCTATAAATTATAACAATTTTTAATGTAATTGTGTAAATAAGTATGTATTTCATATATACATACATACATAGTTACAAATATATGTATGTATCTGTCCATGCTCACGCACTTTCATTCGTTCATTCGCTTACTTGTTTACCCCCAACTGTGTGCAGCAACAAACAACTTTTGCCTTTTTCAAGTAAGTTCTGTTGCCTCCGTATTTAACGCACACGTACGAACGCCTTTAGTAGGCATTGGCAGGATCAGCTCGCATGACTGGCGGAAATCATTCTTAAGCTTGTTTATTACTATCAGTTATGTCCTATTGTATTTAGCGGTGATCCATCAAAATGCAATTTGATAGGGATGAGTGTTTGTTTAATTTTTTTGTTGTTGTTCTTGTTGATAGACAAACATGCAGAGCGTTAATAAGTAGCAAAAAATTATAGTTTTAGAGTATGAGAAATCAGAATTTTTGCAGTTGGTTTAGTTGGAAAGTGATAATAGCATTTCGGAAATTAGTTCAGTATGCAGTGTTGGAAAACAAGCAAGATTTTCTGAATGGCTTCGAACGTGCGGACGGATAGACAGAGAAAGGGATATGAATGAAATGGCGGAGCTCATGAATATGATGATATCTGTGGATACATAATTTGGCGAATCCATCATCTCCTTTTCTACTAGATAGGTAAGATTGGGAGTGGCTATCGTAATAGTGGCACATTTAGGCCAGTGTATAGGCCAGTTGTGGCCGCTGTGGTGCACTGGGTAGAGTGCTCGCCTGCTGTGTCAGAGGTCTCGGGTTCAAACCACGGTCCGAGCCAAACAACAAAACAATTTTTCAATTAGTAAAAATCCAATTATTGGGTTTTTTTAAGAGCAGCGGTCACCTCTCGGCAGTGGGCGGCATACCCTCCGAGAGTATTTCTGCCATGAAAAAAGCTTCTCACAAAAAATGCATTCGCCGTTCGGAGCCGGCATAAAACTGTAGGTCCACCCAATTAGTAGGAAAAACAAAAAGGAGCACACCTCGAATTGGGAGAGAAGCTCGGCCATAAAACTCGTCAGAGTTATAATAGCGCCATTGTATTATATTATATTATAGGCCAGTTGTGATACCACGAGAACAGTTTACTCTTCCTTACTGAACAAATTTGAACGCCTGTTGAAAGCTCATAAAGTCATTTATGTCGATATTTGCAGCTCCGTGTAAGCCATCCAAGAAAAGGGGCTCCTCGTCATACCCTCTTCAGCTTATGCAGCATCTACGATAGGGCGCACCTTCTCTCTCCGCATAGTGCGACAAAAATCCTCGGCTGAAACCTACAACAGGTTGCTGCCTGGGCAGTGGACCAACTTCACTCCTCCCTGATGTCTGTTCTGAGTGCTTGCGCCAGGATAGACTGCGGGGGGAAGGGGGGAGACCGCGGAGGGCTAGAAAAGGCTGTTGTCCGCTCTAGTAGATTCCCTCAAGGTACGAACCAGAGGGGAGGTGCAATACGGCCTCAGTCATGGTTCGAGGTGCCTGGAAAAAAGCATAAAACGCATTTATCTTGTCGTGATGGACGATAAACAGGATACAGGTAGTGCGATAGTTGTCTTTCTTGGTATTTCGGGTGCCTTTAGCAACGTCTCTGTTGAGGCGCTGTTCGAGGAGCTCGAATGGATCGAAACACCCTGAATCATCCAGCGTTAGATCAAGGACCTTTTGAGTTGTCGAACGGCGACTGGTGGGTGCAGCCTTTCGACGATGTCAAGGAGGGCACACGGGAGCACCCCGCAATGGGGAGCACTCTCACCCCTGTTGTGGAATCTAGTGGTCAACAAGTACTCTTCATAAATACACAAAATACTCTTCGAAAAATATACAAAATTCTCTTCTGAAAATACAGAAAATACTAAAACTTCCGAAGTCTTGCATTCCAGGTTATAGTATAACGCCTCCAATACGATGTTGGCAACACTAAGGATTATATGTGGTCTATGTGAGGGATTCGTATTACCGACCAACCTAACTTAACTTAACTTACCCTCTCCGCATGTTTTTCTATGAGGCAGTATCCCGCGTAGCATAGTTGACGTGATCTCTTCTGATCCCATTTCAGCCACGTTTGCCTTAATATCATACAAGCTGATTTTTTGTTGCCATCTAGCACTTGCTTGTTTGGTGATGTGTTCTTTAGGCATTAGCTTGCGTGTAGCAAAAGGCATATCTAGTTTGCGTTCTTTAACTCGCTTGGTAGTAGCTTGCCCTGCTAAATCATCTCACATACAATTACCCTCGATTTCCCTGTCCCCCGGGACCAACAAGAGCAAAGAGCGCAGTTTGGCCATCTCCTTTAGAGATCGGCGATAGTTTGGTACCAGTTCAGAAATGAACTGAAAAGAAGCAAGAGAGCTTATGACCGCTTTCCTGTCGCTAAAAATTAATAGATCTGTATGGATAGGCCTGTACGCTATGCAGCCCAATGTACCCAAACAGCAGTGGCGGACCTAGCATAAATTGCCTGGGCAAGCCTATGTGTGAAGCATAACCATTAGCCATTGATGTAATTTCCTTTGCTGTATTATTTAAAAGTCTGATTGCGTTCCGTCATTGACTTTGATTTAGAGTTCTCGATTTCTTTTTAACATTTTCGAGTGGCCCGAATAAATGCTTTTCAATGCTCGGACGCTCGTTTGTTTGTTTATTACGCGTATGTTTGTACGGGCATTTGAACAATTCGGGTAGATATTTGAAGATCGTTTTTTCTTGTTTATTTTTTTTTTTTTTTTTTTTTTCATATGTATTTTTTATTTTTGTTTTCCTGATACACATTTTTTTGTTTGTATACTCAGAGAAAAGGAATCAAAAATAAAATTTTTATTTTTATAATGCACGTTTTAAACCAATTAATTTTTATTTTATAAATGAAAATTTTTAAATTAAAAATTAAATTTTTTAAATTAAAATGTATTTAGGATTTAAAAAGAAACATGTTTAAATTAAAAATTAAAATTAATGGAATAAAAACGAAAGTTTTTCCTTCAAAATCTCATAGTGCTTAAAATAAAAATAAACATTTTTAAATTAAAATTGTTTTTTCTTCATTTTGCAATTTTACTCTGAACATCCTTAAAATAAAAAATTTTGTATTTACATACTTCTTAAATAAAAACGTGCGCTAGGGAAATCTTACACGAAAGCGCAGAGGTATTTTTAGTTTCCTTATACCGACGGAAATTTCAGCAGTAGCAAGTGTATTTGCTTATTGCCTAAAAAATGGGTGCTTTAGTGTTTGAAAAACTGAGGTCCAATTTGATTTCCACCGCTTTTAAAATTATCTTGATATTGTGCCAATAGTTGCCAAAAATCTCAATCAACCCTTTTATAATCTGGTATTTGATATTTATGTTTGCATGCACATGCAGATGTAAGAAATTATGTGCATAAGTATGTACCTACATGCAAACGAAAATCAAATCAAATATGCATATGGCTGTGAATACTGAACTTTTGAATGCCGAAGCCAGCTTCATATTCGCATACAAATTTGATGTGAAAAATAAAAAAAAGTGCATTACTAGTTTTTTTTTTCAATTTAAGTCTGAAAATAAGCAATTGGTTTCTCCTTAGCGAAAGCGAGAAAACAAACTATGTTATTCTGTTTTGAAAGCCACGTAAAAGCTAATGTGTGGAAACGTTGAAGCATGCTCACTGTGCTGTGATTGGCTGTACAAACAAAATACACATTGTGAGGTGGATTGGTGGTGTATTTGCGCTATTTTCTTAGCAGGCTTTTAGGGGCATGTTACAGTGGGGGCTATATTATTGAGAACTTAAATAGTAAACACATTTAAAACGTAAAATAACCAGATTTTAAAGAATTTCGTATGAAATGAACGAAAATGTGTACGCAAGCCGGGCTTCTCGGCTTGTATGAAGCGACCGCCTCTGCCAAAGAGATGCTACCAGTGACCGTAATCATTATGAGTTTTATAATAAAAATCGCCATTTAATCATTATATGTTGAGGTTTTTTTATATTTCATCAAAAATAATCATTATTTTTTTAGTTTTCTTTTTTTTGATCAGAAATAACAGTTATGAGCGAAGTTATATCGATGGGAATTTTTTAGTAATTATGTTCCAGAGCACTTTAGAGAAGATTTGAGTTTTTCGACCTAAGCAAAAAAATAAAACTCAAAGTATAATGATTATTTCTGAGCGATAAATATATCACTCAAGGAATAACTGTTATTTCTGATCAAAAAAATAAAACTCAAAAAATAATTATTATTTTTGATTTTTATGGATATCGCTTAAAATTTTTCGATCATAGTGGATTCAGATAGTGCTCTTTCAGACATGCACACACACAAACTCAATACTCTTCTACGATGTTTGAAAGTATTTGATTTTTTACACTGAAAATATAACGAATAATGATTATTATGGGTCCTTGGATGCTACACTATCCCGTTACCAAACCCACCCCAATTATCCCAAAAAAAGAAACTCGCCTTTCTCTCCCCAATCAAAGCTTCGCCAAGCTCTATACTCAGCTCTTACGAAAAACCACCTCCTTTGACGTTTAGTTACGATCCATCGGTGTATATGAAGCGCTACCTGGTGGTAGGGGGGGTAGCACCGATTTGACTCCCCCATTCTTCCCAACTTGGAATTTTTGTTTCAAAGTTGCTCCCTGCAACCATCTTAGCAGCATAACGGTCCTTGACAGAAGGGAGAAAACTTAAATTGTTCAGCATAATTAAGTGCCTAGTGGCCTTTGGGACCCACCAGAATGATTCCTTAAGTAGCCGCTACTTGGAACACAGCCAGACCTAAAGGTTCGATCTCCAAGTGACTCGTGTTCTTCTTCTAGTAGACACTTCAAAAAGCATTGGGTGCTTATTGCATCTCTAATTTCTTCCTTTTATTTACCGCTTCTCATGCATGCATACGGTGTTTGCATTTAAAGAAAACATTTCGTCGCTCCCAACGAAGACTAGCACAGTAACAACCTTTTTTCATTTTTTTCTCTTCGAGAAGATTCACTCTCATTCTCAAATAGGTAAACAAAAAAACCAAATGAATTCCTAGAATGCCATGGCTCACATAAAACTTAAATAAAAGTGTAGGTTAACTAACAACTAAATAATAAAAATCAAACAACGACAAATAGCTTGCAGCACTTTATATCAGAAGACCTACATACATAAATTTTTCACAACGAGCTGGCGCTTAAGTTTTCCCAGCCACCCGAAATGTGGTTGAAGAAAAAAAAAATAAAACAAAACTGAAAAAAAAAATAAAACTAAAAAGGAAAAAAGAAAAATAAAAACAAAAACAAACCAAAAAAACACATTTAAAGCCAATATTAAGCGACAATTTTAACAAGCAATAAATGCACTAAAAAAAAAGCGGCAAGGTGAGCACAACTCTAAATGCTGCATTTTTGGTTTCATGCTTAGCTTCTTGCTATTTTTATAGTGGTAATTCCCTTATTGACCGTAATCGTACAAACAAATTTGGCTAAAAGCGTATATATTGTTTGTTTTTTTGTTGTTTATTTTGCTTTTGATTTTCTTTGTTTTCTTAACGTTTTTTTTTTCCTTTTTGTATTTTCTAAGTTAAGCTTTGTCATGCAGTGCTTTTAAAGCAAGCAGGTAGGGCTAAGTAGTTGTGTGCTTGATTATCACAGCACCACCATCAACAACAACAGCAACACTGGCATTCGAGGCAGCAGAAACAGCAGAAACAACGGCAAGAGCAACAGCTTAAGAAAAGTGGTAGCAATATCTGGCTAACAAACAAACAACGCCAAAATAAACAAAAAAGACAATGAGCAAGCGATTAACTGCTCTTATTTAATTGACTTTTGACTTCTGTGACTTGCTGTTGTTCAATTGAAAAAGTTTACCAAATAAGTAAGGTAAAAAAGGGAATTGGTAGATGAAGAAATAAAATGGTAGGTAATAATAAAATAAATAAAAAAAATATGCTAGTGGTGGCTATAAAATATTCGCTTGAATGCTTTTCAGATGGGACAATCAAAATGCGAACAAGGCAGTAAATTGCATTTCAAGATTTGAAGTTTTAGGTTTACATGGCATTGAATAAGTTTAAAAACTAGTGTAAAAGGAATAATATGTCGCATAGTGCCTATTAATGTAGCAAATAAACTATATTCGAGGCTGTCTATAGACAAACTTTTGCAAGCTGACTCCATATCACAAAGTTACACCGACTAGCAAAGGCCCTTAAGAAGAACAAAAACAAAAGTGAATCAACTTTTTTTAACCCCTTAAAAATAACAAAATATTGAACAAAAATTGAACTTTTTACAAAATATAATAGTTCCAAAGTCTGCTGCAATTTTTACTTTAAATTCTACCAAATGCCACAGTTAAAACTGATTTTTATTTGCATACACAAGAACTCTAAATATTTTTTTATATATCAGTTCCGTAATAGACAATTTGAATGAAAGACAAAGTAATTATGGAAACAGCAAAAATGATGAAGGAAGAAAAGGAGAAAAAGGGGATAGGAAAAATATACAATACGGAAAAGGATTAAGGGGATGTTGGGGGGGAGTGGGGGGGGGGGGGTATAATATGGAAGAAAAGGTGAAACAGAGGTTAGGAAAGAAGATAAAATATAGAAAAGCATGAAGAGGATATGGGAGCAGACATTTTTTTTAATTTAAACGAAAAAAAAGTTTTAAATTTTAAACTTTTGAAAGTCTTAAAATAAATCTTAATTTGGAATAAAAAAAACCTTAAAAGTTTAAAAATCTTTTAAACTTTTCAAAGTTTAAATTTTAATAATTTTTCGGTCGTGTCGACCAAAAAGTTTAAAATTTATACTAAAATTTATTTCAGTGTAATATTAATATTACGAAATATAAATTAAATTATTTTTAATCCAGAAATATATGTAAATAAAAAAAAAGTAAACACAACACAAAAATTAAAACAAGGATTCATTTTTAATACTTCAAAAATGCCGGCTAATCAATAATAACTGCATAAGTATAAAACAAGTAAGGAAGCCTAAGTTCGAGTGGAATCGAACATTAGATACTCAGCTGTATGCTTTCATTGTTTGTTTGCGTTTGATGGAAACACGGTGCACTTAATATAAAGCGAGTGCTGCATAAAGTGGGCGTAGTCACGCCCATTTTCTAAATTTTTATCAGTCATCCAGCTAAGCATATCAATATTATACTTTGTGCAAAATTTCATTCCTTTATGACTTCTAGTTACAAAGATGTCATGTTACAAATTCCCAAAGGGTGTTCCAGAAATATCTTTCTTAAAAAGTAGGCGTGGTCATAAACCGATTTCAATAAATTTTTGCGTGTCTATTAACACAAGTTATAAAAGTGTATAAACCAAGTTTCGTCATAATATCTCAATTATTTGTCGAGTTATAGGCTAAGAAATCTCGTATATCCCTTTGTGTAAAAAGAGGCGGTGCCACGCCCATTTTCCAAAATTTTTCTATTTGTTGTTTCCGGTCTATTGTGGAAGTCATGCCACAAAATTTCAATGACAGATCTTTATATTTGACAGAGATATCGCTTAAAATGTTTTTATTAGGCCCCTTTATAGTTCTCATATATAAAAGTGGGCGTGGTCGTCAACCGATTTCGCTAAAATTTTGAGCGTGTATTACCACAAGTAATGAAAGTGTACACACCAAGTTTCGTCATTATATATAGATTATTTGTCGATTTATGGGCTCAGAAATCTCGTATATTCCTGTTTATAAAAAGAGGCGGTGCCACGCCCATTTTCCAAAATTTTTGTGTTTTTCGTTTTATATCCGCAGTTGGACTACTGCTATAAAATTTCAATGATATATCTTTATATTTGACAGAGATATCGCTTAAAATGCTTTTATTAGGTCACTTTATAAGACCCATATATAAAAGTGGGCGTGGCCCTAAACCGATTTCGGAAATTTTTCGTCCAAATATTTGACTAAGTAAGTATATCACGCGTACCAAATTTCATCGATATATCTTCAACGGTTTCTGATTTATGACTCATAAAACTTTCAATGTTTGCCCCTTAATAAGTGGGCGTGGCACCGCCCATTTTCCAAAATTTTTGTGTTTTTCGTTTTATGTCCGCAGTTGGACTTACGCGAAAAAATTTCAATGATAGATCTTTATATTTGACAGAGATATCGCTTAAAATGTTTTTATTAGGTCACTTTGTAATATACATATATAAAAGTGGGCGTGGCCGTCAACCGATTTTAACTATTTTCCGTCCAAACGTATGCCTAAGTAAGCAAATCACGCGTACCAAATTTTGTCGATATATCTTCAATGGTTTCTGAGTTATGACATATAAAACTTTCAAGGTTTGACCCTTAATAAGTGGGCGTGGCACCGCCCATTTTCCAAAATTTCATCAAATTTCTTCCTAGGGGCCTGAGCTCAACACGTGGGTAAAATTTCATCGCTCCAGCTATATTAGTGACTGAGATACCAAATTTCCGATTATTTCTATATAGGAAAAGTGGGCGTGGTCATGGTCCGATTTCGCCCATTTTCAATACCAACCGTCCTAGTCTCGATACCAACTTGCATTTCAAATTTCATCAAAATATCTCAATTTTTGCGCGAGTTAGAGTGTTTACAGACGGACGGACAGACGGACGGACGGACAGACGGACGGACGGACGGACGGACATGGCTAAATCGATTTCTCTTTTCACCCTGATCATTTTGATATATATAAGTCTATATCTATCTCGATTATTTCACTCTGTTACAATCCACCGTTATGTGATTAAAACTATAATACTCTGTGTACTAGTACAGCTGAGTATAAAAAGAAAAAATGCAACTGGCCACTTTTGCCGCAACCACCATATCTACATATATACATACATACAATCATACGTGGCATGTGCAGCATGTGCTCTGTGCTTGTGTTGCATGTGGCAATTCGCAATTGCATTGAACCAATTCCCACGAAGCCAAATGTACGCGCACACTTGCTGAGTGCAGCAGATGAAGCAAGAAACTCAGAAAGAAGAACAACAAAAACAAGTAAGGAAGCCTAAGTTCGAGTGCAATCGAACATTAGATACTCAGCTGTATGCTTTCATTGTTTGTTTGCGTTTGTTCGATATAGGGTGTATTTTATATGAAACGAGTGCTGCATAAACAGGGCGCAGCCACGCCCATTTTCAAAATTTATATCAATCATCCAAATAAGCATACAAATATTATTGTTAGTGCAAAATTTCATCCCTCTATGACTTTTAGTTACAAAGACTTCACGTTACAAATTCCAAAAGGGTGTTCCAGAAATATCTTTGTTAAAAAGTAGGCGTGGTCATAAACCGATTTCAATACATTTTTGCGTGTCTATTAACACATGTTATAAAAGTGTATAAACCAAGTTTCGTCATAATATCTCAATTATTTGTCGAGTTAAAGGCTAAGAAATCTCATATATCCCTTTGTCTAAAAAGAGGCGGTGCCACGCCCATTTTCCAAACTTTTTTATTTTTTGTTTCCGGTCTATTGTAAAACTCATGTCACAAAATTTCAATGAATTATCTTTATATTTCACATAGATATCGCTTAAAATGGTTTTATTAGGTCACTTTATAATACACATATATAAAAGTGGGCGCGGTCGTCAACCGATTTTGGTAATTTTTCGTCCACACATTTGGCTAAGTAAATATATCACGCGTACCAGATTTCATCGATATATCTTTAACGGTTTCTGAGTTATGGCTTATTAAACTTTCAATATTCGCTCCTTAATAAGTGGGCGTGGCACCGCCCATTTTCCAAAATTTTTGTAGTTTTTGTTTTATGTCCATAGTTGGACTCCTGCCACAAAATCTCAGTGATTGATCTTTATATTTGACAGAGATATCGCTTAAAATGTTTTTATTAGGCCCCCTTATATTTCCTATATATAAAAGTGGGCGTGGCCGTCAACCGATTTTGATAATTTTTCGCCAAAACATTTGACTAAGTAATTATATTACGCGTACCGAATTTCATCGATATATCTTCAACGGTTTCTGAGTTATGACTCATAAAACTTTCAATGTCTGCCCCTTAATAAGTGGGCGTGGCACCGCCCATATTCCAAAATTTTTGTGTTTTTTGTTTTATGTCCATAGTTGGACTCATGCGACAAAATTTCAATGATAGATCTTTATATTTGACAGAGATATCGCTTAAAATGGTTTTATTAGGTCACTTTATAATACACATATATAAAAGTGGGCGTGGCCGTAAACCGATTTTGATAATTTTTCGTCAAAACATTTGTCTATGTAAGCAAATTACGCGTACCAAATTTCATCGATATATCTTCAACGGTTTCTGAGTTATGACATATAAAACTTTCAATGTTTGACCCTTAATAAGTGGGCGTGGCACCGCCCATTTTCCAAAACTTCATCAAATTTCTTCATAAGGGCCCGAGCTCAATACGTGGGTAAAATTTTAAAACTCTAGCTATATTAGTGGCTGAGATACCAAATTTCCGATTTTTTCTATATAGGAAAAGTGGGCGTGGTCATGGTCCGATTTCGCCCATTTTCAATACCAACCGTCCCAGTCTCGATACCAACTTGCGTTCCAAATTTCATCAAAATATCTCAATTTTTGCGCGAGTTAGAGTGTTTACAGACGGACGGACGGACGGACGGACGGACAGACGGACGGACGGACGGACGGACGGACGGACGGACGGACGGACGGACATGGCTCAATCGATTTCTCTTTTCACCCTGATCATTTTGATATATATAAGTCTATATCTATCTCGATTATTTCATTCTGTTACAATCCACCGTTATGTGATTAAAACTATAATACTCTGTGTACTAGTACAGCTGAGTATAAAAAACGAACTCGCTTACTAAACAAAAAAGGCAAAAAAAGCAAAAAAAGCAAAATAAGAAAAAAAAAAAGCAAAAAAATAGCGAAAAAAACAAAAAGAAAACTTTTAAGCAAAACCGCAAGCAGTGGCAAGGCGACGTTTAACTGGGTGGTAGTGGAATACCACTCATCTTTTGAGATTTTTATTGTTGTTGTTGTTGTTGTTGTTTTTTTGCATATAAATATAAACTAGTGTAAAAGTATATGCATGTATTGATGTACATTAGGGTGGTCAAAAATTGTATGAGAAAATAAAGTTCTACACTCAGGGAAAAACAGCATTTTAAAACCAAAAATAAAATTTTTGTTTTGATAATGCACGTTTCAAACCAAACCATTTTTATTTTAACAATGGAAATTTGAAAATTAAGAATGAAAATGAATGTTGATTCAAAAACTCGCTCTTTGTTCAGAATTTTTTTGTGAGAAAATATTTTTTTGTGAGAAATCCAACAAAAACAATGATAAGAATCGATTTTTTTTTTAATTTTGTTTTTACAATGATTCATATAATTCATTGATTCTTTTTTAGGAAAAGAGAAATATGTATAAATAGGTTACTACAATTCAATATAATGTTTAATGTGCCACGATGTGATAGCATTGGATTGAATTTCAGGTTGATGTCATGGTTCGGATCCGGAGAATAATATAAAATAAAGAAGAAAAAGGAGAATAAAGAGAATAAGAAATAAAGATAGCAAAGAGTTAAGGCGAAGTAGAAAAGAAGGGGAGGACAAGCGGAGGCTATATTTTTGTAGTTGGCACTCGTATTGAGAGAAGATGAAGAGAATGCCGTTGGATACAATTTCGAATACGGAAGAGAAAATGATATAGAGAACACTGCAGCGTTTTTTTTTATCATAGAGCTTAAAACAAAAATAAACATTTTTAAATTTAAAATTTTTTTTCTTAATTTAAAAATTTTACAATGAACATTTTTAAAATAAAATTGTTGGTATTTACATCACTTTTAAATACGTTTTTGCCCCTTTTAAGCACGTTTTCATATGTTTTTATATTTCTTTTTCCCTGAGTGTACCGAAACCCGCGGAACAACCAGCATTTAATGAGACTGTGCTACGTAAATCTATACCGAAAATATTCCCTTTCCCACCTACTGGGAATATGTGTCCCAGCACTGTTCCATTCAACAACATCTTTTCCTCCTTCAATATTTTGACATATAAGATAACTCAATAAAGTCTTGGGCAGTTGTAGCTTAAAAAATGTGGCGAAAACTTTGATAATGGAAGACTTTGGGAAGTTTTTTTTTTGTCCCAATAAGAATTTTGAGAGTGGGATATATTATGTACATATTATCCCAATATAACGTTAAATCAGTAAGTTTTGTGGGTGGTTATATAGAAGGCAACCGCTTATTGCGATTACATATCCCAGGATAACTTAAAGATATCTGTAATTTTTTGAATGCCGAACATCTTATATTTTTGTCTTATTACGGTATATGCCATCAAAATTTAGGAAGCTCCGCCTGTTTTTGGAAAAAAAAAAACTCAGGCGCGAAAGGGTTAATATATTAAGTTTTTTAGGTCGCGCAAATGCCTCCAACTTTCCTTCTACTTTTACAGCAGTGATAATACATAATTTTTTCCAAAGTCCTTAATGAACAAGAAAGATGTTTTTTTTTTATTATTAAAAAAGGGAACACATATTGTTTTAGGCATAATAGCATAAAAATGGCCTTGTTCCACAACTATTTGTTGGATTTCTATTTTTTCTTGACCACCTTAATGTCCATATGTGAATATGTTGGCGTAACTGGCAGTGCGACAATCTGAATTGCTTGCCGCAACTTTCGACAACATTTAAAAGTCTAGCCGTCTGGCTAGTTTGTGTTTAATTTTTGCAGGTTGTAATGGCAACGTGCACTCTCTTATTTAAAAATTCTGTAATTTCAGCTAACGCCTGTCTGAATAGCGTGCTGTTCGTAAGTAAGTAAGTTTGACAAATGACCGCATGCATTTTTTGTATGTTTTGCTTCATAATTTTTACTTACAATAGATATATCTGTTTGGAAGTGGTAAGTGGCTTAGTTTACTGCTTTGGTGTTTGCTCTAAGCACTACCTAACGCAATGCAAAGGACAACATTATTTGAGCAGTTTTGAACAGTTTTGAAATTAAAAATAATTTTTAATAGATATTCATACGAAATCTCTTCTTCTTCTTAATTAGCGCGTAACCATCTTTGGCCGAGTCCAAAAAAGCGCGCCACTTGTTTCTGTTTCATGATGTCTGGCGCCAATTGGAAAGGCCAAGCGAGCCCAAATCATTCTTCAGCTGATCTTCCCACGGCAATAGAGGTCTACCTTTTATACTGTCTTTGGCTGGCTTCGATAGAAGTACCTACTTTCAGCAGCTGGATTTTTATTCGCTGAACAATATCGATGTCTACATAAATCAAATACAACTCATAATTAAATCTCCTTCTCACGCCTTTTATCAATTTTCAATATATTTCTGTGATATATTGAATATACATACATATATTGAAATTAGATACTAAAAATGGTAAAGTTAATATTACCGTAGTGCAATGTTTTCTATTAAAAAGTAGAAGTACCTTTAATTTAAATAACAAGACTGAATTTAGTTTAAATTTCAGTTCTTATAAATGTGATAAACATATACATACATGCGAATATATGTATATAATCATATGCAATTTGGCACTAATAAAATCTAAACAATGAAGAAATCATGCAAAAGGAGACAAAGCTTTGTTTTTCATTTCAATTGGAAGTATTTGCAAATTCTGATTAGAATCTCATTAGAGAACTACATTAGAATTCGATTCGAGAATTATAATTTTCTCGATTTGAGAATTAGGTACCCTTTTGTTTGAGAACGCTATGATTCTCGATAGATTTTCGAGTCGTCCTCTAACGTTAGAGGTTTGAGAATGAGGCTAGTTCTCGAGTCATTCTCAAATCGATAACTAACCTCAGTGTTTGTTGGGAGTAGATATCTATTAGCAACAGCGCTGCGCCTTTGTTGTTCTTTTGTTGCTCTTTTTGATGCTATTTTTTGTTGTTCTTTTTGTTGCTCTTTTAGTTTGTAACAGCATTCATTTAAATACTCCAGTTTACTTGTCTGTTTGTGTCTATGCAAAAAGAAAGCAATAGAAGAGATAGAAGAGATAGAAGAAGGCAAATGAAATTGGTTAGTCAGCAGCTGAAAGTGGTGCGGCATTCGAGTGCAATTTTTTTCTGTTTTTTTTTTTTTTTTGCTTTATCCTCTTGAATTGGTGAGAAAATTTTCTCACGTACATTTATGCAATTTTTTTTTGGCACATCTTCCGTCAGCCGTGTTCGTTACACTTGTTGCAAGTTATGATTTTCGGTTTTCTTTATGGCGATGTTGGGAATTTTTTTTTTTATTTCGAAGTTATTAATTTTGTTTTATGACTTGTTGGCGCAAAACTTTGGTTAGTTGGATTGGTTCTTCCTTTTATTTGGATTCAAGTTACTGAAAGATAGTATTATTTTATTGACTTGCCCAAGTTCAGTTAAGGCTAATCTAATATTTTACACAGAATATAGAGATATTATGCGATTTTCATTTGCATTTTCTATAAGAAGGTGTATGCTCTGAACCGCTAAATATTTATTGAGCTTGAGATAACCTTGATAAGACAAGATTCAAAAGCTCTCTTTGAGTCGAAATTTAATAAAGAAGGAGAGCATGAAATACGTAATTCACTTTTAGAGATGCAGTAATGCATGGTAGCCTAAATCATCACTACCAAATATACTTGCTTACTTTCTTTCAGCTGTTTCAAAATCTCTTCATCAGCAACTTAGCTTCAGCTTTGCAAAGCCTTAACTACTTTTCGGCCTAAAATAAGTATGTGAATTTCAAGAAAATCTTATGCAAGCACATCTACATTTTTCAAGCTAAACGAGAAAAAATAAAGAAAACATTTATATTCGCGTATGATCAACATTTGTAAGCGGAAAATGCAAAAATATCTAATAATGTTTTTCTTCAGAATTCACATACGCCGCACGACCACCATGTTAGAGGCGCGAGTTAACACTCATCTCTAGGTACGTGTTGGCATTTTAGTTTGGCGGTGAAATGCAATAAGGTATCTACTCGTACTGACCGAATAACGTCAAACAAATTATTAATGGTAATTACATACAAACGTTGACACATAAGGTAGGTAGGTACAAGAAAGGCTTGTTGCATATTTCAGCTGAAAATGCATATTTTTCATATAAAGCGCATAGTTTGTAGATATGTGTGTTAGGGTGGGGCGATTTACTAACCTACATCGTGCCATCGAAATTTGGATTCCTCTCATTTTTCTGAGTAGAAAACTCTTCCACGACATTTGTCTAAAATTAATTTTGATGTTCCGGAATTTGGTTTTTATGGACCAAGACGAATTTTTGAAAATAAAAATTTGGCAAAAATCGACAAAAAAATATCCAGGCCAATGTGCACATCGAATTGAATCAGAATTTTATGCTGAATCCAGATATGAATTCCAAATTAAAATCGGATGATCCATTTTCGGGATATAGCCTGATTTCCGGTTATGGAGGCTGAATGCCCAAAATCGCATATTTTCGCGATTATCTCTTGTTGTGTACAATATATCTTAATTTTTTTTTTGCAAATTTCTTAAAGATAAGTCAATACAATATATGAACGGTATTTTAAAATATTAATTTATCTTCCGGTATAGGAAAACTAGAATGCACTCTTTTTTCCTTGGCCCAAAATCGCGATATGGGTTCTCTATGTTATAGTCATCCGATATCGATGATTTTCGCTGACAGCGCTTTGTGTACAATATATGCTCCAAATCCAAAACTTCAGAATTTTAGCTGCAAAAGTTGAAGAGTTATACCCTAAAACGTAGACATATGCTGTTTGGGATGGCGCGGTATCGATTAGTTTCCCTCCATACAAATCGCCCCACCCTAATGTGTGTATCTATGCATTTTTACAGTTCATATGCTTACTATTTTATTTTTATTGTCACGTCGCCAGCACACTTTGGTCACTGTGCCAATTCTCGCCTGCAAATAAAAAAAATTGTTAACGCCATGTCAACCAATGCGACACTGAATGAAGTGAGTGTTTGGTCTAGGTATGTGCGTATGTATATGCATTTTTGTACAGTTGAGGGTGTAAATATAGTAGAGCTTATTATGTAGAATTGCTAAGAGTGATAAGGGGGCATTTTTTAAAATCGATACCAAATTGGCGTATGTGCTGCCGATGGCATTGGCATTGCAATTACCCGGATATCTTATTTAGGCTACTTCTGCTTATGTTCCCTTTTCCAATACCTAAGGACTGCGCTTAAAAAATTCTATTTACATCAATAAACATGAAATATTTCCTGAAGGTAAAATAAAAATGATCAAAAGTTTATACACCAAAGCCAGAATTAGGTTAAAGTCCATTTGGCAAATAACGAAATTGTGCAGTAGTAGCAAAAATGCTCACAATCAATTTTATAGCAATTCATGCGAGAAATTAATCATTTTTATTGTGCTGGTGGCGCCCTTTTTATGGGTTTGGCTGCTAAGCTTTTTAAAATTATTTATTTTACCTACTTATTTTATGCTTAAATGAATTGAAGTTTAAAACCAATTAGGGGATTCACAACCTATCATATTACGTCATATTGTCATAAGTCATATTTTATTGTTGCATTCTATGCTGTATGTGTACTAAATAAATACAACTTTGCACGATATGTTTTTGGGTCGAGGTATTTCATCAGCTGGTTTTGTTTACTTCTTCACAGGGCTTTGGAAAAGTGTTTTATACTATTTCCGTATAATATTTTAATATGACATATGACTTTATGACACTTTGTGAATCTCCTAAATATATTTATTTAAGCATGCACAGTTCATGGGTTGAGTTTATGCAATTTTACGATCTTCTTTACCACTCCTCTGATGAAAAGCTTTATTTTATTTTATGAAACTTGATCTTTCTACTAACAGCTCGATTCTGAGCGTTGCCGCAGAATTAGCTTATTGAAACTTTATTTTACTGAGATATGTTAGATTCTTTCTAATAGGTATGCTGCAGTGGCGGCTCCACCATTAATTGGCTGGGCAAGCCTATGTATGCAGCATAGCAATTAGAAATTTATGTCATGTTCTTTGTTGTATTATCTGAAAGTCTGCTTGTGGTTCTGTCGTTGGCTTTGATTGATTTCGTTTTTCATACTTTGTTTGTTGTTTATATTAGCATGAAACTGAATTTATATGAATTTATAGTATAAATCGAGTAAATTTAGACGTTGAAGCATAATTAAGTTTTGATAAATAATACACAATATGAATATATATATGAATTTTTTTGTTTTAGCTGTACTTACTTTTAATCAGCACATCAAGAAGCCTGGCTCAGTAGAAAGTAAATTCTAGTTCTTCACCACCATAACGTTAATTATCTAGAAAAGCAGAGAATAAATTATTATTAGAATCACTTAGGCAGAATTTAGCAAGCTCAAAATAAGCAGATTTTAAAGAAATTTGTAAAATATAATAAATCAAAATATGTAGGCAAGACGGGCTTTTCGGCTTGAATGAAGCGTCCGCCACTGGTATACTGGCAGAAATTCTAATACAGCAATTTCATACGGAGAGAATATAAAAAAAAACATATCGCACGTTTTATGCAATAGGGATTTAACTCAAAAAACTTTTTTGGGAAAACGCAAATAAAGTTTTATAATTTCAAATAGTTTCCTTCTACGGCTAACTATAAAATCACTTTTATTTCCGCCATTTTTATCTTTTTGAGTATTTTATAAGACTAGACTCAAGGGCACTACCCAGTTATTGAAATATATGGCAAATTCCCAGAAATCGAAAATTTCGAGTTAAATCCCTATTCCATAAAACGGGCGATATATTGGGATGGTAACCGCATTTTTCTGCTAGCAGAATATGGAAAGGCATTCTCTATTTCACCAGTACTACTTTGACTTTCTAATTTTTATTAACACGCTTTTATTAGTTTCACCTGTATGTATGTATGTATGTATGTATGTATGTATGTATGTATGTAACTTCATCCCATCCTAAAAGTTGTAAACATTTAACTAAATTAACTAAATTATTATATCTTTCAAACATTCACTTTTTTGTGTTCTCTTTATTATTTCTATTCTCCTCCGGATTCGAAACATGACATCAACAGCCCAACGGCATCATATAGTAGGACATTCAACATTATATTGTATGCTTCATTGCGGCTTTTATGTTACCTTTCTTCAAAATAGCCTCAATGAATTTCAATTCACTCCCGTATACAGGCCAATAAGTAACAAGCTTGCAGGGTACGGAAAAACTCACTCACGAACGCTCAAAAATACATTCTACTCAAATCACAAACAAATGTTCAAAGAAAAACGTATAACCACTCAAATAGCGAGCGAACTAACGCACAACAGCCAGCGATCGCTCATAGCGATGGCGATAAACTCAATGCATAAATTCACTCAAAAAAAAATGAAGCTTGTAGCTTTCTGTTTTGGGTTTGTTGTATTTGCAATGAAATCAGCCGCATGTACAATGTACATACATACATACGTATGCAGAGCAAGAACTGGTTTTGTGTTTTGTGTAACAACATTCTGTTTTGTCATTGTTGTGTTTGCAATAAAAACAATCGCATGTACATACATATGTATGCAAAGCAAGAACTGGTTTTGTGTTTTGTGTAACAACATTCTGTTTTGTCATTGTTGTGTTTGCAATAAAAACAATCGCATGTACATACATATGTATGCAAAGCAAGAACTGGTTTTGTTTGTCATTCATTTAATAGTAAGTTCTGAATCAACGAAAAGGAACCCTAATTACATTTTTATACAATGTTTTGTAAACGTGAGGTGAAAAAAATTTCTCTAAAAAAAAAAAATAAAAAATAAAAATAAAAAAAAATAAAAAAAATGCGCCACTCGGGACTCGAACCTGAGCTCCTTGGTCCGTAGGCAGCATACCTCACCATTACGCTACAAACGTATTCGGAGCTTTATTGTCTAAATTCGAATTTATTCAATCAGGTTTCTTTTTTTTTTGTTCTTTTCAAATGCTTCACCTCAACTTCTCTTCACTTTCTGATTGTGAAATATAACAAAACGTTTGGGAAATTTTGTATTTCCAAACTAGTTTGGAAAACCTTGAATAAAAGGGTTTGGAAAATATTGTATAATAAGCTAGTTTACTTCACTGCATATTGGGACTATTGGTAGAAGTTATAAATACATACATATGTATGTAGATCTATTTCGGAGAACACCACATCCCATCAGACTTCTTTTTACTTTTATTCTTGCGTCCGCATAAAACATCCTTTAATGAAAAATTTCACTAAAAAGTCAAAAATAAATAATAGCTTAAAAAACTAAAAAACACGCTTTAATCTTGAGAATCGTACTAAAAATTGAGAAATAATTTAATTAGAAACAAAATGATGAACGAAAATATAAGTATTTAAGGAAAAGCGTGGGGCTGCTCAATAATATTTGAACATGAAAATATTCGATTCGTACAACTAGTACAAAAATATACCTAGTTGCGAAATTAAAGAGTACGATATATGAAATCTCAAAAAAGTCAAAATAAAATTATTAGTAAAAAAACACCGATTTTAAATATTTTTTGACATACTGAGCACCCCAGGCTTTTCCTTAAATACTTATATTTTCGTTCATCATTTTGTTTCTAATTAAATTATTTCTCAATTTTTAGTACGATTCTCAAGATTAAAGCGTGTTTTTTAGTTTTTTAAGCTATTATTTATATGAATTTGAGATCCCATTCACTGGTCTTATACAGCAACCGGCCAGTGAGGATGTCTATATACATATTTATAAGGCTAAGCTACACACATAGCTATATTTTCCATTACACTTCTTTTCAATTCTCTGCAATTAGTTCTTTCATTCTCAACCATACAATTCTCCAGCGGCACATTTTTGAATCATCTAATTTATGTGGCGTTTCAAACTAGATTGGTTTCACAATTACATGCAAATATGTATTCATAAATGCACATCTAATATCAAATTTCTACGAAAAAATCTAGCATACGTATGGCTATGAGCATGTACACACCATACACATAGATACGCAAAAATTGCAGCAAATATGTGAGATATAAATCACATACAAACACGTAATAAAGCATGTGATATTGCAAAGGAAATCAAAACCTGCAAATCTCACAGTAATTATGTTGATTCATAAGCGATTTGTGCTGCCACATTTTGATTTATGTGATTTCGATACAATTTAATATGATTTGTATTTGGCAGCTGGATTTAAAGAAGCAATTATACATATTTAGTTATACGTATATGTACATGTAGTAATACATACATTTATAAATACATATATACATACATATCTACATATTTATAAATTCATCTTGTTTGATTTTCTTACTACGCGATTTTATTAGCCCCTGCATGGCGACTCTAGCGCTAGTACACTCAGGGGAAAACAATTATAAAAACATATGAAAACGTGCTTAAAATGGGCAAAAACGATTTAAAAGTGATGTAAATACCAACATTTTTATTTTAAAAATGTTCATTGTAAAATTTTTAAATCAAGAAAAAAACATTTTAAATTTTAAAATGTTTATTTTTATTTTAAGCACTATGAGAAAAAAACGCTGTAGTATTCTCCATATGATTTTCTCTTCCGGATTCGAAGTTGAATCCAACGGCATTCTCTTCATTTTCTCTCAATCCGAGCCCCAGCTACAAAAATATAGCCTCCGCTTGTTCTCCTCTTCTTTTCTACTTCGCCCTAACTGTATGCTATCTTTATTTTTTATTCTCCTTATTATACTTTTCCTTCTTTATTTTATATTCTCCTCTGGATTCGAACCATAACATCAACCTGAAATTCTATCCAATCATCACATAGTGGAACATTCAACATTGTATTGAATTATAATAACCTATTTATACTTTCTTTTTCCTAAAAAAGAATCCAGGAATTATATGAATCATTGTAAAAACAAAATTAAAAAAAAATGGATTCTCATTATTGTTTTTGTTGGATTTCTCACAAGAAAATATTTTCTCACAAAAAATTTTTGAACAAAGAGCGGGTTTTTGAATCAACATTCATTTTCATTTTTAATTTAAATATGTTTCTTTTTAAATCCAAAATGCATTTTTACTTAAAAAATTTCATTCTTAATTCAAAAATTTCATTTTTAATTTAAAAATTTTCATTGTTAAAATAAAAATTGTTTGGTTTGAAACGTGCATTATGAAAACAAAAATTTTACTTTTGATTTTACAACGCTGTTTTTCCCTGAGTGTGGCTGCTAAATGCAGCATCACAGCGGCATGAGTTAAATGATTTGCAAAAATCATGCATTCAATGCCCAGTACCCAGTGTCCGGTGCCGGCTGCCCGTTGCTACAAAGTTACAGACGTATGTAAGTTTTAGCTGTGTCATTTGCCACTGCCGCCGGCTTGTCACTGTTGCTTTGCTTTAGCAGTTGATGCTGTTATTGTAGCTGTTGCTGTTGCTGCTGTTGTTGTTCTTATATTGTCCATCATATTAACATTACATTGTGTTTGCCCATTAGGTTGTCAGTCAATATTGACAGGAATTTATTCTGTGTTTTGTTTATGCATTTGCATTGATTACGATTACAAATAGAAAAAATATAAAACCCCATGAGGCAAAAGTTACACACTTCCAAGTTTAAAAAAAAAAACAAGAAAAGCAAAGATTAAATGCATACACTTTTGCATACAGAGCTTAATCAATCTACTTCCCGCTGCTTTTTCTTTAAATAAGTAAAACATCTATACCCAACGCCATATAATATGGTGTGTTACTTGCAACTGAGTAAGTATAAAAATAAGTCTTTCAATTGCATGCCTAGTACATGGGCACAAAATTCCACTTGCATTAATTCATTAAACATTTAACATACTAATTTTCTTTTCTTAGTCAAATTTACCTCAGACAGTTGAAAATTATTTATGAACTAATTAATTATTAATTTCTTCATTATGCACTTCATAATAATTGCAAAATTTTATTCTTACAATTAGGTATTCTTCGATTCAATTTGCAGCTACAGCGTTAATTGTCACCGCGCAGCGCCTGCGCATTTAGTTGTCAACACCACAGCGGTGCGCCAATAAATTTCTTCAGCGATGATAAATCTGCACAAATAAATCGTAACAGCGTGTTGCGCGCGCGTATTCAGGCGATCGGCGTAGCATGCAACATGCAATAGTTTGTAAGAAGAGCTCATAAATATACAAATTAAAAAATTTCACTCGTGTTAGCTTAACAAATCTGTGAGCATTCGCCGGTAATGTGTTATCTTTGTTGGTTGTTGTTATTGTTGTTTTGTTGTTATTTTTATACTCAGCTGTACTAGTACACAGAGTATTATAATTTTGATTTCATAACGGTGGATTGTAACATAATGAAATAATCGAGATAGATATGGACTTATATATATCAAAATGATCAGGGTGAAAAGAGAAATCGATTGAGCCATGTCCGTCCGTCCGTCCGTCCGTCCGTCCGTCCGTCCGTCCGTCCGTCCGTCCGTCCGTCCGTCCGTACGCACGATAACTCGCGTAAAAATTGAGATATTTTGATGAAATTTGAAATGCAAGTTGGTATCGAGACTGGGACGGTTGGTATTGAAAATGGGCGAAATCGGACCATGACCACGCCCACTTTTCCTATATAGAAAAAATCGGATATTTGGTATCTCAGCCACTAATATAGCTAGAGTGATAAAATTTTACCCACGTATTGAGCTCAGGCCCTTATGAAGAAATTTGATGAAGTTCTGGAAAATGGGCGGTGCCACGCCCACTTATTAAGGGTCAAACATTGAAAGTTTTATATGTCATAACTCAGAAACCGTTGAAGATATATCGATGAAATTTGGTATGCGTAATATGCTTACTTAGGCAAATGTTTTGACGAAAAATTATCAAAATCGGTTGACGGCCACGCCCACTTTTATATATGGGAACTATAAAGGGGCCTAATAAAAACATTTTAAGCGATATCTCTGTCAAATATAAAGATCTATCACTGAAATTTTGTGGCAGGAGTCCAACTACGGACATAAAACAAAAAATACAAAAATTTTTGAAAATGGGCGGTGCCACGCCCACTTATTAAGGGTCAAACATTGAAAGTTTTATATGTCATAACTCAGAAACCGTTAAAGATATATCGATGAAATTTGGTACGCGTAATATATTTACTTAGCCAAATGTGTGGACGAAAAATTACCAAAATCTGTTGACGACCACGCCCACTTTTATATATGGGTATTATAAAGTGACCTAATGAAATCATTTTTAGCGATATCTCTGTGAAATATAAAGATAATTCATTGAAATTTTGTGATATGAGTTCTACAATAGACCGGAAACAAAAAATAAAAAAAGTTTATAAAATGGGCGTGGCACCGCCTCTTTTTATGCAAAGAAATCTACGAGCCTATTACTCGACAAATAACTGAGATATTATGACGAAACTTGGTTTATTCACTTTTATAACTTGTGTTAATAGACACGCAAAAATGTATTGAAATCGGTTTATGACCACGCCTACTTTTTAACAAAGATATTTCTGGAACACCCTTTTGGAATTTGTAACGTGAAGTCTTTGTAACTAAAAGTCATAGAGGGATGCAATTTTGCACTAACAATAATATTTATATGCTTATTTGGATGATTGATACAAATTTTGAAAATGGGCGTGGCTGCGCCCTGTATATGCAGCACTCGTTTCATATAAAATACACCCTATATCGAACAAACGCAAACAAACAATGAAAGCATACAGCTGAGTATCTAATGTTCGATTCCACTCGAACTTAGGCTTCCTTACTTGTTTATTATTTTTTTGAGCTACAAAATGTTCATCCAATTTATTCTATATTTCATTTATTTTTTCTTCAAAGACTAATCTTGATGTCATAAATAAAATTTTAAATGAAAATCTACTTGCTACAAGCAACGAAAAGTAGAAGTGAGCTATTGGTTGCTCAAAAAGGAAAATCCAATAAATAGTAGAAGCACGCCAATAAATATGTTACGGTAATACTTAAATGTCGCAAGACACTGTTTACTCTATCTGCAATTTCACGTCGATTCAACTACTTATAGTCGAAGATAATACTTATAGAATTTGGTTCCGATTGGAGTTTGAGTTTTCGTATGCAATATCACTGAGGGTCCAAATGCAGTCTAAGGACCATCTTAGTACAGACATATACATACAAACATATTTAGATACCTGCCCTGCAGCAAATCGCGCAAGTTATAGGTCGCTCTTTGGCCGCGCTATACAAAAATAATCCGCAGCCCACAGAACTCTTCACACACTGAAAATAAATGCGGCATAATATTATCAAATACCAAATTTTTGAAGGGAGTGCCACATAATCCCCAAAAAAACAAAATCCCCAAAAAATTACTAAATAAACAACATTGAAGATCATATTTAAAAAACGGCCTACCGAGTCTTATCTGAGCTCTGATACGTAATAACATATATGTACATATAAAATATTTATATCCCTGCAAAAATTCGGAGACTCCATTCGCTAATACATGGAGTTCTCGCTAATAATGTCGAAAAAAATGTCGAATTTTAATATACCGAAATAAAAAAGTCGCAAAATGTCGAAAAATGTAGAAAATGTGGAAAAATACTTCGAATGTTTTTTCTTTATTTTCGGTAGGTGGGTCGGCTTCGATATAATGCGCCCTACGGGGTATCTAAGAGATTCCATATTTTATAAAAAATATGTTCATCTAAATAAATGAAATGAATAAATAAAGGCGAGGCCGCCTGCGCTGAAGGGTGTACTACGCAGAAGTACATCACCGTGGCGGTAGCCACGGTTATGGCACACGGCCGGACTTGGATGGCGTAGCCCAGGGTTATTGTTTATAAGCGCCGCCGAAGTCCGCCAGTGCAAAAAGGTTTTCTACTCAAAAGTACTGTGGATTGCTCTATACGTTTTACTCCAGAAAGAGAATTCTGCCGGCTGAGGGTTATTTTTTTAAAGCGCGGCCGAAGGCCGCCAATGCATAAAAGTTTTCTACTCGCGCAAATTTTACACTTCATTAATTTGAAATTATTTCGATATTTTTTTTCGACATTTCGTACCCAACCCTATGTAAATATGTAATCATAAGTTATTGAGATGACTTTATTAATAAACATTTGTGAAATCATCACGTATACAAATTCATGTGAGTTTCAGTTTGAGAAAAGTGTCCAATGTAGAATTCTCATATTCTCGCGGCGATTTATTACCTAATTTTAATTTATTTCATACGGAATATGGGGATTTTGTGTTTGGGGATTTTGATTTTGAGGATTTTGATTTTGGGGATTTTGATTTGGCGATTTTGATTTGGGGTTTTTGATTTTGGGGATAATGTGGTAAACCCATTTTTGAAAATTAACCATACAAAAGCTGGAATTATGCCCATTCACCTACAAATGCCAAGTAAAATTACTTTGTTTATATGCCCGTGCTTTTAACCAAGTTCCACTTGGTACTCCTCAGCAAAATTTGTTGTTGCTGTGCAACTTTTATGTAGTCACAATAATAAACTGTTCCGCTCTGCCTCCCTTTAGAACCAGTTCTGTGTTAGTTGTGAACTCTCTAGTTCTAGACTGTCGCTTTTCAGCACTGCCCCTTATATTTGCTGCAGGGTTTATGTGCAATTATATGTATACAAATATATATATATTTTTTTTTCAAAATTTACATTGACAAATAAGTGTTGCATTTAAAAAAGGCCAAAAGTCAGTTAACAGCCGGCGGTTATATTTACAAATATCTGTATGTACACACATATGTAGAGATGTATGTATGTAAATATATAAAGGTTCACACGATTGCCTTTAAATGAAAATCCATTTGATTTGCTTGTTTGTTCTACGTTTTTTGTTTGCTAAAGACGACCGTCTATTGCACTTACTGCTCTATTTAAATGTTGCGAACAAAATTAAACAAGTTATAACAAATAGAATGAAGCTGTTATGGCAGAAACATTGTTCGGCCACAGTGTTTAAGATTTAAGCTTTAGCTTTTATAATGCAATGATTTCGAAAAAATAATAACAAAATCTTAGTGGCTTGATATAATTAACACCTCGCGCTACGTCCAGTAGCAAACAGGAAGGAAACCAGAAAGGAGGATAAGGAGGTCACAAGTAAGTATATACACTCAGGGAAAAACAGCATTTTAAAATCAAAAATAAAATTTTTGTTTTCATAATGCACGTTTTAAACCAAACCATTTTTATTTTAACAAAGAAAATTTTTAAATTGAAAATGAAATTTTTGAAATAAGAATAAAATTTTTGAAGCAAAAATGCATTTTGGATTTAAAAAGAAACATACTTAAATTAAAATGAAAATGAATGTTGATTCAAAAACTCGCTCTTTGTTCAAAATTTTATTGTGAGAAAATATTTTCTTGTGAGAAATCCAACAAAAACAATAATGAGAATCGATTTAATTTTGTTTTTACAATGATTCATATAATTCATGGATTCTTTTTTAGGAAAAGGAAAGTATAAATAGGTTACTACAATTCAATATAATGTTTAATGTTCCACTATGTGATGTCGTTGGATTGAATTTCAGGTTGATGTCATGGTTTGAATTCGGAGGGGAATATAAAATAAAGAATAAAAAGGAGAATAAGAATAAGGAGAATAAGAAATAAAGATAGCAAACGGTTAAGGCGAAGTAGAAAAGAACAGGAGAACAAGCGGAGGCTATATTTTTGTAGTTGGGACTCGGATTGAGAGAAGATGAAGAATGCCGTTGGATACAATTTCGAATCCGGACGAGAAAATGATATAGATAACACTGCAGCGTTTTTTTCTCATAGTGCTTAAAATAAAAATAAATATTTTTAAATGTTTGTTCTTGATTTAAAAATTTTACAAGGAACATTTTGAAAATAAAAATGTTGGTATTTACATCACTTTTAAATACGTTTTTGCCCATTCTAAGCACGTTTTCATATTTTTTTATAATTTTTTTTCCCGAGTGTATGGTCCTTATTCAAAAGCTATCTTATATAGTTCGACATATGACCACAATAAATCCAATAAATATTAAAGTGATGCATGTATAAGTTATCGTTATGACCGGAGATCGAAGAAATTGTCAATAGTGCCCTTATATTGGTCTACCACATATTTTTTGTCTATATATATTACTTCATGAGCTTTACTTTGCATCATTGCCTGCAAGTCCAAAATTACATTAAAGGGCTTGTTAAAATAAAATTCTACCACATTTTGCTACACTATACTACAAAGCAGCAATCATAGGATAATTTCCATTTCCCAGAGCATCAGGAGCAACAGCAACAGCAACAGCAAGAGAAACATCAGCAACAGCGTAACACGAGTCCTTGGCCTTGTCCGATTGCAATTTGTTGATAAATATTTGCATTGCAATAAATTCAATGTGAACATTTAAAAAACATACATAAAGTGCATATAAAACGAAGCAAATAAAATGTAAATAAAATAAACAATTTTTTTATTGATACAAATACAAACAATCAGCAATAGGAGCAGCAACAGCAGCAGCACAACCAACGGCACGAACAAACCAAAACATGGAATTGAACATGCAATGAAGATTTCTATGGTGACTCGCAAGATGCAAAGGTGACTGGCAAATAAACGTACATATGTGTATAGATAAATGTGAATAATGCTCTGGTTGGCGCATCGGGGAATAAATGAGAAAGTACCTACTCGCAATTCGCTCTGACTTGTCCGCTTGGAGATGCAATGCAAGCGTACTAAAATGTCAGACATACACAAATAGAAACATAAAAATTATTCAGTTTTGATTTTATACAAGTGTTTTTGTATGTGTGTGTATGTGTATATGTGTGTATGTGTGTGTGCGTGCGCATATTTGAACTTGAAAATAATTGTTAAGCATTTGTTGCCACTTACTTACTTAACTCGTCGTACAAATTGTGCATTAGGGTGGCGCTTATTCTATTTTCTTTAGAAGTTTCATCATTTTTTATGGCATGCCAAATAATATCCAATAACACTGTACAACAGCACAAGCATTAACTTCGTAGCATGATTTAACCCTCTAGTACCACCACGAAGCCGTCGCACATAGGTAGATTTTACGAATTTATGCGGCCAAAATTAAAAATTTTAAAATTGGTGCAAATACAAAATCCAAAATCGCTCTACGTTTATAATAAACCGGGCGATAATAAACCGGTCTTCTCGGCTTTTATAGACAACCGGGGTGCTCCTGCTGCTAGTCGAAACTTATTATTCTCCCACATTTTCGATTTTTTTATTTTTTACGTATTTTAAGTAACCCATTTTTAAACGTCAATGTATTTAGTTTTAAGACAATTATCAAACTAAACAACATGGATTCGAGTGTTTCAATTAAATTTCATTATTTATTGAAGAAATCGTTAACCTAGCATAATAAAAGACCCACCATTTTGAAGCTTTTAAGCATATTGCGCTTTCTTGAAAAAAAAAATTGCTCATTTTTTAATTCAAAAGCATTTTAGTTATATTATCGCCTCCGATCGCCTCAAAATTTTTATGCATTTTAATAGTGGGTAGTCTTTTCTTATGGTTCTGATGAAAGTCAGCTGCGGACAGGTGCGGCTGAGGTAAAAAAAGATACATTGAAAAAATGTCCACACAATTTTTTTTTTTTCATTTTCATCGAAGATTCTCCTGGTTCATCTGGAAAAAATTAGTTACCCGTCAATTTCTCTACGGAAAGATGCAAAGCCAGAAATTATCAAGAATGGACGAAAAATTGGCCTATTTGGAAAATTACCTGCTTTGGTATTTTTAGTATTTCCAATTTTTCAAAGTAAAGGAAATACTTATCATAAAAGGGGCTAAGAATCCTAAAGCTACATTTTTTAGAAGAGTTTTGAGTATGCAATTTTGCAGCTCATTCAATTTTAATATAACGATATGTAACATTGAACTTTTTGAAAATTTTCATTGGCTTTTCGGAAATTTTAATTGGAACGGTCTCACGTACATATAAGGCCCTACAGAAAAAAACTTCTAAAATCGACAGAATTTTTCACAGCATTGAGAATTTCACTTTTTACATTAAAATTAGTTGGCTACAGTACACTTAGAAATCTCCTAAAAATCTTCTACAAATTGTGGCCTTGCTATGAAATTTTTAATCCACTTTCAGAAATTTCTACGATTTTTCGGATTTTTTCCATAAGCTCAAAAATCCTGCTTAAAACGATTTTCGTTGAAAAATTGTCTATATTTTTAAACTAAAATAAGAAAGAACTCGACAGAACTCCTTGAAATAAATTTAAAAACTCTGGCATATGATTTTTTTTGAGTCACTGTATATATTTTTCAATAAAATCGACTTTTAACACAAATTATTAAAATTTTGCATTAAACAAGCAATTTGGAATAGATGTAGACAATAAAATATTTTTGGCCGCATAAAACTGGAAAATCTACCTATGTGCGACATTTTAGCCACTTTTGTAGAAAGTCAGAAAAAATAGTATAGTATTTGGAACGTCGCACACTGGGGCCACTTATATATATGAGGACGCTCAAAATTCTGAAATCAACTTTTTTACATCAGAATCACTTTATCTGCACTAAAGCAGTTAATCTGTAGCATCTTAACCCATTGACAGTCATGAGTTAACCCGTTGGTGACCTATGTATTTTATTTTAGTTTCGAGTTTAATTTTCTTGAATCAGAATCGGTATATCGATACTAAAATAGTAAATCCCAAGAATTTTAACCCCTTAACGACCACGCATTAACCCATTTTTAACCAAATTTTTTCACTTAATCCTTAGATTAAAATATTTAAATCATATTAGTTGTATCTACACTAAAACTAGTAATCTTTGGAATCTTAACCCATTAAAACGGCCATGAATTAACCCATTGGTGACCAGCTTTTTTTAAGATCTGTAAATAAATTATTTAAATCACAACTAGTATGTCTGTGGTATGGTGGCCGCTGTGGTGCAGTGAGTAGAGTGCTCGCCTGCTACGCCATAGGTCTCGGTTTCAAACCCCAGTCCAAGCAAGCACCAAAAAAAATTTTCTAATTAGTAAAAATCCAATTATTGGTTTCTTAAGAGCAGCGGTCACCTCTCGGCAGTGGGCGGCATACCCTCCGAGAGTATTTCTGCCATGAAAAAGCTTCTCATAAAAAATGCATTCGCCGTTCGGAGCCGGCATAAAACTGTAGGTCCACCCAATTGGTAGGAAAAACAAAAGGAGCACACCTCGAATTGGGACAGAAGCTCGGCCATAAAACTCGTCAGAGTCATAATAGCGCCATTGTATTATATTATTATTATATTAGTATGTCTGTACAAAAATAGCCAATGTGTATTATATTAACCCATTAGCGGCTATTTATTAACCCATTGATGAAATATGCAGGTGCAGGTACATATGTATGTATACAAAAATGGTTTTCTCCAATTTTAGATATTAAAAATTTTCTGTTTTCACAAGTATGTTTATATGGGAATTAGGAGTTTCACCGTTAGCGTTTTAAGCAGAACACGTATTTCCCCACACATTTTCATGCCTAACATAAAAAAAAAACAAAATTGGAGTAACACAACTTGTGCTTCAAAGAACGCATATTGTAATCCAACTTACAAGTCTAAATTAAAGAAACCTGGCTTGACAATAGCCTTAACCACAATTTGTAATTAAAGTAACCAGTAAATAATGGATCAACTAAATTTAAGATAGAACAGAATCAAATTCAACCAGATATAGGTGTTTTTTTTTAAACTAAAATTGGAATGCAATTTTTAAACTCACTTTTTTTTTAAATGCGCACTTTGCTTTTGGTTCTGAACTCGGATTCTTTGTCACAAAGGACCATATTTTACTGCTGCATTTTTACATTTGCTACTTTTTTGCGCAAATTAAAAAAAATCCATTTTGAAAAAAAATATTTAAAAAAAAAGAGGTACGTTTAGTTTTATACTAAAAATTAATTTTTTAAAACATCTAGTTCCAAAAAAAAACAGTCATCGATTATATAAGCTTCACTTAATGTTATGGAAAAAGCAGAATAATAAAATTTTATATCCTTCTCTTACACCAACTATTTCAAATACACATTAAAATTTCACACTTTGGAAAAAAATTATTTTTTGGAAAATTTGCCATGTTTGTGTATGGATAACTCCCAACTGAAAAACGATAGAAAGCTGAAAATTGGGCCATAAGTGTAGAATTTTATAGGGAACAATACTGCGTTTTTATTTTGTTGAAAAACTCATTATTTAAAAACTGAATTTTGAGCAAGCTCGGCCCCAGTGTGCGTCGCTAGAGGTCTGAAATGTGCTAGAAAATTATTCGCCATAAAATTTTACTAGGGTTCTACTCAGGCAAAATCTTTGTAAAACGAACCTAAAAGACCATATTGTTCTTCAAACTTCAACCTTTCGTATCCAACTTATTTCCTTCAAATCAAAATGTAACAACCTAATGCACAAATAAAGAACTATAAATGTAACTGGTAATAAACATTGTCGCTCTTGCTGTTCTATTTGCTGCACTTCTAATCTATTCAGCGCCGCTTCAGGGGCAATTTTTCATATGTAACTTTCAAGATTTCATCAGTTGACTTCATCTAAATAACGTATGCTGCGCGTGCATGCCCATTCACATGCCTTGCTGTCTATGTTGCAGTGCATTTTTTACTTATTACTTTGTTGTTGTTGTTGTTTTTTGAAGTCTATTTATGAAGATTGTGTGTTTTGTTTGTTTTAAGCTCTTTGCTTTACAAGCTGTTTGATATGAGTTTTATAATACATATGTATGTGTTGTATGTTGCAGCAGCAACAGCATCAGCAGCGCCAGCAACACCGTTCACCATACGGCACTTGACTACAGTTTGTTGCAGTAAGCTTTTAGCTGCTAGAGACCGCTTAGACCAACGTATATATGTATGCAGGTATGCATGCTCGTAACTGTACGGATTTTGCGTATGCTGTACCTGAACATTGGCGTTCACTTGCGCGCGATTATGACTTTTGCCAAACATGCTTTATTGTGCGCATGCGCAATCACAATCGCTGAGGCGACAACAACAGGCATTTCATTATACAGCAAAGGAAAAAAGGAAAAGAAAAAAACTAGAAAAAAAAGAAAAAAAAACTACACTCAAAAAAAAAATTTCTCTCGATCAAAGACATAATTTTCCTTATTTTGAACACGCGTCCCAATACAAAATTTTCTTTGTTTTGTGTAAATTTTCTCAAAAATGTGGAAAAAATATAAAAAAACTTTCAAACAAATTCGTTGCCATGGGAATTTAATTTCTCAAAATTAAAGAAATCAAGTCTTCAAAACAAGGAAAGTTGGGAATGGAATGGCGCTTAAAGAATTTTTCATTATTTTAATGTATGAATTTTTTCAAAACAAGTATATGAAACCATGGTAACGCATGTAACAACAATATTTTATAAACCTTTTAACATGTTTTAAGGAAAATTTACTCAAAACAAAGAAAGTAGTGTTCAAAATAGGTAAACAATTTCTTTGACCCCTCCATATATTTTTTTTTTCTCTCAGTGTAGAAAAAAAGAACTGAACAGTTGAACCAAACGGGGCACGTTTACTGCGCAGCCCAAACATGCGTGTGAACTTTTTGCGTGGCTGTTTGCGTTGTGAAGTTTTGCTGCCGCTGCTGATCTCTCAGATTTCCAATGCGATTTGGTTTGGGGCATTTGGTGTTTTCAATTGAAGTTTTGTGTTTCATTTTATTTTCTCGAATGCAATTTATTGTTTTATTGAAAGATGTTTGTTAAGTATTTTTTGTTTTGACTGCACTTGTTTGTACGAGTATGCATGTATTTTATTTCTGGTTTAGATTTTAATTCCGCGTTTCTTAATTGATTATTATTGCTTTTATTTATATGTAGTTTCGGAATGTTGGTTTATTATGCTGCTTGAATGTTGGCATCTATGTTTTGATTAATGTAGTATCTTCATTCTTTAAGAAGTGGATACTTCTTACAAAAGTTGTGCTTCCATTTCGGCAAAATTCTGTGCCTGCCAAAGAGTTATGCAAAACAAAGAACAAGCGTTTGCTTCTGCTATATATTTGTAATACTTTCTTAAGTGAAATATCTGGCTTTAGTAGATGCTAGCTTTATTAATTTTGCCTATGTTATTGTTATTGTGTGCAATATATTTCTTTTTTACCTTATTCATAATCTTTTTTTCTTATCTTTCAGATGAATCAGACCTGTAAGGTCTGTGGTGAGCCAGCAGCGGGTTTTCACTTTGGCGCATTCACTTGTGAAGGTTGTAAGGTAAGTTTGCAAAGTGATATTTATTTATTGACAGTGCTCAAAAGGTTTAGAAATTAAATTAAAACCCACAGTTTTTTTCTGGCATATCTACAGAAATATCCTTTCTTTATTTTCAATAGTACTTACATACAGGGCCGCCGAGAGAAAATCCGGGCCCGGGGTCAAAATAACTAAGGGCCCCCATACTAAATGAACAAATTCTCAAAATCAAAATTCAATGAATATATAGTTACGAACTTTAATTTATCTATACATGGCCGCTGTGGTGCAGTGGGTAGAGTGCTCGCCTGCTATGCCAGGCTTCTGTTTTAGCCACTCAAAAAAAAAAAAAATGGACGTGTTTTTGTAGCGTCCGGAACGCAGTTTAAGTGGCTAAAACAGAGGCATTAAACTAAATTTCTGTCGCTAACATACTTGAATCATTAGCTGTGGCCTAAATCTTTCCTTTTATCATAAAAAGATACAATATTTCGCGATATTTCTGCCTCAAAAGTTCAAAAAATCGTGCGAACATACCGTCCGAAACGCCCAGGATATACCCATATCGCTGTATAAGAATTTGCATCATACCGAATTTTTCTGTTGCAACAGAAAACGAATTCAAATTTATGCTGCAAAGTCGACGCCAAAAACCAACAATTCCTTAAGTGGGGTGCAGACACTTTAAGAGATTTATAAAATTTGTTGAAATTTAAAATGATTGCTATCTACGAAAGGTGATTAAAGGTGTTGTTCGTTTATTTTCTGTAAGCAAAAACTTGGATATCATTTTGAGATTCCCGGGCCCTCTAAAGCCCGGGCCCGGGGCAATTGACCCCCTCAGCCCCCCCCCTCTCGTCGGGCCTGCTTACATAAGAACAATAAGCTAGTAATTCGGATTTATCAATATTATGACGTTGTATCGTGTTTTAGTTGGTCTGTTGGTATTGATTATTGTGTTGTCTTGCTAAAAATTGGGTGATACTTATTTCCGGATAATTATGTATGCTTATAGGAGAGAGTATTTGCATCTGAGACTTTTTGTACTCAAAAAGGGTCATGATTTAGCAAAGAGGCAATGCGAATGGTTCTCTCCCTGTATTGAAAAAATGCTGCAGCGCCACGAGTGAGCCTCCGCCGAAATTCGCTTGGGAAAATATTGGTTCTTGGTCTTTCATTCTTCTTTTTTTATAAGTAAAATTTCTATATTGATGGCATAAAGAGGTTTCTGCTGGGGATGCTGGCGAAATTTACGCAAAGAATATTTTAATAAGTAAATTAACTAGCCTAATGCCTCAGACACACATGTGGTAGAAATATTATAATATCAATACTATGATTTGGCTTTACTATGAAAATTTTCAATTAAACTACAATATGAGAGTGACACATATGTGGTATAGATCGTAATATTTCTACTATACTACGATGTGTGTCTCTAGCATAAGAAAACTTTTCAAATCTCACTTATTAGGTTGAGTATCTATGTATGTGAAGTCTGTTTAAACATATTAATTTATAAGATCTACACCTTTTTCAGTTTAAATTCAGAAAGTTCCAATTTATATTCAAAAAATTACAAATGAAATTCAGAACTTCCATTTGAAATTCAGAAAATTGCATTTGAAATTCAGAAAATTACAATTGAAATTCGGAAAGTTACATTTGAAATTCAGAAAATTACATTTCAAATTCAGAAAGTTACATTTGAAATTCAGAAAATTACAATTGAAATTTAGAAAACTTCTTGAGTACTGTGAGGAGGTTTCTGAATTTCAAATGTAATTTTCCGAATTTCAAATGGAATTTTCTGAATTACAAATGTAGTTTTCTGAATTTTAACTGTAATTTTCTGAATTTCAATTGCAATTTTCTGAATTTCAAATGGAATTTCTGAATATCAATTGGAACATTCTGAATTTCAACTGAGAAAGGTGTAGTAAAACTACTGCTTATTATTTGCTTTCAATTGCATAAGCGCAATAAACTATTGTAAAAGTAAATGAGCTCAAAAGCAAATGTAACTCAGTACATTTCCTGCAGTTAATATAAGGGAGAGTCCCGAAAAATGCCAGTCCAGAACTAGTGAGCCCACTACTAGCTCATAACTGGTTCTAGAGGGATGTATAGCGGAACAGTTTACAGCTATTACTTTCAAGTTGAGCAACAACCAATGTTGCACTTTACAATATTGTCCGTTTTTGCTGTCTTTTGCTGGGTAGTGCCGGATGGAACTTGGCCAAAAGGTCGTACTACATATAAACCAGACCTGGGTAATACTGAGTAGTAATTGGGCTAACTATTACGTACTTACTGTGGTGCAGTAGGTAGAGTGCTCGCCTGCTATGCCAGATGTCTCGGGTTCAAACCACGGTCCGAGCCAAACACCAAAACAATTTTTCTAATTAGTAAAAATCCAATTATTGGGTTTTCTAAGAGCAGCGGTCACCTCTCGGCAGCGGGCGGCATACCCTCCGAGAGTATTTCTGCCATGAACAAGCTTCTCACAAAAAATGCATTCGCCGTTCGGAGCCGGCATAAAACTGTAGGTCCACCCAATTAGTAGGAAAAACAAAAAGGAGTACACCTCGATTTGGGAGAGAAACTCGGCCATAGAACTCGTCAGAGTTATAATAGCGCCATTGTATTATATTATATTATATTATATTATATTATATTATATTATATTATATTATATTATATTATATTATATTATATTATATTATATTATATTATATTATATTATATTATATTATATTATATTATATTATATTATATTATATTATATTATATTATATTATATTATATTATATTATATTATATTATATTATATTATATTATATTATATTATATTATATTATATTATATTATATTATATTATATTATATTATATTATATTATATTATATTATATTATATTATATTATATTTTGATCTTGAAGTAATTATTCCGTTCTAAGTACTTTTAGAATATTCAAGTACAAGTATAATGAATTGCAAAATAATTGAAGTTTTAGCAAATACTTCAAAGTATTTGAAAAGAATTGAAAGTACTTGAAAAGAATAGAAAAATGTACTTGAATCGATTTTTGAATTCTTTTCAAGTACTTTCAATTACTTACAAATCGATTCAAGTACATTTTCAATTCTTTTCAAGTACTTTCAATTCTTTTCAAATACTTTGAAGTATTTGCTAAAACTTCAATTATTTTGCAATTACTTTTACTTGTACTTGTACATAAAAATTTTGGGAATGCCAGTACCGGTACAATTCCTTTAAAATGTACTTGTCACAAGTCGTACTGGTACTTGATATGAGGTCTGATATAATCAAAGTATGTAATATTACTTGGCATTTGTAGGTGAATGGACATAATTGCACGTTTTGTATTGGTAAGTTTCAAGAACTTGATATTTTATAATACAATGCCGCACCTATTTTCAGTATGCTAAGATTTCTGCCGTTTGAGAATTATTTTTGTAAAGCGCGCCCAAAGACCGACCACTTTTAGACTAGTCCTAAAGTGCATCTTTTTGAACTATCTCCCGACTATTGTTTTTTGAACTCTCACAGGACTATGCCGATAGAAAGTAGTTTAGAACGCGTTCAAAAGTTCTGCAGAAGGAGATAATTCCCATTTCGTAGCACATCGCCGTGTTAAAACAGACAGTTGAAAGCATTGGGTTGGTATAGAAAGAGAACCAAACCTGTACCCTTTTTGAACCAGTTTTGCACTAGCCTGCAACTAACGCGATTTGCTGCAGGGTTTCAACTAATTAATATAAATCTTCATATACACACACACACATATACCAAAAAAACGCGCTCTGACAATTCGTGCAGCTCAGTTATTTACAATCATTTCAGAACACTAAATAGTAAATACTGTACTACTAACTAATGTTATTGCTGTTGTTTTTGCGCATTTTTTGAACAATTGTGCTGTGTATAATAAACGTGGTTGTTGTTGTAGTTTTGTGTTGCTGTTGTAATTTTGTGTTGCCGCTGGCTAGTAAGTAAATGCGACCTGCGAACGACCTTCAACTCATCTTCATTCATATTAACTAATGTTATGCGCATATGCATTGCACACATGCAAACTTATATATGTACATGCATACCTACAAAATTAGCTACATTTACATACATATTTATTCAGATAACTGCTAACAACTGTGGATTTGTTTTTATTTTTTTTCTGTTTTTTTTTTTTTCTAATTTATATTTTTTTCCTTATTTTTAGCTCATCTCAAATGCTTTAGCGTTACGTGTAGTAATTTTTTTAGTTTCGTTTGCGCTTGATTGCTGATATTTTTCACGATTCTTGTTGATGCTAGTTTTTTCATAGTTCAAAAGCTTGGTTTCAACTTGTTATTGTTGTTTTATTACATAAAATTAAATAATGCACTTTTTTAACTTGTATGCATAGTTTACTATAGTAAGTACATACTTACATACAGTAAAACTGGTGCGGCGGTGCTTGCCATCAGTTCAGCTCTGTTTCTCGTTTGCTGATTTAGTAATTTCAAAAGACTTAAGAAACGAACTTGATTGCGCTGTTTTAGAACAGGCGATACGCATTGATTTTTGTTTGCAGAAAATGAAAATAATAATAATATAAATTTAAGTAATTACATATATGGACAAACCGTTAGTATTTTAACAAATAAAAGTCTACAAATTGCCACATAAATAAATATATATACGGAAGAGTAAACTCATAAATCTATACTGCTCAAACAAATTGCTTTTGATCTGCATTTTACAACTAACTGTGAGCTTAGAATATAAATAATTATGTATGCATGTATAAATAATAAAAAATAAGAGAAAAATGAAAAAATATGAAAATTTAGCAACGCAAATAAAATCAATGTAGCATATACATATCGTTAACCAAATACAATTACATCTAGCGCACCTTAGCAGTAATTTAATATGATTTTGTTGTAACAATAAAGACGGTTTGTCACGCTAAAGTGTCTATGTACAGCACAACTATAACCAATTAACTTGCAAACTCAATTTCATAGTTTTAAAGCAGAAATAAAACAAACAAGCAATTAGTGGAGCAAAATAAAAATGAATTTAAAATAATGAGTATTATATATGTAATAAAAAGAGCTTAAAGCAGAACACGTTTACCGCTGTTCACAGTACACAGGGCATACATTTTAGCGCGATTTATGAGTTAGATGCCCTTTTGTGCTAATATTTTTGTTTTGTAATTTAGTAAAGAAGTTACGTGCACAAGTTAATCAAAATTACCAAATTCATTAGCGTTACGATTTCTTAAGTTGTTGACTATAAATTTTTCAGTTTACTTCATTTATAGTTCAAGTATTAGTACAATAATTTTTGAGTTAGTTTCTGGCAGCGTAATGAAATGAATTACACTTGATTAGCATGACTACAGAAGAAAGCATATAAATCACTGAGCCGACGCGTATAGTGTTAGAATAGTCAACAGGAAGAAAAAGAGTTGAGCGTGAAGAGCACTTGATCGCTCAAACAGGCAGAGAAGACTTCAGAAAGTCATTATATTAGACTGAAAGAGGAACAATATATTATATGTCTCTTAATTTCCAATGCATATACATTAGGCAAGGTCAAGAATATAGTTGTAAAAGTCCATCCCCAAGTCGAAGCTTATGTTTAGTGGTTTTCGAGACAATATGGCCCGGTTTCACCAACCGGTCTCAACTTAGTTAAGCCGATTTTTTTTACGTTTTCAGTTTCACCATGCAACTGAGCTGAGTCACAAGTTAGTCAGCTTTTGTCTTGACTAAAAATAAACTAAAAATTTGAGTCGCTTTAGCAAATTCAACAACCAAAGGAGCGAATGTGACAAAAAAATGAGCATATACAGCAACCAAAACAAACAAAAAAATCCAGTATTTTCCATAACTATGTTCTTTTAGTAAGCTTTAAGCTCCGAGGAAAGTCCTTTTCAAATATCTAGTTGGATCACCCAATCAAGTTTTGCTTCGTTTTTATTTCCCCCATTTCGCCATTTTTCGCTCTTAATTAGGATTTCATTTGTCACAGTTCGTATAATTATGAGAAAAATATTTAACTTGCTGAAGCAAATTCATTGCACCAAAATAAAAAAAAACAGTCAGAAGAAAACTGTTTATGTTACAATGATTCACTGTTAGCCTCAACGACCTTTGCAAAATTTAGACATACACACCTACATTAAATGCGAAAAGGTGCCACCTACAACATTAACCATTGCCAAATGCTGTAAGTAATTTTTTTTTATTTGTTTTTGTTGTTTCTGCTTGCTGCCAACTAAGCAAACAAACAATTTAATTCAATGCAAGTGAGCAATAATGGCAAAAGCCAACAACAATAGAATTTAATGGAAATAATCACGGAAAAAATAGAAGATACAAAAACCAAAAGAAGTTAAAAAGGAGCAAGAAGAAGATTAAAATAGCAAAAAAAAAAAAAAAATACTGCAGAAAGAGTACAAGCGAACTGCAGCGCCATAAATTGAATATGTGAATGTGTGTTTGTGCAGCAACCCAGCAAAAAGTACAATAAGCTTAAGGCATAAAATAAGGTGAATCTCAAATAGATAGAGAGGGTGGAAATTGGGTTTTATGAGCAAACACGGGCAAAGGGAGTGCAATATGCGAGCGCAAAGAATTTCGTACCTTCACACATTGCCGAATGCCGCTTAGAAAAAAAATTTTGTGCCTTTTCAGCTGACATGCAAGCAGGTGGTTGGTTAAATAGCGCACGCTTTTCATGTTCCAATACATTTTGTATATATGCACATTAGGGTCAAATTGTATATCATATTTCTTCAAACTCACCCCCTAGGTCAATGCTACTATATACTACCACATATAAATGTTTGTCTCGATCTCAGGAGTCAACGTTCAGAAAACTCTATGGAGACTCAGAGAATTAAATTTAATTTTTTTTTTATATTTTGTGCCCAAAATCGACAGTCTTGCAGTCAAGGATACCAAATATAAATTTTTGTCCCAATCCCAGATGGTTAAGGGCTGTCACATAGGGGTCAATGTTCATAATACACAGTAAAAAATTATAGTTTATTTCTAATATTATTTGGTACTTCATTTAATCATTCGTTGGAATTAAATATGAATTTTAATGCCAAAAGTTCTTATTTTGAAACTATGAGAAGTTTTACAATTTTATATAATCCAAAATAGTTTAAAAATAAGTCCTGAAAAGTATTAAAATTCTCTCTCATAATACACAGTAAAAAATTATAATTCATTTCTAATATTATTTGGTACATCATTTAATTATTCATTGGAATTAAATATGAATTTTAATGCCAAAAGTACTTATTTTGAAACTATGAGAAGTTTTACAATTTTATTTAATCCAAAATAGTTTAAAATTAAGTCCTGAAAAGAATTAAAATTCTCTCTCGAGCGAGGTTGAATTATTTATAGTTTAAGAACAAATTCTGAAAAGTATAAAAACTTTCCTTTTCTCACTTTTGGTTTGAAATCAAAAACCAAAAAAAATATTATAAAAAATTTGTCAAAATAAATAAATACAAAATGTTTTTTAAAGTGAAATACGATGGAGAAATAAAATTTATTAAAACAAATTACCCGCAATGCGAATCTTTCATGCCTTATGGAACAATTGTATCAAGTAATACAGGAGATTAAGTAAATATTATGAGGGTAAATTTTGTTTTATTTTTTTTTTCAGTCTTAAGGCAGCTGAGTGTCTCCTTAGACATCTCAATATCGCTAAAAGAACGCGACGGTGCCGAAATTTCTCTGGCAAAGGCCAGTAGCTGTAGCAGTTTTTTTTTACTGAAAAGCGTATGTTAAAATTCGACAAAGGAGAAACCCATCCTATTATTTAGGAATATAAACAACAAATACTTTTTAATGATAACTCCTATCGTTGTAATATTACATATGTATATTGCAAAATGAGCATTTTTACATATTTTTGGTTCTGATTTAATTCCAAAAAAGTATAGAATTTATTCCAATTTCGGATAGATCTTATACCAATTCAACTATTTTTGATAGCAAAAATATTCTAAAAATAATCTAAATTTGGTTTCGATTTAATTCCAAAAAAGTATTAATTCGACACCAAGAATATTTTCTGTTTCTGGTTTTAATTTTATTCTTTTTGGCATTGTTATATATAAATACCAAAATTTAATTAAAATTAATCTAAAATTTTTACTGTGCATCTTTCCCTCTCTCTCTCTCTCTCTCTCTTACTTATATGCCATGGAATTTTCAGGCATTATTTCTCAAGCTTTATCGTCTTCTGAAATAAACCTTAAATAAGCTATAGATTTTTGGAGGGAAGTTACCTCATTGATGAAATTCTTATTCTTTGAGTTACTTAAACGATGAGGTATTTATAAGTGAATGGAAAAAATCTGTATGCATATAATTCTGCATTAGAGATATCTAGGCTTATTTAACTCGCTAGAATCTTAACAATTAAGACTATGATTTGATTTTACCAAAGACCTCATTATATAAAAGTGGGAGTGATATGCGAATTAAAAAATTTTCGTGCGATTTTACTATCTCAATAATTTAAAAATTTTCAAATTACTACAAGTTCCAAAATAAGATAATAGAAAATAGTATATCAAGAAGTTAAAAATGTTATGGTAGCTCAATGGGATAGACATTGGACTACCAATCGAACGACTTAGGTTCGATACTCGGTTGAGGCCGCTTGAAATCTGATGAGGGGATGTGGTGGTCTCCGAAATGGATCCATAACTTCTACCAAAAAATTTTTTAAATTTTTCTTCATTAAAAAATGGCCAATAGCTCATTTAAATACACGTAAAAGCGCACAACTGCAACTTTTTTTTTTTTCAAAATAACACCTGAACTCACTTAACTCCAAAGTAAAGCAATACACCAAAGTACCGACACAAACGTTGCATTTAAGGTTAATTGAGCATCAAGATTACTAGGTCGGAAATGAGCGCTCTTTTGGTTTTATTCGTTTGCTATAGCAAAGAAGACACCGTTAAATATATCTGTAAATTGCAACATACAATCTGCCAACAACAAAAACAACAACAACGAAGGCAACATTGACTCAACCCGCATGCAATGCGCCATAATTACGTCAGTATTTACAAGTGATCCACCGAAACGAAGAACCGCGACGACAAAGAGTAGATAAAAAGATACGAAATATACTTGAAAAAACAAAAAAAAAGAACACACACACATATGTACATACAAACACAAATACACGCAAATGCAAATTAATTTGAGTAAATTGGAAGGCGTGTGGCATTGAATGGATTCCAACCAAGAAATGATGATAATCGCGCAGTTGTGGGTGCAGGTGGCGTATGAGTAACTTTTTTGTTTTTTTTATTGTTTGTATGTTTTTCTATTTGTATTTTTATTCATTTTAAAACAGCAGAAGAAGTGCATTTGTTATTTATTTTTTTCCAATGCTGTAACATTTTCTAGAATGGTAATTAATGAGTTTTCCGATTTAAATGTATTTCATTATATTTTTTTTTTTTTGTTTTTTTAGTTAGTTTTTAGTATATTTTTTTGTTTTTTATTTAGTGTTTAGTATTTTTTTTTTGTTGCCTGACTTGGCACACTTTGACATTCACGCCATACACAGTCACACAAAGCAATAGCAAGCAATTCCATTTCGACAGCTGACAATGTCGTGGCTGTCAATTTTTGAAGGTGTGAAGAAGATTAGTGAGTTGCAATCAAAAACCACAAAAACAAAAAAAAACGACTCTTAAGAAAACAAAAATCGAAATAATATATTAAGTTTAATTTTAATTAGTTTTTGCATGGTTAAATTCAGGGTTGGAAAAACTGCCAGCAAAACAGCAACAGTCTCAAAAAATAAGCTGCTCCTGTTCTGAGAAAGTTTTCATTATTTTTTTAGAACTTTTGAATTTTAATTTCCTTTGAAAATATCTACATTCGAAGCACAGAGCATTCGAATCAGTTTTTTCTTTGTTTCTCTGTGCTGTTGCTTTGCTGTGTAATTTCAAACAGTTCAGTTAACAGCAAAGCCCAGATACACAAAAATTTCAATTTTCAGTACGGCTTTTTGAAATTTGTTTTTTTTTTTACACTATAATTTCGATTGTGTTCACATAAATAAAAAAAAAAACAACAAAAGTCCTGTAAAAAAAAATTGTTTGCATTTTATTGTTGTTTTACTGTGCTGTAAAAATTTCCACAGTACAGCAACAGTAGACAATAATTTTTGGAAATTGAAGGCTGCATAGTTACAGTACAGTAGAATTTTTTATTTTTTTTTTACTTTTGTTGCGCTGTTCATTTTTTAATTTTGAAATGAAAATGAAATTCAAAGTAAATGAAAAAAAAGTTGAAAGTAATTTCAAACCCTGGTTAAATTGACGTTGCGAAAAGCAAATGTATCTACTTTGTTTTTCTTTTATATCATTGGCGTCTAAGTCATTGTGGTATTTAATGTAATTAGTGAATTGCTGCGCTGCTGTGAATTGAACAAAGTAGTTTCTTATTAAATAACAACAATTGTGGTTTAGTCTTTAGCTAAACTTTTATACAAATTTTTCGCAATGACATCTATGTAAACACCAAAAGCAATACACAATTGTTTCTTTTGGTACTAATTGCACTTATTGTTGCTTTCATTTTGAGATTCTCATTTGTATAAAAATTCAGGTAGTTCGAGTAATTAGATGCGGCCGTCGCGTTTATGATTAAGCAGAGCGTGTTGAAATAGACGCAAGTTTTAACCATAATTTTAACCCATTTTGCACTTTATTTAAACATCAACGAAGTGATGGTAAGAACGAAAAAATTACACTGAAGATGGCGCATATTAGGCGAAACCGGTTTGTCTTCAAACCAAACTTTTTTTTTTCCAATAACATGAGCATTCGATAAGAAAGGCTTGGCTGCTAGTAATAAAATATTGATCGGAGAGCTGTTTAGGTGCTTTGTACACAGATTTTGTCTGAGGAAACTTTAAAATGCTATTCTTTCGGATTTTCTAAAAAGGAGTCAAAACGAACTTTTCGTGGATACTTTGTAGGGTTAAAGCGTTCTACTACTATATGCTTTCTAACAACACATTTCTTACGATATGTATTTTAACCCTTGTTCCAATTATTGTCACTTATATCATGTGTTGACCGAAGTAGTCGCATCACAAAAGCGTACGAGTGCTTCATTATTATTTGGTTAAGTTTCAGCCTTCGGCAAACTCTTTGATTGGGTTCTCATTTACGGCAGTTGACTATCCCGGAAGTTGTCTGTCTGAATGTCGGACTCTTGTTTTATGTTATGTTGGCTGGGTGCCCCAAATTTGGCCATTTCGAACACCTCCCCTTACCAATTGAGGTTGCGAGAAATCGATATCGTCCGCTTGTTCTTGAAACTCTTAGTCTTTTTATATATAACTAGCTGACCCGCCAGACGTTGTTCTGCCTAAAATTTATTCCTATAAAGCCTAAAGGAAAAGTCCTAGATTACCGTGTTGCCGTATCCTTATCCCTAATCCCTATCCCTATCCCTATCCCTATCCCTATCCCTATCCCTATCCCTATCCCTATCCCTATCCCTATCCCTATCCCTATCCCTATCCCTATCCCTATCCCTATCCCTATCCCTATCCCTATCCCTATCCCTATCCCTATCCCTATCCCTATCCCTATCCCTATCCCTATCCCTATCCCTATCCCTATCCCTATCCCTATCCCTATCCCTATCCCTATCCCTATCCCTATCCCTATCCCTATCCCTATCCCTATCCCTATCCTTATCCTTATCCCTATCCCTATCCCTATCCCTATCCCTATCCCTATCCCTATCCCTATCCCTATCCCTATCCCTATCCCTATCCCTATCCCTATCCCTATCCCTATCCCTATCCCTATCCCTATCCCTATCCCTATCCCTATCCCTATCCCTATCCCTATCCCTATCCCTATCCCTATCCCTATCCCTAATCCGTATCCCTATCCCTATCCCTATCCCTATCCCTATCCCTATCCCTATCTCTATCCCTATCCCTATCCCTATCCCTATCCCTATCCCTAATCCCTAATCCCTAATCCCTAATCCCGAATACCTAATCCCTAATCGCTAATCGCTAATCCCTATCCATATACCTATCCCTATCCCTATCCCTATCCATATCTCTAGACCTATCCCTATGCCTATTATATCCCTCCAGACTTTCTAGGGTCACCCCTGGTCCACATTTTGGTCGATATCTCGGAAAACGGGTCGCATAGGGTCTTGAAAATCACCTCTTTTTTAAATACTCACCAACACCTTTTATTTGATACCCATTTTGTAGAAAACCCGTTTGGGGTCACCCTGGTTCATATTTTAAGAAGTACCTCGAACACGGGGTCCAGTAACTACACCTTGTTCAAGCACTCGTCAACACCTTTAATTTGATACCCATATCGTACGAACCCGTTACAGGGTAACCCTGGTCCACATGGTTTTGGAGATACCTTCCCGGATTCTTATACTTTTTTTTGGCCATAAACCATGTCGGGCTCAATCGAAAACTACGTGCAAAATTTCATTTAATTCAGTCCAGCCGTTCTGGAGTTAAATCATCAGGGAGGAAATGCGACTTATTTTTATATAATAGATTTTCAACTTTATAAAAACTAGCACACATATCGATGCCTAAATAAAAGATAATCCTATTTCAAAATTTTCTTCAATACCGCCCTATTTCAAAATTGTATTCAAAAACACACCATTTCAGAGAAAATTTCACACATATTTTCCTGAGATAGGGCGTTTTTGAATTAATTTCTGAAATAGGGTGATATTTTACTCAGGCGTCGATATATATGTAGATAGTATAATAAATATCTGTATAAGCAACTTATGCACTTATACGTTGGGTTGGATCAACGACAACCCGGGACGTGCCAATCCTCCCATAAGAGTCATTTTTGCACTCGGGATGAGGTGGCTTCTTTAAAAGCCCTACATACCTCATTGGTTCGATCAAGGCCAACCTGGAACACGTCTTCCCCATAGCATCCCTAACCCATGAAATGCCTATTTTGGAAGGGTGACAATCTTCATTGCCTTGCCCAGAAGCCTTGCCTCCACCCAATATATACATCAAGCAAAGGCAGTGGCCGTCTCCAACTCTGGTTGCTTCTTCCTGCGGTGCACCGAACCTCTTATGCCAGGCGCATGAAGTACCCTGGAACGAGCCATATTCCATCTTGCCAAAGCACATGCTACACCATAGCCCCAAAAAGATGCTCATCGCAGCCACAATCCCCAACAAAAATATGCTACTTCCGGTAGCCATATCCGTAGCCCGAAACCCTCCATCATATCCACAAACCCTAACAAAAGAAATATGCTACTTCCTGTAGCCATATCCGGCAAAAGATCATGCTACACCCTGTAGCCAAAAATCACTATTTTAAATACTCCACAAACCCCATAAACAAATAATGCTCGTCAAGCCCCGAAACATTAATATTACTGAGAGCTTGGATAATATCGAAATCAAGCTTTATATGAAATCTATGTTATTGTTATCAAGTCGAGTATGTAGTAAAGCAAATTATTCAATTTCCTCCCTTTTTCCCCTTCTCATTTCAGTCCTTCTTCGGGCGATCCTACAACAATCTCTCCTCCATAAGCGATTGCAAAAACAACGGCGAATGCATTATCAACAAAAAGAATCGCACCGCCTGCAAAGCATGCCGTCTGCGTAAATGTCTGCTCGTTGGCATGTCGAAGAGTGGTTCGCGTTATGGACGCCGTTCGAATTGGTTTAAAATTCATTGTCTGCTGCAAGAGCAGCAACAACAAGCGGCTGCAGCAATGGCAGCACATCATCATAACAATCAGCATCATGCAGCTGCGGCAGCTGCCGCTGCCGCCGCCGCAGCCGGACACCATCAACATCATGGCGCTGCAGCAGCATTTATGCAAGGCCACAAACAAGCACCACCACCACCGCCGCATGGCATGTCACCGCATGGACCACCACCGCCTCCGCCACCTGCCAGCTCCGCAGCAGCAGCCGCTTTGGGTATGCTAGGGCATGCAGGCGCCTATCATGGGCTATACCCGCCACGTACAAAAGAGGAGCTGCTGATGCTGGGTTTGGAGGAGTATGCCGCAGCGGCAGCTTCTGCTAAATCCAATGCCGCAACCAATGCTTCACCTGCGGTCAGCTCACCAGATTCGCACAACTCGGACAATTCGCTGGATGTGAGTACGCGTGGCGGCGCTGGTTTGTTACATATGGCTGGCGCGAAGCATGGCGGCGGTGCTGGTTGTGATGGGGGAGGTGGAGTATCAGCACATCCACACCAAGCGCCGCCACCTGCACCGTCGCAACTACGCAAAGACTTGCCGCACTTTCTACCCTTGCCATTTGGCGGTCTCGGTCACATGTCCGTTATGCCACCACCCGCCTTTATGCCACCCTCACATCTACTCTTCCCCGGCTACCATCCCGCGCTCTACTCGCACCATCCGGGTTTGCTGAAGACATCAGCCGAACAACAACAACAGGCTGCAGCAGCCGCTGCTGCTGTGCAACAGCTTTTCAATTCGTCCGCTGCCGCCACCACTGCACACAATCGTTTTCCGCCCGCACTGCAAACACCCACCTCCCCGCTTGCCACCAACGCGTCCACCACCACGACCAGCAGCAATAAACTGGAGACGTGCAAGGACGCCGCTGAGCGTATTGGGTCGATGCCAGCGCACAGTGGAGATGCGCTCAATAATAACCATTTACCCAATGGCGGTAAGACCACGACGCATGAGGAATTCAGCAAACGTTTCTATTTGGATGCAGTACTCAAATCTCAGCGTAACAGCCCACCGCCATCCACAACTAAATTGCCCGAATATCCCAAACATGACCACTCGATATCCGCTTTGGTTACGCCAAACTCAGATAGCGGTCGCGAACGTCTGCGCAGTCGGCAGAGCAACGAGGATGACGAGGCGGAGGAAGAGAATGTTGCGCTAGAAGTGCGTAGCAGTGGAACGCAGCAAGGCCGTAGCAGCACTTCTGCAGCGCCAAGTGATACGCGCTCAAATGTTGGTAATGGTAATGGCGATGCCGATGCCGATGGCTGTGCCGTTGATGTTGAAAAAGCTGATGGCAGGTGTGCTGTACAGAAAGCTGGCAACGAAGGCGAACGTGTTGCTGATGAAGATGACGAAGAAGAAGAAGAACTAATTGTTTCGATGACGCCACCGCGATCGCCAGCGAATAATCTCGCGCGTAACATTGACGCAGATATGAGCAGTACACCAACAAACACCACCACCCCTGCCCCCACATCGAGCGCAGCACTAACACCTGCATTGACAAACACGCCTCGAAAGCACAAACATACAAGGCAACAGGACAATCCCATAGATTTAAGCATGAAAACGAATAGCTCGGTGGCGAGCAGTTCGCTGAGTAGCAAAGGCAGTTCCACTGGTTCGGTACAAGCAACCGATAGCGATAATGAAATTGAATGTGTAGCTGATGACGAAGAAAGTGTGGCGCTTAAGCAAGCAAACGATGCCGGGAAAAATAGTCGACACAGCTCGTCGTCAGCGCCAGTGGAGGAGATTACCAAGAACACGGCGGCAGAAGAGCTGCTGAAGTTGGATGTGGAGGTAGATGTAGACGTGGTGGATGGCGTGCGTCGAACAGTGAATGAGTTGGATGAGCGGAGCTATGATTTTGGGCCGTTGTCACTTAAGCGTTGTAATGTGAATGATGACAAGCAAAAGGAACATAGCAATAACAATAATAATAATAATGAGAATAGCAATAATAAAAACAAGAACAATGAGAATAGCAATAATAAAAACAAGAATAATAATAACAACAACAACAACAACAGCAGCAATAGTAGTATTAGTAACGCTATCAGCACCAGCACCAACAACAACTCAACATCAAGCGATGATAGCGAAGAGGGCAGTATACTGCGCTTGGATACGTTGTCATTAAAACGTAAACTAAATTTGAGTATTGATAATCGTACGTTAAATGAGCATACGAACTTGAAACGTTTAAAAATGAACAAAGATGCTGATATATCCACTGCGGCAGTGGAGAATGACAGCAGTGCTGTGTTGCCATTATCGAAATTGGTAAAAGGCAGTGCGACTGCTGTCGCTGTGCCAACAGTGGCGACCGCACCAACGCCAACAACGGCAACAACGACTCCATTGGATTTGACGACGAAGGTTTAGTTATAGTAATTAAGTTTATTTATGTAAAATAACTTTATACAAATATATGAATATTTATATTAGCTAATGTATATGTAGTGAAAATATGTTTGATGTGTATTAAATGTGTTTGAGATAAAAATTATGCATGTACATATGTGTTCTTACTTTTGACGATTTTATTAGAAAAATTTTGGACTTTTAAAAACAGTTTATTTTGACACAAATAAAAGCTGTATTATCTTTAATTAAGAACTTGCAAAAGAGCACTACAATTTCGGTTACATTGGTATTGAAAACACCCGTATACGAGTATATATGTTTTAAATAATCGTATCTATTCAGCGTGTACAGTAGATGTCCACTTCCTAAAAGCGCATTGGTTTTCGGATATGTCTCTTGCCGCCAGAAACTTCCTTTTCGCGGCGATAATATAGAGCTCCTTATTGTACTTTTCTAGTCGAGTCAAGCAAGCCAATGGGCCTGCAGCATCCTTACCAGGATCCTTACCAGGTTTAGGTAGTAACTAGTAAACCCGGCCACGCGATGCTGTGGCTTTCAATTACTTTGTGCGACAATTTGAGGGTGGAAGACCACTTATTGCCACATTTGAAGATTTTTTTGTATTGCCATTTCAAATTTGACTTCCCCTTAAAAATTACAGAATATACAATGGTTTAAGTCCATAGATTCTTATTAATAAAATATAAAATGAAGCATAGGTACACACATAGTTACTGGTTATATTTATTTTCTATGGGCCTAGATTTTTTATACAGATATTTTGTACTCCAAAGGGCTATTTATCGCACTCCTCTTTCTGGTTTCCTTTCTACTCCTCTTTATCTTCCCTTTCATATGACACCTCTAATTTAAAAATCAAACTATTGGGTGAACCTGACTTTTTTAACAGGTGGCAACCCTTTTTGTAAATATTATAATAAATTACTTATTTTCAAGCAGGCCCCTTTCATATGACACCTCAAATTTAAAAATCAAACAAACTATAGCGTAAAACTGAATTTTTGAACAGGTGGCAACCCTTTTGTTAAAAATTTAATAAATTACTCATTTTCAGCTCAAGCCCTTTCATATGGTACCTAAAATTTAAAAATCAATCAAACTATACAGGAGAATTAAATTTTTAAACAGGTGGCAACCCTTTTCAGAAATATTAAACCTTCCTGTACATCTACAGGTCAAGCCCTTTCATTTGACACCCCATTTTCGAAAATCGGCATAACGGTGTAAAAGTTATGGTGCGTACAAACAACATCTTTCAGTTGATACCAATATCGTCCAGAAATATTGACAAATAAATAGGCTTGATTTTTATAGCTGACCAAAAAAAATTAATTTTATTTGGTGAAAAGCGAACAGGTTCAAGACTACGTATTACCAGCGATGGTAGAAATGATAGCTATTTCGAAGAAAACCAATTCTTCATCATCAGATTTCTTTTCGGGATCAAGCCGGGAATCGAACTTAGACCCACCGTGAGAAGGTGTTAATGTTAGCGGCGCGCTAACCAACTCACCCAAACACGGCCTGGTACGCAGTTGAACTTTTTGTCGCTTTTCTTTTGCCACCTTTACTCGCCCAACATTGTTGTTGTTGACCAAAAAAAAATCTGAATAACGGTTATTCAGGCCCAAAACAGTTTTTTGGTTGCCATAACGGTTATTCAAGCTCAAAACACTTTTTTGGTTGCCATAACGGTTATTCAGGCCCAAATCGGGTTTTTGGTTTTTATAATGGTTATTAAGGACCAAAACAAGATAAAGGTTATTTTTGCGTAACCTTTTTACCACACTAGAAAAAATAACCGTTATTTTCGGTCCCTGCTTCAAAGTGATAAATCCATTTGTTAAAATCCAACAAAAAGCCGTTAAATTTGTTTATTAGTCACTAGTCTTCAATAATTTGAAAAAGAAAAAAAGATGTAAGAGCCACTTTGCACTCACAAAAAAAAATAAACAAACTGAAATTGTGTACTTACATCAAAATTGCTTTTCATAATGGTACATTTTTCAGGCATAAAATTTCTGGAGAATGTGAGGGTGGTGACAAGTAAGCCATTTCTGCAAAAAAATGTGTTTGGGCGAGCAGCCCAAACCAAATTCATAACCACCATAACGTGGTTATTAATGCTCCCCCCTTGTGGCAACCCTGCAAGAGCAACCCTGTCAAACGCCAGTAGTTTTCGAAATAACATTTTTTTGTTGTGGTGAAAATTATTGACGTTTTCCGGTTTGCCATTTTTTTCTCTCTTTCTATTCGATTGCGATCCCGATCAACAACCAAGCCATCAGCGCCCGTAAGTTTTTTCTGTTCACTACGTGAATATATATACATACATCTCTATTTATGAGCTTATATTTCAATAAATCAACTGAATCTCAAAAAAACTAATTCTTCTGATATTTTTATTTATTATTCCCGGTTTACTGCGGAAACAAAATGAAAATCGGATATCATGGCTTTTACATCTTTCCGGCGCATACGGCTCGATATATAAGGATACCAGTTTCTGATGTTTCCATATCCTTGTAAATTTACCTTCTGATAGACATTTATTAAGCCGTTAAATAAAAAATGTGATGTCCAATGTTGAGGGCTGCTTTGAGTACTTTTTTGAGTACATTTTTTTAATAGAAAATGGGCCTCAATTTTCGCGACATTGATGCATCGCAGCACGCACGTAAGGCAGCCATTATTGCGGTAGCTATGTCATTTGCTTGCCCGCTATATCCAGTTTTAGCAAGCATTTCCTTAGATATTTGGGCGAATGACTTTAAAATCTTGCCGTTTTAGACGAGAAAACTTGTTGAGAGATTTTCTGCGCGTATTGTAACCTCGATTATTATTGCTGAGTGATCACACTAAGTATAGCATTCGCTAATTTTCGACTTGAGAAACCTATAAAGCTATGGCAATAAATGATCCGATCTGTTTCGCGAGAAGATGTTCTCGCTGTCTAAATTGTATGGTTTTGCTAATAAATTACGGTGTATTGCAGCACTCTCTAAAAGTAGTTTTATACGTAAATCTATAATGCTTCTTCACAAATTTTTGATAAATTATTCCATAAGACTACATAACACCAATATTATATTAAGTGAAATTAAGCGACTTGTGCTTATATATACTTACTTATAAAAACAAATTTTCGAACTAAGTAACAAACACACACAGCATCCACTGTAGCATCTAATCGAACCTATTCTTCATCATTTGCCTTTCTACGCCTTTTCGCACTCGTAAATTTTCGTCAAAGACATGAATGTCATCGCCACACGGTATATTAAACCATAACAAGCTGCGCCTGCGCACATACCAAATTAGCTTTAAAATAATCTTGTATGCGCGCTATTTGATTTGAAGTTGAACAAATGTTGGTAATTAAGGAATTTTTTTTTTTCAAAAAACACGTTCTAATTCATTGCTGTTATAAGCAATTATAAAAACATGCGAATATAGAAATATCGAAATGAAAAATATCGAAAAACAGTTAGCTAGTAAAGAAAAAGTTAGTATAAAAGTAGTAAGTGAAACTAAGTTTGAGTGGAACTGAACATTAGATACTCAGCTGTATGTTTTAATTGCAATATGGTTTTATTAATGATAGAATTATCACATTTTGCATATGCTTTCTATGTATGCTATATAGATAAGTTATAGTACGATTCGGTGCATTATCAATAGCAAACTTCACTGGTCCCCATAGGTATTTCATCAAAATATTTCAATTCCTACGCCGGTCAGGGCGTGTACAAGCGAGCGAGCGAGTGGACGAGTGAACAATCATGGCTCGATCTATATATATATTTTTTTTTTTCGCCCTAAATATTTTGATATGTATATGGAAGTGCATATGTGCATATCTCGTTTGTTTTATGTTTGTACAACCAATTGTATACTACCCACAGCTGAGTATAAAAATCTTAAACAGCAAATAATAAACAGCTTAATCGTCGCAATGTATGTGTATAGCTTTATATGTAGATAGAAGAGGGCTAGCATAAGCAACAAACGAGTAAATAGCAAGCGATAGCGCACGCTGATTAGCATGCCAAATTCGATATGCGCGCAGCGGGCGGGCCGGCCAAAAGTCCAATAATACATAGTGACTCGGTGCGTTGCGAATTAATGTGCTATCTAGTTTTCTAGCACTAGATTTTGTTAAACACTGCTAATGCAACGCTTGGTCAAATTAACACATAAAATTGTTAAAGTTTTTTTTTGTTAAGTTTGTTGTTTTGGTTTTGTTATTTAATATTTTTTTTTTGTACAAATTTTTATTTTAGCTACGCTTTTTTTATGCATACGTACATATTTTTTTAATTTTTTTCTTTCTTTCAACTGTTTGTTTTGCTTGTTGATGTTTATACATACTTACATACATATGTATATGTATATAAAATTTGCTATTTTCTCTTTAATATTTTATCTGTGATAATTTTCACTTTTATGGCCTCAAAATTTTTTTTATTAATTTATTTATGACTTTCATAATGAATGTTTCTTTTATGCTTTCCGCAAAGTCTACTCTGGCTCGTGGTATCCAAATAGAAGTGTCGTTACGCACTACTTGATTGATTTAGCAAATATATATTCATTAGGATATTCCCCAAATGTATGGAGACAACTTTTATAGCATACTAGGAGAGCCCGCTACTGTCGAAAATCGACAGTTTTCTAGTAGTTTAGCTATTCCAGAACGCAAAAATATTTTTAACTTTATGATATTTTTATTGAAATTTATCTTATAATTAATTAAAATTTTTCACACCAAATTCCTAGTATGGAAGGTACCCTTTTTTACCTTAATTTAGCTGGCACTGGTTTTTCTTTTGTTTTAGTTTGGGCACAGACCATGTATGACAAATGACGCTTCTGATTTTACAGAAACCGGTAAAGCAGTATGCAATACCTGCGCCTAAAAGCAGGCAACAAAAAATATGGCAAGTATTGTGTTTTGTAATTACAATAATATGAACTAGTATCGCCGGTGGTCGAAATTCGACCATGCAATTTATTTTTTCAACTTTGTATTGGTACAAAAATTATTCCTTTTCGCGGAGATAAGCAACACCTTCCAAATTCCAGTTGTACCGCAACACTGATTTGCCCTTTTGATCACGGTCCGACGCGAAATCATGGTCAAAATCAAGGCAGTTCTATCAAGGTAGGCCCGGTGGTGAGCGCTTTTAAATTAAAGCGACTCTTCAACTGTGTTTACGATAGTTGTAAACACGTTTACGATATCTATTTATCTTAACTAAAAGTTTTATTTATTAATCATAAAGAAATTAAATAATTTATAGAAAAAATTATATGCCTATGCACTGCTCCTCACTCATACGAACACATCCATATCAATTTTATGTGGATATGAGTATGTTAAATGTGCAAAAGAGCCTGGCAATTGTTTGTATGGGAAAAATGTTAGCCTATTAATATATAGATAGTGGGCACATTTGCCAACGAAGCAAAAACGAAGTAAATCAAAAATGGTACAAAACTAAAAACTTTATTTATTAATTATAAAGAAATTAAATAATTTATAGAAAAAATTATATGCCTATGCACTGCTCCTCACTCATACGAACACATCCATATCAATTTTATGTGGATATGAGGTTGTTAAATGTGCAAAAGAGCCTGGCAATTGTTTGTATGGGAAAAATGTTAGCCTATTAATATATAGATAGTGGGCACATTTGCCAACGAAGCAAAAACGAAGTAAATCAAAAATGGTACAAAACTAAAAACTTTATTTATTAATTATAAAGAAATTAAATAATTCATAGAAAAAATTATATGCCTATGCACTGCTCCTCACTCATACGAACACATCCATATCAATTTTATGTGGATATGAGTATGTTAAATGTGCTAAACAGCCTGGCAATTGTTTGTATGGAAGAAATGTTAGCCTATTAATATATAGATAGTGGACACATTTGCCAACGAAGCAAAAACGAAGTAAATCAAAAATGGTACAAAACTAAAAACTTTATTTATTAATTATAAAGAAATTAAATAATTTATAGAAAAAATTATATGCCTATGCACTGCTCCTCACTCATACGAACACATCCATATCAATTTTATGTGGATATGAGGTTGTTAAATGTGCTAAACAGCCTGGCAATTGTTTGTATGGGAAAAATGTTAGCCTATTAATATATAGATTTTCTCCAACAACAACAATTACAGAGAAATTTTCCAACGGCGATTGTGCACGATTGCCTCAACCTCACCCCATAGGTTGATGCTAATATAGTCGAAGATGTCACATAAAAATGTTTGCCCCGATCGGAAACGGTTAAGGGGTGTCGCACACGTGCCAAATTTCGGATAACTCTATGGAGACTCAATGCCCAAAATCCATTGTCGTGTACCCGAAAATACTCAATGCAAATTTTGGTGTGGGTCGAAGGCGTTTAAGGGGTGTCGCAGATGGGTCAAAGTTCAGACCAAAAAATTAAATACAATTTTTTATATCTAATGGCCAAAATCATTAGTATTGTACTCAAGGGTAGCAAATATAAAGTTCGATCCTAATCGGAGATGGGTAAAGGGTGGCGCAGAGGGGTCTCATATGATTATGTGAACTTTGATCCCCTTGCAACACCTTTAACCGTCTCAGATCGGAACCAAAATTTATGTGCGGTATTTTCTAGTACAGCAGTGTCGATTTTGAGTATTAGATTTAAAAAAAAAAATTTTTATGTGAATTTCATATGGAATATTGGCCAGTTTTTATTTAAGAAAAATTGAAAAAAAAAAATTTGGTAGAAATTATGGATCCAAAAAAAATTCTTCAATTTTTCTTAAATAAAAATGAATTTAAGAAAAATTAAAAAAAAAATTTTGGTGGAAATTATGGAATTTTATATGGGCTATTGGCCAGTTTTTATTTAAGAAGAATTGAAAAAAAAATTTTGGTAGAAATTATGGATCCAAAAAAATTTCTTCAATTTTTCTTAAATAAAAACTGGCCAATAGCCCATATATAATTCCATAATTTCCACCAAAATTTTTTTTAAATAAAAACTGGCCAATAGCCTATATAAAATTCACATAAAAAAAAATTTGTTTAATCTAATACCCAAAGTAGATAGAAGTTATGGATCAAACAAACAATTTTTTTAATTTTTCTTAAATAAAAACTGGCCATTAGCTCATATAAAACTCACATAAAAGTAATTATTAGAATTAAATGGCCATGTAAAAACAAACCAAAAAATTTTTAATTTTTGGTACATATGGTAATCTGAGATTTGACACCTGTGCGACAACCTTTATCAATTTTGCGATTGGGACTAAAATTTATATGTGGTATCGAAAGAAAAACGCTAATTTGATATTAAGGACTACCCTAATATACATACATACATATATACATACATACTATGTAGGTATATATATATTTCATTGAGTGTATTCGAATAAGCTTAACCATACTGACAACTACATACCCACCTATTTTTGATAAACTAAATACGCCACTAAAATTTAAATTTGACATTAAAAAGTTGAGATGGCAATAAATAAAAGCAAATAACGTGAAAATTTGTCATTCAATATTTTTTTAATGACGAAAATTAAAATAGCTTGTACACTAACTTGGATTTCACAGCAGCTGTGACTAACTGTCTACTCATGCTGGGTTATGGGTAACGAAAGAAGTCTTAGCGCCAATTTGCGCGCAAGAATATCGAGTGCAACTGTGCTTAGACATGCATAAGTAATTTGTTCTACTTTAAGTGAGACTATAAAACAGCATTAAAAAAATGGATATTGCAAAATGCGTGCATAAGTACGAAAATGACACTAAACTTTTATTAACGGAAAACCAACAGAATTATAAACGTAAGCAAATAAAGCGGAAAAGCTTAATATTCACGGAAAAGCAGTGCTTAATTTTATTAAAAAAAAAAAATTATGAATATAATGTTAGCCGCAGACAAACACTCAGTAAGCAATGTTAGAAAATATAGATTACTTTCTATATTATTGACGCAACAAAAACACTCGTTCAAAAGCTTTTTATATGCTTCTGATTCTGCGTTGTTTCTTTGTTTGAAGCCTGTGACATTACAATGTACCAAACTGTCATTATAATAAGCCTTTGAAGCTTAATACGCATGCAGATTAACGTTGCCTTACACAACAACAGTTCCGCTTGTCGTTTTATTTTTGTTTTCAGTTTGAAAGAGGGCGTTTCTGCGATATGAATAAATTTCCGGCTCATTTAAATGAGTGTTCAACTGGCTGAAAAAAATAAATAAAAAAAATATTTGCTACGAAATTCACAATGAAATTGCACCCAAAATGCATTTGCATAAACAAGAAATTGAAAGCAACGCAAGAAACGAAAAATAAAAGTGTAAGTTTCTGCGAAGCATTAATAATACAAAAATTGGGGGCGGCTTTAGGAAAGCGTAAAAATCTGCAAACATTGAGAAAAGAGGTAGGTCAACGATTTTCTTACACATGTACTACATTTAACCCGCTTGTAGCCGAGACAAATTCATATTTGTTTGAGAATTGATTACCAGCAGTAACAATGCAATGCCTAGAAGTGTTTTTGAAACTCACTGAGCAAACCTCTGAGCAAGCATATTCGCACTTACTTTCCTATGTGCACAGTCATTACAAATGCGTCAGTCACAACATCATCGGTAACCCTGATTAGATAGCAACAGTAACTCCGGCAATCCGTCAAAATCAAAACGGTCTGCAATACCCTACACCAAAACTTTTGGTTTAATCCCGTAAAGCCCTCAAAGTACACACGCATCTATGCTGCTCGCTCTACGCTACTTCAACGTTATGTCAACATTGCCAATTGTATCTTCCAATTGCAATTTATTTCAAAGCAAATAAAAGTGAATGTGCTGGGGCTGCAAGTAAAAATAAAAACGCTGCTTGTTGTTGTTATTGTTAGACAAAGTAGATTGAAGTGCAATGCAACAAGGCGTAAGCACTGGGCTGCTTTGCTTTGCTTTGCTACTTCAGTTAAGCGACAACAGCTACTGCCTACAATAAAAACAATATTGTGAACTACTTACTTGTTTGCTGCTACTTGTACCGAGTTAAGTTTTAAAAGATTAGAATTTTATAGCCAGATGGTAGCTGAAGCGATGTTTTTTATTAACGACATAAATGAAGCAAAACGTTTTGTAATTGAAAAGCTGCCACTGAAACAGATGTACATGAAAATGGTATTTATACAAAAATATATTTACTAGTGAAAACAAAGCTTAAGTATAGAATTAATTTTTTTGTTTCACAGGAAACTGCTGCCGAAATATGTAAATACAAATAAAATTGTTCACATGTCTCGCGGCAAAGCAAAAGAAACAGCAAACAACATACTGGCAACATGATGCCGGCAACATTTTTGCAAATATGCTATTTAAATTGAGCGTAAGGACAGAAAATATTGCTAGCCAAATTTTAAGGTTGTGTTTTTTTGTTTTGGAAGAAATTTCACAGCTGTGAAGTTAGTGCTAAATTTAGATAGCAAAGCTGCCGTATGCTGCCGCGTGTTCCATAATAACGATTCGGCTAGCATGGATGTTCTGAAGCACATTAGAAAGTATATTCTAGAAAAGATATATGTATAAATCAGGGATGGGCATTTTTGAATGTATTTTTTTTTTCAAAATTTTCGCTTCAGATTCGTGAAAATATTCGGTTCGGATTCGGAAAAGTATACGAAAAAGTATTCGAAAAAGTATTCGAAAAAATATTCGGTTAAGTATTCGAGTCGGTTTCGGTTTTGGGAATGTATTCGGACAAGTAATCGATTCGGGTTTGAGAAAATATTCGGTTTGGAATCGGGAAAATATTCGGTTTAGATTCGTGAAAATATTCCGTTCGGGTAGGGAAAAGTATTCATAAAAATATTCGGTTAAGTATTCGGGTTCGGTTTCGGTTTTGGGAACGTATTCGGAAAAATTTTCGATTCGGAATCGGGAAAATATTCGTTTGAAGTTCGGATTCAGGAAAATATTCGCTTCGGATTCGGGAAAGTATAAGGAAAACGAGTTTTTTAGTGCTTAGCACGAAATTTATTTTAATTCAATTTTTTCCACTTTTAAGGAAAAATATTCTGTTCGGTTTCGGGAAAATATTTGGTTCAGATTCGGGAAAATATTCGGATCAGATTCAGAAAAGTAATCGGAAAAGTATTCGAAAAAAATTTTGGTTAAGTATTCGGGTTCGGTTTTGGATTCGGAAAGGTATACGGAAAAAACTCGGTTCGGAATCGGGAAAATATACGGTTCAGATTCGGAAAAGTATTCGTCTCGGAGTTGGGAAAATATTCGGTTCGGATACGGGAAAGTATAAGGAAAAATATTCGGTTCAGATTCAGGAAAATATTCGGATCAGATTCAGAAAAGTAATCCGAAAAGTATTCGGTTAAGTATTCGTGTTCGGTTTTGGATTCGAGAAAGTATTCGGAAAAATATTCGGTTTAGATTCGAAAAAGCATTCGGAAAAGTATTCGAAAAAAATTTCGGTTAAGTATTCGGGTTCGGTTACGAATTCGAAAAAGTATTCGAAATGTCACTTTTTTAAATAGAAAAAAAACATTCACTGGTGTGACTAACAAGAACAATTGAATAACGTGAATAAAAATTTAATCATTATTCAGTTATTATACTGGCGAATAAAATTTTATTCGAACTTCAACTTATTTCGGATGAAGGATAAAACTTTATTCATTAGTTATTCAAGATTATCTGAATGAAGAATAAAAATTTATTGTTATTTTTTCCTTATTGAATTGCTCAATTTTTGAATAATGCCCATGTCTGGTATAAATTTAAGGCAATGTTCATATAGTAAATAAGTCCCTTAGCTCGTACTTGACTAGCACTAAACTCGACTGTGGACGCACTTGACGGTAGATAGTGTAACAGGGCAGGCCTGCAGGGAATAAAGAACAGTTTTCGAAAAAAAAAAAATATTTCACTCCTTAAACCGGAAAATTGCCTGATACGAGTATACGATTTATGAACTTTAAAATATTATTTTGTAAAGTATTTTCTATCAAATTAATCCACAACCGGGTATCTAATGTTTGTTTTCTGCCGAATGTTTACTTTACTTCTTTTTAAAATTGTTTATACATTGGCTAAATGGGCACGTCAGCTGCCAAAAGCGTGTGACTGTTTCACAGCAAGACGTTGCAATACAAAAAAAATTGCTTATTGTAAACGAGAAGAATTGCCTGCACATGCGCGCGCGCGCTCTTTTACCGCCAACAACAGTTGATGTCACATTTTGTCACTGTTGCCGTCCGTTTGCTTGTTTCTTTTTTTTTTTGACAATTTTCTAGTGCGGAGGCGCGCATTTGCAAATGTCAATCGCACGGCAACGAGTCGCATCATTCAAGTGTGAAAATGCAAACGACAATCGACAGTTGGGTGGGTTGATGATGTTGGTGTGCAGCCAAGGAAGCGCATTATAGAGCAGGCAGATTGAAGAGTGATGTACATAGGTGAGATGGCAGCGGAAGATGAGGCAGTAAGGAGGCCAAGTTGTGTATGCGGCTGTGAGGAATTGCGTTCGAATGTCGTTGCTTTAATTTTGGCACCATTTGCAAGCCGGTGTAATCACGCTAGCTTCCAAGTAAAAATAATAAGAATAACAGCAAAACAACCGTGACAATGTGTGTTTGTGTTTGTAGGTTGGCCATTGAGAAGATCAAGAGCATTTGCTGCCGGCGGTAAACGTTGCGCTACGGACGAACAAACAAACAATGGGAGCAGTGCAAAGCGACAGCCAACGGCAGTAAAAGGAAAAATAAAATAAAAATTAATGGTATATATTGCAGGTAAAGTTGTTGTTGCCGTTGTTGTTATTTCGTATTTGCAATTGGCAGGGCGCGCTCGCTTTTGTTGACAAAAGAAAAAAAAAGCAAGAAGCAAAATGTTGAAAGTATTTGCAATTACGCGAAGATTGATTGAAATAGATTTGCGATTGATTGGCGTGAGCGTAGTGTAGGTAACAGGCGACAAGCAACAACAGTAACAATAACAACAACAACAACATCAACAGCAACATCAACAGCAACAACAACAAGAACAACAACAAAACCAAACCAAGTGCTCGTAATAACAATGGAACGTGCAGCAGCACAGCAAATGTGCTACAATGCCATAGAAATAGGAATGGCAAACTTTGACACCAACAGCGGCAATTACTGTAACTCTCATTGGCAGTTGTGAACTGTGAGAAATTGAATAGTTTAATGCGCAGCAGACGCATTTGAATTTTACACTCTTCTTCTTTAAATTCCTCTGATGCGTGACATGAAATAAATTCTCTGCATGTCACTTATGTATGTATGTCTGTATGTATGTATGTATATTAGGTAGTTTAGATTTAAAGAAATACCCCAAAGCTGAGCTTAAATTTCAGTTCAGAAAATGTGGTGGTTAAATAAATCTTAGAAAAAATTCTTATTGATTCACGCAGCAAAGAAGATTGGGAGTATAGACTAGATTAGGTTGCAGTGGTTTCTAGTTTCCACTTAGTGCACTTAGGCCTCGAAGGTTCCATTATGATACCACGTGGATCCAAAGACCCTCTCCCCCCCCCCCCCTACTGGAGCGATCGTGTGGATTCCACAATTTTTTTTATTTTCCTCCACCAGATTCCCAAATTGGCAGGCTCCCAAATGATTCAGTCGCATTCCTCCTAGTGCTGGGCACAAGCGCGCAGCCAGTGTTTTACTGTTTTGTGCACCTCTTCGTCCCCAAAAGCCCTACAGTCATCATAATATGGAGAATTCATCCTTTATACATGCTTCCCAACGCTTATATGGCCTATTAATAGCCCTGTCATCAGTGCAAGCTCGGGCCTTCCGAGTGCGAGTAGACTCTTTTTCCGTCTGGCCTTTCAGGTAGGCCACAGGAGCTTAGTATGGTTGTAAGCACTCAGATCATGCCAACTGTCATTTGCTTCTTTCAAGTACAAATCCTACAGTCTGAGCTTGCTGGTAACGACCGGCATACCTAAACCCTTCTAGAACATTGAAAGTATAGGGGATGTGCCCTCTCTAGCAAGTTCGTCTGCCATCTCGTTGTCCGCTATTTTACAGTATCCAGGTGTCCATACAAGGTAAATGGCAAACTGCTCAGCCATCTCATTCAGAGATCTGCGACAATTTTCCACTGTTTTGGATTTACATATGACAGTCTCAAGCATTTTCAGTGCGGCCTGTCTCCCTGAGAAGATGTATACATCTTTACGTTCGTTTTTCCTTGTTTTTAAGGACTCAACCGCCTCCTATATCGCTGCTATCTCTGCCTGGCAACAGTACAGTGATCGAAAGCGAAAATGGTATTTTTAGCCTCCCGTCCGCTGAATAGACTCGTCCTACCATCCTAGCATTAAGCTTAGTTCCACTTGGGAGTATAAGAATTATGCATTTTTTACCTCTGATGTGAAATGTATAGAAGCTATATAATATTATTATCCTAATCAGGCCTTTGCACATACTATCATATCTAAACTGAAACACAAAATTTCAAATATAATTTCATACCCAATAGTTAGTCGTAAGCAATATAAGCAACTACATAGTAGCAATCAGCGTCAGTTTCTGGTGCGACCAAACACGTTAATCACAATTATCTAAAAAGTTAATGGCAGCCTAAATTTTACTAATCGATTAGCGCAACAACCCAAAACACAAAACATATTTAAATATAATTAGCTGCGGCAAAAGTCATATATATCACTATTCTATGGCACGCATATACAGCTGGTGGTCCACCGTGTGTGTGCCACCGACTTAGCAGCAGCAACGCTTCTGTTTCAACAACAAACGAGCTACTAGACGCACTCAATCACCTGCTTTATGGCATTTTTGATGGCTCAGCGCTTGTATAGATGGCTATACGAGTAGGTATGTGGTTGTTAGCCTTAAGCTGTGTATGCTAATATGATTTCGGTTGAGTTAAAATTAAAACTCAGTTGAAAGCTAAGCTCAACGCTGCAGGCAGCGTGACTTCATTTTATTATTATATACAGCGAAAAAATTCTAGGTATCTATGTATGTAGGTAGTCTAGCCTTTGAACTGCCTTAGGCGGGAAATATCAGTTTGAAAAAAAAAAAACATTATTTTAAAATCATTTCAACCGCTTGCCTTTGACACATGTAGGCAAGTATTTACGCCATTTTTGTTAAGCTTTTGAGTAGCTGTATTAAAATTAGTTTTACTTTTTTTTTTGCGCACTAAAAATATCATTGGTTGTTAAACGCCCCTTAAGCTAAGCGTGTGTGCGCTATTGGATGTCAAACTCGTTAGGAGAGTCGATCTAGTCGGCCATCAATTGGTTCAGCTATGAGTGATATCGTCTATAAGATCATTACATATACCTAGAGATGGGAGACGGGTATATACCCAAAAGGTAAATACCAGGTAGATTGGGAAAATTTGGGTATAAAAGGTATATACCCAAATATTCACCCAAAAGTTGGGTATAAATAATTTTATAGAAACTAGTACTTTTTTAAACCAAATGAGTAAGTTTATTAAATTAATTTATTAAAACAAGTAATGAATTAAATACAAATTTAACTTTAACACAATATTACGTTAGAAATTAATTATTACATCTATATATATAAAATCAAGCATATTTTTTGTCGCCGGCTTTCGCCCAAATGCGTCAAGGGATTTTGACCAAATTTACACACCAGCTGAGTACCTTGCCCTAGATGATTTATATGCATATTTTTTCAAATCCGAAAGTGGGTGGATGCATTCGGCTTTCCCTGAATATTTTTGGTCGATATTAGTGTCAAATGAAAGGTATTGAACGGGGAATTTACATAAAATAGTACTCATTGTGATTCATATGCCGGGTCCCCAAATATAGGTAAAACGGTGGACCCGGATGACCCCGAATGTTTCTGGCTGATATTGGCATCAAATGAAAGGTATTGAGGATGACTTGAACATAGAACCCTTTCAATTGTGATGCCTAGACCGGGTCTCCAGATATGGCCAAAACATGGACCCTGACCCTCAAATGTTTCTTAGCGAAATTATTATCAAATCAAAGGTCTATATGAGGACTTCGACACAGAACTATTATAATTATGATGCATAAGCCGGGTCCCCAGATATGGGTCACAACGCGGACCCGGATGAAACCAAAAAGTGGGATTCATGGCTTCAATACAGATATGTCCTAGATGTAATGTTCAACCTGGTTCCCTGGGTAAAGGGCAATAAAAAGGAAGAGGAAAGTCGAATGGAGTGGGGATGGGAGGGTAAGGACACGAAAATAGAATGGGAGAGCGAAGGGGAGAGAGAGAAATTGGGAGTGAGAAAGAGGCGACGAATCAGAGGTGGAGAGAAAAGGAGTGATAAGGGAAAGGAAAGGAAAGGAAAGGAAAGGAAAAGGAAAGGAAAGGCAAAGGAAACGGAGATGAAAGAGAAAGGAAATAAGAAAGTATAGGGAAAGGGAGTGGAAGTTTAAGAGAGGTCAGGTCTCCAGATGTGGGTCAAAGTGTGGACCCGAATGACCCCGCAATAGTTTTAAGAGATATTGGTATCAATTTCTATCGAAACCCGCTAAACGCAGAAGAAAGGGGAGATCTCCACTGCGTTGGGAAGATCAGGTGGACAGTGATGAGCTTAAAACTTCAATGCGCTGATTTAGTTTTTCCGGTGAAATCGTATTCTTTTTACCAATATCACTTTTCAACGCAGTGGGGCACTTAAAACAATGTATTAGATATTTCGCCATTTTGTTGAATTTTGACCATTTATATATCGTATCGCAGTATTTGATTTTGTGTTACTTCCATTTGACGTGAAATGCTTCCATATATTTTGGTGTTTGGATCTTCCTATAGCCCAGCCTTAAACTATTCAATTCACGATTATTAATCAGTATTAAGCTATCTAATTCATATCTATCTTTTATATAAATTCCATTCAAATTAATACATATGTATGTATCTTACAGCACAAGCTCATAAATACATATATAAATTTAATGATTTTGCAAGCAAATGATTATTATTTCAGTACAGATAAAGTAAAATTTGCTAAAGTTATTAAATTATTTGCGTTTTCCCAAATATACCCTTGAGTTGGGTATTTATTTGGGAAAATACCCTTTTTTACCCTTAAAAGGGTTTTTACCGGGTATTTACCGGTATTTACCCGGTAAAAAAACACAGATTTTAAATATTTTTTGGCATACTGAGCACCCCACGCTTTTCCTTAAATACTTATATTTTCGTTCATCATTTTGTTTCTAATTAAATTATTTCTCAATTTTTAGTACGATTTTTAAGATTAAAGCGTGTTTTTTTAGTTTTTTTAAGCTATTATTTATTTATTTATTTGATTTTTTTCTGTTTTTGTTTTTGTTCTTGCCTTTATTTTTGGTTTTGTTGTTGTTGTCGTTGTTGTATATGTGACATCCTACATATATGTCACATATACCACAACGACAACAACGTAGGCAGGTACATTTGTATGTATACATATTGTTGCTAGAAAACCACAACAACAAAAACTTAGCCCAAAAACTGCATTTTGGAAAATGCCTACTAAAATTACATTATGATGGTATTACGGCGATTTTTTTTTTATTTGCGAGATGGTCTAATGTTTATACACACATCCATATACTAATACTATACCTACTCACATATTATCGTAGTTACATATAACTTTAAGGCAAATTGATCTTAATACAAACCCTTTTTAAAACCAAATGCATTAATTTTTGACAGCTTACATATTCAATTTATGCTACCACAAAACAGAGTGCGCACTGAACTACCGAATTAGAAAATATGTACAGACATACAAATGCCATATATTTGACGGATAAATTTGCCTTAAGCAAATGTGGAGGGCGTTACCTAAATACTTGACCTGTTTAATGGAAATGCCTTCAACGTTTCATAATACACAACAACTGATTCACTTAAAAAATAAAAAACTATTATAGGTAAAAAACCCAAATGCCTCAAATACAAGTCATTGACAGGGTACGATTACCCCCAAAAAAAGAAAAAACAATAAAAATTCCATAACGACTGGCACATCATCACAAGAAACAAAAAGATGTATCAAAACAGCACTGCCACTGTATTTGGCTCAAATATTTATGAGCTAATTGCGCCTAAATGAGAGCTTTAAAGGTAAGCTATTTTGTTGTTGTTGTTGTTGTTGTTGACGACGTCGCAAAACACGGCACGTGTTGCATAGTAAAGCAACGCAGAATACAAAGCGTATGAGCGCGTCTCGTATGTTGTAGAAACTAATGCTGCTGTGATTAATACACTACGCATGCTTTGAACCAGCTGCTTAGCCTTTGAAAAGTAGAAGAGAAGAAAAAGGGTAAAAGGTAAAAAAAAACTAAATGTGTAGCCGAAAGCAAGCTTTTTTTTTTGTTTTACAAAATACATAAATTTAAGCGAAAATTGAAAATAAATTAGTTAGCTTTGTCTGTGCTGTCGGTTAAATGTCAATCAGAAACAGCAAAGCTACGGCGAGTTGCAACATCAATTAATAAAACTATTACCATACATTTTCAAGTAAGCAGAGCAACAAAGTAGTGATTAGGTTTGAGTTATTGCCCTACAGCACAGTAGCTATATAAGAAAAATATATATGTAAGTACATACAAACAAACTTACATATACATAGGTTTAGTGAACAAATATAGCAAAATGGTGAGCTTGAATTTTGAGAGAATATTGAAAATTAAGACAAGTAAGGCCACGCGAATATCGAAATTTTCCCAAAAAGCTGGAAGAACAAAAAAAAAAGGATGGAGATATTACAAATTGGCAGAAGAAAGATCTTTTAATGAGGTTAGGTTAGTTTAGGGTAGGTTAGGTTAGGTTAGGTAAAGTTGGGTTAGGTTAGGTTAGGTTAGTTTAGGGTAGGTTAGGTTAGGTAAATTTAGGTTAGGTTAGGTTAGGTAGTTCTTTGGCTTCTTCATTGCCATAGATTAGGTTAGATTAGGTTAGGTTAGGTAAAGTTAGGTTAGGTAAAGTTAGGTTAGGTTAGTTTAGTTTAGGTTAGGTTACCATAGGTTAGGTTAGGTTAGTTAAAGTTGGGTTAGGTTAGATTAGTTAGGTTAGGTAAAGTTAGGTTAGGTTAGGGTAGTTTAGGTTAGGCTAGGTTAGATTAGTTAGGTTAGGTTAGGTAAAGTTAGGTTAGGTTAGATTAGGTTAGACTGGCTGGCATTTAAGCGCCTCATATGACTGAGTAAGTCCTTAGTATTACCAGAAGATTTCTCGAACATGAACACCTCTATTTTGAATGCATGTGATGTTAAAAGTGTCTTGTTAGGATTCCGATGATAAGTGTTCATTCATCCCTTGGTTCTGTTTAGTAAAAATTTTAATTTTGGAAAATATTAAAGTTTAGCTTAAAGTTTTAAGAAATGATATACCTTTGAGAACTGGAGGAGAAATGCTGCTAGTACGGTATCTCAAACTAGTACTTATGGAAGCAAGAAATAATCTCAAAAACGGTAGGTATCAAAAAAGTCTCAGATTTGGCAAAAATCCTTGCCAACACATTCCATTATTTAGGACTTGACCGCTTCAAATCTCGAACAGTTCGAAAATTTATTTTCCTGTATCGTTTGTTTGATTTTAAAATTTTTGGTACCATATGAAAGCGCTTGACCTGATATTGAGTAATTTAATAAAAATTTTACAAAAAGAGTTGCCACCTGTTCAAAAATTCAGTTTTAAGCTATAGTTTGTTCGATTTTTAAATCTGAGGTGTCATATGAAAGAAAACTACAAAGAGAAAGAGGACTGAGACAAATGGCCTTTTGGAGGTCGCTTTAAGGTTAACACATTATAGAAAATTATTAAAACTTATAGAAAATTATTAAAACTCCTCGCACAAAATCTTTGTATAAAAAATCTAGGTCCACAGAAAAAAAAATAAAAATAACCAGTAACTATCTAGGTATGTACATGCTTCATTTTATATTTTATTCATAAGATTCTATGGGCTTACAGCCCATTTAAATTCTGCCAATTTTAGGGGCAATTCAAATTTAAAATGGCACAATTGTCAAATGTGGCAATAAGTGGTCTTCCACCCTCAAATTGTCTCACAGTGTAAGCGTGAGCCACAGCATCGCGTGGCAGGGTTTACTAGTTTTATCTATTCTTTTGTTTTACTTAAACAATGGGTGGGAATTAATTAACAAGAACAAATGTATGTCACACTTCGATTGTTGGCAAATTAGTTTCAACTACAACTGGGTACGAGTGTAATGAGAAGAACAATTCGAAAGGGGATGCGTAATTTTGACGCAGATTACCTTTATAGGGTTAAATATTGGATGGTAATGAATTAACAAGAACACTCTTTGATAGTAGACAAACTATTTTCATGCTACAACTTTTATTTTGACTTTTTTGAGATTTCATATATTGTACTCTTTAATTTCGCAACTAGGTATATTTTTGTACTAGTTGTACGAATCGAATATTTTCATGTTCAAATATTATTGAGCACCCCCACGCTTTTCCTTAAATACTTATATTTTCGTTCATCATTTTGTTTCTAATTAAATTATTTCTCAATTTTTAGTACGATTCTCAAGATTAAAGCGTGTTTTTTAGTTTTTTAAGCTATTATTTATTTTTGACTTTTTAGTGAAATTTTTCATTAAAGGATGTTTTATGCGGACGCAAGAATAAAAGTAAAAAGAAGTCTGATGGGATGTGGTGTTCTCCGAAATAGATCTATATACATATGTATATATAACTTCTACCAAAAATCCCAATATGCAGTGAAGTAAACTAGCTTATTATGCAATATTTTCCAAACCCTTTTATTCAAGATTTTCCAAACTAGTTTGGAAATACAAAATTTCCCAAACGTTTTGTTATATTTTACAATCAGAAAGTGAAGAGAAGTTGAGGTGAAGCATTTGAAAAGAACAAAAAAAAAAGAAACCTGATTGAATAAATTCGAATTCAGACAATAAAGCTCAGAGTACGTTTGTAGCGTAATGGTGAGGTATGCTGCCTACGGACCAAACAGCTCAGGTTCGAGTCCCGAGTGGCGCATTTTTTTTTTTTTTTTTTTTATTTTTTTTTTTTATTTTTTTTTTTTTAGAGAAAATTTTTTCACCTCACGTTTACAAAACATTGTATAAAAATGTAATTAGGGTTCCTTTTCGTTGATTCAGCACTTACTATTAAATGAATTACAAACAAAACCAGTTCTTGCTTTGCATACATATGTATGTACATGCGATTGTTTTTATTGCAAACACAACAATGACAAAACAGAATGTTGTTACACAAAACACAAAACCAGTTCTTGCTCTGCATACGTATGTATGTATGTACATTGTACATGCGGCTGATTTCATTGCAAATACAACAAACCCAAAACAGAAAGCTACAAGCTTCATTTTTTTTTGAGTGAATTTATGCATTGAGTTTATCGCCATCGCTATGAGCGATCGCTGGCTGTTGTGCGTTAGTTCGCTCGCTATTTGAGTGGTTATACGTTTTTCTTTGAACATTTGTTTGTGATTTGAGAAGAATGTAATTTTGAGCGTTCGTGAGTGAGTTTTTCCGTACCCTGCAAGCTTGTTACTTATTGGCTTGTATACGGGAGTGAATTGAAATTCATAGAGGCTATTTTGAAGAAAGGTAACATAAAAGCCGCAATGAAGCATAAAATATAATGTTGAATGTCCTACTATATGATGCCGTTGGGCTGTTGATGTCATGTTTCGAATCCGGAGGAGAATAGAAATAATAAAGAGAACACAAAAAAGTGAATGTTTGAAAGATATAATATTTAGTTTTTAGGATGGGATGAAGTTACATACATACATACATACATACATACATACATATAGGTGAAGCTAATAAAAGCGTGTTAAAAATATAAAAAACCAACAAAAAACCAATAAAAAACAACAAAAGCTAAAACAGAAACAAAAGCAAAAACAGAAAAATCAAAAACAAAAATAAAAACAAAGACAAAAAAATATATCAGCAAACCACGACAACACCGAGGTTGTTGTTTTCTGCAACAATGCGAAAAATAGGCAAAATAAAAAGGAGCAACATATTTGATTATGTGGGTATACATACAAATGTATGGACGTGCCTACCTGCATATACATACAACAACAACAACAACAACAACATCAACAACATCAACAACATCAACAACATCAACAACATCAACAACATCAACAACATCAACAACATCAACAACATCAACAACATCAACAACATCAACAACATCAACAACATCAACAACATCAACAACATCAACAACATCAACAACATCAACAACATCAACAACAACAACAACAACAACAACAACAACAACAACAACAACAACAACAACAACAACAGAAGCAGCAACAGCAAAACAAAAAACCAAAAAAAACAAAAATAAAAACAAAATAAAAAAACAACAAAAACATTAAAAAAAACCAAAAACATAAAAAAATACAAACCAAAATCAACAATAACAAAAAATATTAGCAGCGACAATAACAACAAAAACTTATAAAAAACTGTAGGCAAAGTTAAATCGCAAGAAAACCAGAAAGGGAATAAAAATTCGATTTCGGAACTGTTTACACATCAATGTTCATGAGTACTCGTTACTCACGATTTGAATTTTTTCGATACTGTCTAATGCACATACATATCGTCGGTGAAACTTCACAAACTCCTATACGGCACTAGTTACAAAAATTAAATTTGAAATTCTGATGCCCAGCTTTACGACTTCGGAACTCAAAAGGACTTAATGGGAAGGATATATAGAGCATCCCGAGATCAAGGTTATGCTATACATCGTCAGAGCTGAGTAAGTTAGTAGAAAAGTAATTATGTTTCGGTTATGCTAGAGACACACATCGTAGTATAGTAGAAATATTGCGATCTATACCATACATATCGCACCCTAAATCATAAAGGGGCACAACTCAAAATTCAAAAATTTTCAGGAGAGCCAAAAAACTTTTTTACATTACAAGCAATCGTATGGCAAAGGGCCAGGTATAATGGTTATTTTTCGGTCGAAAGAGACAGTTATTCAAAAGTTTTTTTTTGGCAATCTCCAGAGATATGTTCCGTATACCCGTGTATGAAAAAAACTCGATTTCGAAAAATTTTGAGTTGTGCCCCTTTATGATTTAGGGTGCGATATATGTGTCACTCTCATATTGTAGTTTAATTGAAAATTTTCATAGTAAAGCCAAATCATAGTATTGATATTATAATATTCATACCACATATCGTCGCTCCCAACGAAGACTAGCACGGTTCGTTGTTCGCATGGAAGACTAACACACTTCGTTGTTCGCGTGGAAGACTAGCATGCTTCAGTTCTCTGCGTGGAAAACTAGCATACTTCGTTGTTCGCGTGGAAGACTAGCATGCTTCAGTTCTCTGCGTGGAAAACTAGCATGCTTCAGTTCTCTGCGTGGAAGACTAACATGCTTCACTTGTTTGGGTGGAAACTAACATACTTCTGTTTGTTAGAAATAAGCTTAGGGGTTAAAAACCGGAGGAGGATGGTCCGAGGAGTGAAAGATATTTGATAAGTAAGTGCAAGAACAATAATTCATACTGCAATAAAACTTTAAACAGGAAGTTTCAGCCAAACTATATGAAAAGTATATGAGTTTCAAATATTCCTAGACTTGTACTAGGCCTACTTTTAAGTATGTGCATGGGTTGTGTAAATAAAACCTGGCTTTTGCATCAAATAAAACACGGAGTTAGTTATTACTCGGAACTCTATATTTATATATGTATATGTAGATATCACTAGTGCTGAGGTACTACACAAAAGATGTGCACAGTGCGTATCTTTGTATTTCTAAAATGATTTAAAAAAAATAGAACCGTGATAGTCTTCGCTGGGAGCGACGACATATAAATATAGAGTTCCGAGTAACAACTAACTCGGAATTTTTTTTTTATTGCTAGTCTTCCACGCAGAGAACTGAAGCATGCTAGTCTTCCACGCGAACAACGCAGTGTGCTAGTCTTCCACGCGAACAGCGAACCGTGCTAGTCTTCCACGCTAACTGAACCGTGCTAGTCTTCGTTGGGAGCGACGATATGTGTCTGAGGCATTAGAAATATTATATTTGTCGTAGCAAAAGTTATAAACGATATACCTAGTACATGTGTATATTTTTTCCATAATACCAGGGTAGGAAGAAACTCAGAGTATGAGTGAGTGAGTGAGGAATTTCAGCCTCACGGCATGATGATGAGTGGCCGTTTGCGTTTCTCGCTCATCTGTAAAGCAGAGTGAGGATTTTTTTTGTTTCCTCACTCATTTCGAATGAGCGATGAAGAAATGAGGCGCTCACGCTGCGTGTGAGGTGAGCCGTCGTAGGATTCCTCTTCTCTTTGTGTAATGCGTGTGAGCGTGTGGGTGAGTGCGCAGAAACTCAGTAAATATTACATACATATATTAGAATGCATACATACATATATTTATGTTGCAGTGTGCAATTTAGTGACATTTTTTTTTGATTTTTTTTCATATATTTGCCCATTTTAGGCGATTGAGTAGGTATGTAAAATCCATATTTCTACCTAAACTTGGTTTTTGTTGCTTTTCATCTATGTATATGTGTAGATATGTATGTAAATACATATGTATTTAATTCACCAGATGCAATTACGAATATTTACATACGTATGTATGTAGGTAGGTAGTTAAAAGCAACATTATTTTTAAGAATGTGCATTCGTTCTATTCGTTGCTTGATATAATGTTTTTTGTATGATAAAATATATGTACTTATGTAGGTACTTACCTACTTGTTTAGTTTTTATTTATTATGCGACTAACGCAAAAAACTATTTAATCGTCATTAGAATCATATTTTTTTTTTTGCATTTGACATTAACAGTCTATTTCTCACATTTTTTTACCTTGACAACAATAAAATAAAATAATTTTGAAATAAAAAAGAAATGGAAATAGGTACAAGTTGTAAATTTAGCAAACTCTATTTAACTTCCGCTTTTCAATCAAGGGAATGAAGAAGTCCTATTTGCGTAGCGTATTGTTCCAAATATACTCAGTACATAGCCATCCTTCTATTTTAATTTTCATTATTATTTTATTTTAGTAATTTATTATTCAAATTAAAAAAAAAACAAGTAAGGAAGCCTAAGTTCGAGTGGAATCGAACATTAGTTACTCAGCTGTATGCTTTCATTGTTTGTTTGCGTTTGATGGAAACACGGTGTACTTTATATAAAGCGAGTGCTGCATAAAGTGGGCGTAGCCACGCCCATTTTCTAAATTTTTATCAGTCATCCAACTAAGCATATCAATATTATTCTTTGTGCAAAAATTAATTCCTTTATGACTTCTAGTTACAAAGATGTCACGTTACAAACTCCCAAAGGGTATTCCAGAAATATCTGTTAAAAAGTAGGCGTGGTCATAAACCGATTTCAATTAATTTTTGCGTGTTTATTAACACAAGTTATAAAAGTGTATAAACCAAGTTTCGTCATAATATCTCAATTATTTATCGAGTTAAAGGCTAATAAATCTCGTATATCCCTTTGTCCAAAAGGAGGCGGTGCCACGCCCATTTTCCAAAATTTGTCTATTTTATGTTTCCGGTCTATTGTGGAACTCATGTCACAAAATTTCAATGAATTATCTTTATATTTGACAAAGATATCGCTGACAATGTTTTTATTAGGCCACTTTATAATACACATATATAAAAGTGGGCGTGGTCGTCAACCGATTTTGGTAATTTTTCGTCCACACATTTGCCTAAGTAAATATATCATGCGTACCAAATTTCATCGATATATCTTCAACGATTTCTGAGTTATGACTCATAAAACTTTCAATGTTTGCCCCTTAATAAGTGGGCGTGGCTCCGCCCATTTTCCAAAATTTTTGTGGTTTTCGTTTTACGTTCATAGTTGGAATCATGCCACAAAATTTCAGTGATAGATCTTTATATTTGACAGAGATATCGCTTAAAATGTTTTTATTAGGTCACTTTATAATACACATATATAAAAGTGGGCGTGGCCGTCAACCGATTTTGACAATTTTCCGTCAAAACATTTGCCTAAGTAAGTAAATCACGCGTACCAAATTTCATCGACATATCTTCAACGGTTTCTGAGTTATGACTCATAAAACTTTCAATGTTTGACCCTTAATAAGTGGGCGTGGCACCGCCCATTTTCCAAAATTTCATAAAATTTCTTCATAGGGGCCTGAGCTCAACATGTGGGTAAAATTTTATCGCTCCAGCTATATTAGGGACTGAGATACCAAATTTCCGATTTTTTCTATATAGGAAAAGTGGGCGTGGTCATGGTCCGATTTCGCCCATTTTCAATACCAACCGTCCCAGTCTCGATACCAACTTGCATTCCAAATTTCATCAAAATATCTCAATTTTTGCGCGAGTTAGAGTGTTTACAGACGGACGGACGGACAGACGGACGGACGGACGGACGGACGGACGGACGGATGGACGGACGGACGGACGGACGGACGGACGGACATGGCTCAATCGATTTCTCTTTTCACCCTGATCATTTTGATATATATAAGTCTATATCTATCTCGGTTATTTCATTCTGTTACAATCCACCGTTATGTGATTAAAACTATAATACTCTGTGTACTAATAACTTTTTGGTTGCTTGTTTTTCCGACAGGGTAGGAATATGATGTATTGTGGAACGATTTTCCGTCATCCCTTGTCAAGTTTGGTTTGGAGACAAACCGGTTTCGGCTAATATGCGCCATCTTCAGTGTCTTCTTTCGTTCGAACGAAAGAAGACACTGAAGATGGCGCATATTAGCCGAAACCGGTTTGTCTCCAAACCAAACTTGACAAGGGATGACGGAAAATCGTTCCACAATACATCACTCTGTGTACTAGTACAGCTGAGTATAAAAAAAAATTGTTCTAGTTGAGTTTAAAATTAAATGACAATCAAATTGTTCTTTGAGGGATAGTTTATCTTTTTTCAACCTACAGTAGAATTGTTTTTGTAGTTTTACTTTCGGTAGATTTTTCAAACAATAAATACATACAAGAAAAATTCAGAGAAATAAAGTGGTGTCATACGGGCTTTCGTTATTCGAAAAGCGCTGCCAAAGAGTTTTCTACCACCATATTTGCCATAAAGTACATTATTTTGAACAAAAGCCAAGATTAAACAAATATTTAATCTTAAAATGCGATAGATTTTAAGCCCCGTGCAGTAGATCTTCATATTTAAAAAAAAAGTGCTGTAGATTTACCACATATGCGTGCAGTGTGCACACTGCAGAGTAAACAAATTTGTAGCATTCATGCAGCTCCATACTACATACTTAATACAGACGGTTGGCTGCGTCATCGCCAAGCTATGAGGCGTCGCTTATATTCCTCACTCACTCAGAGCAACTCATGAGGGCGCAGCTGAGGAGAGGCAACGCTACTAGCGTGCCTCATCTTGGCTGCTCACTCTGCTGCCACTCACGCAGAGCGCTCACGCTAATGTGTGGCCTCTGTTGCTTATGCGCTCAGAGGCCACTCATGCAGCTGCACCCTCATGAGTGAAGCATGTGTGAGTGAGGAGCCAAAATGAGGCAAATCCGAACCCTGCATAATACACCAGAAAACATCATATGAGTAGTCTATTTAATTAAAAAAAATTAATGTCTATTAATAATTTATTGCAAAATTCTTCTATATTCTGAAAAAAATAGCATTAAAGAGGAATACAATTTCGAAAGTCACTGTGATTTTATTTATACATTTTCAGAAGTTTATATCTGAAAATGGAGCATTCCATGGGAAATGGGAAATTTGTCCCGTACAAACATTTCGATTTCTCACACATGTACCACATTTTCAAATACAAGCTTCTGCTTTTGTTTAGAAATTAGCCACACAATATTGATGTACCAGAAACTTTGATAACCTTTTGGTTTGTCTGTAAATTGTAAACATTTATACCATTTGTCCCGTACAAACCATGTAAAAAACTACATTACAGCATTTTTAATTCTTTTGGAATAACCTTGTTTCTAATATTTTTTCTGTTCGAATAAACCTTGATATTAGTGCTACCACATTTACTTTTTTATTTTTTTATAATACAATTAATTTTCCAAAAATTTCTCCTGGTTCGCATAAACCAAGGATCATGGTAGACCAGCCCCGTCCCGTACAAAAACATAACTTTTTTAAGATTTTTCATATATACACGAATATTTCAAAAGCAATTTTCTGCTTTTAATAAGAGTATTATCCAGAGTTGTAATTATTATAAGAGAAAAAATAAAAATCAAAAAATAATTATTATTGAAAGAAACATATTTTAAAAGTATTTCCATAATAGTTATTTCTGAGATATTTTTTATAATGAGAAATTTTGTTTTATATCTTCAAAGACTTTTATATTGAGACAAATTTGAAAAAAAGTCTTTGAGTAATTATTATCCGTAACAAATTGTTTTTTATATCTTCAAAGACTTTTTCATTGAGACGAATTTCAAAAATATCTTTAAGTAATTATTTTGAGTAACACATTTATTTTTTATATCTTCAATAAAAATCTTTCATACAATTTCAAATTGGAAATTTGCTTGAATTTTGAAGTACTTATATGAAAGTTATTCTTATTTTATACTTATATGAAAGTTATTGAAAATTTTCTGAGACTTTTTTCAACTTTGTCTCAATGAAAAAGTCTTTGAAGATATAAAAAAATATTTGTTACTGATAATAATTACGCAAAGACTTTTTTGAAATTTGTCTCAATGAAAAAGTCTTTGAAGACTTAAAAAATATATTTGAAATAACTATTATGGAAAGATTTTTAAAATATAAGTTTCTGAATAATAATTATAGAAGATTTTTATCATTTTCAACAGAAAAAAAATATTATCAAAAGACTTTTATGATTCTGAAGAAAATTTGTAAGACTTTTTTATAATTTCAAAAGGAAATAATAATTATTCTACATCTCTGGTATTATCAAACAGAATTAATGCACCAGATATTCTGTTGGTTAACATTTTGGTGTGCCTTTAATTCAAATCGAAAACTGTAAAAAATCGTACAATTTGTCCCGTACAAACCATGAATTTCTCCAAATAGTTACTCATACGCCTTGGCACACATTGACGTAATTATGCGCTTCAATTTCAAAAAAAAAAAAAAAAAAAACATATTGTCTCAAAACTAGCTATGTGAAGTATTCAACATTGACGTAATATGTCTCTATGCAACCTATGCCGTATAGCCTTCGTTCGTTCATTCGCATGTGGCTGTCAAAAACTTCTGTAATTCTCAGCCGTCTTATGCGTTGTTCGAGCTATATAATGGAGCTCTAGATACCCGGTTATCGAGTAATTCGTACTGCTCGTTTTTGTTTGAAGCCCGTTTGTTGTTCAAATGCCCGTACAAACATACGGGTAATCAACAAACAAACGAATGTTCTAGCATTTGAACAACATTTGTTCTGGTTACTCAAAAATTTTCAAAAAAAAATCTGGAGCTCTACTATATAAGTCGCATGAGTGAGCAAGTCATACTCGGCGGGGTTTTTCACAATGAAAATGAGGTTGGCACTCTCATGCAAATAAATTAAATAATTGACAGCAATTAAAAGCACATTGGAAATTAGACGAAATCGCTTGCGACCTTGCACAAACGAAAAAATTCTACTCAATATCTCTTAAACTAAAGGAGATAGCAAAAAACGGATAACGTCATTCGAAAGATCTTGATTAGTTTAGTATAACTGTATTATTAACTCAATTCGGCCCAAAATTCACATACGACACTAATTTATCCGGGCGACGAATATACTGAATTGCTTAAAAAGTTAGTTAAATAATATCTACGTTAAATAACTTCTTTGTGACGTAACTTCTTTGTTTATTAATTTAGTAAAACCATTTCAAGGCAACATTGTCATGAGTTTTGAAGCACTTTCATTTGGCAATACAAAGAGGATAATTCATGGACATACAAATAAGTTAGCTGACCCAACTATGCGAAAACGACTTCAGAGCTCAAAAGAGCATTAGAAGAAAGTGTAGAGCTTCAAAATACGAAACTAATGACGTATCAATTTTAAAAATCGCCACTCTACCCAAAAAAGATGCTACACTCCCCGTAGTGAAACCCAATCCAATTCCCCCCCAAAAAAGCAACTCGTCTCCCCCTCTCCAATCAAAGCTTAGACATGAGCCGGCTCGAAGGACCAATATCAAAAATTCACATAGCCCTGTTTGAAAGTGCACTTACACATATATTTTACGCTTTAAAAAGCTGTTCCATACAACGATTTTTGCTAGCCTAGCATACGCTTGATAACTACCAGCAGTATGTATACATATTTAATTTATTATAACAAAATACCATTGAAATATGTTAATTTACATTTTCCATTTTCTCTAATGAACACTAACGTTTTCATTTTCATTCATTAGAATGTTTCGCCATATACCAAGGCAATCAATCATATCAGCCATTGCCAACACGTCCAGATAGAAACTAAAACATAAAGGCAGCAACAAATGATTTATTCCATCAGTTTGTGTGTGTTTGTATGCACTTTAGCATAGATTTTTCTTATGCTTCTTTCATTTATACTTAGGTGCATATATCCTAGCCAGTCGTCGATTAGCCGTACATGCAAAATCTCTGACGCTAAGCCACGACGTCGCTCGTCAACTGTCGCTCAAACTAAATTGTCTGGCTGTCTGTCAGTTTTGTGAAACGCTTGCTCCTTCAATAAGTTATTGGTTTGTCGGGGTTTTGAATAGATAACATTTTGCAATAATCGCAAAATTTGTGTTGACGTTTCACACCATAAACATGACAACGACAACAAAGCGATTTTGTAGCAGATAAACGAAAATAAAAAAAGCAAACGAAATATTTTATATAGAAAAACTATTTAGGTAAGAAGTGCTCATCAAGATTTTAAAAAGTGTTCACACCATCGTCACTAGTGTCAATCGCATTGCAACAAAGCCCACGTTGTGTCTGGGCGCCATTTATTGCACATGGCGGGCGTGCAATGGCGTGTCTAAGTGCGCACACAATGTAGCAAGGTAGAGGTGTGTAGAAGTTCTAAATGAAGTTAAGTAGTATATTTTTTAATGCTTTCAATTCATAAGAGCGGTCTATAAATAATGATGTAAATAAGTAGGTATGCTTTGTTGAGCTATATTTAACACAGCAGTCTTATGTATTTTAAGTAACACTAGTAAACCGGGCCACGCGATGCTGTGGCTTTTAATTACACTGTGCGACAATTTGAGGGTGGAAGACCACTTATTGCCACATTTGAAAATTTTTTGATATACCTTCATAGCTACTGGTTATTTTTATTTTCTGTGGACCTAGATTTTTTATACATAGATTTTGACCAAGGAGCCCCATAGTGAAGTTTTGTGGCGAATATTTTTCTAGACTATGGTAACCTTAAAGCGACCTACAAAAGGCCATTTGGCGCGCTCCTCCTCTTCTTTCTAGTTCTCTTTCTCTTCCCCTTTCCCCTTTATTTGCGCTCTATTTTCCCTTTATCCATTTTATTTTTCATATTTCCTCTTTCGCTTCCTGTCCTTCGCCATATCCGTCCCTTTCATTTTCCTCTTCAATCTCCTTTTATTATCCATCTTCAGTGCTAGGCCTTGCATGAAACTTCAAATTTAAAAATGAGATAAACTGTAGCGTAAAAATGGATTATTGAACGGTGGCACCCTTTTTGTAAAATTTTTAATAAATTACTCATTTCCATGCCAAGTCCTTTCATATGACTCCTCAAATTTAAAAATCAAACAAACTATAGCGTAAAACTGAATTTTTGAACAGGTGGCAACCCTTTTTGAAAAATTTCTATTAAATTGCTTAATATCAGGTCAAGCCCCTTCATATGGTACCAAAAATTTTAAAATCAAACAAACTATAGAGTAAAATTAAATTTTCAAACATCTGGCAACCCTTTTCAAAAAACTTAAACCTTCCTGCACATCTACAGGTCAAGCCCTTTCATCTGACACCACATTTTCGAAAATCGATATAACGGTGTAAAAGTTATGGTGCTTACAAAAAATCGCTTAGCGTAATATATATAAAGATATATAAAGATGTGTCTTCAGGAAGAAATTAATATAAGGTTGTAACTACAAATGCACGTACTTATAAAGGCGTCTTTAGTCTTTGAGAACTCTGCTCTTCACATGGTAAATGCTTTGAGTTAACAACCATAAGCAAGTAATTTGCAAATATAGTTATTAGATGGCTATATGTATGTTAGGAAAATCATAACTCTTTTAGTATTAGCAATCAATTATGAGACTAAATTGTAGCACACTTTCTGAACAGCAATCGAATTTCTATTGAACATTCAACTACTTAGTATAAAATGGTAAAATAACAAGTAAGGAAGCCTAAGTTCGAGTGGAATCGAACATTAGATACTCAGCTGTATGTTTTCATTGTTTGTTTGCGTTTGATGGAAACACTGTGTACTTTAAATAAATTGAGTGCTGCATAAAGTGGGCGTAGCCACGCCCATTGTTAACATTTTTATCAGTCATCCAACTAAGCATTTGAATATTATTCTTTGTGCAAAATTTCATTCCTTTATGACTTCTAGTTACAAAGATGTCACATTACAAATTTCCAAAGCGTGTTCCAGAAATATCTTTGCTAAAAAGCAGGCGTGGTCTTAAACCGATTTCAATAAATTTTTGCGTGTCTATTAATACAAGTTATAAAAGTGTATAAACCAAGTTTCATCATAATATCTCAATTATTTGTCGACTTATGGGCTCCGAAATCTCGTATATTCCTTTGTCTAAAAGGAGGCGGTGCCACGCCCATTTTCCAAAATTTTTCTATTTTTTGTTTCCGGTCTATTGTAGAAATCATACAACAAAACTTCAATGAATTATCTTTACATTTGACAAAGATATCGCTTAAAATGTTTTTATTATGTCACTTTATAATACCCATATATAAAAGTGGGCGTGGTCGCCAAACCGATTTCGCTAAAATTTTGAACATGTATTACCACAAGCAATAAAAGTGTACACACCCAGTTTCGTCAATATATATAAATTATTTGTCGAGTTATGGGCTCAGAAATCTCGTATATTCCTGTTTCTAAAAAGAGGCGGTGCCACGCCCATTTTCCAAAATTTTTGTGTTTTTCGTTTTATGTCCGCAGTTGGACTTCTGCTATAAAATTTCAATGACATATCTTTATATTTGACAGAGATATCGCTTAAAATGTTTTTATTAGGTCACTTTATAATACCCATATATAAAAGTGGGCGTGGCCGTCAACCGATTTAGGAAAATTTTCGTCCAAACATTTGCCTAGGTAAGTATATTACGTGTACGGAATTTCATCGATATATCTTCAACGGTTTCTGAGTTATGACTCATAAAACTTTCAATGTTTGCCCCTTAATAAGTGGGCGTGGCACCGCCCATTTTCCAAAATTTTTGTGGTTTTTGTTTTCTGTCCGTAGTTAGACTCCTACTACAAAATTTCAGTGATATATCTTTATACTTGACAGAGATATGGCTTAAAATGTTTTTATTAGGTCACTTTGTAATATTCATATATAAAAGTGGGCGTGGCCGTCAACCGATTTTAACTATTTTCCGTCCAAACGTTTGCCTAGGTAAGTAAATCACGCGTACCAAATTTCATCGATATGTCTTCAATGGTTTCTGAGTTATGACATATAAAACTTTCCATGTTTGACCCTTAATAAGTGGGCGTGGCACCGCCCATTTTCCAACCTTTCATCAAATTTCTTCCTAGGGGCCTGAGCTCAATACGTGAGTAAAATTTCATCGCTCCAGCTATATTGGTGACTGAGATACCAAATTTACGATTTTTTCTATATAGGAAAAGTGGGCGTGGTCATGGTCCGATTTCGCCCATTTTCAATACCAACCGTCCCAGTCCCGATACCAACTTGCATTTCAAATTTCATCAAAATATCTCAATTTTTGCGCCAGTTAGAGTGTTTACAGACGGACGGACGGACAGACGGACGGACGGACGGACGGACGGACATGGCTCAATCGATTTCTCTTTTCACCCTGATCATTTTGATATATATAAGTCTATATCTATCTCGATTATTTCATTCTGTTACAATCCACCGTTATGTGATTAAAACTATAATACTCTGTGTACTAGTACAGCTGAGTATAAAAAGCTTGTAAAAAGTAATATAATTATCAACTCATAACAAAACTGACACGTTCATTATTGTGCTTAGAGAATACAGCCGTGCGAATTTGAACGTGCGAGGCAGGTCTGCGAAATTGCTAGTAAAGGAACACTACATACTACATACATATTTACGTACACATGTGCTGCCTAGTCGAAGTCAATTGGAAAGACCAATAATCGAACCATCAATTTAGTTAGACAATCAAGCCAATAGATTAGCACTCACGTTCAATTATGGACAGCTTGCAAACACCAGCACATGCGGACGCGGAGCACACATTAGGCGAGGTGAAATGGTTCGTTCAGCTGAACTGGACGAACGCGATTGAACGCGTCTGTAACGAATTAATTTTTGCATGCATCGCAAAAATTTAATGGATCTTTGCGAATCAAGTAAGTTTCACTGAGTATTTCGCATATATGCAAAAAAGCAACTAAAAAAAGAGCTAATTTTATTTTTTTTTTATAAATATACATTTAAATTGCTAAGGAAAAACGTTTGTTGCTGAATTAATTATAGTTGAAACGATTCAGCGAAGAGAGGAAAAAAATGAAGCAGCCTTATTTTAAATGCTCGCCATCTAATGGGTCAATTAAACAAACTGCGCAGAAAATTATTTTTTCATTTGATTGTACTAGTAAGTTTATAATAAGGTTAAGTTAGGTCAATAAATAGGCGAATTTTTTTTATAACAATAAAGCGGGAGCTAAGCTTAAAAATTGTTAACATCCCTGCAATCAAATGAACTAGTTGGCCATACAGCTCAACTAGTCAGCCATCTATGTATATGTGTATCTTTTTTCCATATTAGCAACTGGTATTTTTAACACGGAAATGTGCTACGAAATGGCAATTGCCAGCCTCTGCATCAGAGTCATACCACTTGACTGGCTAGTCAGTATTCACAACAGAGTCATACTAGTTTGCTGACTAGTCAGTATTCAACAGAGAGTTATACTACTTTGCTGACTAGTCAGTATTCACACCAGAATCATACCACTTTTCTGACTAGTCAGTATTCACAACAGAATCATACCACTTTTCTGAATAGTCATTATTAACAAGATAATCATACCACTTTTCTGACTAGTCAGTATTCACATCACAATCATACCACTTTTCTGACTAGTCAGTATTCACACCAGAATCATACCACTTTTCTGACTAGTCAGTATTCACAACAGAATCATACCACTTTTCTGACTAGTCAATATTCACATCAGAATCATACCACTTTTCTGACACACAACAGAATCATACCACTTTTCTGACTAGTCAGTATTCACACCAGAGTCAGAACACTTTTCAGACTAGTCAGCATTCACATCACAATCATACCACTTTTCTGACTAGTCAGTATTCACAACAGAATCATACCACTTTTCTGAATAGTCAGTATTACCAAGATAATCATACATACCACTTTTCTGACTAGTCAGTATTCACATCAGAGTCATGCCAATTTTCAGATCAGTCAGTATTCACATCAGAATCATACCACTTTGCTGACTAGTCGGTATTTACATCAGAGTTATACCACTTGACTGACTAGTCAGTATTCACATCAGAGTCATACCAGTTTGCTAACTAATTATTCCGTAAGTTATACTAATCTTTATATACAGCGATTTTTTGTACGCACCATAACTTTTACACCGTTATACCGATTTTGGAAAGTGTGATGTCAAATGAAAGGGATTGACTGTAGATTGATTGATTGTAGATGTGCAGGAAGGTTTAACTTTTTTGAAAAGGGTTGCCACATGTTCAAAAATTCGTTTTTATGCTTTAGTTTGTTTGATTTTTAAATTTGAGGTGCCATATGAAAGGGCTTGGCCTGAAGATTAGTAATTTATTATAATTTTTACAAAAAGGGTTGCCAACTTTTAAAAAAAATTTAATTAAACTCTACAGTTTGTTTGATTTTTAAATTTAAAGTGTCATATTGAAGGGCTTTTCCTCCCAATATGGAAGGGCTTTACTTTAAAATAAGTAATTTATTATAACTTCTACAAAAAGGGTTGCTACCTGTTGAAAATTTAATTTTTACGTTATAGTGTGTTTTATTTTTCGATTTGAGTTGTCATTTGAAAGAGGTTTATATGAAATGAGTAATTTATTATAATTTTTACAAAAAGGGTTGCCACCTGTTCAGAAATTCATTTTTATGCTCCAGTTTGTTTGATTTTTAAGTTTGAGGTGTTATATGAAAGGGGTTAACCTGAAAATTGGTAATTTATTATCATTTTTAGAAAAAGGGTTGCCATCTGTCAAAAAATTTAATATTCCGGTATAGTTTGTTTGATTTTTAAATTTGAAACGCCATCTGAAAAGGCTTGCCCCGTAGATGGATAATAAAATTTAATTTTTACAGAACCGGTTGCCACCTATTTGAAAAACTTTGTTGACATTCTTTCACTATAGGAAAGAAAGGAAAGGAAAGGAAAGGAAAAGAAATGAAAGGAAAGTGAATGAAAGTAAAGGAATGGAAAGGAAGGGAAAGGGAAATAAAAGAAGGGGAAAGTGAAAGGAACGAAAACGGCGAAGGAAGAGGAAAGGGGAAAGGTAAGAGGAGTGTACGGAAAGTAAAAAGAATAAAGGGTAAGGAAACGCAAAAAGGACAGAAGAAGAGAAAAAGGAAGGAAACCGGAAAGAGAAAGAAGAGTCCGGAAAATGGAATTTTAGAGGTCACGAGAGGTTTAGAATATTCTAGAAAATTATTCGACATAAAATTTCACTGTCTCCTCAGACAACCAGTACCAGTAAATATATGTTTTATTTTATACATATTTTATTATAGAAATATTATATAAGAAATATGGTCTTTCCGCTCTCAATTTAATTGGTCGAATTTTCGACCAGGGTGATACTAGTATTCTATATAAGGATATGTAATGTTTTACGAAACATCTGAATATTGTTGTAATAAACACAGTGGAACAAGTAAAAAAATTACGCAGTATAAGTCGGTTGAACTGTATCAGCATCACGCCAATTTGCTGGCTAGTCAGTCAATTTACCTTAATATTCTAGTTAAATAACTAGTTAATTAACTGCAATGTCCACTGACTATTTTGAGCTTTGACTGCAGGGACCTTCACTGCTGTGAGAAAAAGTGAATCGATAATTGTACAGAAGCGGAAATGTTGTTTAAAGGTGAAACATGAGCTGATTATAAAACGGATTATATTAATTTTTACAGCAGCAAAGTATTATAGCGACAATATGGCGAACATCTTCCTGAAATTTCGATGCACAGCAAAAAGTTTGCGTCCAACAACCAAAATTATTTTAGTCATTTAGAGTAATTACTTTGCTTCTTTTTTAATTTTAATACAAATATGTATACAATGTATGTATTCACGTTTGTTTGTTAGTTGATCATGTGAAAAATCGCTTATTTTATTTATTGCACATCATTCATTAATCAAAATATGGCAATTAATTAATTCGTTTTTTTTTTTTTCTTTGCACTCGGTTATTACCATTTTATTTTGCTTATATTTTATTTTTGCAATTTATAATTTAACCATTCTAAAATAATTTGCAAAAATCAACCGTAACAAATATAAAATTTGCGCAGTTGTTTCACAAGATGTTATGCATTTTATAAATATTGTGCAAAACAGAAAAAAAGGTAGCTATACCACAAATTAAAATACATACATATTCAATCTTTGTGAAATTAATGGTTAGCCAATTAAAAAAACCAAAAAACTTCCCTTTTCTTAGAATGTTTTTACATAATTTGTTAATTTTTTTTTTTTTTGATGATAAACACAGTTACTAAAAACAATTTCTTGCTTAAATCAATCTTAAATAACACTGGCTCACAAAATGAAATTTGTTGTTTGTACTTTGGACGCCACTATCCTATCTCTGTGCAAAATCGATCGCTGATTCCGAAAATCGAGCTAATTTTTGATTTTATGGCAAGTGATTTGGTTTTCGTTTGTATTCGAGTCCAGTCGTAGATATTCGTCAATCCAAACTATCGCTTACACATCTGAGTTTAGCCAACTATTGCTCCCAAAGCAACCCTAAAATATCTCGAACTTTTCCTCTACTTTTTTAGGCCGATCTTCTCTGCCAATTCTAGCTCTTTTCAGAATTTAATGGTCCAACAATGCTATGTCGGCTCTGAAAGGAGGTTATACCTACCGCTTAGCATATTCTCTAAATGCTATAATTTACTACCTTTCACTTAGTGTGTAGAAAAAATCTTATATACCATATTCTTGTGACGATAATTGCTGCTGTCAATAAAACACCCACCTAAAAGGGAGCAATAAAGATGACTAAGCATCATTGACATGAATAAAAGGAGCATCATTCAGTTAGTCCATCAAAAGTGCGCCAACAATTCATGCAGGTACATATGTATGTATGTTTATACATATCTCTCTAGGAAGGCAATGCACACTGGTCTCATTTGTATGGAGAGTGGGACAAAACTCAATTTCTTGGAAACGGATGGACCTACGGAAACCACATTTTGCACATTGGTTTCCCACTATACGACTCATCTTTCAGAAAAATTAAAAGCATATATGTTGTAATTCACGCCCACGACTAACGCTAGTTTACAGCAAAAAAAAAAAAAAAAAGAAAACCAGGAATGGGAGAGGCTTGGAATTGACCTGCTGAGCTTGGAACTATTTTTTTTTTAATTTTTTGTATAATTAGTTTTTTGAGATAACGGTAATTTTGTGTTTTTTTGTTATCACTTCATTCAAAAATTATTTTCTCTAGAGTTACAAATGCGATAAACGCAAGCAGTATCTCGTTCGAAAGCCAATTAATACGATTCTAACGACATACAACTTGTAGTGGTCTAATAAAAACTCGCTGAGCGAAAGCTGGTCAAAGTCAAAATTTTGTGTATTTTTTGCGATTTTTGAAAAAATTTTGATTTTCAAATTAAGTTTTTATAAAAAGTTGTAAAAATCAGGAAAGTTTTATTACTTTCAAAATTTGCCCGTTTAATTGCAAAGATTTTAAGCGTAATATCAGAGAGATCCAATAAATACTTTATTTTTGGCGATTTTTTCTCTCGTGAAACAAAGGAAATGTGAAAATGGCTTCATAGGTCAAAAGGACATTAGAAAAAAATATAGAGCTTCCAAAAACTAAACTAACGACATTTCGATTTTAAAAATCCGATGTCAAATAACAAAGTTACAATAAAAAAAAACTTATTCCACGATATTTCGCAGGATCAAAAAAAAAATTGTATGGCGAGTGGGACAAAACTCAATTACTCAGATTTTATCGAAAACAGTCGATGTAAATATGTACAAAAATCGTAAAAGGGCAACAATATTTTGTATAGACTAGTTACATTTAATATGATATTTTAAGAAAAAGGGAAAAAAGGAAAAATGTATAAACAGCCTTCTTAAGAGAAGACTTGAAAGAACTCAAATCTGCTTATAAAACCTGGTCCAGAGCGGTCCTTAATTGTTAAAAGTTTAAATGAAAATGCTAATGCTTGAAAATTACGCTCATAGAAAAGCCAAGATTTCTTCATCTTGTATTTTGCCAAAAATAAATTGTTTTCACTGTTTTCTTTCTAACATACGTTTTTCTTTCGTTTCCATAGTTATCCGCATTTTTTTTTAGCACTCAAACTTGAAATATCGCAAAAATCATAATACACTTATTTACACAAACTTTTTCCAGAAGAAATTTATTTCAAATGTGTTGACTTTAAATGAGCCAAAGTAACATTTAATGGTGGCTATTGCGTATAGAAGGAGATTTTCAATAAAATTCAATATATTTCCCACGGAAATGCATGACAGAAGTTTCTTTTTCAAGCACCAACGTTTTTGACTTTTGTGTATGGGGGCTGACCAGTGTGCAATGTAAGGCTGCCTTGAGGGCTGTGCATTCACTTATTTTAATAAAAGTAATAAATGCACAATATGCGGCTGTAATAAATACGAGAACTGCTTGATATGTCAGTAGATGACATGAGAAAATATTTAAGGCATAATTCTAAAACTCCAAAAAGGTAGATATACATATACATACGATGTATATAAAAATGGATATTCAGCAACATATCGTCAATATACAGCGCTGTTCTGGTCCAACTGCTGCAGCTATTTCGTAAGCAATAAGCCTTATAGTGAGCAAACGATTTCATTTTAATATTTAACCAAAATGCACTGACTTTTCGCTCTAACCTCAAACTTTTGCATAGACAATGAAGTATTTGCGCTGAAAACGAAGTTGTAGTAGAAGAAGCTAAATTTTTGTACTCACAATAACAATCCTTTCTTGTGTTTTTTGTCTAGACAACAACTCTGTCTATCACGTCTTTATAAGTATAGCACTTTTTACTTTTACATTAATGTAGCATAAAACCTTTCATTATCCACTTAATACTTTTAAAGAAGATGCGTTGTTGAATGCTAAGTACATGAAGATCTCGTTGTTGGCAGCAGTCAGGTGCCAAACAAAATGTAACAAGCTTTGTACATAAATGCAAAGAAAGTAACATGCAATTTTTTGTTGTTGTGCAAATCATAAACAAAGCTGTACATTGTTACAAATATTGTGGCACGTGAATATATATATGTATACTTAAATGCGCAATAAGCAACGAGCGTGCAACGAGTCAAAGCAACACGTCGCGTCGCGTCGCGTCAATAACACAGCAAGTGAAGCAAAAAAGAAGCAAAAAGTTGAATGCAAAAAAGGATTCTATTTAGTAATGGAAAATGGTGCGTGCTCTTAGCATTTAGACGTGAGTGTGAAAAAGGTTAAATATGTACAATGTATATATTTATTTATTTTTTATTTTTGCTTTCTGTACCCACAACATCTTGCCTCAGAAGGAAATGGGTTATATTTTAACAAGAAATTCCTGGAGGCATTTGAATTTAAAGGTCTGTATTTTTTACTAGTTAAGCAGGATCAGCATACTCTAACACCTCTGTACTTAACCCTAGCAAGATCCCGATTAGACCATGCATCTTTCAACTGGTCACCATATCATGTAAACCGGGTCGAGAGAGTTCAAAATATATTTATTAAATTTGCTCCCAGGTTGCTGGAGTTTTTCAGTGCTCCTATTCCGGCTTAAATATGAAGCTCCATTTTACGTGAAGAAGGCCTCTGTATAAAAGCACTAAAGTAAAACTAAATTATAAATCTATGAATAACACTGTGCAACAGACATTTGGGCGGAGTCAGTCCCACACAGAAAGAAAGAACACTTAGGGGAAAACAGCATGTTGAAACCAAAAATAAAATTGTTTTGATAATGCACGTTTTAAACCAAACCATTTTTATTTTAACAATGAAATTTTTAAATTAAAAATTAAATTTTTGAAGTAAAAATGCATTTTGGATTTAAAAAGAAACATACTTAAATTAAAAATGAAAATGAATGTTGATTCAAAAACCCGCTCTTTGTTCAAATTTTTTTGTGAGAAAATATTTTTTTGTGAGAAATCCAACAAAAACAATAATGAGAATAGATTTTTTTTTATTTTGTTTTAACAATGATTCATATAATTTATGGATTCTTTTTTAGGAAAAGGGAAGTATAAATTGGTTGCTACAATTCAATATAATGTTTAATGTTCCACGATGCGATAGCGTTGGATTGAATTTCAGGTTGACGTCATGGTTCGAATCCGGAGGACAATATAAAATTAAGAAGAAAAAAGGAGAATAAAGAGAATAAGAAATAAAGATAGCAAACAGTTAAGGCGATGTAGAAAAGAAGAGGAGAACAAGTGGAGGCTCTATTTTTGTAGTTGGGACTCGTATTGAGAGAAGATGAAGATATGCAATTTCGAATCCGGAAGAGAAAATGAAATAGAGAACACTGCAGCGTTTTTTTTTCTCATAGTGCTTAAAATAAAAATAAACATTTTTAAATTTAAAATGTTTTTTCTTGATTTAAAAATTTTACCATGAACATTTTTAGAATAAAAATTTTGGTATTTACATCACTTTTAAATACGTTTTTGCCCCTTTTAAGCACGTTTTCATATGTTTTTATAATTTTTTTCCCTGAGTGTAAAGTTCCTTGTACAAAGATTTTGCTCTCAAAATACTTTTTTTCGGACTTGATAAAAAAAGGGTCAAAACGACCACTTCATGGAGGTGTTAGAGGGTTAAAGTATTCTACGGAACTGTAGTTTAAATCTAGCTGCAGCAGTAATATTGTAGTTTATTTGAAAAATCAATCGAATTTAAAGTTTGTCCCTATTATTTTTTCCAACTAAAATTATACATTTCATTATTTTTGTTTATAAATGTTAAACTATTATACAAAAACCACCCCAGAGTCATTGAAGCATGTCCTCTCCGTGTAAACATCACTACATGGTAATTATTATTTGGTCTTAAAATGAAATAAATGGAGAATTGTAAAATTTTTCTCGTGTCCCTTTTTTAACCCATTTTTTATTTACATATTTAACAAGTAAGGAAGCCTAAGTTCGAGTGGAATCGAACATTAGATACTCAGCTGTATGCTTTCATTTTTTGTTTGCGTTTGATGGAAATACGGTGCACTTAATATAAAGCGAGTGCTGCATAAAGTGGGCGTAGCCACGCCCATTTTCTAAATTTTTATCAGTCATCCAACTAAGCATATGAATATTATTCTTTGTGCAAAATTTCATTCCTTTTTGACTTCTAGTTACAAAGATGTCACGTTACAAATTCCCAAAGAGTGTTCCAGAAATATCTTTCTTAAAAAGTAGGCGTGGTCATAAACCGATTGCGTGGCTATTAACACATGTTATAAAAGTGTATAAACCAAGTTTCGTCATAATGTCTCAATTATTTGTCGAGTTATGGGCTAAGAAATCTCGTATATCCCTTTGTGTAAAAAGAGGCGGTGCCACGCCCATTTTCGAAAATTTTTCTATTTGTTGTTTCCGGTCTATTGTAGAAATCATACCACAAAATTTCAATGAATTATCTTTACATTTGACAAAAGATATCGCTTAAAATATTTTTATTAGGTCACTTTATAATATCCATATATAAAAGTGGGCGTGGTCGTCAACCGATTTCGCTAAAATTTTCAACATGTATTACCACAAGTAATAAAAGTGTACACACCAAGTTTAGTCATTATATATAAATCATTTGTCGAGTTATGGGCTCAGAAATCTCGTATATTCCTGTTTATAAAAAGAGGCGGTGCCACGCCCATTTGCCAAAATGTTTGTGGTTTTCGTTTTATGTCCGCAGTTGGACTCCTGTTTTAAAATTTCAATGATATATCTTTATATTTGGCAGAGATATCGCTTAAAATGTTTTTATTAGGTCACTTTATAAGACCCATATATAAAAGTGGGCGTGGCCCTCAACCGATTTCGGAAATTTTTCGTCCAAATATTTGACTAAGTAAGTAAATCACGCGTACCAAATTTCATCGATATATCTTCAACGGTTTCTGATTTATGACTCATAAAACTTTCAATGTTTTCCCTTAATAAGTGGGCGTGGCACCGCCCATTTTCCAAAATTTTTGTGTTTTTTTGTTTTATGTCCATAGTTGGACTCATGCGCCAAAATTTCAATGATAGATCTTTATATTTGACAGAGATATGGCTTAAAATGTTTTTGTTAGGTCACTTTATAATACAAATATATAAAAGTGGGCGTGGCCTTCAACCGATTTTAACTATTTTCCGTCCAAACGTTTGCCTAAGTAAGTAAATCACGCGTACCAAACTTTCTCGATATATCTTCAATGGTTTCTGAGTTATGACATACACGGTGAGCTTAAACAACTTATTATGAAAAGTCAAAGTAACCAAGATATTATTTCATGGTTGTATTCTTGGACATATTAGAAGATGTTCTGAGCCAAAATTGAAATGATTCATCGGACACATTTTGAGAAATTCCATGTTTTTTTTTAAATGGTAAATTTTTTCTTTTCATGCGAGCCCCTGTTCTTTTTATGGCACCCACGGTAAAATGACTGTTCTGTTCTTCTAGTATATAAGTGTATAGTAAAATTCATTACAGTAAAAATACATTTTAAGACGTTTATTATTTATTATTTATAATATTTTAATATAAACATAAAAAGGTTGACAGTTTTTTTTAAATATGAAGAATATTATATTCACATACAGTTTTCTTCAAATTCTCCATATAATTTGGGTTATTTGGTCTAGTTCGATACTTATAATCCCATGTTTTTTTGAAATCATAATGCACAGCCTCCATGGCTTGCTCTGAATGATACCCTAATCCTATTCCCTGCCTTGAACAAAAATCTTCTATATGAAAAAAAAGAACTGTATGCTCTTTTGGGGTTATGGGTATAGAAAGATCGTTGTAACTCTTTCGGAAATTAGAAATACAGTTAATATAATTACTTTTCAAATCAATAGTGAAGCAAGATTCGACCACTGAATGAAACTCGTTAAAAGCTTTTACGTATTTTAGGCGCTCTAAAGGAAATATACTTCTTAATACATCGGTGTTTTCCAATAATTTCTTACAACTATTCCCATCAAAACCTGAGCAACCACGAAAAATCTTTTATTGGACATAGAATTTCTCAGCCCACATTAACGCAATAGTTGTAAGAAATTATTGGAAAACACCGATGTATTAAGATGTCTATGCTCCATGGATATTAATCCAGAAAGAGAATTCTGCCGGCTGAGGGTAATTTTATTGAAGCGCGGCCAAAAGCCGCCAACGCAGAAAGATGTTCTACACATACATACATTAATTTAACAAGGAATGTCTCCTGAACTATAAGCGTCCGGAGGGTAGTACTTTGTTTTTTGTGATCTGTGAGACCACCCCTACCCTCTGGAAAATTAATTGTTATCGGATCGTGGATCATTATATACAAATTTTCCCTCTATCCAGGCTGGGGATCCAACCCATGACCTCTGGTATGGCAGACTAGCCACTGTCCGCCACACCACAGTGGCCACAACACTCCCCACTGCACCACAGCGGCCCCGTTAATATATATTCCCGCAAAGGAGATTACAATTTACTAAGGTACATAATATGCATATAAATACTTCGCAAAAAGTATGTAACTTATTTTGCATATTTAATTTATCCATATTTGTTGCCAATTTAGTGTATTTTTCCAATTTTATAATTGATTTGTATATTTTGCAAATCTTGTTACTTGCAAAAATTCAAGTCAGCTGTTGTTTGATCAGCTGTTTTCCTGTTGGAAAAGTGCTGTTGGCAAAAATTTGTCCAACAAAATTCAACAGCTTCTCACAAAATGAAATGTCAGTTTTCTCTCTCAGTTGGTTCTCTTCTGTTGGAGATTTGGCGTAAAAAAACGGCGACAAAGTGTTTGTTTTTAAAAGTTTTCGAAAAACATTAAAAAATATCCATAAACGAACAAAGCTATTATAAATAATAAATAATAAACGTCTTAAAATGTATTTTTACTGTAATGAATTTTACTATACACTTATATACTAGAAGAACAGAACAGTCATTTTACCGTGGGTGCCATAAAAAGAACAGGGGCTCGCATGAAAAGAAAAAATTGACCATTTTAAAAAAAACATGGAATTTCTCAAAATGTGTCCGATGAATGATTTCAATTTTGGCTCAGAACATCTTCTAATATGTCCAAGAATACAACCATGAAATAATATCTTGGTTACTTTGACTTTTCATAATAAGTTGTTTAAGCTCACCGTGCATATAAAACTTGCAAGGTTTGACCCTTAATAAGTGGGCGTGGCACCGCCCATTTTCCAAAATGTCATCAAATTTCTTCCTAGGGGCCTGAGCTCAGCACGTGGGTAAAATTTCATCGCTCCAGCTATATTAGTGACTGAGATACCAAATTTCCGATTTTTTCTATATAGGAAAAGTGGGCGTGGTCATGGTCCGATTTCGCCCGTTTTCAATACCAACCGTCCCAGTCTCGATACCAACTTGCATTTCTAATTTCATCAAAATATCTCAAATTTTGCGCGAGTTAGAGTGTTTACAGACGGACGGACGGACAGACGGACGGACGGACGGACATGGCTCAATCGATTTCTCTTTTCACCCTGATCATTTTGATATATATAAGTCTATATCTATCTCGATTATTTCACTCTGTTACAATCCACCGTTATGTGATTAAAACTATAATACTCTGTGTACTAATACAGCTGAGTATAAAAATGACTCAGACGAAATATCGCAAATTTAAAATGACAAAAAAACAAGTAAGGAAGCCTAAGTTCGAGTGGAATCGAACATTAGATACTCAGCTGTATGCTTTCATTGTTTGTTTGCGTTTGATGGAAACACGGTGTAGGTACTTTCTATAAAGCAAGTGCTGCATAAAGTGGGCGTAGCCACGTCCATTTTCAACATTTTTATCAGTCATCCAACTAAGCATATGAATATTATTCTTTGTGCAAAATTTCACTCCTTTATGACTTCTAGTTACGAAGATGTCACGTTACAAATTTCCAAAGGGTGTTCCAGAAATATCTTTGTTAAAAAGTAGGCGTGGTCATAAACCGATTTCAATAAATTTTTGCGTGTCTATTAACACAAGATATAAAAGTGTATAAACCAAGTTTCGTCATAATATCTCAATTATTTGTCGAGTTATAGGCTAAGAAATCTCGTATATTCCTGTTTCTAAAAAGAGGCGGTGCCACGCCCATTTTCCAAAATTTTTGTGGTTTTCGTTTTATGTCCGCAGTTGGACTCCTGCTATAAAATTTCAATGATATATCTTTATACTTGACAGAGATATCGCTTAAAATGTTTTTATTAGGCCACTTTATAATACCCATATTTAAAAGTGGGCGTGGTCGTCAACCGATTTCGCTAAAATTTTTAACATGTATTACCACAAGTAATAAAAGTGTACACACCAAGTTTCGTCATTATATATCAATTATTTGTCGAGTTATGGGCTCAGAAATCTCGTATATTCCAGCTTCTAAAAAGAGGCGGTGCCACGCCCATTTTCCAAAATTTTTACGGTTTTTGTCTTATGTTCGTAGTAAGACTCCTTCCATAAAATTTTAATGATATATCTTTATATTTGACAGAGATATCGCTTAAAATGTTTTTATTAGGCCCCTTTATAGTTGCCATATATAAAAGTGGGCGTGGCCGTCAACCGATTTTGGCAATTTTCCGTCAAAACATTTGTTTAAGTAAGTAAATCACGCATACCAAATTTCATCGATATATCTTCAACAGTTTTTGAGTTATGACTCATAAAGCTTTCAATGTTTGCTCCTTAATAAGTGGGCGTGGCACCGCCCATTTTCCAAAATTCCATCAAATTTCTTCTTAGGGGCCTGAGCTCAACACGTGGATAAAATTTCATCACTCTAGCTATATTAGTGGCTGAGATACCAGATTTCCGATTTTTTCTATATAGCAAAAGTGGGCGTGGTCATGGTCCGATTTCGCCCATTTTCAATACCAACCGTCCCAGTGTCGATACCAACTTGCATTTCAAATTTCATCAAAATATCTCAATTTTTGCGCGAGTTAGAGTGTTTACAGACGGACGGACGGACAGACGGACAGACGGACAGACGGACGGACGGACGGACGGACATTGCTCAATCGATTTCTCTTTTCACCCTGATCATTTTGATATATATAAGTCTATATCTATCTCGATTATTTCATTCTGTTACAATCCACCGTTATGTGATTAAAACTATAATACTCTGTGTACTAGTACAGCTGAGTATAATAAGAATTTTAGCTCAGTAAGGAAAACGGTTTGGGAGTTTTACTAAATGGCTAGTGGTCTTTCGTTCTGTGTGAGAATTTTTCGGCTCTCAGACAACAACCCCCAATTTGCGAGACAGTGTAACATGTAGACATACAAAGTGGAAAGCAAACAAAAAATTTTATGGGAAATTTATGCATGACAAAAAATGCATACGCTAATGCATTACCAACTGGGTATACTAATATGCAAAATATGCTTAAGTCGAAAAAAATACCCTATAGCTCTATTGTAGCCCACGCCGACCTTTACTCGTCATACACACGTTGTATGTCAGGCATATTCCGATTCTCTCGCCTCAAAACAATTTTTAATACATTTAATTCTTTCTTTTTATGCCGCAAACAATAACAAACACTTTCCAACAGCTTTTTGCTTTGCAGCTGTTAGCAATTTGCACCTTCGCGTCAAATCGTTAAATGCTGGCATATCGCCAAACAGCATTTTCTGCTGCGCATGCGCATTCGCGCGCTATATCGACACAACTGTCTTACATGCATATCCGTGCAGCAGCAGAAAAAGTAAAGTGGGGTGAAAAGCGCGCATCACAACCCGCGCCCGCAAACTTTTTATGACACTTAAATTTTATGTGAAATCAAACAATATTCAAAAAGGCAAAAGGAATACAGCTGAAGCTTCCAGGCATGCGCAAAGCGCACGCGCTGCACACCTTTCGCCACTCTAGCAAAGAAAGAACAAGTAAGGAAGCCTAAGTTCGAGTGGAATCGAACATTAGATACTCAGCTGTATGCATTCATTGTTTGTTTGCGTTTGATGGAAACACGGTGTACTTTATATAAAGCGAGTGCTGCATAAAGCGGGTTTAGCCACGCCCATTTTCTAAATTTTTATCAGTCATCCAACTAAGCTTATGAATATTATTCTTTGTGCAAAATTTCATCCCTTTATGAGTTACAAAGATGTCACGTTACAAATTCCCAAAGGGTGTTCCAGAAATATCTTTGTTAAAAAGTAGGCGTGGTCATAAACCGATTTCAATAAATTTTTGCGTGTCTATTAACACAAGTTATAAAAGTGTATAAACCAAGTTTCGTCATAATATCTCAATTATTTGTCGAGTTATGGGCTCCGAAATCTCGTTGATTCCTTTGTCTGAAAAGAGGCGGTGCCACGCCCATTTTCCGAAATTTTTCTATTTTTTGTTTCCGATCTATTGTAGAACTCATGCAACAAAATTTCAATGAATTATCTTTATATTTGACAAAGATATCGCTTAAAATGTTTTTATTACGCCACTTTATGATACCCATATATAAAAGTGGGCGTGGTCGTCAACCGATTTCTTTAAAATTTTGAATATGTATTACTACGAATAGTGAAAGTGTATACACCAAGTTTCGTCATAATATATCGATTATTTGTCGAGTTATGGGCTCAGAAATCACGTATATTCCTGCTTCTAAAAGGAGGCGGTGCCACGCCCATTTTCCAAAATTTTTGTATTTTTTGTTTTATGTCCATAGTTGGACACCTTCCATAAAATTTCAATGATATATCTTTATATTTGACAGAGATATCGCTTAAAATGTTTTTATTAGGTCACTTTATAAGACCCATATATAAAAGTGGGCGTGGCCGTCAACCGATTTTGACAATTTTTCGTCCAAACATTTGCCTAAGTAAGTATATCACGCCTACCAAATTTCATCGATATATCTTCAACGGTTTCTGAGTTATGACTCATAAAACTTTCAATGTTTGCCCCTTAATAAGTGGGCGTGGCACCGCCCATTTTCCAAAATTGCACCATACTTCTTCATAAGGGCCTGAGCTCAATACGTGTGTGAAATTTTATCACTCTAGCTCTATTAGTGACTGAGATACAATATTTCCGATTTTTACTATATAGGGGAGGTGGGCGTGGTCATGGTCCGATTTCGCCCATTTTCAATACCATCCGTTCCTGTCTTGATACCAACTTAGATTTCAAATTTCATCAAAATATCTCAATTTTTGCGCGAGTTATCGTGCGCACAGACGGACAGACGGACAGACGGACGGACATGGCTCAATCGATTTCTCTTTTCACCCTGATCATTTTGATATATATAAGTCTATATCTATCTCGATTATTTCATTCTGTTACAATCCACCGTTAGGAAATCAAAACTATAATACTCTGTGTACTAAGTAGTACAGCTGAGTATAAAAATACATACACGCACACACACACACACAGACAATGATTTGGCTTTCGTAGTCATACATCGCATGCGTGCACTGCTCATAGAGGTCAAATGGTGGTTTTGCGTTTTCGGGCAAAACGTTTTAGTTTTGGTGGTGTCATAAATTTTTTACCAGAACATGATTTTTCAATTTCAGCTCAATGAAAGAATCTAAATATGTATGTAACTGCATATATAAATAAATAAAAAATAAATAAAAGTTGCTCCAGCAAATGGGTTAGTGTGTGATAAATATGTATGTGCAACGTAAGTACAAACGAAGTTATTGCTGTACACATTTACTATATCGACACATACATATCAGTTAGGGAAGTCGTTGGAAGGAAGTCAACGCAAGGCATTTAAAATTCAATAACTTGGTGCCGTAAAAATTTAAGGCCTTTCAGCTATTATGCACAAAATGGATGAAATCAATAACTGTAATAATAATCTTTCTAATATTCTGATAAGACAGCTCAAGTATTTTCAGTGATTCCATTCATCGTTAGGTAATTGGCGGCGTATGGAATACAAGGGGTTAGAATTTGTTAAAACATGGATGTTAGGTCCATCACACGTGAACACGTATAATAGAAGAGGAACTCAGGCTGGTGGAAGATCGTTTAAGAGAACAACACATCATCAACAACACAGCATCTAACAGACGAAGCTTTTACTTTGGGGTTAGATATAACAAAAAGAGCTTCAAGGCGAATATAGAGCTACCGAAAAGCAAGAAAATGAGAGTGATTGGTATTTTCACAGATCACTGCAGACTAAAAAGCCATATGCGCAAAATTTGGCATTTTGTTTAGTAGTGCATGTCGATTCTGTGACGTGGACGATGAGACTGCTGAGCACATAATCCTCGAAGGTACGGCAATATTTGGAAGTAGCCAGAGTACACTCGGCTCGTAACAGCCGGAGAGCAACCACATACCAAACCTAACATCGACCACAATTCTGGAGTTCTTGAATGAGATTGGGCTTGGTGACCCTAAGGTCGCAGTGCAATATAATAATAGAAACATTAAGTAATTTTATTTTTTTGTTACTACTCCATGGATAAATAAAAATATGAATTATAAAACATTTGCTGGCAGCTCGTAAATTAATAAGAAACCCAGACCAGTCACTGAACCCAGAGTTGCGACTTTCGAAAAGGGCAACGCGCTGACCCAGTGCCTATTTGCGCGCCTAAATCCTTCGTCTTCATATGGAAATATCAACGCTGCTAAGTATAATAAGTAAGCTCTTTATTTACTCTCCGGGGCATTAATGATGGCTAAAAAATGTTCTACCATCCCAGTAGTATAGTTTTTGGACTTTACCGGTCCAGTATTTGTCTCCTAATTTTTACATATTTTTTAAAGATTTATTTAGTTTCTATAAGCTCCGTAGCTGCTACTACTTAGATCAACGGACTGTCACATTTTATTGAAGCTCTATATGCCACGAAGCCACATTTAACATAACTTATACCTAAAGCTCTTAGTTCCCAGTTAGCAGTTACAAACACTGAAAGTCATGGTGAATCAGCCAATGTCAATGTCACCCTGCGATATGTTTGCTTTGTTCATAGTTCAAGTGAACTTCAAGTGGACGAGATGTATACCTACTTTATTCTTCTCTCTCTCTCACAGGGGTGGCGAAAATTCTCGGCTGAAACCTCCAAGAGGATGCCGCCTGGCTAATGGACCTCCGCCTCTGCTAATTGATGCCTGTTCCTGCTGCTTGCGACAGGGCAGACTGTGTTGGGGAGAGACCGCGTAAGGCTAGCATAAGCTGTTGTCCGGTCGAGTAGGTCCCCTTAAATCGTGGGTTAAGGGGGGGAAATGCGGCCTTAGTTATGGTTCGATGTGCCTGGCGGAAGGCATAAAACGCATTTATCCTGTCGTGATGGAGGATAAACAGAATAAATAATCAGAACTTTGTACAACATGTCGAGAAGGCCCTTCATAACAGGGTGTCTTTCTTGATATTTCAGGTGCATTTAGCAACGTCTCTGCTGAAGCGCTGTTTGGATGGGCTCGAATGGATCGAAATGCCACCAATAATTCAGCGCTAAATCGAGGACCTTTTGAGTTGTCGGACGTTGACGGGTGGGTGCTTTCGACGATGTCAAGGAGGGCTCATAGGGGCACCCCGCAAGAGGGAGTACCCTCACTCTTGTTGTGGAATCTAGTGGTCAACAAAAAACTCTTCACAAAATACTCGTCAATAAATACACAAAATATTAAAACTTGTGAAGTCTTGCATTCCAAGTTTAGTATAACGCCTCCAATACGATGTTGGCAACACTAAGGACTATATATGGTATATATGAGGAATTACTGTATCCTGGCCCACCTAGCCTAACCTAACCTAACCTCTCTCACAGAACAGTTTATGAATACAAATCTCTGTTTATAAACTTGACTAATTGTCAATTAACTAGCTGGAAACATAAATCTCTATAAGTGCCTTCACCCAAGATACTGTTTATTCATCAAAAATTAGCAATGCTAATGACTCGCTTAAAACATTTTATTTGCAAATCCTCATTTCTCAAAAGAAAATCTGAATTTTCACCAAACAGCTTCCCTTTAGATAGACTTTATGCCAAACACTTGCTAATAACTATTACGAATAGCATATAAAACGGCCGTTCATATATGAAATCATAACCATAAATACGAAGCCAGCAGTAATCAATAGTCAATAATCATTTTTCTACAATTTTAGTAATGCATTTTCCAAGTTGCAATCAATTTATTTTCATATTGCCTCAATCAATTTCACAAACCTTTGACCTATTAAAAAAATATAAATAAATATCGTGCCAGGCAAAAACAAAAAGCTACAACAAACAAACACAGAAGCGGAGAGACAGTGGCACTGGCAGAGACAGATACAGAGGCAAAGGTGCTGCGACAGCAAGAGTTCAACAAAAAGCGCGCAACATCATTTAAACGGGCTATTTATGATAGATTTTAGTATTGATTTTTTTCACATTTTTTGTACTGTTTTTCTTTATTTACATGCTTTCTGTGTGATGTATGCGAGCAATAGTTTGCGAGTTCGTTTCGTATCGAACGCCTTGAGGTGAAATTCCAGTTGCTGCCGCAGCATGCAACAATCAATCAAAATCGGTCATAAGCAATGTTAAGAATAAGTATACATACATATGTGTGTATGTACTTATATGAAGAAATACATTTCTTTATAAAAAAATAAAAGAGAATTAATACATTTTTATGGCGGGTGAATGTATGTTTTTTGTTTGTATGTTTTTATTTTACATATATTCGTAAAGACACAGGTGTATAAAACAAAGGATTACTTCAACTTTTATTGGGTTAATGATTTAAAGCGGTCTACTTGGCTTTAACAGTAAATAAAATATAGGAGTGTTTTTTTGGGCACTTCGCTGCCCGCTTATACTAGGTTCTGCTCTCTTGGCTGACAGTTTCCGTACAAAATGTTAGAGACTTTAAAAGACCTTTAGATAGTATGCCAGCTACTCATTAAACTGGTCTTTACTGATTATGCCAATTTTTTCTATTGTGAATAAGTGAAATCGTCGTTCCTGAAGAAGAAAGACGCATGCCAGTAATTTGTCGACGAAAAAATGCGCATTAAAAATATGTCGGGGAAAAAAGACGTTTTACAAAACATGTCGACGAAGATAGACGCATTAAAAAATACTAGTAAACCCAGCCACTCGATGCTGTGGCTTTCAATTACACTGTGCGACAATTTGAGGGTGGAAGACCACTTATTGCCACATATAGCAATTTTTTTGATTGCCATTTTAAATTTGACTTCCTCTTAAAAATGGCAGAATATATTTAGGCTTTAAGCCCATAGATTCGCATTAATAAAATATAAAACGAATCATATTCATAATTACTGGTTATTTTTTTTTACGTGGACCTAGATTTTGTATACAAAAATTTTATCCGAGGAGTCTCATGGTGAAGTTTTAATGCGAATAATTTTCTACAATATTTTAATCTTATAGCGACCTCCAAAAGGTCATTTGTCGTACTCCTCTTTCTCTTTATCTTCCCCTTTCCCTTTTATTTGCACTTCCTTTTCCCTTTATCCATTTTATTTTCGGTACTCTTTCCTCTTTCGCTTCCTTTTCTTCGCCATTTTCGTCCCTTTCATTTTCCCCTTCCCTTTCTTTTTATTACCCATCTACGGAAAAAAAACTTTCACGACACTTAAAATATAAAAATCAGACAAACTGTAGCGTAAAAATTTTGGAATAGCTGGCAACCCTTTTTGTAAAAATTATAATAAATTACTAATTTTCAAGCAAAGTCCTTTCATATGACACCTCAAATTTAAAACTCAAACAAACTAAAGCGTAAAACTGAATTTTTGAACAGGTGGCAACCCTTTTTGTAAAATTTTAATTAAATTACTTAATATCAGGTCAAGCCCTTTCATATGGTGCCAAAAATTTTAAAATCAAACAAACTATACAGTAAAATTAAATTTTCAAACATCTGGCAATCCTTTTCAAAAAAATTTAACCTTCTTGCACATCTACAGGTCAAGCCCTTTCATCTGACACCACATTTTCGAAAACCGGTGTAAAGGCTATGGTGTTTACAAAAAATCGCTTAGCGTAATATATATAAAGATTTCGACGAACAGAGACGCATTATAAAATATTTCGACGAAGAAAGACGCATTAGCATTAATATTGACAAAGAAAAAACGAAAATCGAATACGTCTTTCTTTCCTAAAAAATATTTGAAAGCGTCTTTCTTTATAGTAAAAAAAATAAAGCGCCTTTCTTCGTTATCAAAAAAAATAAAGAGTCTTTCTTTCGAAAAATATTTTTAATGCGTCTTTCTTTGAAATAAAAAAATTTTGCGTCTTTCTTCCTCAACAAAACACTTTGCGTCTTTTTTATTCTATAGCGACGAAATGGTTTCAAATTTTTGTCAATAGATGTCTCCCCTATCTTCGAATTTAGCCAAAATTCAACGCAATACCGTTCGTTAGAAAATTTTTTCCAATTCCGTACCAATATACGTTCTTTGTCCGCACTTTAACGAATGGTGTTAGGTTGAGTCTTGGCTAGATTCAAATATAGGGGAGACATCTATCGATAAAAATTTGAAGAAATTTCATCAAATAAACACACCTTTTTTCCAATTCCTTTACTTTAACGAACGGTCGTATAATTTTCACTTGTTTTTATACCAGTGGTTGTTTTTTTTTTCGCAAGTTTCTAACTCTTGCCCAAACGAATACGGCTTATATAAAGTATATTGGATCCGAAAGAGTCCCCAATTCAAACCAATATGATGAGGAATCCACAAATTTTATAATTATCTTAAATTTTATCGTCGCTAGGTCGCTTAGTTCCATGAAATTTAAAGCTCTCACAAATTTTTGCCGCTTCCTTCCTAGAGCTTTCTCGACGATGCCACTTTTGGCATGGATGTGCTCTCTCTCGATGTCCATCTCTTTCTAGCCATGGGTAATGGCGCAATTTTTTTGGCGCTGTTACAATAACACCAGCGCCAACCGTGGCGCCGCGCACGGTTCTGGCGCAATAACACCTTTAGCGCAATTGCCATGGAATAATCGATAAATAACACTTGTTCGCTTCTTACTGTCTACTATACCCGTTTTATTTATTTTGGCGCAATTCTGCTTACATACACGCTGGCAGAATAATTTTTCCACAATTAAATTTAATTTTAAAAATAATTTGCGTATATTTGTGAAAATATGCTGGCATCTCGTTTTGCGGCATCTTCATTATGAAATACGAGTGTCGGCTCCACCCTATTAAAAAGAAAGATTACGGGGCCGGGCGCATTATATCGAAATTTCCCCTTACCATTTACCATGCGTAACAAAAATATACTATATGCTAATAACTATTTTATTTAATTTATTTTGTATTATATTTTTCTCTCCTATTCACAGATAATGTCAATTTTGTCTTCTTTATTTGTGAAAGTAAAATATCTATACCCTTTCGTATTAGCGATGGTTCGGTATTGGCGTTAGCATACATAATTGTGACGGTGTCATATACGCTGTGCTGTTATTGGCTTTGTGGTGGTGCCATTTTACACTAGCGCTATATTGGTGCTGGTGTTAGAGCACGAAATTGAGTCAGTGTTATATTGCAACAGCGCATCATTGAGTTGGCGCTACATTGAGGTGGTGCTACATTGAGTTGGCGCTATACTGAGTTAGCGCTACATTGAGTTGGCGCATTTTCCAAATCGGAGTTAGCGCAATAACACCAGGGTTGGCGCCAGCGCAATTGCGCGGCGCAGCGCAGTGTTACCCATGCCTATCTCTTTCCCGGTTTATTACAGTGTGTAGGCAGGTGAATAGCAAACTGCTGAGCCATCTCATTTGAGATGCTTTTACATGAGGCAGCATCCAGTGATTTCAGTGCAGCTTGGCTGCTCGAGAATATGTAAATATCTTTACTAATGTTTCCCTTTGCTTTCAAGCACTCCACCGCCTCACAGTGGGGGCACCTCCATACAAACGCGGCCAAAAATAGTAATAATTAAGCTAGAAACTTGAAACTCGGAACTTAAGCTTTTTTGGTTGCAATTAGTAAACTGTGAAAATTTGAACAAAATCCACCCACAAATACGCCCACCTCCCATATAACGGTATTTTTGAAATTTCAGAATTTTCCTAACTATTATGCTAAAATGCTCGATTTTGATTATGTAGTGTATACATTTTTGAAATATAAATCAAATGCAGTAATCATTTTGGAAAAGGGGTAAAGCACTTCACCGTTTTTAAATTAGAAATATATGCACTTTTAAGTATTATATAAGCATTTATCATAAAATTCTCATACAAAAAAATCGCATTTCAAAAAAATTTTATGCCATAAATGAAATTACACTTTTATAAAGGATTTCAGTGTGCTAAACCTGAATCTGGAGTCAGATTTTCCAAATTGGTTCTAGTTTTTGAGATATTCATGCCCAAATTGGCAAAAAACACGTTTTTTGGCTCTATTCACTGCTTAATATCTTTTATGTAATTAGCCTCCACTCAAATTCGATTAAACCAGTTGAAAGCATAATCATTACCCTTGAAAACAGCGTTTAGTTTCTTCGAATATCTTAATTAGAATTGAAAATATCGATATTTAAGTTTCACCATTTTGACGAATATTACCCATATAAAAAAATTTAAACTTTTTGAAGCATACTTCTGGGCATTTTGTATGGGAAAAATGTACGAAAACTTAAAAAACACCTTCGATAAGAAAGTTCATAACACAAAATGGAGCAAACGAATTTTTACGATTTTTTCACCTGTTTATAAAAGACATTTAGGACTATGAAATATTAAAAAATTGAGGAGGTCATATTTTTTGTTTTTTTTTTTTTAATTTCATTTTAAAGTTTTACAATTTTTACCAATTTTTTTTTATATTCCAAATGAAAAAAGCTGTCAAAGATATGAATTAACGCTGATAAAAAAAATTAGCTCATAATTTGAAAGTATGCACCATTTGTTGCAGGACGATAAAGAAATATTCGATTATTCGCCTAAATATAAACGTTTTTCATAATGTCAAAATTAACATAATTAATGCGTTTACAAAAACGCAGTTTTAGGCAAATGGGAAAAAAATTATAAAAGCAAATGGAGCAAGTGGATTTTTAAAATGAAAATGCAGTTTGATTAAGAATATATTATTTCAAATCATAAAAAAAATTTGAGGAGGTCATATTTTTTGTTTTTTTAATTTTTTTATTCAAAGTCGAGAAAATTTTTTTTCTTATCGACATTTTTTGTCAATTTTTGAAAATTCATATAAATTCAATAGTGAACGGTATTTACAACTGCGTTATAATTTCTGAAAGAGAAAATCATTATCTATGTAATGATGTATTACTCGAGTTCATATGTTAACAATTAAATGTGATAGAGCATTTTGTATGAGGTGTGTTCATTGAGAAAAAAAAGAAGCTATTTTTTGCTCAATTTTGGGCACCCTGTACGGCTAAACGAAAAGAGACTCAAAAATTTTTATATAAGCTTTTTTATTACAATTTAATGTATCTGTCGATTTCTATTTAAAAAAATTGTTTTGCTCACACTTTAATTTTGAATTTATTTTTGGCCGCTATCACCCATTGTGCGCCTGCTGTATCGCTGCTACCTGCGCCTGGGAGACGCTGCAGTGATCGGACAGAGGAATAAGGTTTTTAGCCCACATTTGGCTGCATAGACTCCTCTTTCTACTTTAGCATCAAGACTCATCTGTGTAGAAATGGAGAGTTTTGTTTTGTTAAAGAGAACCTCTCGCCAAGTATACTCTCTATGGAATTACAATTTCATAATTCATATTGAAGTTAATTTTCGGTAAGCAATAGGTAAGCCGATCTGTGCATTGGAATGGTTTTGATAACGTAGGTATGTGTGATTATAATCCTTATCCTTCCGTTCGGTACAGAGCAGTCATAGCCTTTTTGGAATTCTCCTGAATATTTCCACTTCAGTTAGGTCTCCTTTCATGAATAACGCCCAGGTACTTGCCATACTTCCTTAGTGTATGTGTATTGATCCCTTCGCTGGCAGTTTAAACGCCGGAATTTTATACGTCCTCGTAAATATCATTAGTTCCGTTTTGGTTGGACTTAACCCAAGATCTTTGTTCTTGGTCCGTTTTTTGAACATCCTCAATTTTCGCTGCATAACGCTGGAAACTTTCTACTCACTATTACCGCAAGGTCATTAGATGCAAATCCCATAATGTAGGTGACCCATAGTAGGGGAGAGAGGACTCCAACTGGCGGCGTACCTCTACCAACGAATTTGTCCAACGAAAACGTAAGACCGACTATGTTTTTTGCGGGGGTCTATAATAACCCGCAAATTGATTCTACCATAAAAATGAACTGGGGACAAGGATCGTCTTGGCAGACTATTCAACTCTCAGTTCTTGTGTATAAGCAAAATGGAAAATTTCGTCAAACTGGTCTCTCATAGATCTCAGAAGTGATATCAAATCTTGCATATATGTGTGTAGAACACCTTTTTTCGTTAGCGGACTTCGGCCGCGCAGTAAAAAAATAATCTCAGCCGTCAGAATTCTCTTGGTGGGATAATATCTACGGACCCGTCCAAATTTAATAACAAATATCTTGTAAACTATAAACCTCCGGCGGGTGTTTATTTCAGTTCTGAAATCTGCGGGAGCCCCTCTACCCCCCTGAGAAAGTGATTTTCTCGGGGCGTGATTACTTAATGGAAAGCCGACCCAATGTTTCATACACAGCCTTAGTCAAAATGAAGTACTCTCCTTTAACACGAATTTAGACATCTCATCTGCAATTCTTCCACCGCTTTTAAAATCAAATTTGCTAATTTTCTACATATGCATCCATATTTTGTCATAAACTTTGTAGAAAAAAATGGAGCTCTCACCGTTCTACTTAAGGCGTTACCATCTCAGTGTTTCGAGCTGCAACTTTATTTGCACACAAAATGCCGCCGCGGTCGTAGCTTAGTTTTTTTTGTAGTTATGTAGTTGCTCAGCCGTTGACCGCTAACATTCGTGCAACAATCCATTGTAAATTCATAACATTTGCGAACGATGCAATTCATGCAACAACAACAACCGCCACCGCCGCCGCCACCCATCAATTCAAACGCAAACGTACATACATCAATCCAAATAAAGCAAACAACAAGGCAAAGCCAAAGCAAAGCTAGAAAATAAGCCACACAAGCCATCCGCAAATATTCCGTAAGCCAAGGCGGTCAATTATTCAAGCCAAATAACCAAGCCAACTGACTAAACAAAAAAAAACAAGTAAGGAAGCCTAAGTTCGAGTGGAATCGAACATTAGATACTCAGCTGTATGCTTTCATTGTTTGCTTGCATTTGTTCGATATAGGGTGTATTTTACATGAAACGAGTGCTGGATAAACAGGGCGCAGCCACGCCCATTTTCAGAATTTGTATCAATCATCCAAATAAGCATATAAATATTATTGTTAGTGCAAAATTGCATCCCTCTATGACTTTTAGTTACAAAGACTTCATGTTACAAATTCCAAAAGGGTGTTCCAGAAATATCTTTGTTAAAAAGTAGGCGTATTCATAAACCGATTTCAATACATTTTTGCGCGTCTATTAACACAAGTTATAAAAGTGTATAAACCAAGTTTCGTCATAATATCTCAATTATTTGTCGAGTTATAGGCTAAGAAATCTCGTATATTCCTGTCTCTAAAAAGAGGCGGTGCCACGCCCATTTTCCAAAATTTTTGTGTTTTTCGTTTTATGTCCGCAGTTGGACACCTGCTATAAAATTTCAATGATAGATCTTTATATTTGACAGAGATATGGCTTAAAATGTTTTTATTAGGTCACTTTATAATACACATATATAAAAGTGGACGTGGCCGTCAACCGATTTTGGAAATTTTTCGTCCAAACATTTGCCTAAGTAACTATCTCACGCGTACCGAATTTCATCGATACAACTTCAACGGTTTCTGAGTTATGACTCATAAAACTTTCAATGTTTGCTCCCTAATAAGTGGGCGTGGCACCGCCCATTTTCCAAAATTTTTGTGTTTTTTGAAAAGAGTTTTTAGTGCTTAGCACGAAAAATTTTTATTTTAATTCAATTTTTAATTGTTGGGGTAAGTGGAAAAAAATTCAACAACTATTTACAGCGAAGGTTGAGTGTATAGCTATTTCACGAAAAACCATTTTCGATCATCAGCACTCTTTTCGGAAGTGGATGCACCGGGGATTGAACCCGAGTCCATTCCATCTTCAGCCGCAATGACCCAACGCATAAACACACTCGGCCATTGAGACTCTATGCAAGCCGGTGCATCCACTTCCGAAAAGAGTGCTGATGATCGAAAATGGTTTTTGTGTTTTTTGTTTTATGTCCGTAGGTGGACTCATGCGACAAAATTTCAATGATATATCTTTATATTTGACAGAGATATGGCTTAAAATGTTTTTATTAGGTCACTTTATAATACACATATATAAAAGTGGGCGTGGCCGTCAACCGATTTTAACTATTTTCCGTCCAAACGTTTGCCTAAGTAAGTAAATCACGCGTACCAAATTTCATCGATATATCTTCAATGGTTTCTGAGTTATTATATATAAAACTTTCAATGTTTGACCCTTCATAAGTGGGCGTGGCACCGCCCATTTTCCAAAATTTCATCAAATTTCTTCCTAGGGGCCTGAGCTAAACATGTGGGTAAAATTTCATCGCTCCAGCTATATTAGTGGCTGAGATACCAAATTTCTGATTTTTTCTATATAGGAAAAGTGGGCGTGGTCATGGTCCGATTTCGCCCATTTTCAATACCAACCGTCCCAGTCTCGGTACCAACTTGCATTTCAAATTTCATCAAAATATCTCAATTTTTACGCGAGTTAGAGTGCGTACGGACGGACGGACGGACGGACATGGCTCAATCGATTTCTCTTTTCACCTTGATCATTTTGATGTATATAAATCCATATCTATCTCGATTATTTCATTATGTTACAACAGCTGAGTATAAAAAGAACGCAAACAAAAAATAGTAAAAAGTATTTAAGCTTGTGTGTGGTATAAAGGCAATGTATACCCTATAGTGAGTTTTAGTTTCCGTTGTGTTATCCATTTGTTAACATTTGTATTTCAAGGGTCAATATCAGAGAAACAGCGTAACCACAAGCCGCCTCTTTCTGTATGAATCTACTCGAATTCAAAATTGTTTATCGAAATGATTTTTATCTTAAATCGAATATTTTATATCTGTAGACCCTTGCTACAGGGTATAACATCGCCAAAATGCGGCTATTCATTTTTCAACATAGTCATATTTACGTACATACATATATCGAATTGATACATGCAATGTACAAAGTGTTTAGGTCACCGGTGCTCATCTTTCTTCGCAACCGAAAAACCGCCTGGAATGCTATATGGCAAATAAATACACACTGGCTTACTGCTAGTCCCTGCAAAAATGCGATTAATCGGGCACGTGTCCGGGATCAATCGCAATTTTACATCCCTTTATATGGGGTGAATTGATCGCATTTGTTCGAGCACGTCCTATGAAGAGACTAATTGTTCAACTAGTATACCCGAACGGGTACAAATGTAGATTAATCGCTTTCATCCCCAACAGGTACAAATGTAGATTTTTCCAAGTTGTTAGCCAAGGCAATTTTTAATAACAATCTTTAAAAAATTGTAAATGTTCATGCATATTTAAATAAAGATTATATAATGTCCCAGCCAACATTTATTATCGTGGAAGTGACTAAAAAGTAACTTCAAGATGTTTAATTCAATCGCGGAAGATATCGCTTTCTCAACTTTTTCCTACCTTCGTTCGGGAAAAAGTGTTCCCCGTCAACGTTACGTCCATAAAGAGTCATAAACGACACTTCAGGAAGTATCTTCCAAGTGTCGTTTGGAAGAAACAAAAACGTTACGTGCAAATAAACTAATAAGACACTTCCGGAAGTAACTTCTTGGTGTCTTCTGGGAGAACAAAAGCGTCAATTATAAATTCTCCTACTATTTTTTCACTTTATATAAAACCTAAATAAAAGCGCAAATATGTACATATATATATTTTCTCAATTCTTTATTTTTTATTTACCACAGATACATACATACATCCACAAAGTTATGTACATATCACGTGTAGGTTAGCGCAAAGGTTTTGCTTCAGGAACAGATAATTCATTTTAATTTCGAAGAGAATCTAAAAAGGAGAAGGAAACCAAAACATTTTAGTTCTATGAAGTCCTAGAACATTTTAACAGAACTTACCAAAAAGTTTAGCAAGGAAAAACACCAAATGAAATTTTGAAGAACATGGTTTTCTTTTCGCTTAATTTATAAATTTCAAATTTGTTAAAAAAAATAATTTTGACTTTGTTTTGGTTGTCAATACACAAATATCTTCTCCATTCACACTAAGAAGTAAGATACGCGATAGCAATGACATTTATTTTTGTACAAATGGAGACTATCTGTCGAATGACGCCTAGAAGTGCCCCAGACGTTACTTAATTGAGATAGACGATAAACAGCTCTTCCAAATGCTAGCAGGGGTTTTACTTTTGAAAAAAAATATCAATAAATAAATAAAAAAAATTGTAAGTTTTGAGTATGCATTATATGAGCGTAATGTAAAGGAATTTTTCATAGGATTTTTTAGGCAACATTTTGTTAAAATTATTATTCATCATTGTTATTAAAGGAAAGGGTGTTCAATTCGTTTTACCGGTTGTTCTACAATTTTTTAAATACATTGCACATTTTTGTAAAATTTCTACATGTAAGGAATCTAGATTTGTACCCGTTCGGAATGAAAGCGATTAATCTACATTTATACCCGTTCGGGATGAAAGCGATTAGTCTACATTTATACCCGTTCGGGAACAATTGGTCTACAATTAGTCTACATTTATACCCGTTCGGGAACAATCGGGGACTAATTGTGGACCGATTGTTCTCGAAAGAGATCAATCCGGGACAAATATCTTTCGGTATTAATCGCACATTTTTTTGTAGGGGTAATGCACGTAAATACATATGTATGCACACGTGTGTGTGTTTGTGTGTGTTTGTGTGTGTGTACTTGCATGTTTAGTATGGATCATAAAAATGTGTGCAAATCTTTGAGATTCACATGTCAAGTGGACGCAGCAGTCAATCAGTTGATTTGGTCGGCTGCCGCGGCGGTCCAGGCCACTCAATTATACATACATATATACATACATACGTACATGCATGAATACTTAAATATGTACACATATATGTATACATTTCTACATAAATACATTGCTCATTGTTGTTTCTGTTACAATGTTATGCATAACCGCATACAAATACCACATACATGCATATATTTTTCGAAAATTTTCTTGTTGCGGCAAGTGCATCTTCCCTCGTTTCACTTTGGCATTTGCAGCATTGAATTTATAAGATTTATGGAATTTTTTATGTTGAGCTCTGTTTAGCTTCATTTGCTCTTTGCCACATTTTAATGTTTTTGGTCCACTTAGAACTTAGTTACATTGGAGATTTAAATTTTTCATTTTGTGGTTTAGCTTCGCTTCTCTAATTATATGAACCGCTCGCAGTTGTTGTGGCGAGATATGAGGACTACTACCAGGCGCGGATCCAGGATTTCGGCAAGGGGGGGGTTTGAAAATTTCTTTTTTGGAAGATGGTTTTTAAGGGCAGACGCTGCACATAGGTAGATTTTACGAATGTATGCGGCCAAAATTGAAAATTTTAAAATTGGTGCAAATACAAAATCCAAAATTGCTCTACGTTTATAATAGACCGGGCGATAATAAACCGGTCTTCTCGGCTTTTATAGACAACGGGGGTGTCCATGCCGCTAGTCGAAACTTATTATTCTCTCACTTTTTCGATTTTTTTTTTACGTATATTAAGTAACCCATTTTTAAACGTCAATATTTTCAGTTTTAAGACAGTTATCAAAGTAAACATCATGAATTCGGGTGCTTCAGGTAAATATCATTATTTATTGAAGAAATCGTCAACCTAGCATAATAAAAGACCCACCATTTTGAAGCTTTTAAGCATATCGGCCTTTCTTGAAAAAATATTGTTAATTTTTTAATTCAAAAGCATTTTAGTTATATTATCGCCTCCGATCGATTACCCGTCAATTTCTCTACGGAAAAATGCAAAGCCAGAAATTATCAACAATGGATTAAAAATTGGCCTATTTGAAAAATTACCTGCTTTCGTTTTTTTAGTGTTTCCAATTTTTCAAAGTCAAGGAAATACTTACCATAAAAAGGGGCTAAGAATTATAAAGCTACATTTTTTAGAAGATTTTTGAGTATGCAATTTTGCAGCCCATTCAATTTTAATATAACAATATGCAACATTCAACTTTTTGAAAATTTTCATTGGCTTTTCGGAAATTTTAATTGGAACGGTCTCACCCTACACCCCACAGAAAAAAACTTCTAAAATTGACGGAATTTTTCACAGCATTGAGAATTTAACTTTTTACACTAAAATTGGTTGGCTACATAACAGTACACTTAGAAATCTCCTCAAAATCTTCTATAAATTATGGCCTTGCTTTGAAATTTTTAATCCACTTTCAGAAATTTCTACGATTTTTCAGATTTTTTCCATAAGCTCAAAAATCCTGCTTAAAACGATTTTTATTGAAAAATTTTCTATATTTTTAAACTAAAATAAGAAAGTAAAATTTTCGACAGAACTCTTTGAATTAAATTAAAAAACTTTGGCGTATGATTTTTTTTTGAGTCACTGTATATATTTTTCCAAAATTAGGAATAAGAAAAAAAAGAAAATATATTTGCGATTTGGCAATTTGCGAATAGCATTTGACAAATTTGATTTTATGCACGTGCGCCCAAAGGTACCTACATGAACTTTTTTCGCATGAAGGTACATATTTTGGATGTTATGTGGTCCAACCATTGCTTTTGGAATGATAGAGTTTTCCTTGATCAGTTTGGGAAATTTGGGCGCAGAATCTATAAGGGCATTAATTTGGGATCTATGATAAACCACAAGGCGGGGGAGGGTTTGAACCCCCAAACCCCCCCCGTGGATCCGCCACTGCTTATTGCATACTTTAGCATTTTTATTGATGGGGTCATGGTAATATAGTGAGTAAGTGAGTTTCCACCTTCGTTTTCCTACTAGCTATATTCAAAATATTTTTTACATGGGCGATACGATAAATTCGAACTCAAGAAAAAAGTATAGATTGTCCCTTACAATAAAAAAAAACCAATATATGGCACAACTATTTTACCGGGTGATGCGCTGAGGGATGTAGAACAAATTTGCATCAAAAAGTAAATTTAGAGAAAATGACCCTTACGATAAAATCGCGCAAAGGGGTGGATATGAATGTAACTAAGCTTTCTTTGTCAGTAAGAACCTGTTTTAACGTAGTCTACCTTTCAAGTTCGCTACTCATAAAGTATCCATTGTTGTTCTTATGCGCTGTAACTCATATGAGTTGCACTCAGATCTATTTGGCCATCTCCTAAGTCAACTAAATTCTTTAAATTATTACCTTCATTTACACAAAATTTTTACTGATTTTCAAGTGCCATCAAATACGAATAAATTTCTCTGATTATATTATCGCGGCAATAGTTCGCGACGATAGATCGGCGAATCCGAATTCCCAGGTGAGTCACCTCTCATTAGCGATTCGCGCATTTTTATGTTCTCGGATCGTTGGCAATTCGAAATTTGGGCTCATTGGCGAATACATTCTAGAAAATATTGTTCTGCGAATCCGCCTCGAATTCCCCACGATATCATCCGAACTTTTAAATTTCTCGAGTGGAGTTTTAAAGAGTAAATTAAAGCCCAACAGGAAATTTCTTCGTGTAAAGCAAGATCCAACAAAATTAATAAATGCTATTGCGATAATTGATAAAATTGGTTGGCTACATAACAGTACACTTAGAAATCTCCTCAAAATCTTCTATAAATTATGGCCTTGCTTTGAAATTTTTAATCCACTTTCAGAAATTTCTACGATTTTTCAGATTTTTTCCATAAGCTCAAAAATCCTGCTTAAAACGATTTTTATTGAAAAATTTTCTATATTTTTAAACTAAAATAAGAAAGTAAAATTTTCGACAGAACTCTTTGAATTAAATTAAAAAACTTTGGCGTATGATTTTTTTTTGAGTCACTGTATATATTTTTCAATAAAATCGACTTTTAACTCAAATTATTAAAATTTTGCATTAAACAAGCAATTTGGAATAGATGTAGACAATCAAATATTTTTGGCCGCATAAAACTTGAAAATCTACCTATGTGCGCTGGTGAAAATATGGACTAATACCACCTACTATTATTATTCTATATACTAGTTGCGCCATTTCCCGCACCTTAAACACAACAAAATCAAAACCCTCCAAATTAACAATAAGTATGTCATCACATAAAGTGCAGGATATTTCAATTGAAGTTCTAAATAACATGTATAACGTATGTATGTATGTATATTTTTGCATTGGTACGTGCGAATGAGTATCGTATGGTATTGGTGGCAAATTGATCATCGATTTCACTTACCCTTGCATTTAAAGCCAAAATAAATAAGAATATATGTATATATTTTAATAGAATTTTTCTTGTTCTTGTTTTTATATACTCAAATTTTTAAAAGATTAATTTAAACAAGAATTGCGAAATGCCTCTGAAAAAGGCAATTTCTCCAACGATTCAGACATTTCTGACCAAATTAATTCTGTACAGTCCCGAAAAAATAGGGATAAGAAAAAAAAAGAAAATAAATTTGCGATTTGGCAATTTGCGATAAAAATAGGGATAAGAAAAAAAAGAAAATAAATTTGCGATTTGGCAATTTGCGAATAGCATTTGACAAATTTGATTTTATGCACGTGCGTCCAAAGGTACCTACATGAACTTTTTTCGCATGTAGGTACATATTTTGGATATTATGTGGTCCAACCATTGCTTTTGGAATGATAGAGTTTTCCTTGATCAGTTTGGGAAATTCGGGCGCAGAATCTATAAGGGCATTAATTTGGGATCTATGATAAACCACAAGGGGGGGGGTTGAACCCCCAAAACCCCCCCCGTGGATCCGCCACTGACTACTACATACATACCTGTGTATGCTTTTGTTGGCTTTTCGATAAACTAATATGTGATACAGTGGGGTCAGATTCAAATGAGTGAACTATGTTTTCTTCACACGAGAACACGCAGAGCGCATTTCTGGCCCGTATAGAGAAAAAGGAGAGAATTTTTGTACGCAAAATTAGAGTTGTGGCTTCCCCTTATGATACCAATAAAAAAAAATGACTAAATTTAATAATACAGCGAACGAACCGAAGATATCTTCTGAAGGCAGCGAACGTAGCGATACGTACCTTTTACACTATAGGATAATGACATCTTCACTTGGCATGCCCACTAGTGACGAATTATCACAGATTTCGAGTTCCTTTCATCTAGCTTATACCAATCATTTGTTTACTTGCCTAGTAAGTTGTCACAGCTCAGCATTATAACTTACTTAAAGCAATTTAACGTAATATGTACCTACAAATAAGTGGCAAGTGACAAGTGGGGCTTGCATCCCCTTTATAAAACTTCACTCTTTCTAAGTCTAAATTCGCAATTTTACAGGAGAGCAAAAAACAGTTTTGCAAGTGCACAAAGCCTTTCCATCATATATTTTCATAGAAGTAAGAGCGTGTAATGATAAAACAATCTTCTGTTGTTCATTTTAAATTGAATTTTTATTTCTTGGCGTAACGGTTTTTATTTAAATGGATTTCAAATAAAATAAGTGCTTTTTCCAAATTGTTTTTTGAAAAAAAAAAACACCAACTTATCTCAATTTAGGTTCTTTTTATACTCAGCTGTACTAGTACACAGAGTATTATAGTTTTAATCACATAACGGTGGATTGTAACAGAATGAAAAGAGAAATCGATTGAGCCATGTCCGTCCGTCCGTCCGTCCGTCTGTCCGTCCGTCCGCCCGTCTGTAAACACTATAACTCGCGCAAAAATTGAGATATTTTGATGAAATTGGGAATGCAAGTTGGTATCGAGACTGGGACGGTTGGTATTGAAAATGGGCGAAATCGGACCATGATCACGCCCACTTTTCCTATATAGAAAAAATCGTAAATTTGGTATCTCAGCCACTAATATAGCTGGAGCGATGAAATTTCACCCACGTATTGAGCTCAGGCCCTTATGAAGAAATTTGATGAAATTTTAGAAAATGGGCGGTGCCACGCCTACTTATTAAGGGTCAAACATTGAGGGTTTTATAAGCCATAACTCAGAATTCATTGAAGATATATCGATGAAATTTGGTACGCGTGATATACTAACTTAGGCAAATGTTTGGACGAAAAATTGTTAAAATCGACTTAAGTTGCTAATTAGGTTGGTTTTTCAAAAGCATATTGAAAACAAGTAAGGAAGCCTAAGTTCGAGTGGAATCGAACATTAGATACTCAGCTGTATGCTTTCATTGTTTGTTTGCATTTGATGGAATCACGGTGTATTTTATATAAAGCGAGTGCTGCATAAAGTGGGCGTAGCCACGCCCATTTTCAACATTTTTATCAGTCATCCAACTAAGTATATGAATATTATTCTTTGTGCAAAATTTCATTCCTTTATGACTTCTAGTTACAAAGATGTCACGTTACAAAATTCCTAAAGGGTGTTCCAGAAATATCTGTTAAAAAGTAGGCGTGGTCATAAACCGATTTCAATAAATTTTTTCGTGTCCATTAACACAAGTTATAAAAGTGTATAAACAAAGTTTCGTCATAATATCTAAATTATTTGTCGAGTTATGGGCTCCGAAATCTCGTTGATTCCTTTGTCTGAAAAGAGGCGGTGCCACGCCCATTTTCCGAAATTTTTCTATTTTTTGTTTCCGATCTATTGTAGAACTCATGCCACAGAATTTCAATAAATTATCTTTATATTTGACAAAGATATCGCTTAAAATGTTTTTATTAGGCCCCTTTATAGTTCCCATATATAAAAGTGGGCGTGGTCGTCAACCGATTTCGCTAAAATTTTCAACATGTATTACCACAAGTAGTGAAAGTGTATACACCTGGTTTCGTCATAATATATCGATTATTTGTCGAGTTATGGGCTCAGAAATCTCGTATATTCCTGCTTCTAAAAGGAGGCGGTGCCACGCCCATTTTCCAAAATTTTTACGGTTTTTGTCTTATGTTCGTAGTTAGACTCCTGCCATAAAATTTTAATGATATATCTTTATATTTGACAGAGATATCGCTTAAAATGTTTTTATTAGGTCACTTTATAAGACCCATATATAAAAGTGGGCGTGGTCGTCAACCGATTTTGGAAATTTTTCGTCCACACATTTGCCTAAGTAAGTATATCACGCCTACCAAATTTCATCGATATATCTTCAACGGTTTCTGAGTTATGACTCATAAAACTTTCAATGTTTGCCCCTTAATAAGTGGGCGTGGCACCGCCCGTTTTCCAAAATTTCACCATATTTCTTCATAAGGGCCTGAGCTCAATACGTGTGTGAAATTTTATCACTCTAGCTCTATTAGTGACTGAGATACAAAATTTGCGATTTTTACTATATAGGGGAGGTGGGCGTGGTCATGGTCCGATTTCGCCCATTTTCAATACCATCCGTTCCTGTCTTGATACCAACTTACATTTCAAATTTCATCAAAATATCTCAATTTTTGCGCGAGTTATCGTGCTCACAGACGGACAGACGGACAGACCGTTAGGAAATCAAAACTATAATACTCTGTGTACTAGTACAGCTGAGTATAAAAATATGCCACCTAAATTAAATTAGGTTCTTTTTTCAAGAGGAATTCTTGCAATTTTTCTTATCACTTCTATCTTATCTTAAGTAAAGTTGCTTTGGTAAAACCATTTGTGAAAAATATAGACTTAAGATGATTTTCGATTCATCATATCTCCTGAATCCGAAATGATATCGTAACACAGATTAGACAGAAATAAGCGTATTTTAAAATGTATATTTATGATAGAAAAAAGCTGAAAATGCACTTAGGTCGATTTAGGTTGTTCTTCCAAATGTCCATAGATTTATCTTTCTTGTTCTTCTTAAATGTTTGTATGTTTCGATAGATTTTCGATACAAAATTAGAGAAGGCATCGATATCTTGGCGTTTGGCAAGAGGAAAACAAGTGTTTCAATTTTCAATAGTTCTCAGAAATTTTTATGGAAATTGTCGAGTTTCGGCACTCGGTTTGAGGTCAATACAAGATTGAGAGAGAGAGTGCAGAAAAAAAGAGCGAAATATGTTATGTGGAGACATGGTATTAGATGGGTAGGTGTGTACAAAAGCAAACAAAAACAAAAAACACCAGACATATGAAAAAACACATACAACTCATTTTGTTAGACAGTAAAGTGTGAAAATGATTAGTTTTTTAGCAAAGCTCTTTTTATATGATAGCATTTTTTTTTTTTAATCAATAGCAAAGCAAGAAATGATTAAAATCACACTTTTATTGGCAACAACTGCACTGCTACTTTTAGTTTTTTTTTTTTTTTCTATTTTAAGCGTGTTTTATGTGCGATTTGTTTTATTGTCGTATACAAATCACCTAAATATGACTTATACAAAAGACTAACGAAACGAACTTGTAAAGCATACACATGAGTAAATCTATTGTGCTTGTATTGTGCAAAAATATGAAAAAAATTAAGCACTCTTGCCTTTAGCATGCAGGAAGGTGTAGTTATACCTATACTTATGTTCATACATACATACATACATACATACATACATATGTACATACATACGTCCCTACATAAAAAACAAAACGTGTGCATGTAAATGTTTAACGAGTGCTTCTATAATATTTTGCACAAAAACTAATATTACAATCAGCACAGCTCAACTAATGAACTTGTTGTGTATTTACATAAATATGTATATATGTCTTTTAGGGTGGGGCGATTTGGTAACCTCTAACGCGCCATCGAAATTCGGATTCATTTATTTTTATTCATTTATTTATTAACTTAAATTAGTACAATAAGATTTGAGATCTTTTAAGTACAACAAAAAGTTTTATAAATATAATATAATATTGGTAATCACATTCCTTAGCCTAGTCCTCAATATCTAAAGTAACAATAAAGACTGACAAAAATACATTTAAATGAGTTGGTCAGCTTACATATATTCACTTTTAGAAAAATAATTTAGAATAACATTTCTATAGTTGCTTTTGCACATGCTATTTCTTAGGGCGTTAGGGATAGAATTCCAAACGCGAATAGTGTTCACAAAGAAAGTCTAGTGGATGGGATGGAGTTAAATATCGGGACAATTAGATCACACAGACGAGCAGATTTTGGAAAAATGAGTTTATTGTAGAGATAGGTTGGAGTTTTCGTGAGCATAAGACGAAAGAGGAAGATACAGCTTCTGGCCTTAAAGTAGTCAAATATTTGACATCCAAGAAGGCTACACCTCCAGCGGGATATATGGTCAAATCGGCGAATTCCATACACGTAGCGAGTGATATGATTGAAAGCCACTTCAACCTTGTGAGCAGAGCACGAGTCAAGCTTATTATAGACAAGCTCAGAATATGTCAATTATGGCAGGACAAGTTGAACAGCAAGTTTACGTCGAATATTGAGTGGAGTGAACATGGCCGTCATCCGCAAATTGCGAAGTGCTCCGTACACCTTACCCACTGCCATGCTTACATGGTCAACACAAGACAAATTAGAGTTGATCAAAAAGCCCAGATTAGAAATTTTATTGACTACCACAATTTTAATATTGTCAATATAAAGAGACGGAGTGTTGTTTGTATCCAACTTTTTTTTAGAAATTGTTTTACTAGACAGAGCCTATTTTTGGCTGCCCAGCAGGCGATAGACGAAATATCAGAATTAACCTTGCAATAAAGATTATTCACATCGTCGAAATGACTAGACATATACAACTGTATGTCATCCGCGTAAGCATGGATATTGACATGCTTACAAACTAAGAATATATCATTTATAAATAAGCTGAATAAAAGCGGACCAAGTATTGAACCCTGTGGTACTCCAGAGCTTATCTTACACATATCAGACGTACAATACCCAGATATAACTCGCTGATGACGATTATTTAGGTAGCTATCTATTAAAGCTAAGGAATGTTTACTAAATCCAAAATAGTGTTCTAGCTTGGAACACAGTAAACTATGGTCAACTGAGTCAAATGCCTTAGAAAAATCTAACAAGCACAGCAGGGTTAAGTGATTATTGTCTCATTTTTTCGAGTAGAAAATTCCCCCACGACATTTTAATTAAAATTGAATAAAACTAATTTTGACCTTGAGTTTTCTTAGAGTTGAATGAAGTAAAAAAGAACGAGTCCCAAATAGCATATGTCTACTGGCGTTTTCGATTCTGGCATAAAATGAATATATCAGTTATGAAATTACGTAACCAGTCTTCATTTTAAATGGCTGGTTTTGTAGATAATGATTGCCTCTGACTTAGCTAGAGGTCAATATTCACTGAAATTACCACACAACCCTACAAGATGGCTAAGAAAATCAATCAGGGCAACATTTTTTCCAGAAACGAAAACGGCATACGTTTTAGGGTATAACTCTGCAATATTTGCAGCGAAAATATGCGATTTTGGGCATTCAGCCTCCATAACCGGAAATCAAGCTACATATATGTATCTCGAAAACAGATCATCCGATTTTAATTCTGAGTCCGTATATGATTTCAGCATAAAATTTTGCTTCAATTCAATGTGCATACTGGCCTGGTAATTTTTTTTTTTTTTCGATTTTTGCCCAATATTTATTTTCAAAAATCCGTTTTGGTCCATAAAAACCAAATTCCGGAAGCTCAAAATTAATTTGAGACAAATGTCGTAGAGGAGTTTTCTACTCATAAAAATTAGAGGAATCCGAATTTCGATGGCGCGATATCGATTAATTTCCCTCCATACAAATCGCCCCAGTCTAATGTCTATACACCGTCTTGTAATTAAATTTCCTAGCAAAGATATCGTAACATGTATGTAGGTACCTACCTATCGTATGACATGAATAGCATGCTTCGATTTCCAAAGCGTAAATCGCATGTGAGTTCGTCAAAATTTATTGATGGACTTAAAAAGGTGCTTACGAATTATGCTAGATTATTGTTTTGCATATATTCAAAGCCAGTATAAGAAGATTATATACAGACTTGTATTGCAGTTGTAAACAAAGAAATTTTAGATGATATTTTGGTTGTTTGTTATCTTGAATCTTGGTGTTGTAATGATCATTTCATGTAAAATGCTAGAGATTATATCTAATTGCTTGATACGGTGAACCAACACAAGCGAAAATGTAGAATGTTTTGCTAGAGTTATTCTATTTTTCCTTACTATTCATGCGTAAATATGGTTAACTAGTATTACCGTGGTCGAAAATTCGACTAACTCAATTCAGAGCGGAACGATTTGATTGTGGAAAGACCATATTTCTTATATAATATTTGTATAATAAAATATGTATAAAATAAAACATATAGTTACTGGTACTGGTTGTCTGAGGAGACATAGTGAAATTTTATGTCGAATAATTTTCTAGAATATTCTAAACTTCTAGCGACCTCTAAACTTCCATTTTCCGGACTCTTCTTTCTCTTTCCAGTTTCCTTCCTTCTTCTCTTCTTTTGTCTTTTTTGCGTTTCCTTCCCCTTTATCCTTTTAAATTTCCGTACACTTTCCTCTTACATTTTCCCCTTTTCTTTCCTCTTCCTTCGCCATTTCCGTTCCTTTCACTTTTCCCTTCTTTTATTTTCCTTTCTTTTCCTTTTCATTCCTTTCCCTTCCCTTCCATTCCTTTACATTCCTTCACTTTCCTTTTCTCTCCTCTCCTTTCCTTTCCTTTCCTTTCCTTTGCTTTCCTTTGCTTTCCTTCCCTTCTTTCCTATGGTGAAAGAATGTCAACAAAGTTTTTCAAATAGGTGGCAACCGGTTTTGTAAAAATTTAATTTTATTATCCATCTACGGGGCAAGCCTTTTCAGATGACGTTCCAAATTTAAACAAACTATACCGGAATATAAAAATGTTTGACAGGTGGCAACCCTTTTTCTAAAAGTGATAATAAATTACCAATTTTCAGGTTAAGCCCCTTATATAACACCTCAAACTTAAAAATCAAACAAACTGGAGCATAAGAATAAATTTTTGAACAGGTCTCAACCCTTTTTGTAAAAATTGTAATAAATTACTCATTTCATACAAAACTCTTTCAAATGACAACTCAAATCGAAAAATCAAACAAACTATAACGTAAAAGTAAATTTTTAAACAGGTGGCAACCCTTTTTGTAGAAGTTATAATAAATTACTCGTTTTAAAGTAAAGTATTTTCATATTGGCAGGCAAAGCCCCTTACATATACACATTAAATTTAAAAATCAAACAAACTGTAGAGTTTAATTGAATTATTTAAGAGGTGGCAACCCTTTTTGTAAAAATTATAATAAATTACTAATCTTCAGACCAAGCCCTTTCATTTGGCACCTCAAATTCAAAAATCAAACAAACTATAGCATAAAAACGAATCTTTGAACAGGTGGCAACCCTTTTTAAAAAAAAGCGAAACCTTCCTGCACATCTTTCATTTGGCACCACATTTGCCAAAATCGGTATAACGGTGTAAAAGTTATGCTGCGTACAAAAAATCGCTTAGCATGATATGTAAAAGATTACAAAAGAGACGTTCTAAAACCAAGTACTATCGCCGCGGATGTGAACCGCTTTTGTAATGAATTGATTTCACAATCTACATATGTACATATTTATGTAAGTATGTACATACACTGCAACAAATGCGACTAATCCATGATTTTTCTGGGATCACCCGCAAGAGAGCATGCTACTAATACAACTTGTGGTCTCTTTATATGGAATTAAGTGTTCCCTTTTACTTGAGCATGTCCTATGGGCTGACTAATTGTAGCCTTTTATATCTGAACGAGTGCGAAGGTAGACTACTCCACTTAGATGCCAATCGGTAATCGAATGGAAGTTGTACGCATTTATTCCCGAACAAGAGCATATTTGAAAGTTCGTTTATAATCTTTTGATTAGAATTGTGAACAATTAGTCAACATTTTTACCCTTCCGGCTATAAGTGAGGAGCATTGTATCCGAAAGAGAGGAATCCGAAAGAGAGGCATCCGAAAGAGAGGAATCCGGGACAAATCTCTTTCGAGACTAATCGCATGCGTTTTTACAGGGTATATACTGATATGTTCTAATTCAGTTTTTCCCTCACATTGCGAACACATTGCGAACATATGTACATACAGTGAATAGATGAAGCCCCCTGCAAAAAGCAGAGTACTCCATGCACGCGTGTATAGAGTACTCGCTATGGACCAACCGAGTACTACATAACCTGCCACATTTCACATAAAAAGCATGGTCCATTTAACATGGTGATGTCCTAGTCAGGGATCACATACTCCGATTTCCGCATGACAACCGAGTAATCCAAGGAGTACCTACATTGGATTAATCCATGGAGTAGGTACTAAAATTAATGAAATTTAATAATTTCTGAAAAGATTTGAACGACTGCCAATTCAGTTTGATTATTAGCAATATATGTATATGCTTTTCTTTAATAAAAAAATAAAAAAAAATTTCTAGCGCATTCACCAACATGTTGTGTTGCGTTTCAATGTTTCTTTATTACTAAATCGCGCGCGTTCAAACAAGCATGCATATGTACATACATACTTGCTTCGTCGTTATCGCGATTTACATTTGATTTTCGTAGCAATGTTCGACAAACTACGAGCCGATGCAGATAAACGAGTCGCCCCCTTGGTTCTATGTTTATGATCACTTTGAAAGTACTCCAACCCACCACAAACTGGATCATATAATCTAATGATTAGGGCATGGAATTTCATGTACTAAAAAATAAAAAATATGCGTATAAAAAATGCAACAAAAACTGAGAAATATGCATGAAAAATAAAAAAATGCATTAATTCAAATTTTTCAACTTCAGATAATTCATGTTTATTGAAGTTACAATAGTTAAATAAATTAGGTACAAATATTTTTTAATTCAATTTTGCTCTTACGTTGTACGTTTATACATATGTATGTATATATATATATATATAGATACATAAATTCAGTCTTGAACATTTCATAATTTACAAAGGTTAATCCTTATTCAACGATTCATTAGCGTACACAATGAAATATTTTTTCTTATTCTCAAAAAGAAAACTTTGCCGATTCGGTCGAAAAAAGCTCTTATACATAGAAAACGAACGTTCTACATCCACAGAGGTAATAGGAGCATGTTTGAAAACGGCTCTTTGTCGACAGGTATGCACCGTATCGAATATACTAATAATAGCCGTGTTCACACGAAACTCTATACGTCGTCAGATGACTGTTATGCATGAATTTCGTTTGTATAAAACTGTCAACTAGCAAATTACAAAAATAGGCAATATAATGCGAAATATGTAATAAAAAAATGCAAACAACGCAAAATATGTAAAAATATGCATATATGACCAAAATATGCAAAATATGCAAAAACATTTGAATGCCATTTTTAAGACAATTTCACGATTCGCAAAGATTGTTTATTTATTTTGCTTTACCTAAATCTAAGAAAAACATGTATTTGCATAGATTTCCATGCCCTACTAATGATTTTTGTAGGGCCTTAGCAATATAGAAGCAATACACACGTATGTATATGTATTTAAATATACGTATGTATATAGCCTCCAAAAAATATACGCCTTATTTAAGGTTTATTCCAGCAGATTTAATAGCTTACGAAATAATGTCTGAAAATTCTAAGCGGCCAAAAATTGTATGGACAAAGGCTTTTAATAGCTAAAGCTGATTTGCTTGTGTTGTGTCAATCACTCTATAAAAACTCTCACTGTCTAAGAGGAAACCTTATTGCCATGGCTTATCCTCCCATAGGTATAAGGCTTAGGTAATTTCTTATAAAAAGCCCTCGTTTGGTGTTTATATAACTTATAATAAGTCTAATTCCATAGGAAATAAGGCCTGAATCATTTCTTAAAATAGTAATATCATTCTTTCGCCAATACGCAATTTTTTTATGCTCGCCACATTGTGCTCTCTTTGCACATGTTTGCGCTTAAAACTCAATTTGACAGTTTAGGCTTCAGCTTATGCTTCAGCTTAGACTTATCAATCTTTTTGGAAGGTAGTTTCCTTTTCACTCCTATCACTTAACGCTGCATATGAAATCCATGGCAATTGTAGATTTTCGTAGCTTAATTCTAACATACAATGCGGTCAATCGAACTAATTAACAAAACAGCACTTTTAATTAAATTTTATTAAAATATTGTTAGATATGAACAAACGAAAAAGAAACTATTAAGTCAAAGTACATCTTAAGAAAATTTTAGCAAACTAGTATTCGCGTGATTGTCTTTTTTCTTAACAAAATCTATGTCCAACCAAAAAGAAATCACAAAATCGCGCACAAAAAAGCATAAAAACCAGCGCTAAGCATCCCCAAGGCAAATGTAAACTCTTGAATTAGAGAATTCGAATTCGCATTTTAATACTCAACCATTCTGTGTCTGTTGTGTCTGTGTGATTGCATTTGGCTTTTGCTGCTGCTGCCCATCCTTGACGACAATTGCAAAGCCTTTCAGCTCTTTTGTCTGCCAAATCATTGTCGCCTTTTTGCTTAAGCCTCCATTTTTATTATCATCACCAACAGCGGCTCTGGTTGTGTGTTGTGCGCTGCCACACAATGCACTTGTTCTTTTACTGGTTTGCACCAACTTAAAACCCCAATTGTCTGCCAATGGTCGTGCACTCAGTTACCCATATGTACGTATGTAAATTACGCTTTGTAGTTGAAATTAATTCTAAGGCAAAAAATCCCGAAATTTGTAACTTTTTTCATATTATAAAATTTCGGGAGTTTTAAAAATTGTTTCTACAATTCAAATATCAATTATAAAAACTAAGTTATCGAACATTAAACAATCTTTAATTTCAAGTATATTGGCATACAAATATATAGCCATATACCCACATCGATAACTTCGGTACTGGGACATACGCGATGCAAAATATTATTCAAGCTCTAGCACTTGCCCAGCATGACCAGAAAAGGTGACACAACCAGCAAAAAAATGAACCCATACACACAGAGTGAACCGTGAAAAGAGCAATATTGCGAAATTTCATGCATATTTGAAGTACAATATGCATGCATGAACATATCGCACCCTAAATCATAAAGGGGCACAACTCAAAATTTTTCGAAATCGAGTTTTTTTCATAAACGGGTATACGGAACATATCTCTAGAGATTGCCAAAAAAAAATTTTGAATAACTGTCTCTTTCGACCGAAAAATAACCATTATACCTGGCCCTTTGCCATACGATTGCTTGTAATGAAAAAAAGTTTTTTGGCTCTCCTGAAATCTTTTTAATTTTGAGTTGTGCCCCTTTATGATTTAGGGTGCGATATGTACATATTTAGTACGTACCTTACCTACGTACACATGAGCAATTTCAATTGTAGCAGCACCTTGCAACACAACCAATACACAGTTTAGTAGCTGCGATTATTGCTGGCTCTACTGACTCTCTGTCTGTCTGCATGTACCTATATTTGTGGCATTGAAACACGGTTGCTACATGCTTGTTGCATGGCTCATCAATGCAAGGTAGGGATGGGACTATTCGAATAAAAATTATTCGAATAAAAAGTCCTTTTATTCGAAAGGTATTCGTAATTCGAATAATATTTATTCGAATAATTTATTCGTATATTCGAATAATTACTATTCGAATAGTACTATTCGAATATCACTATTCGAATACCACTATCCTGGAATAGCTATTGTATGTATGTATGTATGTATGCTTTTGCTTTTGTAAGTGCATATATATGTATGTACATATCGTCGTTGAAGATGCATTTTTGCGTAAGAGGTATTAAATTACATACCTCTTACGCAAAAATGCATCTTCAACGACGATATACATATACGTACTCTGGATTGCGCGGAGGCAAGTGAAATTCTCAAATTATGCATGTACATACAAACCACTATTCGAATAGTATTATTCGAATAGTGTTATTCGAATAGTATTATTCGAATAATACTATTCGAATAGCACTATTCGAATTTTTTCCCTCGAATATTATTATTCGTTTATTCGAATAATATTTATTCGAATATTATTCGAAAAAAGTCCCAATTCTAATGCAAGGTAAGTAAGTAAGAAAAACGTAGTTCAAGCGGAAGCACCTTCAGTGTCTCAGCGGTCAGGCGGATTCAACGCCGCGGCGTCACTTTAGCAGTCATCTCACGGCCTATTGAACGTATGTATGTGTTTACGATGGGCAAATCTGTTAGCCCTAGTTACACACACATTACATACTAAGCCAAGCAATCGCAACCGATCACAAACCATCGTCTCAGCGTCTCTTCTTCGCACTAAATACGTGCATACAAACATATACACATAAGTACATATACATCAGTGCATTGCTCATTTGGCATTGGCACTTTGCTACGCTTGGATTTTGCTACTTTTTTCCAATGTGCGCGCGTTTTATCTTTTTTTCTAGTTATCTTCACTTTATTTCAGTTCATTTGCATTTTTTCGACTATTCGCTTAGTTCGTTTCATTTCAGTTTAGTCGGTTGGTTGCTTGGTTGTATTTTATTATTTTGGTTTAGTTTCAGTGCTTGCCAATATGTGTAAAGAATCGATCTGTTCGATTCGATTTGGTTCGCTGGTAGCTGGAGAATTGATGGATGGATGTTTGGTTGTATGGTCAAATGCCAGGCAGTTAAATAGTAGGCAATGCAATGGATTTGTATGCGAAATATATCGAAACGTGTGCTCTGAAAAAAATACCCGTAGTTAAACCAACAACTTTCGGCTGTTGAATCTCCGTCTTTGATTCAACAGCAAAAGTATTTGTTTTTACAGCAAAGTTTTTGATCCAACAATTTATTCAAAAACGGGCGTTGTTGATTCAAAAACTTGCTTGCCTTTAAAAAATTTTTTGTGAGAAAATATTTTTTGGTGAGAAAACCAACAAAAAAAATAATGATGGAGAGAAGATGAAGAGAAAAATCCAAAAAAAAGTTTATTTTTAGCAACAATTTTCTCCCCGTTGTTGATTTAAAGGCAAAAGTATTTGACCCAACAGTTTCCGTTGTAAACAAAACTAATGAGAACAAATTTTTTTAAATTTTGTTTTTACAATGATTCAAATAATTCATGGATTCCTTTTTAGGAAATGGAAGTATAAATAGGTTACTACAATTCAATATAATGTTGAATGTTCCACTATGTGATGATTGGATAGAATTTCATGTTGATGTCATGGTTCGAATCCGGAGGAGAATATAAAATAAAGAAGAAAAATCAGAATAAGAAATAAAGATAGCAACCAGTGAATGATAGGAAGGAGAGAAGAATAGGAGAACAAGCGGAGGCTACATATTTGCAGTTGGGACCCGGGCGGAGAGAAGATGAAGAGTAAAATGCAAACAAAAATTTATTTTTAGGTGAACATTTTTTCCAACAATCTCCGTTATTGACTTAAATCAACAACGCTCGCACCTTTGAAACAACAACGGAGCGTTGTTGGGCATATTTCAACTGCGGAAAGTAGTTGATTTAACAGCGAAAGTCTTTAGATTTACAACGTTTTTTTTTTCAGAGTGATTTCAAGTACGTACATGGGTGCACGTCAGAAGACAGGGAGATACTGCGAGTAATAACTAAAAGTTATTTAGATCTAAAGCGGCTGCGTTGGGCAGATCATGTCGCGAAAATGGATGAAGGTGCTCTAGCCAAGAAAATATTTCTAGCGAAACCCGCTGAAGGCAAAAGAAACAGGAGACCTCCACTGCGTTGGGAAGATCAGGTGATTTCAGCGGGATTTCTTCTGTTTCATATTGCTTTCAGTGCATTGCTTACTTTCACCTCGACGTGAGTCAGTTTCTTATCTAGAATCACTTCCGGATTGTTTACCTCTTGGCACTTGCAATACCTGAACAAAGCTACAGACGTGCCAAAACACCGCCCTTAGGGTTGCCAAAGGTTGTCTGCAGAGGACACCTCCTTCAGTTTGAGGCTCAGTTGCTCCTTGGTTAGCAATTCTTACCGAGATGCTATCGAAGAGGTCACGTAAACAGTCACCTGATCATGTCCTCGATTTATGCAAGCAGGTGATAAAATACATACATCAGCCGCTCGGCACGACCCCCTACAGGCAAGCCCTCAATAACAACCATGGACATACGGTGGCTCTGGATACTGCAGCAGACTGAACTCTTACAGGTCCCGAATTGACCGTGCATACCGAACGTATGCCCGGCATGTAGAGAGTCACCTCATGACACCCAGCACCTCTTTGCATGCCCTAACAAAACCAACTCATCTAACGCTCCTGCGAGAGAACGGTCCTCGTAGCACCTGACTTGTCGAAAGCCTTCGACACAGTCAACTATGCCACCCTATTGGAGGACCTTGGCAACTCAAACTTTTCTCACAGACTAAAAAGGTGGACCGCGTACCGCTCTATCCTTCCATCCCCACCTGTAGGAGTCGACTTGATCTGCTACGCCGATGACTGCTAGATCATGTCCATTGGCACCGACTCAGACAGCACATACTCTCGAATCAACAGCTGTCTCTCTGATATCTCCTGTTTTTTCGCATTTCGTTCCCTAGAACTACAACCCGCGAACTTCTCCGCGACTATAGTTACGACATGGACAAAGGAGGTAGGATTGGACTTAGGCATACGGCTAGCCGGTATAGGTGCCGGGGACTTCAAGAACCCAATGGCAGAAACTTTAGGCCTGCCAAAACTCTGCCATCAGAAGAGCCACGGGTAACCTCCTGATGGCGCAAAAACACGATCTACACCATGAGGTACAGGTACTCCCAGTAAGGGAACATAGCATTATGCTCAAGAAGCAGTTTCTGCTGGTATGCCACCGCAGGGTTCATATTAACAGCCACTTGCTGGAACCAGAACCGCCTCCCCGGCACGTCAAGAGACCATCTTTTCGACCTCTCCCCAGAAGTTAAAAGATACATCAAACAACTACTTAATCCAGCGGCTTGCAAGCAGGCCCTAAAAGATATACATACAGACGCCATCACCACAGTCGTTTCAGTCCGTTCGAATATATCCATAGAGAATATTGAGAGGCCAACCACCCACCATATCAGAGGAAGAATTGGAGCTGCTGAGGGAAATCCGTGTCACCTTCGCGTAACTACGGCCAGGCTTTTACAGCCGTCTGAACTCACATAGGGCCAGAATAGACCCCGATATTCCTAGTATGTCCGAAATGACATACATCTCTTCACATATCCACTCAAACCAACTCACTTATGTAAATCCCTTGTCTCTCTGGACAAACCAAAAAAAAAAAACAAGTAAAAGCGCGGCTGTCTTCGGCCGTACCGAAGACTTCATACCTGTCATGAGTGGGGAAATGAAAAGTTACCTATGTATGTACATAGCCGGATTAAGTTTAATTTATAATTTGAATTCTGTGGGTTATTTATGGAAAGATTTATTAGAAAAAATGGTGTCTTGGCTATTTAAATGGAGGGGTTATACACCAAAATGTCCATATCTGAACAATCGGTTGTAGGGGAGCTATATGTTATAGTGGTCCGATCTTGACAATTTTCGGTAATCCCGTTTGGGCCCATATGGGTACAAATACTTCAAAATTTCACGCTGTTAGCCGTTAAAATGGAGGAGTTATACACCAAAATGTCCATATCTGAACAATCGGTTGTAGGGGAGCTATAGGTTATAGTGGTCCGATCTTAACAATTTTCGGTAATCCCGTTTGGGCCCATAAAATACTTCAAAATTTCACGCCGTTAGCTGTTAAAATTGAGGAGTTATACACCAAAATGTCCATATCTGAACAATCGGTTGTAGGGGAGCTATATGTTATAGTGGTCCGATCTTGACAATTTTCGGTAACCCTGTTTGGGCCCATATGGGTACAAATACTTCAAAATTTCACGCCTTTAGCTGTTAAAATGGAGGAGTTATACACCAAAATGTGTATATCTGAACAATCGGTTGTAGGGGAGCTATAGGTTATAGTGGTCCGATCTTAACAATTTTCGGCAATCCTGTTTGGGTCCATATGGGTACAAATACTTCAAAATTTCAGGCCGTTAGCTGTTAAAATGGAGGAGTTATACACCAAAATGTATATATCTGAATAATCGGATGTTGTGGAACTATATGTTATAGTGGTCCGATCTTGACAATTTTCGGTAACCTTCTTTGGGCCAAAATGGGCACGTCTACTTCAAACTTTCATGTCCATAGCTGTTTAAATGGGGAAGTTATGCACAAATTACATCCAAAAATTTCATGTATATCTGAATAATCGATTGTTTTCTATATGTTATAGTGGTCCGATTCGGCCGGTTCCGACAAATGATCAGCTGCATATAACAACATACCTGTATTCCGAATTTCATTCACATATCTCAAAAACTGAGGGACTAGTTTGCGTTCACACAGACGGACGGACGGACAGACGGACAGACGGACATGGCTTAATCGACTCAGCTCGTGATTCTGATCATATCGGTATATATTTTGGTGGGTCCCCCACGCTTCCTTCTGGTACTTTCGACAAAAATTTTTTGGCACTAAGTTATAATACCATTTCATTCTCATGAAAGGTATAAAAAGCTGTCAGATTTCTGAGTCTCCCGCCAGATGAGAATGATGATAGTTTGTGACAAGTGGGTGTTGCCTAGGCAGGGCTTAGTACTGCTAAACAGTAACAAAAACCACGTTGCAAGTTTTTTGCTGGCTATTGGTATTGACTACTGCATTGCTGCATTGTAATGGTGTTGTTATTGGAATTGGTCCGAACGCTTGGTTTTGTTTTGTTTTTTTTTTTAATTTAAAAAAAAAATTATTTAATTATTTTTTCAATTAGATTCATAGAAACCAAAAGAAGAGGATACTTTATGCCGCTCATATCAAAACCTCATACTGGATTTTTGACTTATAATTAGCAAACCCAATAAACACAAAAGCGAGGATGATACCGTGGCGAATTCGAGATTCGTGCCATTTTTCGGACTCGTAACGAGTTCGGGATGGACTCGAGGAAAATCAATTATCGCAGTAGCATTTATTAATTTTGTTAAATCTTTTCACGGAGAAATTCCCTGCAGGGCCGCCGAGAGAAAATCCGGGCCCGGGGCCAAAATAACTACGGGCCCCTATACTAAATGAACAAATTCTCAAAATCAAAATTCAATGAATATATAGTTACGAACTTTAATTTAACTATACATTAATACAGATCAAGTAAATATGTTTACATAGAAATATACATATTAGGGTGGGTCAAATGTATTGTCAAAAGGCACATCCAGTTTCCGAATCCATGGGTCATACTGAGTAATATTGTCCAAGGGACCATAGGTCTGAATGAATTCTGTTTAAATACATATTGCTTTATTTGTATGAAATAAATTTCTTTAAATTGGAATACAAATATTTGTTGGTAATAATTTAGTATATCAAAAGACTGATTCTGCTCAACGCTTTAGTGAAACAGCAATCGAATTCAACTGTAAGAAGCACCAAAGCAAATTTTAGCTTCGCAAGCTTTGTTTGTTTTCGGCGTATCGCTGTTTACATACATACATACACGTACATATGTATATGAGCATTTCCTGGGCGTTTCGGACGGTATGTTCGCACGATTTTTTGAACTCTTGAGGCAGAAATATCGCGAAATATTGTATAGTTTTATGATAAAGCGAAAGATTTACGCCAAGGATAATGATTAAAGTATGTTAGCGACAGAAATTTAGTTTAATTCCTCTGTTTTAGCTACTTTTATAATATGGACGTGTTTTTGTAGCGTCCGGAACGCAGTTTAAGTGGCTTACACAGAGGCATTAAACTAAATTTCTGTCGGTAACATACTTTAGTCATTAGCTCTGGCCTAAATCTTTCCTTTTATCATAAAACGATACAATATTTCGCGATATTTCTGCCTCAAAAGTTCAAAAAATCGTGCGAACATACCGTCCGAAACGCCCAGGAATTACCCATATCGCTGTATAAGAATTTGTATCATACCGAATTTTTCTGTTGCAACAGAAAACGAATTCAAATTTATGCTGCAAAGTCGACGCCAAAACCAACAATTCCTTAAGTGGGATGCAGACACGTTAAGAGATTTATAAAATTTGTTGAAATTTAAAATGATTGCTATCTACGAAAGGTGATTAAAGGTGTTGTTTGTTTATTTTCTGTAGCAAAAACTTGGATATCATTTTGAGATTCCCGGGCCCTCTAAAGCCCGGGCCCGGGGCAATTGACCCCCTCAGCCCCCCCCCCTCTCATCGGGCCTGCTTGTGGGTTATGTATCCAAGGATTTATTACAGAAAATAGTTTAACGTCCTTATCAGTTTAACCGGAGATTATATATATATATATATATATATAATATTTATAATAATACACTGACGCGTATATAACTCCAAGGTCTTAAAACCGAGCTTTATCCCAATACGACGCGTTCTCCCTAATTTTTATTTTTCCTACTTATTGGGTGGCCCAATAGTTACATTCCGGCTCCGAATGGTGAATGCATTTCTTACGAAAACCTATTTTATGGCAGAAACCCGGAGAGTATGTCAACCAGTACCCAGATGTTACCGCTAGTTGTACAAATTCTAATAATTAAGTTTTAATTAATTTAATTTAATTTTTGGTGTTTGTCCGGGCTGGGAGTTGAACCCACGGACCCTGGTAAGGCAAGCGAGCACTCTAATACTACATAACAGTAATAAATACATACATATATATGTAAATATACATATTTTCCCTTAAAGTGTATTGAAATAAGTAAATCATGTGCCAGGGTTGGCTTTTTTTGTTATTGAAGCCTTTTGTTTATTTATTTATTTTATATTAAAATTTAAATATCTTTTCCAATGCCTTTTCTAAATTTTTTTAAATAAAAAATGTCAATAAAACTATAAATTTGTGGGTTTTATAACGAAAAAATAAGTGTCCGGTTACTGGATATTTACTGTCCGGTATCTGGAAAAAGTGTCCGGTTACTGGCATATTTCGACTATTTTTACAATAATAATTTTTGTAAAAAAACTGACAGCTTTCTATGAAAACGGTTAATTTTATTAGATTTAGAATTAGTCAATGCTCATTTATTAATTTAGGGTTAGTGAATATTACTAATAGACTGTAATTCAGAGGAGTTTGAAAACAAAAAATTAGTTAAGTGGTCGGTAACTGGCATAATCACCCTAACAAATATAAACGTTGGGGAAACCAACTTTTTTTTTGATATTGATTGTTACCAAAATATTTTTTAATGGTACAATGGAAATGTATATATTACATTTTTTCCTTTTGACATGAATAAATCAACCAATAAAACATTAACCAAGAAGTTGTTTGAAAAAACCATTGTACTTTTTTCTCTGTGTAGTATGTCGAGTCTGGCGAAATATCCACTAATAAGACAAATGTTTTGAAATTCAACACACCTTTGCCGTCTTCTGCTTCATAGCCCAGTTAGTCGAGAATGTGTGGTCCGCTCGCTGACGCAAACGCCCGTATGCAATTTTCAGGATTTTTTGAGCCCGTAGCAATCAGCTGTTTTACTCACACATATTTACATATATATAAAGTTTGTTTACATTTTGGCAGGGTTGCCATTTAGTCATTTTTGAGCAAACAAGATTTTTACTAATCTTCAAAGTGTTATGCGGATTACTCTTCAATACACAACTGTGCATTATTTGCCAAATGACAAGAAAACACTAAGGTTGTTTTTTATTACCACATCCGCAATAGCCACGAATTAACCCCGAGAATCCCAAGATTCCCCATAACCACAATAAAACACAATCCTCTTTCGTCACTGTCATTTTACAACTAACTCTTTATATATTTTTCTCTCCTCTTCTTCGTTTTATTATAAAAACAGGGTTGCCATGATTTCAATATTAAACATTCCCCACCAAAACCTATGGTTTTCCACTCATAGGGAGCATATGCATGTTATTTAAAAAATTAAAGAAGTTAGTAGGTAAATTCTTATATTCTAAACTGGACTGCGTATAACATTATTCGATCTCCACCCCATCGTGTTGGAGGAAGATCTCCACTTCTTAACACCAGTTATCGCAGTTTCGCCCGGCCAGATTTTTTCCGACATCCTCTTCAGCATATAACAGTTCGAATGTTCCTTCGAGCGCCTTCCTTTGCTTTCTGATGTAGCCGGAGTTCCATGATAATTAAATCTGTATGAAAGGTGAAAAATGTAATGAGTGCAGAATTGTCGATTGATTCTGTTTCCGGTATAATGCAATAATAAGAAGAAAAATTATTAAAAATATTACAGTTTAATGAAAGATTTTGTCAATATTAAAAATCAAACATGATACATTAGGTTTGTTTACTGAGCTGCTTTAGGTTACTCTAGATTGAATTAGATCACAAACTTGTTTCATGAAAATTTTTCGTACTCTAACTTACTCCGATTTACTCTACATTTTGTTTCATGAGATGTTTGCTCTGAGCCGCTCTACTCTATTTTTGGTCTCATTAAACAAACCTATTATTGACCTGAATTGTATGCAATAATAAAAAGCTTTCTGTTGGCTGTGTTTGCTGCTGAAAATACTCTGTATTCTTCTGCAGCTTCCCCCGCTGTGTTTGGCACAAACACATAATCTGGCAATACCACCTTTGTTGCAATCAATGCAGCTTTTGGAAATACTGGATTGCCGCCTGCTGTCGAAACTCGACAGTCTTCTAGTGTTTTCTTATGCTAGCCACACACCTTGCAATTTTTATACAACTTGAGCGAGTTGCGCTCGCAATCGGAAAGTTTTGGGGCTATTGTATGAAGTTGTGTATCAGTTGTACGAAAAACCATAGAGTTTTGATTTTCTGGCAAGTTGTACAACCTACTTGCATTGTATAGGGGCATGTTGTTCAACATATAATTTTATGAGAATTCTTGAAGTGAACACATCAAATTAAAATAAGTAAAAAATAAAGGAATTCAACATATAAAAGCAAATAATTGTAGAGTAATGCTAGAGACACACGTGGTAGTATAGTAGAAATATTGCAATCTATACCACCTAGTATGTGTCACTCTCATATTGTAGTTTAATTGAAAATTTTCATAGTAAAGCCAAATCATAGTGTTGATATTATAATATTCATACCACATGTGTGTCTGAGGCATAACTAACGCAAAATGGAAAACTCGCAGGAACAAGTTTTTGCCATTTTTTTTTTTTTTAATTATTCGTGCTTCTTCTTTTTACAAGCGCAACAATATCCTATTCCATCTTCCCTCAAAATAATTTTTACAAAATGAGATTGTACAACAAGGTTGTAATAAATTCTACCGTATGTAGGCAAACAGTCCAACTCGATTGCAACAGAATCGGTTCTACGGTCGCACCGTGTTTGGCTACGGTTAGAACTAATATGCGACCATAGCATTTTTTTTTTTTTCAAATTTTGCTGCCATTGATGTTACTATTTTGTTGTCGCTAATACTACTACCACCACCAGAGTTGCCACTGCCAAAATAAAGAAATTTACCAAAAATTAAAAAATAAATTACCAAACAATTACCTTTTTTTTTTGACTAAAGTTTTTATTTTAGTACACAAATATCGCATACTATATATTAAACTCTTTAACTAACCTACTTCAGAATTAAAAAAATACACAATCCCACCAACATACAGGTGACAAATGTCGAAAACTTCGGCAAATTCAATGATGCTGGATAGCCGGTTGTAAAAAGGAAAAACAAAAGAAAAATTAAAACAACAAAATCCAAGGCGGCAGTGGCCTAATTGTTATGCCATTAGCTTACCAACTGAAAAATCCGAGGTTCGAATCTCGGCGAACGCCCAGAAAAAAAATCAGTCTGAGGAAGAGATGTGAATTAGATCTAGATATAACTTCTACCAAAAAATATAAATTTTTCACCACAATTTTTCTTATATCTTTGTAATCAAAACTCAAAAATTTAGTACTTAATTAATAAAATTATCTATTTTTTATCTGTAGGATGTCATACTACTCTATTTTGTTATCCTTATACATATACATATGTTCCAAGTAGTTTGGTTTGTCATCTACATATATATTAATAGGCAAACATATTTTTTTTGAAGGTCTTAATGTCATCGTGTCGAAATAAAATACATATATATCATATGATAGGAATCCTTCAATATATGTGCAGAACCTTTTTTCATGCCGATGCGATGATGGAGGTGCCAGTGGAGAGGGGGTGATTCTTCCCTTGAAAACTGAAATTTCACGTAGTATATCTCTTGAAATATTTGTGTTGAGCATTGAAATATAGGAAATAAGTACATATGTACATATATACTAAATGTGTAAAAATTTTCGATATCGGACAATGGTGTATTAGCCCAAGGCATGGAAAAATTACCAAACCGAAAAACAAAAATTTACCAAATTACCAAACTCGCTTTTAGATAAAAAAAAAAAAATTACCAATTTTGGTTAAAAAAAACCAAAGTGGAAACGCTGACTACCACTATTTGTTTTTGTTCTTGTTGTTACTCGTCTTTCTAATTCCTCTACCTACTTCTTTCTTCTTTGTCCTACTTATTCCTTGTCATTTTGTTTTTGTTATAGTGCTTCTTTTTTATTTCTACTTCTTGAAACTACACATCAGTTGCAGGCAAGGCTTATCCAAATAGAGGTTATATTACTTCCGTTTTTATGTGTGTGTTTTCTTTAAAAATGTCAATGTGAAAGAGAAGAGAAATGAATTTCAAGGTAAAATTTTTGCCAATTCGTTTTGTCTGACATTCGCACTTTTTAGTATACATACACAACTCCAATCAGCTTATCTACTGCGATATCCTTCTTTAGATAATTCTTGGTTGCAGGTAAATATGTTCAAAATTGGATGAAATACCTTTCCAGTGGTGTTCCTGGGGTTTTTTTTTTTTTTTAATTTTTTCAGTAGAATCGACAAAGATGGAACAAAATTTATGTTAGCGTATTAATAACATAGATACATTATCAATATCAATAATTTTGGTTGATAATTTTCTCTATTTATCCTTTTCATAATTTGCCACTGACGCGCTCTTTGAAAGAACTTGCATGTAAAGTTGTTGAACAGAGCTATTATGTTTCCACCACTGCGCGATTTCCGCGCATCTACTTGCATTTTTGGTAGGGGTGAGTAATGACACGATTTTTTGGGAGTTGACACATAAGCACTGACTCACTAAAAAGAGTCGACTCACTGAGTTGGCACGATTGTGCTACAACACCTTGTGTTACAGCACGATTGTACTACAGCACATATTACTTTCGTGCTATTGTCAACCAAAACGTGTTACTGTGTGCTACTGAGTTATAATTTTATCGTGAGGTGAGCTTGAGCGTGCAGCTCACTGATGGGAGTTGACACGGAGTCATGACTCAGTGCTGAGTTACCCAAGCCTAATTTTTGGGTGCGCGCTCTACCTCCGTTCTTCGATAAAACTTTCATAAAATTTGTCCATGTCCATGCTCACCAAGAAAATGAAATTTAAATAAATTTTAATATGGAGAATCGCCGTTGTCTATTTATTTGTACCTTTCCTTTGAGCTGAAACGATTAAAAAATTACTTGTGAAGAGATTGTGCAAATATTCAACACAAAACCATTCTATTAATTTCGCTGTAGAATTGCTTCATCAAGCACGAAATTGCACAAAATACCAATAGAAATTCTAGGAATTAAAAAAAAATCTGTGTATTTTCTTTCATTACTTCCATTTTCTCATTATGTTCCATTCGTTTTTATCATGTAAACGAACAGTCTCAATATATAATTTTCGTTTAACATTCGTTCCACTCAAGAATTATCTATCTATCTTTGGATAAACCTTGGTTCCACTCGTTCATTGCAACATTCGTTTGAAATAAAAATTCTTGCAATCAAGGCGAATTGATCAGTCAGTCATGTTTGCATTTACGTGAGTATGCACTGCGCATATATATAAGCAGTGAAACCATCATCAATTTTCACCATACTCTTATTGAGCTATCTTTTAACTCATATGACCTGCATACATACATACATATGTGTTCCACCACACATCAATCTGAATTCGCCGGAATATTCGATGTGTAATCGATGACACAAACCATATTCTCTTCGTCTTTATACACTTTTGTAACAGTTTTAAAGCCACTTGTTGAGTTATGTCGACCATTTTTTTTTTTTTACTCTATCGATAACATTTCACGATTTTCGTTATTATTCAACCATTTGTGGAATTCTATCGATATTCGGTATTTTCGTTGTTATTCAACTATTTGTCGAATTCTATCGATATTATTCGAAATTTTAGTTACTATTCAACCATTTGTTGAATTCTATCGATATTCGAAATTTTCGTTATCATCTATCGATATCATTTAACGATTTTCGTTATTATTCAACCATTTGTTGAATTCTATCGACATTTTAAATTTTCGTTACTACAATTTTCGTTATTATTCAACTAGTTGTTGAATTCTATCGTAAATTATCGAACATTTATTGAACTCTATCGTGATTTTCAACCATTTTTCTTTTTTAATTTATCGATATCATTTTGCAATTTTCGTTATTATTCAACCATTTGTTGAATTCTATCGATATTCGGAATTTTCGTTATTAAAAATTTTGTTATTATTCAACCACTTGTTGAATTCTATCGTAAGTTATCGAACATTTATTCAAGTCTATCGTAAATGTTCAACCATTTGTTGAACTCTATCGTAAATGTTCAACCATGTGTTGAACTCTATCGTGAATGTTCAACCACTTGTTGAATTCTATCGTAAGTTATCGAACATTTATTCAAGTCTATCGTAAATGTTCAACCATTTGTTGAACTCTATCGTAAATGTTCAACCATGTGTTGAACTCTATCGTGAATGTTCAACCATGTGTTGTACTCTATCGTAAATGTTCAACCATTTGTTGAACTCTATCGTAAATGTTCAACCATTTGTTGAACTCTATCGTAAATGTTCAACCATTTGTTGAACTCTATCGTAAATGTTCAACCATTTGTTGAACTCTATCGTTATTATTTAAAATTGCGATATAAAATATCTATGCATTTTAATTTGGTGGACTGTATAAAATAAGCATGAAATGTTTTACTTATAGTTGAAATTTTGCTTCAGGGCGAAATAGTATGCATAGGCGAATTCGCTTTGTCCCACTCGTCTTATAACAGCATATGTATTATGAGATGATGAGTGACTGGGATATTGAGCACAATATTTAAATACATTTCTATTTCGTATTTCACCACACTACGAAACTCTTTTCGCTTTTTCTTATTTTCTCACCAGCATTGCCGTTTTAGCCATTTCGTGGCTAGATTTAGCCACCGCCGTAATGAACCATAATTTGCACATGGGAAGGATGTTGTAAGGCTAATTCAATTCAGCGATTATAACAAATCGATTTAAGTGTTAAGAAACAAAAAAAAATAACGCAACTATCGATAAATGCCTGTTGATACTCGCTAGTGGAATAGTAGGCTTTCGATGAAAGCCCGTATAAGGATCTAACTGACTTTGCATATTGTTTGCTACTTCTACCACTTAGCAACGCCGAAGTGGAAATAACCTTTTCCCTAATGAATATTGTCAAAACCAAAAATCGAAACAAAATGAATCATACAATGTTGAATGCAATTTTAACTATAATATATGGCTTAAGGGATGTAAAACAATGTTGCAATGAATTTGAAATACCGGAAGATCTCATTAAATTAATGACGGAAGAAAGTCCATTAGTGATGACGACAGAATGATAGATATTGAATGCGATATCTAATTTTTTTTTTGTTTGTTATTTTTTATTTTAGTTAAGTACATACTATGTATGTATGAATATTTTATTTTACACAAATTTATGATTTTTGCTTATAGTATTGTATGCAATACTTTTGTGCCTGAATTTGAAAAAAGAATTTAAAACATGTTTATTTGAAACATAATTTTTTAGCCACGAATTAAATCAAATTTAGCCACCACGAAAATTTTTTAACGGCAACGCTGTTTCTCACTCTTAAAAAAAATCAGACAATACACCATGTATGTATGTATGTATATTTATACATACATATATGACTGCACTTCAAACTAAATACGCACTTTCCTCAAATCTTCTATGCACAAGCCATATCCGGCTCTACTAGGACCAATGTTTTTTATTACCACATCCGCAATAGCCACGAATTAACCCCGAGAATCCCAAGATTCCCCATAACCACAATAAAACACAATCCTCTTTCGTCACTGTCATTTTACAACTAACTCTTTATATATTTTTCTCTCCTCTTCTTCGTTTTATTATAAAAACAGGGTTGCCATGATTTCAATATTAAACAAAGGTTGTTCTCTCTCTGTTATTTTGGCCTGGCAAATTTGCCGAGATGACATAAGTGTGATAAATTTGCCGAGCACAACAACAAAATACACGTCTTGTCAAATTTGGAGCTTCGGCAAATTTCTCATACCCCAACCCGTGATATGTGATATCATCAGAAAAATATCACGGGAAATGCAACCATGTTATTACATTCACAATGGTCTTCTATGAGAAGTGAGTTTGAATTTATGTTTCTAGTTCTTTTTTTTAAGTATTTTATTTATTCAGATAAAAAATTAATTAATTCGAAATTGAAGCAAGCAAAGCAAAGCGACAACAGTTGTATAAAGAGTGGAAAGAATATGACTAACATGCTAGTTCACAATGAAGTCAGTTAGAATTTTATTTTCTTAAAGGTGCGCTCTCTCTGTGTGGCAAATTTCTCAAGATATCATGATATCTCGGCAAAAATATTAGACACAGAGAACAACCTAACTAATTTAATCGTTTTTAAAGATGTCGTTGACGACTTTTTTTTTATTAATTTAGTTACTTTTTTACTGCTTAGTTGGTAATTAAAACACATTTTTCTTGTAATTTTGTTGCTGCCCAATATATTTCCATCACACCTTGGTGATAGTTATCAAGGGCTAAAACATAAAATAACAAAAAACACAGTCAGAACATTAAATTTACAATTGAAAACCCATAAAAAAAATTATATTGGGAAGCAACAAGATTCTCACAAAAATCTGTGTTTAATTAAGAAATCTGTACTGAGTTTCTGTAACTCATATCTTTTCTAGTCTAAATATGTGGTGACAAAGTGTGGATCGTATTAGTGTGACATCACTTTAATTGATTTTGTTACAGAAACTCAGATTTATTGTGGCAATTTATATCTTTTTAATGTAGAAAAATTGCAGAAGAAGACCACCAAGAGTTATCAATTAAGAAAATACCGCCACCATTGTGGATAAATACAATTATTGCTTTAATTTTCAGTAATATCTTCATTTATTAGGAGTGTTCAATATCTCAAAATTTTTACATATTTTTACGAATAGTTACGAATTTATGTTCAATAACCCAAAAAATTCGCAAAAGGGAGCCAAATTGAGAGAGTAAGACCTCGAGAGAGTTGATAAACGCTGCAAGTAAAATTTTCACTTGCAACTACTAGCAGCTTTAAAAAAAATAGAAGTGTCAAAAACAGGGCCGCCGAGAGAAAATCCGGGCCCGGGGTCAAAATAACTACGGGCCCCTATACTAAATGAACAAATTCTCAAAACCAAAATTCAATGAATATATAGTTACGAACTTTAATTTATCTATACATTAATACAGATCAAGTAAATATGTTTACATAGAAATATACATATTTGGGTGGGTCAAATGTATTGTCAAAAGGCACATCCAGTTTCCGAAGCAGTGATGGTAGATACTTTTTTGGAAATTCCCTACAGAGCAAGAAAAAAATCCCTACTTTTCCCTACGCTTGTTTCAAATTTTCCCTACGTAATTCCCTACACTTTTTTTTAGTTATTTCCATGCTAAACAATGAAGAAACCGCACGGCAGTAGATTAACGTTTTTTCTTTTACTAAATAATGAAAATCGGCTGTTCTACTGCATACTGCATACACACTGGATCTCAAAGAAATAAAAAAAATTACAATAAAATACTGATGATTTACTGTTTTGAACAATTATTATAATAAAAAAATGTATGTATTAATGCGTTGTATGTAACATATATATCGCACGTTTTATGCAATAGGGATTTAACTCGAAATTTTCGATTTCTGGGGTTTTGCCATATATTTCAATAACTGGGTCATGCCTTTGAGTCTAGTCTTATAAAATACTCAAAACCATAAAAATGGCGGAAATAAAAGTGATTTTGTAGTTAGCCGTAGAAGGAAACTCTTTGAAATTATAAGAGCCATACACACTTGCGACTCCATCGATTTAGTCGAATTGGGCTGTTGTATGCAAATCCAACTGTTTCAGTTGTTCGACTAATTGAATGTAGTGTGAATGCTTCCATACATTCCCATGCAAATCAAAGCCCGACTAAATCGATTGAGTCGCAAGTGTGTATAGGCTCTAAAAGCAAGGCTGCAAAATAACGTTATTTTTAACAATAAACAAAAAAAATTTTGTTTCTGTTGAAATATTCGATTTTATAAACGTAAAAAGCATAACAAAATCTATTTTGTTTCAACTGTTATCAAAAAAAAATAAACACATTTTTTTTTGTTTTGATAATTATCAAAACAATTATTTCAAAAAAATTTAGTTTCAAATTTAAACGAAAAAAATTACTTTTCAATAATTTCGTTTTCTATGAAGAAAAGAAATTTTACATATGTTTGTATGTATGTACATACGTACATAAATAAAAACAAATACAATTTTTTTAATTTTTTTGATATCAACGAAACAAAATTATTCTGATTAAAGGTTTATTGATAATTTTTGAAACGAAATTATTTTGTTTCTGATAATTAGCAAAACAAAATAATTTTTTTTATTTTTTATTGATATTTTTTGAAACAAAATTATTTTGTTCATTTCGTTGAGCAGCCTTTTCTAAAAGTTTGTTTGCGTTTTCCCAAAAAAAAAATTTTTTTTAGTTAAAGCTTAGTATCGACCTCTCAAGAAACGCAAAAGTTCCATATAAAATGACGTACAAGAAATGCTCAAGAAATTTTTCTTGTGAAACTTTCTTGAGCGAGTATCCACCTCTTAAGAAATTTAGTACACTTTTTAAATACTATTTTTCAACGTTATGTGAACACAGCAACACAGGTTTTGCCAAGAAATATATCATCGAGCATTTATTTCTTAAAGAAAGTTTGACGTTTTTTGCGTGTTGAAAAAAAATCGTGAAAATCGTTAGTGAAAATGGCAAAAAAGAAACGAAAAATAGAATGCACAATTTTTCTAACGATGCAAGGGCATAGTTGGCATCGATTTCTCATATTTTATTTCATTCCGGCCATCAATATACCAGTAATATAAGGCCATCCTCGTCGCTTTCGATGATTTCCTAAAATAACAACAAAATAAAACTATTGAAAACATATATTTAAAGCTTTTATTTAATGATGTATTGTGGAACGATCCTCCGTCATCCCTTGTCAAGTTTGGTTTGGAGACCAACCGGTTTCGGCTAATATGCGCCATCTTCAGTGTCTTTTTTCGTTCTGAGTTATTTTGTGTAAGTTCGATAGTACTTATAGTAACTGACTTCCATCGTTTGGTCATGTACTTCGTGTTCGTGTGATGTGTTCGTGTGTTCGTGCATTCGTGCGTTCGGGCGACGTGCATACGTGCGTGCGTGCGAGTCTGTGCGTTTAGGTATGTGAATCTATTTTTGTATCCTCATTAAACAGGCAGGTAAAAGTCCGTTATTGTCCTCTTGTGTGTTGTTTTGTTTATGTCGGTTTTAGGTTTTCTGTCCTCTTTTCGGTATAATAGCTTAAGCGGTTCAAATAATGTATCTGATGCGGTGTTTATTTGTTCATTTATTATTTTTATGCCAGGTATGTAGACGACATCATCTGCCTCATAACGGAAAATAAAGAAGAAAAAAATTTGGAATACCTCAACGGCCAACACAAAAATATAAAATTCACCATGGATGCAGAGAAAAATGGAAAAATCAACTACTTAAACCTCACAATTAAAATAAACAAGGAGACTAACAAATTTTCTTACGAAATATACAGAAAACCCACAGCAACGGATGCAGTAATACACAATAAATCTAGCCATCCTCAACAACACAAGAACGCCGCTTTCAGACATTTATTAACACGACTTGAACGGACCCCGTTAGAAAAGGAAGCTTACAACAAGGAACTCAGCACAATATACACAATCGCGGAGAACAACGGGTATCAAAAAAGTTTGGTGAAGAAAATACAGAAAAACATAACTTCAAAGAAATCGGAAAACAAAGAAAAGGTAGAGAAGAAATGGGCAGTCTTATCATATACCGGAGCAACATCTTACAAGTTGGCTAAAGTTTTCCAAAATTATAACATTAATGCAGCATTTAAAACGAGGAACAACATGGAAAAACTTCTACGAAACAACATTAACAAGGAAGACCCCTTTGACAAACAAGGCGTATACAAATTGACTTGCGAATGCCAAAATAGCTATATAGGACAAACAGGACGCCAAATCAAGACGAGATATCGAGAACACGTAAATGATTATAATAAGAAAATAAGGAAATCATCAACGACAGTGGAATCAAATGAAAATAGGAAAAACAGCTAAAATTCTTCACATAAAACATAAGGGAAAACGACTTAACGTATTAGAAAATATGGAGATATACAAACAGAAGACATTCGTAGGTAAAATAATAAATGAACAAATAAACACCGCATCAGATACATTATTTGAACCGCTTAAGCTATTATACCGAAAACAGGACAGAAAACCTAAAACCGACATAAACCAAACAACACACAAGAGGACAATAACGGACTTTTACCTGCCTGTTTAATGAGGATACAAAAATAGATTCACATACCTAAACGCACAGACTCGCACGCACGCACGTATGCACGTCGCCCGAACGCACGAATGCACGAACACACGAACACATCACACGAACACGAAGTACGTGACCAAACGATGGAAGTCAGTTACTATAAGTACTATCGAACTTACACAAAATAACTCAGAACGAAAAAAGACACTGAAGATGGCGCATATTAGCCGAAACCGGTTTGTCTCCAAACCAAACTTGACAAGGGATGACGGAGGATCGTTCCAAAATACATCATATTCCTACCCTGTCGGAAAAACAAGCAACCAAAAAGTACTTTTATTTAATATTTTTTAAGAACTTACTAATTGCTTATGTTTACAAAAAGGTTTATTTTGTTTACGTTTTTGATGGTCTTCTTCATTTCACTTGGTATTCACGGTGGATTACTAAACGTCAAAATTTCTTGCCTACTACTATTTTTCACTCAAGAAATAAAGCTAAAAATTTCTTGAGCTGTTTCTTGAGAGGTCGATACCAGCCTTAAATCCCTATTGAATAAAACGTGCGATATATAGGTAGGTAGACGTAGGCATATAAATATGTAAAGGAACGAAACATTTCATTGATACTATCATAGGTACAGCATTTCTCTAAAAAATAATAAAAAAAAGTTATTGCGTCAAATACTTTGCTTTAGCCCATATGACACTACGTTTTTTCTGGTATTCTACGAGGTTTTTTGTGTGAAGGAGATGGCCAAATACAGTTTTGCGTTGGTGTAAGCGAGCAAGCTATATTGAAAAAGCCAAACGAAATACCAACAAAAAAAATTCGGAGCTAAGAGCGTAACCAGAGCAAAAAAATCTTTTGCTCCGATGCCCTGATTAAAAGTATCGTGTTATTAGATAGTTCACTATACGGTATTCCCTCTCCAATTATGCCATTGAAGGGCTCGCGATTTAACTCGTCTTCGCAGCATTTTCATTATTCAGATCGACAGTCAGTGTTGAAGTGAAAAAAAGTTGAATTGAAATTTTGATTTGACTTTGCCAAAAATCCCTACATTTAGCTATTTTATAAAAATCTGTCCTTCTTTCCCTACGGTCACTTTTTTCCGTCTAAAATCCCTACATGTAGGGAATTTTCCCTACGTATCACATCACTGTTCCGAAGCCATGGGTCATACTGAGTAATATTGTCCAAGGGACCATAGGTCTGAATGAATTCTGTTTAAATACATATTGCTTTATTTGTATGAAATAAATTTCTTTAAATTGGAATACAAATATTTGTTGGTAATAATTTAGTATATCAAAAGACTGATTCTGCTGAACGCTTTAGTGAAACAGCAATCGAATTCAACTGTACGAAGCACCAAAGCAAATTTTAGCTTCGCAAGCTTTGTTTGTTTTCGGCGTATCGCTGTTTACATACATACATACACGTACATATGTATATGGGCATTTCCTGGGCGTTTCGGACGGTATGTTCGCACGATTTTTTGAACTTTTGAGGCAGAAATATCGCGAAATATTGTATAGTTTTATGATAAAGGGAAAGATTTACGCCACGGATAATGATTAAAGTATGTTAGCGACAGAAATTTAGTTTAATGCCCCTGTTTTAGCTACTTTTATAATATGGACGTGTTTTTGTAGCGTCCGGAACGCAGTTTAAGTGGCTTACACAGAGGCATTAAACTAAATTTCTGTCGGTAACATACTTTAGTCATTAGCTGTGACCTAAATCTTTCCTTTTATCATAAAACGATACAATATTTCGCGATATTTCTGCCTCAAAAGTTCAAAAAATCGTGCGAACATACCGTCCGAAACGCCCAGGAAATACCCATTTCGCTGTATAAGAATTTGCATCATACCGAATTTTTCTGTTGCAATAGAAAACGAATTCAAATTTATGCTGCAAAGTCGACGCCAAAAACCAACAATTCCTTAAGTGGGATGCAGACACGTTAAGAGATTTATAAAATTTGTTGAAATTTAAAATGATTGCTATCTACGAAAGGTGATTAAAGGTGTTGTTTGTTTATTTTCTGTGGCAAAAACTTGGATATCATATTGAGATTCCCGGGCCCTCTAAAGCCCGGGCCCGGGGCAATTGACCCCCTCAGCCCCCCCCCCTCTCGTCGGGCCTGATTCCCTGTTGGGCCTTAATTTACCATTTAAAACTCTACTCAAGAAACTCAAAAGCTCGGATGATATCGTGACGAATTCGAAGCGGATTCGCAGAAGAAAATTTTATAGAATGTATTCGCCAATGAACCTAAATCTCGAATTGCCAACGATCCGAGAACATACAAATACGCGAATCGCTAATGAGAGGTGACTGTCCTGGGAATTCGAATTCGCCGATCTATCATCGCGAATTATCGCCGCAATAATATAATCAGAGAAGTGAACTCGTCTCGAATTTGAGTCGAATCCGTTGTGTTTATTGGGAAGCTTGATAAAATGAAATAATTGCTTACGAAATGTATGCTAAATTACTGTTTTTTGGGTCAAGGGATTACTTTTTGATGTAAAATGGCGCTGTGGTACAATGGCATGTACATTTTACGCAGCAGGAAAACAGTGTTGCTTACTTGTTGTTGCTGCCAACATGTTTTTTTGTTGTTGTTGTTAGTTTTAGCACTTTGATATCAAAGGTACTCTTATTTAGGTTCATAGCAAAACTATTTTTCTCTTTGAAAAACTTCAAGCACATCAATCAACCAGCCAAATATTTAAAAAATTCAAAATTTCAATACCTTCCCACTGACCTAGTGCAATATTTATAGCAAAAAGGAATCTGCCAAATTTGTACTTACATTCAAGCATTCCTTCATGCATTCTGGTTGTACAAAAAACTCATCAGCACCATCAACAAAAAAACCTAAGGTAGATATACATACAAAAAAAAATTATTTACGATCAACGTTTTGTGCCCTCTTTTTTCCGCATCGATTAAGTAGAAGCCAATCACGAACAATTCCCACCATTACCGAAAAGAAAAAAGAGTTACACGCAAAATAAGTATGAGTACCTACGCCATTAAGGCACATTATTTATGCATGTAGCGCACAACTAACCAAAAATATTTACACCAGTGCAGCAACGCCGCGCCGTTCAAACCATTACAACACTTACTGACTGGCTGTGTGTGTGGAGTGCATATCATGCAGAAGATCAACTGACACGATCGATAGCAAGCGCAAGAATAAGAACAAAACGTGCAGAGATGAAATAAACAGGAAACAAAATAGAAGATGTTCGCTGATGCCACAAATAAGTACTAGGTAGTACATGCCCTTTTAAACACGAGCAGAACAGCAAAAATTCGGTCGATTAAGTACAAGGCGCACCGCACATCAGCAGACAAACGATCGGCAATCAACAACAATCGACTACGTAGACTCAGTCATAAAAACTCGACCAGAGCTCGACTCATTGCAAATGCCAAATTTGTGTGCGCCTGTCATAAAACAAGATTATTGGCATTATTGTGCTCAAGTGTTGACAGCATAATAAAATAATTGTCGACAGATCAGAGCAGCGGCAGCGGCGGCAGCAGAGCGCAAAGCGGCGAAGGCAAAATGCCATAAGCGGCGCTGAATTTGAACTAAAACAGACAATCGAATGTAATCGAATCATGCCCTGAATCATGTCCAATTCTCATGTAAAACAATGCCAACAACAACAAATATCACACCACACTTAACATTACATTAGTTAGGTACAAGGGCAACAAGCGGCAAGCAACAAACCAAAAACAGCAACAACCACAACGACACTGCGGCACTGCAACATGCAGAGCATACCAAATCACGCCAATCAGCACTACAACGATTGTGAACACCCCGACAGCAACAACAACAACAACAACAACAACAGTAACAACTGACACATTTTGGTTAGTTTGGTGTTGAAAGCAGTAAGGCCATATTAGATCTCGAATATCAACAATATCTCAGTAACTTAGCGGATAAACAACAACAAGGAAATTGAGGGGCCAACGCTTAAGAACGCTTGGTCGGCGGACGGGTGAGGTTAGTAAAAGAAATTATGCTCATCATATTTTTGCAACAAGATCAAACAGAATTTTGCGCCGCTACAACAAAGTTGTCGTTTATGTTTAATATTTGTAAGAGAAAATACACACACACACACACAAGAAAGTAGCAACATTAAAGCAACGCAGAGCATACCCTGTAGGGAACTCAATTACTAGTGAACAAAATTTCTAGTTCCGACCTAGCGAAAATGTGTCAAAAGGGAACTAGATCAATTGTAATTAGATCATTACCAGTTCAGAAGGAGTGAATTCAGTGACCATTATAAGACACCTTTGATTTGTATGCAATTTCGAAGTGACAAAATTTCTATGAAAAATTTTGGTTCGTTCAATTGCCGTCGGCTTTGTATATTTCTGCAATTCTCAGATGTTTAGTGAAGCATTTTATATAAAGAATTTTCTATTTGCATCTTTTATGAAATGAAATGTTGCCCTAATTATGCTTTTCGATCCCTTAGGATTATTTTTAATTCTTTTTTATTTTATTACTTTTTAAATATTATTGTAAATTTTTATTAAATAAATAAATAAAAAAAAAATATTAGTTAAAAAAAATAAAAAAAATTAAAATCCAATTTGACAGCGACAGGATTCGAACCCGCGCCCCTCTGACTGAAAGGCACATGCGTTAGCCAGAGGGCCATCGCGCTACTTGCATGAAGTGTGTCAAAGGCAGCACTTAAGTGGCAGATGTAAAACTGTAGAATTTGTAGGTACTTGTGCTCGTTCAGAACTATCGAAATTGTGCCAATAAACGAACTAGTGTAAACTGTAGAATTTAGTACTAGTTCGGAACTATCGAAAATGTAGTGCAGAGAGTGACAATTGATACCGCCTAGGACATCGCCGTGTTAAATTCGCCAGTTGATAACATGCAACAGAGACTTAGCTCGCACTAGTAGTGGCGAAAAATGCACTAGAAGCGACCTAGTTCGGAACTGGAGATTTTCCTTACAGGGTAACTTGCAGGAATTTTGAAAGAGGAAGAAGACACAGTTACAAACTACTTACGTTATTACAAAGAATACACAAAAACATATTATAGAAAAAAAAAAAAAAAAAAAAAAAAAAAACGAAGCCAAAGCCAAAGTCGGGTCAACAAAGGCGAAAAGCGGAGCAAAGCGTTCAAGCCGATTTTGCGTTCGCGCCGCGGCGGTTCAACTGCCAGCGCCAGCCTTATAATTCACCCTCATTTCATAATAAATTGCTCTCAATTGATCACGACAAACGCGAAATATCGACAACAATTGCAACAAAAACAATAACAAAACTTCAAAAGCTAAAAAAAAAACTGGTGTTGAACGTCATAACGCACCGTGGTAATTCATATCAATGGCTTTGAAGTCTGTTTGTATGTATGTAATGTATTTATAGGGTTGCCAGATACCTTTCCCGAAAGAATCAGTACATTGTCTTCCAAAAAAAAAGAAAAACAAGCAATATATGCGGAGAAAATCGTCTTTATTACTTGCATTTTGTTTTTGTTTCCATATCGTTAACTGTCAATCATGTTTCTATGACATTTAACCTTCGCATTGCTTCCTCCTTCCTAATTTTTTCATAGTTATGCCGTAGTTATGCTTACGAGCAAAACACCGATGAAATTCGGACACATTTTCGTCAACGGTGAGAGGTGGTTACGCTTAAATCGATGATTAGAGCGCACATACACAACATAACACGTTACTAACCCGAAACCTCGGCGTGCTGGGTGCTTGTTTCACCCAGCAAATTTGATCGATGTGAGAGTCCGAAAATTCTCTCACTTGTCGGAGTGCACAAAAACAATTAAGCTGGAGTTATAGGTACTTAACGTAGCATGAACGTAGCGTAACATAGAAGTCTGATTCCTTTAGATTTTTACGGAGCTCGCATAAAGCTGCCCCTTTCTCAACCACGGCATTACAAACGTCAAATGAAAACAGTTGGAAAATTAAAAACAGTGCAGGGTGATAAAAATGAATTTTTTTAGTGTCGGCTAAAAATCAGTACAAATCAGTACAGAATCCAAAAAATCAGTATTTCTTAAGGTTTTTAAAACCACTAGTACGGAGCACGAAAAATCAGTATTGTACTGATCAAATCAGTACGTCTGGCAACCCTATGTATTTAGGTTTTGGGCGGCGGGCAATATTACGTTATGGGAAACAAAAAACACACAGAGAAACAGTGAGAATCAGAATTTTTAAAACCACGATCAACTGGAGCAGAGCTAAAACTGAAAAATGTGTAAATGAGTTAAGTTGATTACGTTAACAGTTAGTCAACTGAAAAATATGATACTCCATGTAATACAGTAACATGCACAGAGAGTAGCTTAATACTCTAAAAAGTATTTCTTAGCCTTTGCCTTAAGCCGAAAAAATCCAGTGCAAATAAACGTATAAATTCCACAAACCCACATTTATAGAACAACGAGGGCTACGAGTTGGCTTTATCTCACCAAAGATCATTCTGTAGAACACTCGTCTCCAGTGTTTCCTGATGATGAAGTTATATTGGAGGCAGAACATAGGATTTAGAATGCTTACGCCCGCCTTGTACCCCCGCAAACAAATTCTGGGTAAAAAGCGGGGTCTGAGATCAGAACTCAAGGCATGTATGTACAAAGCAGTTCATTATTTCGACCGATCTTAACCTATGAATCACTTGTATGGTGGAGAGCAACCGAGGAGGGCTATGTGGCTGATATGCAGAGGAAAGTTCAATGAGCTGCTTGTGCAGCGTTGACAGGGGCGATTAGATCATCTCTCACGCAGGCTGTGAATGTGAGATGCAATATTCCGCTCATTGATCTTTTTATCAATGAAGAGCATCTCAGGCTGCCTTAAGGTTAAGAGAGTTGTAAATCTGGAAAGAGCGTACATACGGACACTGACATATTCTGCTCCACATTACCGACTCCGATAGCAACACGAATACACGTTATATCTGTTCTATAACAGTTTTCGATACAAACTATGATATTATCTTTCCATCTAGGAAGATCTGGGGAAATGGTAAACTCGCGCAGAGTTTCGATGTTTCAGTTTACTAATGGGTCCAAGATGGTGGGCGGTTTGGGGGCGCTAATCTTCGTAACTCAGTCGGAGACTTCCATGAGGCTACCGGACACGGCGAGCGTTTTTCGATCTCAAGTTTTCGCCATATGGAAGACCCGTAAGGCTTTACTTGCAGCGGAAAGTGCCAGTGTCGGAAATAGGATAACAATTTTCTCGGTTAGCCAGGCGGCTCTGAAGAGCCTGGGAGCTGTAACGGTATCATAAAGCCTAGTCAGGCAGTGTAGGTAGTGGATCATGGGCTTAGCAAGTCGTCATAGCGTAACTCTGATTTGGGTGAAACGAAATGTCTGATGAGTTCGCGCGGCAAGGCTCGGCTCTTGATGACGCAGAGGCGGAAGAGATTCTTGCGCAACTGGCTTTCATCAGGGGCCGAATCTCTCGGGGCACTGATTCGAGGAGCCTAAAACCAGTTGGAAACTGTTGCAGACCTGCAGGGCATTCATTCATACATTGAAATACGATCGTCAGCCATTCTAAAGATGTACAGAAGGAAAATTTCCCGCTTAACTGCGGTGTTCACAGAACATTGAGTTATAGGTACCAACGCGGCGCGACTGGGTTTAGACCATAATACACTATGCCGCAACTGTAATCTTCCTTGAGCAGAGGAGATGGTGCAGCAAAAGCTGTGTGTGTCTTTCGCACTTCCTGAGCGGAATGAAATTCTTCGGCAAGCTTTTCTTCGACAACCTCTCGGTACTTAAGGACGTTATGCCCGAGGGGATTCTCAGATACTTCAACTCAGGATGGATATAGGGCGTAGGACTTACCCTACTTCCGGAATGATATTCTCCTTTAATATATTCTTCTGCTTTTTTATTCAAAAGTCGTTGTACCAAAGATGCGCTTCGGTGCTAATTGAAGTCAATGGGACTTGCCAATCTAACTAACCACTCGTCAATAAAATGTTATATGGTATACACATAAGCCCAAAGCAATGACCAATCCAAACAGCTTTGACTTTTATAACTGAAATCTTTTGAGCTGCCTCTTTCATTTCTGGGAGAAATTCCCCTTCCTTTCGAGTTCCAACTATTAGGCTTAATCCATTACTAGGCGACAAAAATTATACACTACACTCTTGGCCAATTTATATCATAAGACCATCTGTACAGTTCAGATATTTATGATAGACATACAAACATATACAGAGTTTTGCTGGAATGAAAACTGTTGATGTTATATTTTAAAAAACCATAACAGGTGCATATCACCGATTTGTGATTTTCCTATTTATTTTACTTTATCTTATTTATTTTTCCTTTAGCAGTCATGTAAACATTCTTCTTTACAATCTACCGCTCTTCTCTCAGCCTAAACTGCATTTTCACATTGACTCACCTCCTTTAACTCATTTCTTTTACTGCTGAGTTATGATAGGTCGTGGCGTAAATGACTTGGCAAAGCTCACACAACTCACAAACTTAATAAATATTAAAAAAAAAAATAAAAACAATTGCATTTCGAAGTGGCAAAAATGCAAGAAAGATTAACTTGCATGCCGAATAAGTCAAAAAAATATATTTCCAATCGTTACTCAGATTTAACCAGCCATCGATCGATCGCTCGCTCGCTGATCGTTACAACTAACCAAGTTTTGTGGTAGTTTGATGAATTATGTAGAGCACGAATATGAACGTGTTGAAGGCAAACGGATTACGCTCATCATCATCTACATTTTGCTTACTATCATTTCTCTTTGGTTATTTAGTTTTTTTTTCGCTTATCGATTTTTGGCTCAAACTGAAAAATCACGACATGTTTGTGGGTGCAAGAATAAATAGAAGAGCAGATGTTCTGTTAGCATAAAATTTTAAAAGAAATGCAGTAATGCCTCAGACACACATGTGATGGGAATATTATAATATCAATACTATGATTTGGCTTTACTATGAAAATTTTCAATTAAACTACAATATGAGAGTGACACATATGTCGTATAGATCACAATATTTCTACTATACTACGATGTATGTCTCTAGCATAAGACTATTGATGAGATAAGCCCTTAAAGGTTAATGTTAAACAAGTTGAAGAAAATAAAGATGATCAGAAAGTTTTAGAAATAAGTGTGTGATAACCTAGATATTGATTTGATAGAAAATTTAAGATTAGTTCTATATATTTTCAAGGTTTTTCGAGTTTAAAATTTGCGGCTTTTAGTTTAGCTTTCCACTGTCGGCGAGAGCTTGTCAATAAAAAAGACTACACCTCAACAAAATACCGGGCCATAGGTATATCGAACAGACCTGGGCACCCTTAATTACATTTTGTAATTGATTGAGAAAATTTATTTATACAATTTGTTTTTGTTTCTATTCTTATTCTTTTGTTATTGTTTTTGTTTTTGTTTTTGCTTATGTTTTTGTTTTTATTTCTTTTGCTTTTGTTTTTGTTTTTGTTTTCGTTTTTTTTTCCTCAAACAAAAACAAGCAAAACCAAAAAAAAAGTAATACAAGTAATTGTAATTGAAAAATTTCAATTACCAATTAATGTAATTGTAATTGAAAAAAAAAATGTAATTGAGGATGCCCAGGTCTGATATCGAAGTAAGGAGGAGCTCTTTGGTACGCATTCTGCCTAGGAATGCCTTCGCATGAAGAAGGATACAAAAGTTACGCTGTTTAAATATCGTTCTGAGGTGTGAGAAAGGCAAGCACGTGAAGCTGACAGCTTAGATGGAATAAGTGCACGATGGTACGCTGGACACATAGATACATATCAGATTTAAGATGCTGGTTAGAACAAGTACATGACGAAATCGAATTGTACCTTACGCAGTTCCTAGTTGCTCACGGTGGTTTCAAGGCCTATAATTTAAGTTTTAGTACGATCACTGCAAAGGGCAAGCAATCGAGGAGACATATCTTTATATATATTACGCTAAGCGTTTTTTTGTAAGCACCATAACTTTTATTCCGTTATACCGATTTTCGAAAATGTGGTGTCAGATGAAAGGGCTTGACCTGTAGATGTGCAGGAAGGTTTAATTTTTTTGAAAAGGGTTGCCAGATGTTTGAAAATTTAATTTTACTGTATAGTTTGTTTGATTTAAAAATTTTTGGCACCATATGAAGGGGCTTGATCTGATATTGAGCAATTTAATAAAAAAATTTCAAAAAGGGTTGCCACCTGTTCAAAAATTCAGCTTTACGCTATAGTTTGTTTGATTTTTAAATTTGAGGTGTCTTATGAAAGGACTTGGCATGGAAATGAGTAATTTATTAAAATCTTTACAAAAAGGGTACCACCTGTTCAAAAATCCATTTTTACCCTACAGTTTATCTTATCTTTATATATATTACGCTAAGCGATTTTTTGTAAGCACCACAACTTTTACACCGTTATACCGATTTTCGAAAATGTGGTGTCAGATGAAAGGGCTTGACCTGTAGATGTGCAGGAAGGTTTAATTTTTTTGAAAAGGGTTGCCAGATGTTTGAAAATTTAATTTTACTGTATAGTTTGTTTGATTTTAAAATTTTTGGCACCATATGAAGGGGCTTGATCTGATATTGAGCAATTTAATAAAAAAATTTCAAAAAGGGTTGCCACCTGTTCAAAAATTCAGCTTTACGCTATAGTTTGTTTGATTTTTAAATTTGAGGTGTCTTATGAAAGGACTTGGCATGGAAATGAGTAATTTATTAAAATCTTTACAAAAAGGGTGCCACCTGTTCAAAAATCCATTTTTACCCTACAGTTTATCTTATTTTTATATATATTACGCTAAGCGATTTTTTGTAAGCACCACAACTTTTACACCGTTATACCGATTTTCGAAAATGTGGTGTCAGATGAAAGGGCTTGACCTGTAGATGTGCAGGAAGGTTTAATTTTTTTGAAAAGGGTTGCCAGATGTTTGAAAATTTAATTTTACTGTATAGTTTGTTTGATTTTAAAATTTTTGTTACCATATGAATGGGCTTGCCCTGATATTGAGCAATTTAATAGAAATTTTTCAAAAAGGGTTGCCACCTGTTCAAGAATTCAGTTTTACGCTATAGTTTGTTTAATTTTTAAATTTGAGGTGTCATATGAAAGGACTTAGCATGGAAATGAGTAATTTATTTAAATTTTTACAAAAAGGGTGCCACCGTTCAATAATCCATTTTTACGCTACAGTTTATCTCATTT